>VDFB02271358.1:253455251-253507318 GCA_007258455.2 Sequoia sempervirens | reverse complement strand
TCACTTCTCCTTTTATTTCCTTGCGCTCCACATACTCTATATCAAACTTTGTCAAGATCATTACTCATTTAGCCATTAATCCTATGAGGGTTGTTTTGGATAACAAATATTTTAATGGACCAATCTTTGCGATGAGATTGATTTGGTGTGACATGTAATTCTTAAACTTTTGTGAAGTGAAAACTACAATTAGGAATGATTTCTCAATGGGTGAATAGTTCATCCCATAGCCTACCAAGGTTCTGCTGATGTAGTATATGGCTCTTTCTTTTCCATTTTCATCATGTTGTGCTAAAAGAGCTCCTAGTGATGCTGGTGTTGCTGAGATGTACAAGATTAGTAGCTTGTTTGGTATTAGTGGCATGAGCATTGGAGGTGTTAGTATAATCCTTGATCTGTTGGAAAGATTTATCACATTTTTCATCCCATTTTTAGGTTATTCCTTTATGGAGAAGATGTGAAAAGGGATGAATCTTATCTGATAGTTGAGCTATGGACCTTCTGATGGACTACAACCTTCCTTGTAATACTCTTATCTATTTCAATGTTTATGGTGGTTCCGTGTATAGGATGGATTTTACATTTACTAGATCAATTTCTATCCCTCTTTGTGAAACAATAAAGATAAGAAGTTTTCCTAATGTGACCCTGAATACACACTTTTTTGGGTTCAGTCGTACCTTGCATTCTTCAAGTTTGATAAAGATAGGTCCTAGGACTTGTATGTGCTCATTTATTTTCTTTGATTTTTCCAAAATATCATCCACATAATCTTCAACTATTTTGTGGATCATATCGTGAAAGATGAGGGTCATGGCTCTTTGATAAGTAGCTCCAGCATTCTTCAACCCAAATGGCATCACATTCTAGTAGTAGGTTCCCCATGGACAAGTAAAGGTAGTTTTATGTTGATCCTCTTTGGAAATTATTATTTGATTATAGCCTAAAAAGCCATCCATGAGTGATAAAATTTCATGCCCAACTATTAAATCTACAATGAGATCAATGTTGAGAAGAGGGAAATCATCCTTCGAACATGCCTTATTTAGATCTCTGAAATCAATGCATATTTTGATTCCCCCAGTGGGTTTTGAGACTGGTACAAGGTTTAAAACCCACTCAGGATAATCTATTGGTTGGATGAATCCAACATCAAGAATCCTTTGTAGTTCTAGTTTAACCAAGAGTGCTATTTGAGGGTGCATCTTCCTTAATTTATGCTTGACTAGTTTGGCATCAGGATAAACTGCTAAGTGATGTACAACCATTTTTGCATCGAGGTCTGACATATCTGTGTATGAACATGCAAAGTTGGATCTTCTCTCTTTAAGGAATGTGGCAAGGTTCTTTTGTTCTTCATCTAACAAGGATTCAACATAAAAAGTGATCTTAGGTGCTTCTTTTGTTCCCACATTGACTGGAGTACCCTTTTTTGCTAGTACTGCTGAATTTTTTGGATGCATGGAACTAAAGGGGAGATTGAATCCGTCATCCTTGGGAACCTCAAAGAGATTTTAACCATCAGATGCATCCTTTTTTTTTTACTATTTTGGGACTAGAGAGTGACACTAGGTGGTTTTCACTCAAGGATCTACATGTTAATTGTATTTCATTTATTTTGTGACTAAAGGATTCAATCATATCCTCATAGTATGCCCCTATATCAAGCTCTATGTCGAATCCTAATTTGTGATCTTCCTATGATAAATTTTCTTAGAGTCCCATGAATTCTGAGATTGCTCCATTATTTTTGAATAAATCTAGAACCAGTGGTCCTTGTTGGTCCATGTTAATGAGTTGCGGATATACTAGGTGTATTTTATTTGGTTGGTTATTTGAGATAAAGGATGCTATGGATATCATGAAGAGGGTGTTGTTCTCAAATAGGTTAGTGATGTAGGTGATGAAGAGGAACCCTCAACTTTTTTAGAAACAATACCTTTTCCAATAATTGTGACCTTGCTAGTAGTACAACCTAAGCCAATATTTTTTAGTCATTTCTCACGAATGATGGGTTCTAGTAAACAATTGTCATTCTACCCTAACTTTTTAGTCTTGTTATATCCCCAATTCTACATTAGTTGTAGACCTTTGTTGTCATCTTCCATGGGAAGAATAGGAATAGGTCATTCATCTTGATAGATGAGTTTATAGATATCCTTCTCATGGACATCTTCTTGATTTAGGTCTCCCCACTTGGTGAAGGTAGTGGTTGCCATCTTGATCGTTTCTGGTTCTTTGGTGCTAGATTTTGGTTTCCAATGGGTTTGAGGAGAAATAGGTAACTCTCCTAAGACAAAGGTGTCTTTCAATATTTTGTAGCTTCCACAACCATCATCTTGGATTATTGCATTGGCATTAGGTATGTTTTTCACAATAGGTACATTTGATGCTGAGGTAGAGGCTAGAGATTATGGGTCAACAAATGAGCTTGATGGTGTAGGTCCTTCATCATTTTTGGGTATTTGTGGGATCTTATTAAATTTGGCCTCAAGGATTTTGCAGTAGTAGAAAGGCTCAGGATCTCCATGGATAGTTATTTCTCTTCCTTGAAAAGGAAACTTCACACACTAATGATAGGTTGAGGCTACAACTTTCAAAGAATGGATCGAAGGTTTCCCAAGTAGTATGTTATATGGAAGATCAGGATCAAGTAATTTTGTTGGAAAAAGAAAGGACAAATGACTGAGAGGGGGGGTGAATTAGTTGTCACAAAAAATTAAACTTTACAAATTAAACTTAACTTTAATCTTAGATTTGATGAATAAACAATTAACCATAAGTAATTAACACATCATAGAGAAAAATACGACCAAGATTTTTGCATGGAAACCTTGTTAGGGGAAAAACCACTATGGATGTCAGTCCACAAGATTATACTCTGTTAAAAGTATAAGGAAGAATAATAAGGGGAATGCACATGCTTTCAGGCTCACTACCTAGAGGTCACTGCTCAATTACAAATAGAAGACTCACTGTCTTACAAAAAGATTCGGATTAAAACCATCCAAAAATTTGAACTGAGAGAATGGCTTTTGTCTAAGCTTGATTACAGTTCCAATTAGGCACAATACTTCTGCATACTTTGCTCAACCTTCTACACACTTGCTCTTCAATGATATTTGCACTTATGCACACAAGAGCACACAAAACATACTCAACACACTAACCACACTTCTACAAAATTGCTTCTTATATGTCTGCCACAAAGATTTCACCATAACAAAGTCGACTAGAGGAAAAGAATATATTTTCAATGTCGGCTTAAATTCATAATTAAATTTTCAATGCACACCCACCAAGGTCAGCCACAACATAGTGGGGAACCAAATTCACTTCTCCAAAACAAGAATACTCCAATTAATCACACCTCAAACATCCAGAACATGCTAGCACCAACAAGTCGACCAAAAAAAAGAAAAACTGAACATGCGCAAGAAAATATTTTCAATCACGAGCTTCACCAGATCATGTGGACATACCAGAAAGATAGAGGATGAACTAGAGACATCTAAAAACACCAAGAAATAGCAGAGAGACATCATGACAACTGAGATAACTAGGAATATAAAATATTCACTCAGAAACTCTGACAGAGACTAGCAAAACATTGTTAGACCACAACTTGCACACGAGTTCATGCGGACCTCTGAAACTTCTGGTAGATGATCTAGACATACTCAAAATTAAACCCTTTGATCCAAAACAACTAACCTTTTATATACATAACGTAATGCCTTCATGACCTTCATAGTTCCACTAGGAACCTGGAACACATTCACTTATAATTTTCTCAATATCTTTGACATATACAACACTTAGAATATCAAATGCTAATATTGTTGACATGAATGAAAACCATTTATCAACATCACATCACACCATCCAACAATTTCTCAACAATCTCCCCCTTTGGAATTGATGGCAACACATGATGTGAAAAATACCATCAACCCAAAACACTACACAATTTCTCTTCTTCTTGGAAATATTTTTCATTCTACACTTCTCCCCCTTAGATATTTACATTTTTCACATTACATTTCTCCCCCTTTGACATCAATGGAAAAGGTAACTATGACCTTTCCACACATGTTTTGAACCATATCTTTGCACATCTGACTACTCCCCCTGAGTAGCAGCCACAAAAACATCAATCCATATTAAAATATAGCAATGTAGCTCACAGATTGATGCAAGTAAGTGTATCATTTAGTTCTTGTCAGTAGGGGTAACTACCCCTAGCATTCCTCTGAGATACTCAAAATTATCTTTTGGTAATGGCTTTATAAAGATATTTGCAATCTGTTCTTTTGTAGGCACATACTCCAGTCTAACTTCCTTCTCATTCACTTTCTCCCTTAAGAAGTGAAACTTGATTGATAGATGCTTGGTATTCGAGTGTAGTACCAAATTCCTTGATATATTTATTGCACTTGAGTTGTCACAGTATATTGCAATAGGTTCTTGATATATAACCTTGATATCTTTCAACATTTGTTTCATCCATAGCACTTGAGTACAATTATTTTTAGCAACAATATATTCTGCTTCAGTAGTGGATAGAGAAATAGAGCCCTACTTCTTGCTTAACCAAGATACCAACTTCTTCCCAAGGAAGAAAGAACCACCACTAGTACTCTTTCTGTCATCCACATCACCAGCCCAATCAACATCTATATAGGCACATATTGTAAGATCATCATCCTTTGAATACCAAAGTCCAAAATCAATTGTTCCCTTCAAGTATCTAAAAATTCTTTTGACATCAGTTACATGTGATTCTTTTGGATCAGCTTGAAATCTTGCAACCATACATACAACATGCATAATATCTGGCCTTTTCTATGTCAAGTAGAGTAATCCTCCAATCAATGATCTATATCTAGTTTGATTTTCCTTAGGAGAATCACCATTTTGTGTCAACTTACATCTAGTTACCATGGGTGTACCAACCGGTTTGGAATCATCCTTACCAAACTTCTTTAACAGTTCTTTCATATACTTGGACTGAGATATGAAAATCCCTTGATCCAATTGTGAAACATGCAATCCTAGAAATAACTTCATTTCACCAATCATGCTCATCTCAAATTCATTCTTCATTTCATCAGTAAACTTCATGCACAAATTATCATCTCCACTATAGATGATATCATCAACAAAAACTTCTATGATTAACTCCTTATCATGATCTATCTTGAAATATAAGTTACTGTTAGCAGTAGGTTTTAAGAATCCAAGCTTCAATAGGTATTTGTCTAGTCTGGAATACCAGGCTCTAGGGGCTTGTTTGAGTCCATACAAGGATTTCTTTAACCTAAAAACCATGTCTTCCTCATTTGTTAGCTGAAATCCATCTAGTTGTTCAATATACACTTCTTTAAGTTCCCCATTTAGAAATGCAAAATTTACGTCCATTTGGTAAACTTTGTAGTTCTTGTAAGCAACATAAGCAAGAAATAGTCTTCCTGCTTCAATTCTAGCAACAGCGGAAAAGGTCTCTTTGAAATGTATACCTTCCATTTGGGAGTAACCTTTACATACCAGTCTTGCCTTATTCTAAACCACTTCACCATATTCATTCAGTTTGTTTCTGAATACCCACTTAGTACCAATCACATTCTTGTCTTTGGGCCTGAGAAGCATTGTGCATGTGTTATTCTTTTCAATTTGTGATAGTTCTTCTTTCATAGCTTCCAACTAGTGTACATCTTGACAGGCTTCAGTGACATTCTTAGGTTCAATCTTCGAAATTAGACAGTATTCTTTAGTATTTTTCTTTCTAGTTTGCACTCCTTTGCTCTTGTCTCCTATGATTTGACTTTCAAAATGATTCAACTTTACATATCTTGGAGTTTGAGGACTCTCTTGGACTTCTATGTTTTTTGAACTTGTGTAGTTGCACTTGACTACACTTCTTGACTAACTTGATTTACCAAAACAACTTGTGGTTGCTTCATCAGAACATATGGAATAATCTAAAGTAGATTTGGTGATTGTGAATTCTTCCCTTGGTTCATGATGTCTTCATCTGAATCATAGCTGCATCTTCTAGATGATCTAATTGAATCCTCATCCACCTTGACATTTGTACTTTCAATTACTTTTCTCAGTCTTTTGTTGTAGCATTTGTATGCCTTGCTCTTTGTGGAGTAACCTAGGAAGATTCCTTCATCACTTCTAACTTAAAAATTTCCTATTTCATCATCTCTTTAGATATAGCATTTGCTTCCAAATATTTTGAAGTATTTGATAGTAAGCTTATGACCAAACCATAGTTCATAAGGAGTCTTATCGAAATTACCATTCAAACTTACTCTATTCAAGGTATATACAATAGTACTTACTACTTCACTCCAGTACATTTGAGGCACATTTCCTTCCACCATCATTATTCTGGAAACATCTAGAATTGTTCTATTCTTTCTTTCTTCAACTCCATTCTGTTGAGGGGTTCGAGGAGTAGATAGCTGTCTTTTAATTCCATGCTCTTCACAGTAAGTATTGAATTATTTTGAAAGGAATTCTCCACCTCTGTCAGATCTCAAGAATTTGATCTTCAGACCTTTTTCATTTTCTGCCATGGCCTTAAAGATTTTAAACTTATCTAATGCTTCACTTTTCTCTCTCAAAAGGGAAACCCAAATAATTCTAGAGTATTCATCAATGAAAAGCATAAAATATCTTTCTCCATGAATGCCCTTAACTCTAGAGGGACCACACAAACTAGTATGTGATAGTTCTAACACATTATTTGAGTGAAATTGCTTGCTTCAGAAAGAAACTCTAATTTCTTTACCCATTTGAGATTATTGAAAAATTACATTAGTAGGCTTCAATAATTTAGGCAGATCTCTTACTACTTGAGTGGAACTTATCTTAATGATGTTGTTAGAGTTTACATGACACAATCTCCTATGCCATGACCAACTTTCATCTACTTGAGCAATTAAGCAACAACCATTATCAGTATTCAAATGAAAGATGTTACCTTTAGTTTGCACACCAGTGGAAATCATGTTTCCAAAATTTCCACGAATCTGGCATTTTCTACTCTTGAACTATAGATCATATCCCTTATGCACCATCTGTCCAACACTTAACAAGTTATGCTTCAAGCCTTCAACATAGAGAACATCATTATTATTTTCTTTACCACCAAGGCTAATAGAGCCTCTACCATGAATCAAACAAGCATTATTGTCTCCAAATATCACAACCCCACCATCATACTCTTCTAGATTCACAAACTTACTTTCGTCACCGATCATATGATGTGAGCATCCACTATCAATGACCCATTCGTATTTCTCCTCAACACGGGCTGCAAGAGCTTTCTTTTCTTCATTGGATTCATTAGGTTCAGGCTTATTTTCAATGGTAGCAATAAAAGCCAAATCATCCTCATTTGTAGCATCTTTATTAGACTCATCATCTGTTACTGCTTCTTCAACAAAGTAGCATTTCTTCTGATATCTAGGTTTCCTCGGTTTAGACCTAGGAACTCTTTAAGGACATCTTGATGCAAAGTGACCTATTTTACTGCATGAAAAACTTTTAATAGGTAATACATCTTCATACTTACCTTTTCCTCTTCCTTCTTGTTTTGCAATGAGTGCTTCCAGTTCTAGAACTTCTCTGTCTTGGTCTTCAATCTGTTTCATTTCTTCATCATATTTGGATGCCCTTCTAGAACTCTCTCCAGGACTGTAACTTCACCTATAGCTTTTGGATATAGTAGCTTTGAATGCAGATTTAGTCTTCGGTGTGGATTCACCAAATTCACTTATTTAAAAAGTAGCAATATTTCCTATCAATGTGTCTCTTGTCATCTTGTTTATAGAAAAAAAATCTTCAATAGCATGAAATTTCAACTTATAGGAGGGAGGTAAGGATCTTAGTATCTTAGCCACAATTTCATCTTCACTTACTGAATCACCGACACATTTAATACCTAGCACTATCTCATTTACTCTTTGCATAAAAGAAGTAATATTCTCATCTTCACCCATCTTCAGGTTTTCATACTTACCTTTCAAACTTTGTAGCTTAGCCATCTTTACCTATGTATCTCCTTCATACAAAGTTTCTAGATTTATCTAGATCTCATGAGCTGTCTATAGGCCTACCCCATTAGTCATCTCCAAATCTATTAGATCACTCACCAATGCTTCAATGGCTCTATTATTTCTTTTTGCATCCTTGATCTCATTAGGAGTAGAGGGTCCATTTGTAGGAATAGTGTATTGATTCTTTGTAATCTTCCAGATAGCATCTCCAATGCATTGTAAATGAAATTGCATCCTAACTTTCCATAGTGAGTAGTTGGTGCCATCAAATCTAGGGCTGTCCTTCTTGAATGTTTCCATCACAGATCACCTCAAGTTGTTAGAATTTTCTTTAGAGGAACTAGGTCTAATACCAATTGTTGGAAAAAGAAAGGATAGACAACTAAGAGGGTGGGTGAATCAGTTGTCACAAAAATTTAAACTTTACAAACTTAACTTAACTTTAATCTCATATTTGATGAATAAATAATTAACTATAAGCAATTAACACATCATAGAGACAAATAACACAAAGATTTTTGCGTGGAAACCCTATTAGCGGAAAAACCACAGTGGATGTTAGTCCACAAGATTATACTCTATTAAATGTATAAGGAAGAATAATAAGGGGAGTGCACATGCATTTAGGCTCACTGCCTAGAGCTCACTGCTGAATTACAAATAGAAGACTCATTGTCTTACATAAATATTCAAATTAAAACCATCCAAAAATTTGAACTAAGAGAATGGATTCTATCTAAGCCTGATTTCAGTTCTAATTAGGCACAATACTTCTGCATACTTCACTCAACCTTCTGCACACTTGATCTTCAATGACATTCACACTT
Source organism: Sequoia sempervirens (assembly GCA_007258455.2). Lineage (NCBI taxonomy): Eukaryota > Viridiplantae > Streptophyta > Pinopsida > Cupressales > Cupressaceae > Sequoia > Sequoia sempervirens. Next base: position 253,498,419 of record VDFB02271358.1, on the reverse strand, counting down.
ATGCACACAAGAGAACACAACACATACTCAACACACTAACCACACTTCCAAAATATTTCTTCTTATATATCCACCACAAATATTTCACCATAACAAAGTCGTCCAAAGGAAAATAATATATTTTCAATGTTGGCTTAAATTCACAATTAAATTTTCAATGTGCACCCACCAAGGTTGGCCACAACATAGTGGGGACCAAAATTCACTTCTCCAAAACAAGAATACTCCAATTAATCACACCTCAAACATCCACAACACGCTAGCATCAACATGTTAGACAAGAACATGAAAAACTAGGCATTCACAAGAAAAGATTTTCAATCATGAGCTTCACTAGATCATGTGGACATACCACAAAGATAGAGGATGAACTAGAAACATCTGAAAACACCAAGAAATAGCAAAGAGACATCCGTGAAAACTGATATAACCAGGAACATAAATCTTCACTTAGAAACTCTGACAGAGACTAGCAAAACACTGCCAGACCACAACTTGCACACGAGTTCATGTGGATCTCTGAGACTTCGAGTAGATGATCTAGACATACCCAACATTAAACCCTTTGATCCACAACAACTAACATTTTATGTACATAACATATGCCTTCATGACCTACACAGTTCCACTAGGAATCTGGAACACATTCACTTATAATTTTCTCAATATCCTCGACATATACAATACTTAGAATATCAAATGCTAATAGTGTTGACATCAATGACAACCACGTATTAGCATCACATCACACCATCCAACAATTTACCAATAGTAATTGGCATGTAGTTTCACAATAAGAGGTCCGACTTGGACTGGAAGTGCAATGATTCATTGTGATACTCGTTCTTGGTTGTCATATTCTCTGATGGTGGTACTCTTTGTTTTCTTAATAGTATCTTCTGAATAGCCTAGATGCTTGATCAACTGCAGGGTACAAATGTTTAGACCAACACCTCCATCTACTAAGACTCTTTTGACCTTTTTTTTATGAATGACAACCTAAAGGTGTAAAGCATGGTTATGATATGGTTGTAATGGTAAATGTTGTTTAGAGAAGGTGAAAAGATGGCTGGTGATATGCCCCACCATAGCTTGAAATTGATCGATATCAATGTTCTCAGGAACAAATGACTCATACAAGGATTTTTCTAATATTTCCCTATGCACAGGAGATAATCTCAAGAGTTCCAAGATTGATATCTAAGCGGGGGTCTATTTAAGTTGATGTACAAGATTTTACTTGCTAGGATTAGATGTGGGAAAAATGGGTTGTGTCCTAGATTGAGCTGGAGTAGCTCCTTGAATAGTTATTTTGCCACATCATGTGGTGACCCCACATTTCGTACTAGCTGCTTTGATGGTGAAAATAGTGATAATGCTATCATAGGAGGCAACTACAATGGAATAGGTATGCTAAACATTAGTGTAATCCTTAGCTTTTCCATTGTTGTTTTATTTTTTATGATCAGGCATAGGGTTCTTGTATATCTTGAGATCCTGGTATCTAGCTAGTACCTCAATAGATATGGTGTCGTTATCTATGAGATCTTGGATGATATTCTTAAGTTTCATGCAGTTTTCCATTTTATGTCATTTGATTTTATGAAAGTCACATAGATCACACTCATTGTACCAAGATGGATTTTCTTGTGGTTCTTGGTATTTTTCAAAATTAGGAAGTGTTATCAAATTTGATTCTACCAATTTCTTCATGATTGTCTCGATGGGTTTCGATAACTATGTGTACTTGTGTTTGGGATAGTTGTTCCTATTAGTGGTTTGCCTTGGTTACATGTTGGTGTTATTGATCTAATTGTTTTGAGGTGGTACCATTTTTTGCACAATTGGTTGGATGTTAGCAAATTGATTGTTATTGGGTCTAGGAGCACTTAGTATGACCTTAGCATCTACCACACCATCGTTTGTTATGTTTTTGTTATTAGCCCATACACGAGGTTTCTCATTCAAACTAGTCAAAGAACAATTGTCTTTGTATGCTTGAGTGTTTCTTTGTAAGATTATGGCTCTTTCAATGTTAAGGGCTCTTGGAACAAGATCATCATAGGATGTGATGCATTTCATTTTCAAGTGGAATGATAGATTTGGATCAAGGTTGCCTATAATGATTCAAACTTGTTCATCAAGAGGAGGCCACTTGCTTTTACTAGCTCTTTGTCTCCATCGTTATAAGAAATTAGTGAAGGTTTCTCCTAGGTTTTGTTTGAGAGTGTACAACTCTTCTAGACTAACATCCATGTCAAGATTGAAGGAAAAGTGATTGATGAATTTGTCAGTGATTTCTTGAAAAGTTTTGATACCAAGAGGCAAATGAGAGAACCAATCCATAGTAGTACCTATCAAACTTGGGGATTTCAAAACTAGGATGGAATGGCATCATTTCTATGTTTCAAACAAATGAATAAGGACACAAGTTTTGTGTATGAGGCTTCTTTGTCTTTCCCATATGAAGGTCTTGCATGTCTTGTGAGAGTGCTTTCAATTGTGATGCTAGATCATCTTGAGGATTGGGTGGAGGAACATATGGTGGAATGAGAGATGAGTTATATGGGGTGTATGAAGGTGTGATTTTTTGCAAGTGATGAATATTTTCCTGATGCATTTGGATTGATGTTGTTCATATGCAAAAAATAGGATCCTTATTGTTGTTGTTGGGAATATTGCTGAGCTAGTAAGGCTTATTGTTGGGCCTACTATTGTTATTGTGCTAATAAAGTTTCTTGTTGTCCAGCTTGTTGTGTTGCTAAGGTTGCTTACTGAGCTTGCTGGGAAATGGCCGCTTGTTGTTGTTGTTGTTGTTGTGCTAGGGTTTCTTGTTGAGCTTGATGTTGTTGTTGTGCTAAGGCTGCTTATTGAGCTTGATATTGTTGTTGTGCTAAAGCTTCTTGTTGAGCTGCTAAGTCTACTTGTTGTGCTTATTGTTGTTGTTGTTGTTGTACAAACTATTGATAAGTTTGTTGGGCTTGTTGTAAAGCTAAGGAATGTGCTTGCAATGTGGGATTAGGTGGTTGTTGAGACATCTGTGAAGGAATAGGGACATTAATGTTTTGAGTGGATAATGGATTTTTGGTGAAAGGTGGATGATTCCCTTGGTTTAACATTCCTTGCAATATGGTAGAATGAGGTGGAGGAATGTATGTTTGAGGTCTTGATTGACCTGGAATAGAAAAGGGAGCTGTTGGAAAAGATGATGACATTAAATTTTGCAATGGAAATTACACACTAGGACCTTCAGTCCACTGATTGAAAAGATTCCTTTGTCCTATGTTTTGAGGATTTCCTTGTACAAAATATGTAAACAAGGGATTTGTGATCAAGGTACTCTCAGGATTGATAGAATTTGTAACCAAGGGATTGCTTTGAGGTGGTTTGATAGGGGATGATGTTGTAATGGTAGATGGAATGGATGAACCCATCTGAGGGTTGGATAAATATATCCCTATTTGTGTTGAGGGTTCATTTTGTGATACAATATTGACATGCCCTAGTGTGCTATTTTGAGATTTTTGGTTGGCATCACTCTGCGTGATGGTAGGAATACTTGTGGTACTCATGGGTATGGATGAAGAAGGGTTTCCTAGAAATGTCAAAGTGGTAGTGGAATAGTGAAGTTCAAGTGGAGTGTGTAGTTTTTTTGGATCTTCGGGAATGGGAGGAGCACCAAAGGTAGGTGTCCAAATGGTGGTGGGAGGTGGAGGATTAGTTTCAAGGGTACCCACAAGTGTACTAATTTCAAATGGTAAGGTGTGACCAAACTATTTAGCAAGGCTAGTTTCAAGACTAGGTATGTATGTTTCACTAAGCCCTTGTGATGGAGTTACAAAATCCTATGTTAAACTTTGTGCTACAAATGTCGGGGAGATAGGAGCTACACTTTCAAAATGTTGACATTCTAAAAGTTCTTCTCTAGTGAGCTCAAATGGGTTATTTGTGATGTCTTCGATTTCATATGGTCCTAAAGAAGATGATGGTTTTTGTGATGGTGTAACATGACTTCCAGGATCAAATTCTAAAGGATTTGGATAACTTGAGGTAAATGTAACTTTTTCTTTCTCCATGATTCTCTTGTATTGTTATCTCGTATTTACCATAAATTTGGTGTTAGTTATGGGAGAGTTGTGTTGAGTTTTGTAATTTTTGAACTCTCTAGTTGACTCAAACCTAGGTAAAAGAGACACTCTAAGTATTTTGGGAGAAATGATGATAACGTGGGATGAAAAGATGGGTCATGTGGGAAGTGATCTTTGCAAGTGTTTTGGGACTACACTTTTGACTTGATTTTGATGTTTTGATGTTGGGATAAGGATGATAATTAACTTAGAAATATTTAGGGTAGACTTGTGACCTTCAAGATAAGCTAGTTCAAAGATGATAACTATCTTAACTAAGTGCATAGAAAAAACATACATTTCACATAAAAAGTAGCTAAGGTAGCAAGTTGGTTTGATGTTTAAGTCCCAAAGTGTTGGTCTATTTTGAAAATTTTCAAAGATAGATGAGGTGAATGATGGAATTTTGATGAAGGGGTGAGTAAAATGTTGGACCCAATGTTGACCTAAAGTGAACCTTTTTTCTTTCAAAAGACCAACACAGTGAGAATGAGACTAGACCTCTAAAATGTTCAAATCCTAGAAAATGAGAGGTCGGGTGGGAATGTTCAAATCTATTTGGGCTCTCCTAGCTCAATCATAAAATTTTCTCAACAAAGAGTAACGGTTGCAGTCAAATATGGAAGCCCACTTTTGACTATACTTTGTTTTACAATTCCTACATCTGAAGTGGAGTGCTAGTGATTTTCCCCTATGGATTTTGACTATTTGATGAATCATTTAGAAGAGTTGGGTATCATGAAAAAAACCAGGATTTGAATCCAAAAGAATGCATAAAATTCTGGACTATACCTTGAAGTGTGTCTATAAAATTTTGCTACAAATTTGTTTATGTTTTTGTGAACTGCTCGAAGGTGTTTCTTAAGAGCTTTTGGAGTTAGATGCCTAAGTCTAAAATGAGGACCTATAGACATTGGCTTAGGAATCTTGATTTTTCATGAGATCATGTGGAAATAGTTTAGGTTTATCGAAGAAAGGGAGATATTGATTGCCACGTAGGTGGTGGTAATAGGGGAATTCTAGCCTCAATATTGGCGTGTTCCTCTTCTTCATCTAGAATGGTTTCTATGTTTCTCCACCGTTTGTTTGTTTCCTTGGTTTCAAAAGTGAAGGTTCTCAAACTGCTAATGAGATTTGTTTGTTCACCATTTATGAGTTCAAAGTTTGGCTAAATTATAGCACCTGGAAGACCAAGTTGTTCAATGGGAGAAATTGGTCTCCAAATAGTCATGTGGGGTTCATTTGTCAATTGATCTTTTCTTAAGTGAATTGATGTTACCAAATATTATGTTTCCAAACTAGATATTTATGTCAAAAACATCATGACTTTCACAATGTACATTTCGTGATAATTATGAGGTTAAAGCCATAATTTCCTATGTTTTCTTTGGTAAATATGGGTTTGAGATTAATGTCAAGATATTTTGAAATAGCTAAGGATAAATCCTTAGGACAAGCAGTAATATCAAGGCTAACTCAAGAAGTCCATATTTGAGCCAAAGTGTCTAAAATTTGGATAGTGAATGTTTGTTTTTGGATCATTTTGAAATCAAGCAAAATGTTAAACTAACTCACAAGAATTACAACCCTAGGATAGAAATAGATATATTTGTTGTATTCCCACTTGGATTTCTCTAGCTGTGCTTATTTAGAGTGGATGATTAGAAGCTTGACCACACTGGCTCCCCTCCATGACACTCACTTCTACGGGTCATCCAAGCTTCGAGTTTTCATGAATCTCCCATGAAAAACTCTTCATCTGTACTAAGAACTACAAATATGTGGGATGGCTTTGAAGGTTTGACCTCTTGACATCAACAAATATTAGGGATTTTTGGCTACTCCATAAAGGTTCGTAATAAGGGCATCTAGTTTAGGGAGTGTAATGATAAAATCCTTGTGAGAGGTCTCCCAACCCTTATAACAAGGGTTTTATGCATCATAAAGATACTAGGGGAGAGCTATCATGTACTGCTTCCCATTGATTACAATTTTCATCAAAACCACAAATTTATATAGTGGTTTGGAAGAGCTTAGCTTATGCTCGTTATTGCTTGGGTCATTCCCTTGGGGTGAGTACTTTTTCCCACCAAGGCATGCCCTCTAAAGGTGAAAAATAGCAAGTAAGTACATCTGTAGTTCAATCATCTTTGTTTGCATGCACAAAGAGAGAACACACGTATGCCTTTTCTCACACTAGCATGGTTGTTCAATTTTAAACCCAAATTGAAAGATGAAGGTGAATTTACAAAGTGTTAGAGAATGTTTCTATTTCTCAAGATCACCAAATGGCATGGGAGAATTGCATACGAATTCACTAGCAAAGTTGAAAGCCATAAAACAAAACAAACAGTCATCAGTTCTATCCTTCAAAGCAATAATGAGTTAATTTTAAGCACAAATTGAAAGATGAGTTTTCATTGTTCAATTTTAATCCCAATTGAAAGATGTGATGTGAGGGTTCAATTTTATCCAACTTTGAACATTAATTTTAAACCTAATTGAAAACTAGTACATTGCCTGAAACTGAAAGTAAAAAAGCATGAAATTGGGTTATAATTGCCCCAAAGCATTAAATGGTTGTTACAATTATAGAATGTTTAAGATATAAGAGAATGTATTCAATTTTTCTCCATGCCTTTAAACCCTACAAAACCCTATTAGTCTAACAATGAAAAAATAGTCAGACATCCATCAATGATCAGATAATCCAAAGAAATTAAGTCACATGTTGAAAAAACTAACATAAAATTTCTTACCCTGGTTGATCGTCGCTACAAACAATAGTGTCACAATTTAAAATTTGGGTGTTGCTTTGGTGAAAATGAGTTTCGCTCTATAGCAAGAGTAGTGAGCATGATTGTGTCATTGTTTTTGATGGGTGTCACTGTTAAACGAATGCATCACTATTTGAAATTTGAAATCATTGGTCTAGTGAATTTGAGCATCGCCATTTTCATTCCATGGTATTTTAAAATTAAATACACATCACTATATTTAAATTGATGTCAGCCAATTAAATATGCATCGCTATATCAAATTGCTTGGGCATCGCTATATGGTGACACTATTCAAATAACATCGTTGTTTGTGTTTTGAGCATTACTACAACTTGCAAAACAACATGAACATGGATTTCGAGCTAAAAAACAACTAAATGATCAATTTTCCCTCCCTCTAGTGCCAGAATGTCAATGTGAGGATGTTGGTATGGGCCGAATTACACTTTATCCATGAAGAATTGAAGCGTAATGGAGCCACCAATACTCGAATCTCAACAAGATTGATCAAACAAGGTTAAAACTAAACATTTCGTGAAAACCTAAATACTAAATTATGAAAGCTATCAAAACATCTATTCTAATCCATTTGAAATTTATCTTGTTGTGGAATTGGTGTCATGTTGTTGTGGAATGACGATGCTTTCCCAATCCCATGATTAGTGAGCTTGTTTTAGTTGATTCTATTGAAGAAAATCAATGAAACCATGGTGTTTGATGTGTAAAAAAACCTAAATTATGTAAAAATGAACATGATGCAAGCTAATTTACCATGATTTTATGCTACAAATGGTCCTATTATGAAATTGCTAAGCTAATCTAAGCTAATCTAAGCTAATCTAAACTAATTTAAGCTAAAATGATCCTAAAAGATGAAAACCCTAATTTATTTACAAACTAAGATGGATGCATGAAAGCCATTAATGGATGCTCTAAGCTAATATGCAATGAAAATGAACTAAAACAATCTCAAAAGTGAGTAAAAGATGAGTGAGTATGTGAGTAAATTCAACAACATAAGTTTGCAATAAAAGATGGATCCATTTGTCTCCAACTAGTGATCTATTTATAGGAGAGCAAATGAGGAATGGATGGTTGAGATAAAAAAAGATTAATCAACGATTCAAGATGAAGGGGATGAGAGGCATGGATCATGGATTCTCATCAATGAATGAGAATGCATGATGAAAGTTAATGAAAGGCTCACACTTGCCTCAAACAAACACACTTTTGACCTACTCACAAAACTCAAAGCTAAGTGAGTTGATTGGAGGAGAGGGAATATTCCTTAGAATATTCCTTTAGGGTGAGGATAAAGTGATTTTACAAATTAAAACAAAGTTTTAATTTTGCAAAAAGGATAAAGAATATTCCATGCGAATATTCTCTTTGATTAGAGGACTTAGGGTTATTTAATTAAATAAGATGACTTAGGAGATTAAATTAAATTATTTTATTTGTTTAATTTAATTTGATGAAGCGTTAGTGCAAAAAGAGATGAATTAACCCAATTTAATTAATTAGGCCAATTAGATGAAAATGATGCAATTAATTAATTAGCTAGGCTAATTAAATTAATTTAAGCAAAAATAGGATGGACTAAGGAGGAAATGATGTTAGTAAATCTATTTCAAGTGCATGACCTCGATTAGGACATTTTTCAGTGTCTACATGGAGTTTATGGGTATTGGCTTATTAGGATTTTAGAGGCTAAGGGGGAAATTGTTACTTGTGGATTTTTCATGTTTGGCTCTTTGAGAAACTTTGATCTTGATTCTTGTTTTGAACTCATGTGGGTTGTAACCTTGCACCATTGTTTTACTTTATGATGCAGTCTTTGTGTAGGAAGGTTCATGCCTCACATATGATTATGGTTTTATGATTTTGGTGCTTTGTGTGAATGGGTACACCCTAGATTTTATGTGGATTGTATTGATGCTAGTAGGGAGAGTGGCTCTTCATGGGGGCTAGCACACAAAGTGGCGTCAGGGTAAATCATTGATATTTTCATAATTAAGTGATAACCTAAATAATTAATTGGGAGGGAATGAGTAATCGATACATTAGTCAAGACAAGTAGATGCCTCGCCCATGATTGTAGTGCTTTCATAGGGTAAGGATGGGCTGAGAGGGCCTGGTTGGTAGGATCACTACCTTTTCCTCATGAAAAGTAAGTGATTCTGCATGTGTCACCCTATGGGGCTAGTGTATAGTGAGAGGAAGTTAGGGTAACCATAGATGGGGGTTGGCGTCTAGACTATTAGGGTAACTCAAGGATGGGGGCCAACATCTAGACTATCAAGGTAACCCATATTAGGACCATGCGATGAAACTCCTCCCTATAGCTACCTTTTTTGCCTTTTTTTTCCCCTTGTTGTTCATGTACCTCTGGAAGTAGTTGTTCTTTATGTTTATTGCTGCATTTTTTGTGGAGTCTTGTTAGCCTTGTTTTCTTAACCATTTTTATGTTGTGGGTCCTTATTGTCATCTCCTAGCATAGGGGGTGGGCCTTAGGGTCCACATGGTTGGGTGGAACATGTTATGCACTCCATTGGGTTCCCAGTTAAAGTTCATGATGCAAGGAGTTGTACCGTTTGTAGTGATTCTATAGCTTAACTAGATTTGGAGATAGCATTGATGCTATACATGTGTTATATTCATTTTAGATGTATCACACTATGTAATTGGTGATTCCTTCCTATTTTATGTTGGGAAGCACAGTTGTACCATTGTAATTATTGAATCAATGTATATTCATATAATAAATGCAATGTATAAATTCTTGGTATTATCATGTGTTCATTGATGGATATTTATCATTTATGTAATGTTATGGATTTGCGCATGTTAGTTATTTATTATATATAATGATTTTAACATGTATGCTTGTGAGTAGATATTCTTCGTTATGGGAATTGGGTCATGTTAGGAATGCTCCCAAATAATGGAGTCATGTACCCCAGAGGACTAGATAGATGATGTGTATGTATAGTTTCATTATTAGTGTTATAATTTAATGTACATTTCATATTAGTTTTACTTTAAAAAAATGTGCTATAATTCTTGGTTGTTACATTATCCTTTGGGGTTTGTGTAGCAGGGCATTACAACTTGGTATTAGAGCAGAGGTTATCAAACACTGAGTACTCTAGGTTAATTGAGCCCATTATGTTAACCTTTGTGCTTAACTCTTGAAATTATGTGTTCCCCTCTAATTTTGCATAGGAACATGCCTAGAGGTCGGGGTCATGGACGTGGTAGAGGTTGTGGTGGTGGCCGTAGGGCTAATTGCTAGAGCACTTCATCTCAAAGTTCCCATGAGTCTGAATGTGAGGAACAACAGGGTTCCTAGAATAAACTAGAAGGTGGAGGTCAGAATCTGGATCAACCAAGATTGGAGGGAGTGCAATTGCATTAGTTGCTAGAGGAGGTTCTTGGCTACTTAGGCCCTAGGAAAGAGGAGGAGCAACAGGTGGTTAGGGAGAGAGAGAGATCATCGAGGAGAAGGGATGTTTTAGCAGTTTGGGATGCCATTGTGGTAGATCACATGAGAGACCTTTTGAGGGCACATTCCCCCACTTTTGATGGTTCCAATGGAGGATTGGAGGTAGAAAATTGGATGATTGATCTGGATAGGTGTTTCACCATGCAACCATATGGCAGTAATACAAAAGTGAGATTCACCATTATGCATCTTAGAGGGTTTGCATCTACATGGTGGCAATTAAAGGAGCATAAATTGCACTTAGACATTGGCTTAGTGACTTGGGAGTTGTTCATGGAGAGGTTTAGAGCTTGTTTTTTATTAGAACATTGGAGATAGTGTCATGTTGAAAAGTTCCACAAGTTGAGACATATGGTAATATCCATAGAGCAGTATGAGCACCGATTACATGAGCTTTAGAATTACGCTGGGATAGATAATGATGAGGGTATGCTAGTGCAACACTTTGTTAGGGGCTTGAATGCTTGAATCAGTGGAGGAGTCTAGGTCTTCGAGTTGAAGACCATGGAGGTAGTTGTAGAGAAGACTCATGTTGAGGAGGAGAATTTGGACATGGCTTTAGGAGGCCACACACGTATTCAGATCGACAGTGCACCTTCATCAAGATTTGGTTCTCAAGGTGGTCAATCTCTAGCTATGGGGTCCTCTAAGGGCCATCACATAGCTGCTAAGGGTGAGGCACAACAACAACACTCCTAGTTGAAACCTGAAAAATATCAGTCTCAACATGGTAGTAGGTTTCGAAAAAGGAAGGATCAGAGTTGGCAGGAAAACAAATGTGATCGTTCTATTCAGCTAGATTAGAGTACACAATCTGCAATTAGTGGAGGTAGTATTTCGTAGTCTGGTGTACCCTCAAGTGGCTGGGGGTATGGAAGGGGTGTAGGTTGTTTCTCTTGTGGCCAATAGGGCCACATTTCTAGGTAGTTTCCTTAGAGGAACACTACAATTTTCAGTCAGAAGCCAGCTACTTCCAAGCTGATGGTGGGCAGGTCACATTGAGTATTTGCTACAATTGATAACCGCTAGGCTGGGCATTAGGGTGTAGTTGTAGAGGCTACCGGTAGAGGATGGGAAAATGACTCTGGATCCTGTGGGTGAGCTCATCAGGGTTCAATAGGGTCCAAATGTTGAGGATTCAACTACATGGGAGGATGCATCCTGGATTCAAGAGTCTTTTCCTTATTTGTTCGTAGGCTTCCAGGAGTAAGCCGGGTTCTAGGGTGAAGGATGTAGTGCATCTCATATTGCTTTCACTGTACTGAGACTTATTATGATATGTTATGTACCTTGAGACCTTGTTGGTGCTTGTTTCACCATTTTGATTTGGTTTGGATGATAGTTTATCTAACTTTGATGATTATGACACTATTGACTAATGTTATGTAATGATGGATATATGGAGTTAGTTGTGTGTTTGGATTAATTTGACTATGTGTATCATGTGGACATATGACTATGTTTGTTGTGCTTCTGGTTAGTGATTGATATATGTTGTTTATGATGTAATTATTGTTACTTGATGATGTGGCTATTGTTTGAGGTCTTAGTGAGAGGGATGGTGTAGCATTACTCATTCGTGAGCACCCTGCTATGCTACAATTTCCTCTCATAGTGTGTTTGTTGTTTGATAAATATATGTATATGTTGCTTGGAAATTTGTTTGATTTAGGTTGTAGGTACCAAACGTTGATTCCACCTGCACTATTATGTTTGAGCGTGCCTTAAAAACCCAATGGGAATGATGTGGGAAAATGAAGGTGATGAAAGGTTCCCAATCCTTGCCATCATCCTCAATGAGGACGAGTAACCGTCTTGTTATCCTATCAGCTTGGTTTGTACTCTTTGTCAGTTGCCTTGCTTGGTGTCTATCATTATTTGGTTAAATTGTGATGCCATGTTGTTGTTCGTTATTATGTTGTTTAAGTTGTTATTGAAATTCTATTGTAAACTTAATATTATGAATACCCTTCTTTAATCAATTTAATTTAATTAAATTGATTATAAGGTAATTTGATTTAGAATTAAAATAATAATTAAATAAATTATGTGGTGAAAGGATATTATAATTAGTTATTAAATTAAATGATGTGATTAAATGTTTTAATAGCAAAAAAAAAATAAAGATAATAATAATAATAATTATTATTATTATTATCTTGGTGAGAAAATAAATTAAACTTGGAAAGAATATATATTCTCAAATAGAATAATTAATTGGAATAGATTTTTGAACTGATTGTGAAAGTAAATTTTAAAAGATGGAAAAAGAGGAGTGCGTGCACATGCATGACTCCAGACTGAGTTGTGAATTAGAAACTTGTCATTTTTGTTGATTTTTGGATTCAAAAACTTATCTCTTTCTTGAATTTTATATTGGTCATTTTTTTGGAGTGATGAAAAAGCAGAATGCCATTTTTGTTTTTCAACAAGAAATTTTGCTTTTATCAAATAAAAATACAGATTTTGGGGAGCATTGAAATTTTTTTTTGGGAGAACGAATTTGTGGCTGTGAAAGAGATTGTTGCATCGCAACTTCTATCTTCCATCTCAAAGTGTAATGAGACTTTTTCCTCATGGGAAAAAAATGAAAAGAAAAGAGAATAAAAGTAAAAAATGAGAGCTAATGTAATAGTTAAAGGAATAAAATGTAATAAAACAATAATTAGAGTCTTCACGGGATGTTGTAATTATTTTATAAAAGGGTGTGTTGGTTGGAACTACCCTTTATGTTGTATAAAAATCCGTGAAACTAAATTATATGGAGAGAAAAAAAAAGAGAAAAAAAAAATTCAAGTAGAGTACATTGCGGGAATAGGGTTCCACGTTAGCAAGCTGTGAGTAGGACGGAGAAGGGGCACTCCTACAGTGGGTGTCCAACATGGGGTATGAGTGCGTGCACTCAGGATGGTCCTAGCTAGGGTATGGTTTTGTGGCACAGGTGTTGAGCATTGTTCCGATGGAACCAACACTCATGTAGAGCGGAAAAGTCCGCTTTCCTCCCAAACTGCTCACAGACAAAAGAGGCTGAACTATAGAGGGAAGAGGCTGAACTAGGGACAATTCCAACAATAATTGGGGATTTCTTCTACACATTTCAAAGATAAGTGTTAATGCTGATAAATTATTTGAGCAATAAATTTGTTTTAAACCCTTTGAGTTTTTTGAATTAATAATTTATTTATGACATGATTGAATGTATTTGAGTGAAATTGTTGATCAATTCATTATATGCAATTTAATTTTCAAAGTTTTTAATTGAGCTTTAAATATTATATTAAATTTTTGTATAATTTTTTTTTTTAATTTGTAGAAATCAATTTAAAACATTGCATTTAAATTTGGGAATTATTCTCATTACACAAAGCATAGGACATTTGGTAGATTTTGTTCTATATTCTTGTCGTATATTCCCTTGTTTGGCATTTTAAATCCTCCCTTGTTGCTATGGAATTCAGTTTCTCACCTGTCATTTACATTTGCTTCAAAGTCATTTAAGCTTTTTTTCAAATCATTTGATGTCCATGTAGAAGGTAGGCAGCCCATATTTATCTAAGGGTAAATTATAGATATATGTAGTTGCTAAGTTGAAATTAGGAGTTGCAAACTAGCGCCTCCCATTCTTTCCTCTAGTGCAACATGCTTTACCTTAAGCCTCATAAAATTTTGATTTACTTGCTCAATATTTCGTACCCTTACTTGTTAATGGATGATCTATCTTAGTTAATTTCATTTGAAAGGTATTAAATTTGCATTTGTTTGTTTATATTTAGGTAGCCACTTGTTTAAAATAAATAATTCTAAAAAAATCCTTTCTGTTGTTGATGAATAGAAAGGAGATACTTATGATTATTATGAGTTTCTATTGTGAGGAAAGCTTTGTATAGCATTTATTTCCCTCATTGTTAAAGCCACAACATTCCTAAGACATTTGATTTCAGTATTACCTTCATGTTTCCTAATAATATATTCCTTATATTCTACCTTGTAGGTTATATTCAGTGAAATCACATTTGGGAATTGATGGTAATCTTACAAGCTAGATCCATTAAAGCAGTTCAACTTTCTATATGATTTCATGACTTTCATTTTTATATTTCACCTAACTTTGGTTCGCATATCCTTAGTGAGGTGTGCATGGAGTAGGGAATTTACTAGTGTTGCCACCACCTTGTCTTGATGGATCAGTTAGGAATTCGATTTTATCCAATATTTTATTGCTGCTTGCATGGTATTTGGTATTTTACATGTTTTTTTTATATTTACGGTACCTTGTAGTATTGTATGGTTCGATCTTTTCTAAAGGAATAGAGTTTTGCTGATATGGAAATTATATTTAGCGCCTAATGCTTTGTTAGAATAGTCTACCCTTATGTTAGGTGATATATATATATATGGGGTTAGTTTATGAAGGACTTGACATGCTATTAGATACAGTAGGTAGCTGCAAATTGAACATTTATAATACTATGGTAGACATTAGTGTATTTTAAATTAATTATATATATATATGTAAATATCTATATTTATATATATGTAAATATCTATATATATATATATATATATATATATATATATATAACGATTATAATTAAAAATAATTTGTATGTGTTTTATAGAATATGTTTATATATAGTTTCCTTAATTATTTAAATAATTTCATAATGGACGTATAACTAAATGTAATTGATGATTTAAAATATTCTTTAAAATTTTTACTTCAAATGTGTTAGAGAAATGAAAGATTGATTTTTAATGGTCTAAGATGTTGTGTCTTTCTCTTGGAATTAGTTTTGAATTGAGGATATTTTATGCATTGAATTCGTGTTGGAGATTATGTTGGAACTTGTAATGTTTTGAGATACCCTTAGTTGGGAGTTTATGGTTAGTTGGCTTATTAGGCTTCCAGAGGCTAAGGGGAAATTTGTTACTTGTGGATTTTTCATGTTTGGCTCTTTGAGAAGCTTTGATATTGATTCTTGTTTTGAGCTCATGTGGGTTGTAACCTTGCACCATTTTTTTACTTTATGATGTGGTCTTTGTGTGGGAAGGTTCATACCTCGTGTATGATTATGGTTTTATGATTTTGGTCCTTTGTGCGAGTGGGTACACCCCAGATGTTATGTGGATTGTATTGATGCTAGTAGGGAGAGTGTCTCTTCATGGGGGTTGCCACACAAAGTGGTGTCAGGGTAACTCATTGGGAGTTTCATAATTAAGTGATAACCTAAATAATTAATTGGGGGAATGGGTAATAGACACATTAGTCAAGACAAGTAGATGCCTCGCCGATGCCTATAGTGATTTCGTAGGATAAGGATGGGATGAGAAGGCCTAGTTGGAAAGATCACTACCTTGTCCTCACAAAGGTAAGTGATTCCACATGTGTCACCCTATGGGGCCAGTGCCTAGTGAGAGGTAGTCAGGGAAACCATAGATGGGGGTGAGCATCTAGATTGCCAGGGTAACTTTGGGATGGGGGCCAACGTCTAGACTATTAGGGTAACCCATGTTAGGACCATGTGATGACACTCCTACCTATAGAAACCTTGTTTTCCTTGTTCCTTTTCCCCTTGCTATTCATGTACCTCTGGAAGTAGTTGTTCTTTATGTTTATTGTTGCATTTGTTGTGGAGTCTTGTTAGCCTTGTCTGCTTGACTTTTTTTATGTTGTGGGTCCTTATTGTCATCTCCTAGCATGGGGGTGGGCCTTAGGGTCCACATGGTCGGGTGGAATGTGCTATGCACTCCATTGGGTTCCTAGTTGAAGTTCATGATGCAAGGAGTTGTACCGTTTGCAGTAATTCCAAAGCTTCACTAGAATTGGAGATATCATTGATGCTATGAGTTATATTATTTCAGTTGTATAACACTATAATTGGTGATTCCTTCCTGTTTTATGTTGGGAAGCACAATTGTGCCATTATAATTATTGAAATGATGCATATTCATATAATAAATACAATGTATAAATTCTTGGTATTATCATGCATTCTTTGATGGATCTTTATCATTTATGTAATTTTATGGATTTACATATGTCGATTATTTATTCTATATAATGATTTTAACATGAATTCTTGTGAGTAGAGATTCTTTGTTATGGGAGCTGGGTCTTGTTAGGAACATTCACAAGTGATGCAGTCATGTGCCCTAGAGGACTAGATAGATGATGTGTATGTATAGCTTCATTATTAGTTTTATAAGTTAATGTACACTTCATATTAGTTTTACTTTAAAAAAATGTGCTATAATTGTTAGTTGTTACATTATTCTTTGGGGTTTTTGTATTGGGGTGTTACATAATCATTGACTGGATTTATATTATAGAATATTCATACCAATGAGATTTTGATGTAGAAGAGAAACAAAATAGACTTAATTTATAGAAGTCATCAAGGGTGAACATAGGTTCATCATTTCCTTCTATGGGATGATGTGTACTTAATCCTACAAGAAAATAATTATATCATGAGTTGGAAAAAGGGGAAAATTATATACAAGGGTTTAAAAATAAACATAAAGGATTTTAGAAAGGTAGGGGCTATGATGGTGATAGGGAATGGAATGCCTTGTGAAGATATTTGATTTTTTATATAAGTGTGATAAATAAGGACATATTATTTGAGTACTTTCACTATCAAACAAAATAAAGAAGGGAAGAAGACTAAAAAAGAGTTTATTTTGTTAAGGTTGATGTAGAAGATAATAATGTAGATGCTATAGTAGATTTAGGTTAGAATCTTATGATGAGGAAGACAATGATTTATCCAAGGGAAGAGCCACGTGATGATAACTCATGGTTAAATACAAATAGTTTCCAAATTTGATGCACTTTATAAGGAAATGTATGTAAGGTTATTTCTAATGGTAAAATTTATTAAAATATTGTTTGTAAACAAATTGTACAAAAAATAGGTTTGTAATGTGAAATGTATACTTATCCTTATCATGCACCACTATTTAATAAATAGAATGAATTTAGTTTTTATAAGAGGTATTTAGTCAAGTTTTAAATAGGAAAGAATGAAGGGATTCAATTTATTTGGATTTCATCATAATAGATGCATACAATGCATTTCTTGGGAGGTTATGATAATATGATAAAAAGTTAATCCATGATGGAAAAATGATATACACTTTTTGAAAGGATTTCTTAAAAGTGGATCTAGTACCTAGGTGAAGCCACAATAGTGGTTTACAATTCAAGTGAGGAAGGAAAACTCACAAAAAATGAATGCATGGCAAAAAAATTGATTTTAGGGGTTCGTACGAACCTAGGTTCGGGTTAACCCTTTTAATTCTTTCTTTCCAAAAAATCCAACAAAACCCCTTATAGAAGGGGGGTTCGAATGAACCCTGGTTTGAATGAACCCCTAGAACCCCCCTTATTCCTCATCCCCCCCCTGAGACACAAAAAAACCCTAGATTTTGGCACTTTGGAGCTCGGGTTGAGGTTGAAAATGGAGGAATCTTCACAAACCCAACTGGAATCAGGTAGTCCTCGGAAAGAGCTATCCAACGAATATAATTTTAATATGTTTTTTTTTTATTATGTATTTGTTTTTTTAGTTTTATTAAACATTGGTTTTTCATTGAAAATGAAGGTCTATGTTCTGCACATGTGGAAAAATAGAAAATTATCAAATATTTTTTTTTGAAAAATATGAGTGCACTAGATATTGAAGTCCTTGATCCAACAAAAAAAAAATTGAATTTCGATATATACAAGAAGAGTTATGCATTATACGGTCATGCTATGTCTGAATTGTAATTGGTTTGACTTCGAAACTTGACTAAAGAAAAAATATTCAATAAAAAATTTTCTAACCAAGTGGAAGCACTAGATATCGGAGTTACAAATCTATATTCAAAAGAATTAGAATTTTATCCTTCATGGAAAAAAATTATGCATTATACAGTGTGCATCACTTTTTAAAAATGTTTTTTTTTGAAAAAAACTAGTTTTCATGGGAGATGGAAAAAGAAGTGCAATCCAATTCCAAAAAATTAGAAAAAAATATTTTTAAAATCTATAGACAAAATGTGACAAGACTCTAGTTTGCATCATCTTCAAATTCTTCATGGTTTAGCCACTATAGGTGCCTGAATGTGAAGATTTAGTTAAAAATAATAATTTTAGTGTCCAGTTTGGCCAAAAATTGTAAACCACTATTGTGGGATCACCCACCTCTTATGGAAGAATGATTATGGAGAACATATTATTCATTAAAAAAATTATCAAGGAGATGAAGATTAGGGGACCCTATTATGTATTAGTGGTAAGGAAAGAAGATACAAAATTTGGGTTGATACTAGTAGAAGCAACAAAATTGTTAGAAGAATATGCTAGTGTTATACCTATGATGTGGGTAAAGGGAATCTATGGTCTAAATCATACATTCTCCTATATCACATTGGAAGGAACCAAAAATTATCACAATACCCTCTTGTCTATTAAACTCAATGAAAGACCCATAATAGTGGATCAAGGTTTTGGTCATTTCTTTGTGGGGTGATTTGATATTGATTAGTTGACTGTTGATTTATTTGATTTGATAATATAAATATACACCTAGGTCAACTATGAAAATGAAACAATTTTTGATGATTTTAGGAAAAAATAGAACATAAAACTAGAAATAGAGTATAAAGTAGTAGAGTGTAGACACATAGGAACATTCCATGTAAATTTGAGCTTGATCTAGTTGGATAGGGGAACTGGCACCCCAAACCTCATAATGTAGACCTTCAAAAATTTATTTTAAATATTAATTGGTTCCTATCTGTAGGCTCTTCCTTTCTGTACTCGATGCCATAATTTTTTTGTTTCTAATCAATTCCACTTTCCCTAATTTATTGACTTGTGAGGCTTGAATTCTTGAATTAGAAATTAGGTCTTCAATCCTTTCCCAATTCAATTCATATCTGTAACTTGCACATAAGGAAGAGTTGAAAGGGTTGTATCATATATGGTCTTTCCCAAGTCAAACCACATTTTGGTATTTCTACCTCCATAATGACTATGATGATATAAGAAGAGTAATTACCTTCAGAGAGGTAGAGGAAAATGGATAAACAAGTGAAAAATTGATAATTGCAACAACTTACCATTCATATATCATTCCTTGATTGACTAAAGTCATTGTACTCATCACCTTAAAAAAAATTCTCAAAACTTCCATTTTCGAGAGGATCCTCATCACCATCTCCATATCCATTGTAGGTAGGTTGTTTTGCAGTATATGTTTTCTTCCAAGGAGAGGGAGACCTTTCAATATTTTCTATACACTCAGTGGTATTCTTAGCCCATTGAGGAGTCAGATTAGATATTTTTCTACATTCTCATTCATTACCCATTATTCAATTCTCCTAATTACTAATATAGTCTTAGTCTGAATAGTTTATATTTCCTTTATTCTCTAATCAATTGGAAGGATAGGCTAATTTTATAAGTGAAATTAGGGTTAACAAGATTTGATTGATAATCCTCAATATTTTAGATATCCCAATTTAATTTAAAAGTTATTATTTGTTATCCTCTTCTTTAAACTTCAAATTGATTAGCAAATTTAGCCCAATAGTCTTCCAAATCTTGGAGATGGTGAAAATTTTTCCCCAACTGTAATTTATTTCTAACAAAATTCTTACTGTGGAAAGGAAATCTTCTTTCATAAAGTTGCATTGTATATTTTACAATATCCTTTTCAATATTTAGGGCATCAAACATAGAATTACATTTATAGTGAGCTAGATTATTAGGGAAAATAATTCCTAATTTTTTTTATTTCTTGGAACCTCTTATTCACCTCAACCACTTGTTTGCATATCTTAATAGGGACAAATCTATCATCAACATATTTAGGTAGCTTGTAGGGTAGTCTCTCAAAATTCTCCTTTCATTTTTAGAAGATACCAAAATATTAGTATTTCATGTTAAACCATTCTAAGTATATTTTACCATTAATTACTAGTTCCTTGATGAATTTATATCCTATATTGATATGCTTTCCTATTTTTTGAAAATAAGATTTTTGGACAATTCTATAGAATAATTGTTATCATACAAGATATTTGTTACATCATACTTTTCATTTTTATGTATAAAACACTCTTTTGATCCACACTAGTTTATATGCTATTGAGTGGTCCCTAAATATTTCACTTATTTTGATAAAGGAATGATAATGGGCTACTTATTTGAAGCTAATTAAACTATGCCTAATCAAAAATAAAAAAAATAGAATTGGATGTACTATTTATATCATTAATGCTTATTGTGTAGTCATTCTTTATGTAACTATGAAAGCATGCTAAAATATAAGGTTCCCCATTATGTATATTGGGTGGAACCAAGAAAAAATGGGGGAATTGATGAATGATGTATTCACACCCACTTTCAAAGAGGCTCCACTCAAAGATAACCCTAGAGATCTCAATGCAAAGAAGATTGAAATCTCACAATAGGGCTATATTAGATATTGAATGATAGCTAATGAGAGGTTCACCACCAAGTGTAAACTTGGAAAAGAAAATGAATTGGAAAACACAGTGTGATATGCAAAATAACTCTAAATGACCATAGAAAGTGAACAAATTGTAACAAAAAGCTATGAAACTGGAAGTGTGCACCTAGAAGACTAAAGAAGGAAGAATGGAGGTATGGATCACTGAAAAAATCTAATGTTGATGCTAACTAGGACTCACTTGCCAAGCTAGGTGAATCAATCTAGTTTCTAGGAAAATGTGCAGAAACAAGTTTAAGCCAAAAGGAAATCTAGGCCAGTAAAAATCTCTATCAAGTCTATATAGTGGAACTCATTCACCAATATTGGAGAATTAGTCCACTTCTTTTTTGGAAGTTCTAAACTTGATTCTATGCCTCCCAGTTTGCTCTTCTCTTTTTGAATCATTTCTAGATCTAAAACTGTAAATTACTAACTGCAGACCTTCTCCAAGTTTCTCCAAGGCTTGATGACAACTTTAGGGACTTTGAGGACTTGAATAATTTTCTCCACCTTTTCTTCTTGGAAAATATGCAACCTATCCTTTCAAATCATACACAAGAAAAGGTAAAAATGTTGTGGGGGTTAGTGAATAGGGGTTTTCCTTGGTCAAACCCCTTATTGGTAATTAAACCTTGAAATGAAAGAAAATATGAATGGAGAATGATGGATGAACAAATAGTAATGTTTCAACTCACCAAACCCTAGCAATAAGCTACAAATATTCTTGAAATGGTTGCAATGGATGTGGTTCTTGACTCTAGCTTGAAGGAGATAGATCATGCTTGAAACAATTGCTTGGATCATGAACTCTACATCACAAATGTTAGCACAATTTAACAAACATGAAGAATGAAATATTTGACATGATGAATCAAACTTGAAGAATTCTCTTGAATTCTTGATAATCTACCCTTGAAATTCCTTGAATTCTCTTGTAAATTCTCAATGCTCTTATGAACTCTTGAATGCTTGTAAATTTTTCCTAGGTGTTGAATATGAGTGAAAGAACCTTGTATTTATACTTAACTATGCAAGAATTCCCAAAATTACAACACTACAAGCTGACATCAAATCTAGGAGAATAAAATCCTTCTAGAAATTTGATTTAAATTTGAATTTTAGTCACATGGGACTCATTTATCCAAGGTGGCGAATGAGTCCCATCACACATAATGTATGGGGCCAAAAATGAAAGTGTGTAGAAATGTGTGAAACTTGCATTGAGGCCAAAAAGACCTAGGTGGGACTCATTCACCCAAGGTGGAGAATGAGTCCTAGACACTAAATTTGGGCTCAATAAGCTAAGAACACTTGAATTATGACTAGTTACTGATTGGTGTCAGGATTGTTGCCTGATTTTCACCTACGGGCTCAATCAGTTGGGAAAATTATGTTTCAGAAGTTCTAAAGGGCCAAGTGGGTCATCTGCATCAAGGGTTAAATCATGCATCTAGTGCTAGGTCATGAAGAACACAGTTGGAAGGCCTGCCTAGATCAGGCTCGGCATGAAAACCCTCCAAAAGAAGAAATGCAAGGACCACTTAGATGTCTCGCCAACTAAGGGGGCTCTTGCTAAGTAAAGGCATCATCGCCAAGAGATCCATCTTCAGTCAAAGGTCTTACCGATTAGGTCAAGTCTTGTCGAAGAAGGTAGTCTTGGCCAAAGGATGCAAGTATCAACGTAGGGTCTTGCTAAGATGGTGTTGTCTCCCCGACCGAAGAAAAAATAAACTCATCGCTGAAGGATGGGAGCTTCTCCACAAGGTCTCGCCGAAAGTAGAGGGTCATCCCGACGGGGTCCCAGTTCGCCAAAGGAGGGGCAAGTCACCAAGATGTCTCGATGACTAGCCAAATCCTCGCCGAGAGAAAGTCATTGACACAGTGTTTCACCGAAGACCTAAAGTCTCATCGAAGAGATGTGCGAGCTTCGCCATAGGTCCTAGCGAATGCGGGGAGGTCTCCTTGACATTTTACATCGGTGTAGCTCTCTGCCGTTGCAGTAATCTCTTGCCGACACAGTGTAGTCTCATCAACAGTAGGGGATATCATTATGACATGAGCCTCGCTATGAAGTCTCCCCGACCCGGGATGTCTCGGGGAAGGAGTGCGGAGCTCGGTAAGGTGGAGTGCATTCAGGGAGACAATAATAGACTCTTGTCGACAGATAAAGAAGCCTCGGCAGGAGATGTTGGTTTCGGCGAAGGATGGCGGAATCTCTGTAATGTCTCGGCGAATAGAGGTGGTCTCGCCGAAAGATAAAGGGGGCCCCGATATGTGTTTTGTCTTCGGCAGGAGTCTCGCCGACATCAAAAAAACCTCACCAAGAGTGTTTGACATTGGCATAAGGTCTTGCCGAAGTAAGGATGTCTCCTCGATAGGAGAAGAAGCTTGCCAAAGGATTTGGCCTTTGACATAAGGTCTCAGCAATGCGGTAGGGTCTTGCCGATAAAGGGAGCCTTTGGTGTAGCTTTCCAAGTCAGAAAAAGGTCTCCCTGACTCGGTGGTGTCTTGCCAACTAGTGAACAACTTGGTGAAAGAGAGGACCTTGGTGTGAGGTTTGAGCAATCAAAGGAAATCTTGCCAACATGAAGGAGCTCGCCGAGGAGTAAGAGAATTTAGTGAGACGTCATGCTGAGGAGATGAAGTTTGGCCGAAATGAAATGTCTTTCGGTGAGATGTCTCGTCGAAGGAATTTTTTCTTGCCAAAGGGTTTGTGCGGCATCGGCATGGAAATTTGAGCTCGCTAAGAAGTCTCATCGACCTAGGATGTCTTGGCGACGGAATCAAAGGAGCTTGCAAAGAGGCTGAAGGCTTCGCAATGAAGTCTTGTCAACCCAACATGGTCTTGCTGAAGTGAATTCAGTGGGGTTAAAGAAAGTGGCCTGACATAATATCTCCCCGACCCGGTGATGTCTCTCCAACATAAGTGCACTCTCCCAGAGTTAAGTCACCACCATGAGGTCCTAGTGACCAAGTAAGTGTCTCATCGAAAGAAATACAGAGCTCGGGGTGACTAAAATGAGCTCATTGTAAGGTCTCATCAACTTGGTAAGGTTTTTCCAACATGGATGTGCTCGCCTAGACATAGGAAAGGTTCGCTATGAGGTCTTCCCGAACACATGATCTCTTGCCAATAGTGATGGAATCACCAAATAAAGTAGTATCGATGTGACTTAGTGGTGCTCGCTATAACTTTAGACTGATGCTGATTGTCTTGCCGATGTTTTTGGAAATATCAATATGACTTCTAAAGCTCGCTAGGACGTCTCGCCAATGGTCACATGTTGTGCTGATAGCTTCAAGGGGCATAATCGCATCGGTGAGACACTTCCAGTGTCTCGCTGAGATGTGATTATGAATGAACGAGTTTTGACTACCTGAAGAATCTATGTGGAGTATGTTCAACCAATCAAAGAAAGCTACGAGTGAATCGTTGGTAGTTGAACCAGATAAAGAAGATCAACA
Organism: Sequoia sempervirens; assembly: GCA_007258455.2. NCBI lineage: Eukaryota > Viridiplantae > Streptophyta > Pinopsida > Cupressales > Cupressaceae > Sequoia > Sequoia sempervirens. Next base: position 253,474,034 of record VDFB02271358.1, on the reverse strand, counting down.
AGATGAAAAGCAACATGTATCTGTTCTGAACTCAGGAGCATTCAAAGCATTCAACAGAGAGGGTCAAAGATGGACACGAGGATCATAAATGAATGCGGTGGTTGTAGAAAGATCTGAAGAAGACCACTCCAGGAGGCAACTCTTCACACTGACCCAGACAACAGGGATTCAATCAAACACAACATTAACTACATGAAAAGATCTAAGGAAAGATCTATCCCGAGGACTAATATTTTTGCAAAAAACCTTAGGGGGCTGACATACTTTTGATATATAAGGCATTTTTTCCTTTTTTTAAATAGTTCGGATTATACACTCTGAAGAGTTAGTGATTTTTGTCAATCCTTCCTCAACTAAATGTATGTTTTGTAACTCAACTGGAATTTGGAATAAAGCACAGAGTTTACCTTGGAAGCTAGTGTTCATGTTTGTACTACTCTCATTTCTGTATTTCTCTTTTGATTATGCAAGTCTTTAACTGTGTTTTATAAGTTTGTACTCATACCTTAAGGTTGTGATGTTTATCTCTCCTTCCTAAGATGTGTATGTAGATCGAGCCTGTTAAGAATGATGCATAGGTCTAAAAGAAGTTGTGTCGAGTATGTGAAACGGTTGAAATTAAGTTTCCCAGTGTATGTTCATCTTGTTTTCATTTCATAATTCCTCATCAATTAGGTGTATCACCACATGAGTAGTTTTCAATTTATGTATTCTTTCTCCCTTTTCCCTTTACAAGAACAGTAGTTAGGTGACACCAAAGGAAGCCAGCCTTTTCCAGAGGTTGACCTCTATCTTCAAGTGAACCATAGCTTTAGAGGTCTTCCCATGTTACACTAGAGTGTTGGACACCAGGTTCAACAAGGGTGCAATTTCAGGTGATAACAAGGATTATCCTTGAAAAGGTGCAATAAATGAGGCTTGTAGATGCAAAATAGAGCCAGTTAAAGCATAAGTAAAGCTCAATTATTTATGAAAAGCCTAGAAGAATTTGAAAGTGTGTTACAACACTTTACAACACTCTAAATAAGGTAATATTGATATTTATTATGATTAAAATTATATTTATTATGCTTAGTTAATTGATAAAACCCTAGAAAAGTGTGAAAGTGTGTTACAACACTTCACAACACTTTTGCAAGGAACCATTAAATTCCATTAGTTCACAAGGGCCCAAGACCTAATTTGAATGTGTTATCCATAGTACAACACTAAATCAAGGAAACATTAAGCCAAAATCACGAGGAGGGCCCAAATAAGTCAAAAAAAGTAGAAGGATCACTTTTTCAGTGACTCCATTTAGCCCCCACTTTAGTGAGAGAATGAACCTACTTCAAACTCACACTAAAGTAGACAAAAAAAATCAAGAAGGGTTCCAATGTACCAATGCTAGCAAGACGAGATAAAAATGATCAAGAGGGGTAATCAAGCCCCGATGATCAATATCCTAGAACAAACTAACATAAGCACCAAGGAACACACATGAAAATGATATAAAGAGCAACAATGAGGCCAAGCATACACTTCCAAAGATGAAAAAGAGAAAAGAGAGGGAGATAAAAAGAATTAGATCAAGCTTCGACCATTTGTCCAACTTGATGTGGATCAGATCTAGGTTGTTTGTCTGGAAAATGTGTACTCACTTTGAGGTGATGAAACTTCTAGCTATCTACTAGGTGAGAAGCCCTAAAAGGTGAGAAACATACACTCATGGCTGGTATGCACTCACACACATGCAAGTGGCTATGGGGAAAGTCATGCATTAGATTGGGCTTCCCACTCAACCATACCAAAGTCATACCTCATAAATTTAATAAGGCACCACAAAAAAATGATTTTCAAGCTTCGTGAGGCAAGAAAAACTTTGTATGCTTGGAGCTCATGAACAAACAAGATGGCACTACAGGCATGCAAGCTATGTTATGTAAGGTGGCCATATAACAACAAATGCAAAAGGAAATATGCAAAGAATGTTCAAAGGAGACTTTCTTAGTTCATGTGAGGTATTTAACTTAGGGAACATTGTTCCTAATGCCTCCAATAGAGGACCAATAAGAGAATAGAGAATTCACAACTTAGGGGATGTAGTGCATCACATCAAACCACTAATAGGAATGCAATACGCTAAGAGAGATCACACTCCTGAAGAAAATTACACCCAATGTCATCCACAAAGTGACAAATGCATTGTATGAAGTAAGAAGGCTACACTAAGAACCAAGAAAAGGGAAAATGCAAAAGAATAATGCCGATGTATGCCCCCACTTTAAAGAAATTGCTAGACACCATACAATGAGAAAATAACATTAAAGTAGCAAATAAAAAATGCAAAAAAGAAAGAAGACATGAGAGCCAACTTGGAACGCCCTATGCCAAGTCATATGTTTCCAAGTAAAGCTATGTCATGTAAGAGAAAAAGAAAAGGAAGGGTTGCCCCGAAAATGAAAACACCAAACACAAGGGATTCATGGATTTGGGGTCACTATGTTATTTGCTACAATTGTTTATAGAGAGCTTGGAACTGTCATCATCCCCCAAATAAACATAGAACTAGAAGAATGACATAAAGAGAGCGAAAAAAAAAACCTTTTGGGTCAACATGGAAGAAACACAAATGTCTTGATGCCTGGTGTCATCCCCAAAAGGAAAACACAAGACAAAAGAGAAAATGAAAAGTCAAAAGAAAAAGAAAGCCTTTTGGATCAATATGGAAGAGACATAGGGTTTCTCGATGCCTTGCACCATCCCCAAAAAGGAAAACACAAGAAAAATGAAAAAGAGAAACTAAAAAGGAAAAATGGAAAAAGAAAATCCTTTTGGGTCAACATGGAAGAGACATAGGGTGTCTCAATGCCTTGTGTCATCCCCAAAAGGAAAACACAAGACAAATGAAAAAGAGAAACTGAAAAGGAAAAAAGGAAAAAGAAAAGCCTTTTGGGTCAACATGGAAGAGACATAGGGTGTCTCGATGCCTCACGTCATCCCCAAAAGGAAAACATAGGATAAAAATATAAAGAGATGCATGACATAGAGAAGAATGAAGGTATAGATAGAGGAATGTCACAAAGAGAGAGAACATCAAATAGAATGGCATGGGGGATCACATTATGTAAATGAAATCACACAAAAGAAAAAGAAAAAGAAATAATACAAAACACTAGTAAGGAAATTGTGAGTCAACCTATGAGAAAGTCATCCACCTCCCAATCTTAGTTTGTATAAGCGAAAGGTGAATGACAAACCTAAGGGATAGTATAGATGCATTACTAGGACAAGGCTATAAATTGTTTGTCCCCACTGAGTGCGAGACAAGAATGAGCCGAGGGAGGTGATGGGAAAGGTCATGTATAGTGAGAATAAAATGTTCTACAACTATTACATGGAAAGGGGTGAAACAATATGAAGCTAGGAAATCACACAATGGCAATCATTGCCATCAAAGTGAAACTTTTTCAATATTAACTGGAATGCATGACATTCATCGCTACTATGTTTGAGAATTTGATGATGTGCGCAATGTGGGACTTTTGCATCTTTAGGATATAGAACTAATCTATTCATGGGTGGTAATGTTATGAGTCTTTTGTTCAAAAGAATTTGTAGTTTCCTTTCACTTTCGGGTGGTGGTCAAAGGGGTTGTAATTTTTGTAATTTGTAAGGCCTCTTACATTTGCTAGATTTGCCAACTTCTCTAGATGGGATTAGGGTAGGAGGTCCTGAGATGATTTTATCTTTATTCTTGTTATTATTTTGATCTATTAGTTGTTATTTGGGAAGTAAGACATTCAGATTAGGAGGGGAGTCCAATATCACCATGCCATCACCACAAAGCCTTAGATATTCTTTAGGAGGCTTGTCATTAGGAGGGGGATCTTGATATCCTAATTGGGCTTTGTGTTTTCATTAATTGGTATTTTCTCTAGGAGTTGATGAATTTCATGTTCACTTGTATCACATCCTTGTTTACTCAAGATTGTAAATCATTTTCCATATGTGTCTTTTAGGTTGATGGGAGTGTTGGTTACTTTACTATCATAGAATGGTTGAGTGTTTTATTGTCTAGAGGAGCTAGGTTCACCTGTTATAGGGAACTTAGGCTCAATTTTTGTTTCAGGATGTAAGTAATCAAACATTCAAGAGGTGGTATTATAGGAAGATCTTGTTGTTTCATGGATGGATAGAAGGATTCATTAGCTTCAAGGTTGTCAAGACAATCATTTAGGAACCTATTCATGTTGTCATCATCTTCTCCAATGATGTCAACATCATGAGGAGGACATGCATTAGGAGTTGAGTGAGCATGAGTGAGTTCAATTTCATTAGGGTCATTTCCGAAAGCACAACTTGACACATCCACTAAGGACTTTAATGACATCCAAAGCTTATTAAAGCACATATCCATGATACAAATTTCATATTGTAGATTATGAAACAATGTTGTAAATGCAATTTTGATTTTAAGCAATGCACAAGGTGAATGAATTTAAGCTAAATGCAATGAATTGAGTGAAACATAAAGTTTGCAAACTAAAATAGAAAGGTAACAACAACAAACAAAAACTCAAAAATTGAGCTGTAAATTCCAAAAAATGCAGTGAAAAATATGCAAAGGGACTGATTCGCCCAAGGTGGTGAATGAGTCTAGGTACTATTTATTTTGGAAATTTTCAGAATTTTAAATTAGATTTTATGCCTTTTATGTTTTTGATGTGAATCTGATATGCAAATGCATAATTTTACTAATTTTTAATGAAATTAAGTGAAATAATGCAAGCTAAATGAGCTTTTCACTAATACAAATTTTGAAACCCTAGAATGCAAATTAACCAATCCAATACCTAATTCAATGTTAATGCAAGCTAAATATAGGATGTGAATGCACTCCAAATTAGAATAATGATGTCTTAAATACAGGTTCACCAAAATTGAATTAATGAAAATGGGGGAATTGATGAATGATGTATTCACACCAACTTTCAAAGAGGCTCCTCTCAAGGATAACCCTAGAGATATAAATACAAAGGAGATTGAAATATTGTAATAGGGATATCCTAGAGATGGAATGGTAGCTAATGAGGGGTTCACCACCAAGTATAAACTTGGAAAAGATAATGAACTTAAAAAAACATTGTGATATGCAAATTAACTATAAATGACCTAAGAAAGTGAACAAATTGTAACATAAAGATATGAAATTGGAAGTGTGCACCTAGAAGACTAAAGAAGTTAGAATGGAGGTCTGGATTAGTAAAAAATCTACCGTTGATGCTGACTAGGACTCACTCACCAAGCTGGGTGAATCAGTCTAATTTTTGGGAAAATGTGCAGAAACAGGATTCAGCCAAAAGGGTATGCAGATCTGTAAAAATATTTGTCAGGCATGTATAGTGGGACTCATTTTCCAATAGTGGTGAATCAGTCCACTTCTACTTTTTTGGAAGTTTTGAACTGAATTCTATGCCTCTTGATCTACTTTGCTCTTTTTGACTGGTTTTTAGATCTGAAACTAGAAGTTGCCACCAGTAGATCTTCTCCAAGTTTCTCCAAGGTTTGATGACAACTTTAGGGACTTTGAGGACTTTACTACTTTTCTTCACCTTTGATTTTTGGAAAATATGCAAACTATCCCTCCAAATCACACACAAGAAGAGGCAAAAATGTTGTGGGGGCTAGTGAATAAAGGCTTTCCTTGGTCAAACCCCTTGTTCGTAATTAAACCTTGAAATGAAAGCAAATATGAATGGAGAATGATGAATGAAAAAATAGTAATGTTGAAACTCACCAAACCCTAGCAATAAGGTGTAGCAAATATGCTAGAAATGGCTGCAATGGATGTGGTTCTTGAGTCTAGCTTGAAGGAGATAGATCTTGCTTGTAACACTTGCTTGGATCATGAACTTTACATCAAAAATGTTAGCACAATAACAAACATGAAGAATGTAATCTTTGACATGATGAATTACACTTGAAGAATGCTCTTGAATGCTCAATAATCTACCCTTGAAATTCCTTGAATTCTCTTGTGAATGCTCAATGCTCTTATGAATTCTTGAATGCTTGTAAACTTTTGCTAGGTGTTGAATATGAGTGAAAGAACCTTGTATTTATACTTAATTATGCAAGAATTCTCTAAATTACAATACTACATGTGGATATCAGATCTAGGAGAATAAAATACTCCTAAAAATTTGATTTAAATTTAAATTTTGATCACACGGGACTCATTCGCCCAAGGTGGCGAATGAGTCCCATCAAACATAATGTATCAGAACATAAATGAAAAGTGTATAGAAATGTGTGAAACCTACATCGGGCCCAAAAACACCTAGGTGGGACTCATTCGCCCAAGGTGGTGAATGAGTCCTAAACACTAAATCGAGGCCACACAAGTCAAGAACACTGTAGTATGACTGGTTACCGATTCGTGTCAGGATTATCCTTGAAAAGATGCAATAAATGAGGCTTATGGATGCAAAATAGGTCCAGTTAAAGCATAAGAAAAGCCCAATTATTTATGAAAAGCCTAGAGGAATGTGAAAGTGTGTTGCAATAGTTTACAACACTCTAAATAAGGCAAGATTAATGTTTATTATGAATAAAATTATATTTATTATGCTTAGTTAATTGATAAAACCCTAGAAAAGTGTGAAAGTGTGTTACAACACTTCACAACACTTTTGCAAGGCACCATTAAATTCCATTAGTTCACAAGACCCCAAGACCTAATGTGAATGTGTTATCCACATTACAACACTACATGAAGGAAACATTAAGCCAAAATCATAAGGAGGGCCCAAACAAGTTAGAAAAAGTAGAAGGGTTACTTTTTTGGTGACTCCATTGGGTTAAGCTCAACATTGATGGTTTATCTAAAGGTAAACTTAGGTAAACTAATGGGGGTTGAGTTATCAGAAACAACAAAAAAGTGAGTTAATTTTTCATATTTCCATGAACATAGAAGACCAAACCAATAATTATGTTAAAGCTTCAACTGGTATTCATGATCTTTATTTCACAAGAAACCTTGACATTACCAAGATTATTGTAGGAGGGAACTCTAAAATTATAATTGACATTATCTATTATTAGAACGTAGCTCATTGGTCCTATAAGAACTCTATAGATTATGTGAAGGAATTATTGAAGATTTCCAAATTATTAAAGTATTTTATGTGTATATTGAAGGAAATTAGATTTCCAACCATTTGATAAATATGGGAGGAACAATATGTGATTTCCTGTACTAGCTCATGGAGGGTTCCCTACTCATTAATTTCAAACAAATAATTCATAATGAATCCACCAAATTTAGATAGTCCCTTGCCACCACTTTTTTTTTTTGGCTTGGTTAGACAAGGAGATTAAATTAAAAGTAACATGGCAATCACATCAACACAAATTTTATAGTAGAGAGGGATAAGATTAACAGTGTAACATAAAAACTAAAATGGAAACATATAACCTACCATTTGAAGGGATTAACTCTTAAAATGACTAGAAAAATAGTTGAGACAAGTTATTAATACTTTTAGACTTATTAGAGAAAGTCAAGCCATGGAGGAAAAACCTTCAAATTATGAGAATGTCCATATAAATATCAATATTTGAAATATACTTATGTGTGGGAGCCTTGTCCCATTGCTTGAAGCTGTTAGAAAATATGACCCAGTGTTATCTTATTAATTTTCCAAATATGAGAAGAGTAGGAGTGTGAATGTGTTTGTTGTCTCTTTAGAGGTTATAAATAAAATTACATATTTAGGAGTAGGGATAATTATGGAAAGGATGAAGCTATAGAATATTATAAGAAAATAGCATCAATACATGAATGTGTAGTGTAGGAAAGTGCATACCCTTGTATTTTCACACTTGTTTGGGTCTACCTTTATTTACTTATGTTTCTTTATGGATTAATTGGTCCTATTTTATGTCCACAAGCACTATGAATTATATCTTTTTTTGGTTAATCCTAACATTCTCCAATGCATAAATGATAATTTAATGACTCCATTAGTGTGTCCCTAATTTTTGGGTTGGGACTAAAATGCCACTTAGGGCATCTTTATCCCCCAAGGCTCTTGGGACTCAAATTTTGAGACTGAGAGAAAATTTGCATTACAAAAGTTACCATCTTCACAAAAACTCACCTATAGGCTGAATCCGGAAGTTTCAGAACCTGAGATCAGAAAGGAAGCATGTGTAGACCTTGGAGCTCAGAATCCTGTTCAAAATTTTCAGAAATTTAGAATGGGACTAATATGCCATCTTAGGCGTCTTGGTCCTCCTGGGCACATTTTTTAGAGATTCCTTCAGATTTGGTTCCAACATCTGAAAACTCTATATTTTCCTCAAAAAGTAGCAACAAGACTAATGCGCCATCTTGGGTGTTTTATTTCTCCACAAGTTTTTTTGGAAGCTTCTTTACATTTCCATAATCCTCACAGCATCTCTAGACTTCCCAAGTACACACATACTATCTCCTTGTTGCATAATTTCATTATTTGCATCTCTCATTTAGCTTATATTTCTAGTTTTAAGTCATTTTTCATATCACAATGTGTTTTCAAGCATTTTCTTTTCCAAGCATTTGCTTGGTGGTGAACCCCTTAGAGCTAAAAAGTCCCCCTCTTAGGTCCTTCCTAATTGAGAATTGACTCACCTTGCGAGGTTGCTAGTCAATCCAATTGGGACTCCTATGACATTAGTGAATGTTTCGAGGAAAAAGTGTGATATTTTTAGGTATCCATTTTTTTTATTCATTTTGGTGAACCCAATGCTTTTGAGCATTCATTTCATTTTTTATTTGGAGTCTATTAAAGTTATTAGATCTCAATTTCATTCATTCTTGCATTGCATCTTGCATTAGTGAAAGTGCATCTAGGGTTTCTTGCATTTTGCATTAGTGAAAGTGCATATAGGTTGCATTTTTAATTTCTCGCATCATTTTATTTCATTCAAAAATTGAAAAGTGCATTGCTCTTCATCTTCATTGCATTTAGAAACATTCTTATTGCATTCATAAGTGAAAAAAATTACATTCCATATTGCACTCAATTTCTTATTCCTAGTTACTTATTTGGATATTTTCCTATTTTTGAGCATCAGTATCTTGTATAGGTAATTTGTAAACACTGTTGACATTCTAGAATTCACTATTTTTATATAAAAAACCTTTGCTAGGACTAAAACTCCCTTCTTGTGATCTTATTCCCTCTCAATATTTTTTCTTCAGACATCTCTCTCTATTGTTTATTGTCCGTTTCATCCTCTAGAACTTTAGAATCTCACCAGGAGGACCAAGATTCCCTTGCTAGCATCACAATCCCCATTGAATTTGATTCTCTAGTTTTTAGGATCTGAAATTACTTTTTTGTGTTTTTGTGGGCTGCCTTTTTTTTTTGTTACAATTTCTAGATTTGTTGTTATTCCAATTTCTTTCTTTTCAAGTGTAATTGCAAGCATAGGATATTGTGTTCATTACAATTTCTATGATTTATCCCTTGTATGAGCTATAGAACTTGGTGTCCTATTGCTAGTATTGTGGTTAGATGAAGTGCAAGACTCATGGAATCCCACAATAAGACACTTATTGTGGATATTGGGTTCTCAAGCTCTCTTACTTCTGGTGTTGGCATTAGCTCACTAGGTATGGACCATACCTTTGACACCTCTGTTGCTATGCCTACCTTACCTACAAGTGTTGTGTCAAGTGTTCAAACAATGGTTGATCATATTCCTCAAGAAAACATAATGAAAATGCATGAAGACTTAGCTCATTTACAAGATAGCGTAAGTACTGAAAACATTTCAAACATCGTCATACCTACCATGGATAACCTTCACCACATGATGGAAAGTGATAAGGGACTAGAAATTGTGTAACATAGCTCAAATATTTGGAAAAAATATTCCTTCCACCACTAATGGTGCTCAAGATATAAACAATATGCAAAACCAAGGAGGAACTCAAACTCCTCCCTCTTCAACCATATCCTCAATTCCCACCTATACCAATCCTTAAATGACCACAAAAATGCAACCAACTAGTAGCATCCTTACTACCTCAAACATTTCCATAAGTGCTCCTTATACCTATGTGGCATCTAATATTATATCACCCCCATAAGCAATCCATTCATTAGTCCTTCCACCACATACCTAACACCACCATATTCATCTCCATCGCACACTACAAGCAATGATCCTATCATTAACCATCTCTTACAAATTATTTCATCCATTCAATGCCAAGTATCCACCATCATACTATGTCAAGAGAAACACACTATCCTAAGAGATATTGAGAACTCTGATGCCACAAGGTATAGAGATCCCTATATTTGAGAAATATGGAGGAGAGGGAGATCCTACTAATCATGTTAATTCCTTTACTATTTTGTGTAGTGACTTTATCCTTGAAGACAAACTTTTGTCTAAAATTTTTCCCAAAGCCTTGAAAGACATTGCCTTGGATTGGTTTTTTACATTACCAAATAAATCAATTTTTTCATTTAATGAACTTCTTGAGGATTTTATTAACCATTTCCAACTACACATGGTCCCTGAAATGACATTAGCTGATTTGATGAGATGTAAGCAAAATGAGGGTGAAAAAGTCACTGACTTTATTTCACACTACCAATCACTTTATTTCCAAATTAGTGTGAAAATTCTTGATTCCCACCTTAAAAATATGTTCATAGAAAAATTACAAAGCAAGATAAGGGATAAGCTCACCATGAGGAAATTCCCCTCCTTCATGCATTTATGCACTACCCTTTGAGACTCAGAATTTCCTAACCACTAGTAAATCAAAAACCACCCCTACCTGTCCTAAAAAGACAAAAGCCTCAAACCAAAAAACTTGCCAACCTTTCAGAAGACAAAATAAAAGTTTCCTTCAACTAAATTCCACCTCTCAACCTTCCCAACTAGTTGATACCCAAGTATCTACTATAAAGAAGAGTAATCCTTATATCTTTGGGGATCCACAAAGACAATTTACACCCTTACTCGAAACACTTCACAACATTATGACCCAACTCTTAAACAAAAACATGCTTACCTTACCTCTCGTTTGACCCCTTGACCCTAGCAAGCCATTACCTTCAACCTTTAGACACAATGTCTATTGTGATTATCACCAACAAAAGGGAAATGATACAAAACATTGCAAGTTTCTTAAACATCTTGTGCAAGACCTCATTGATTCAAATCATATCCAAATTAGAGGTGTAAATGAAAAAGGTAATAATTATGTGGCTCCTCCCAACCAAAACTTGCAAATATTTACCAATCCCATTCCCAACCATAATATTTAATTTGTTAAGGCTAATGAAACTAAGCTTGATGTGATGAATGTTGACACAGATGATGAAAATCTGAGAAATCATGAACAAAGTCCTATGGATGATGATGAATAGATTCCTATGGATACTAATGAAAAAATTCTTATAGATACAATGATAGGAGTGGTTGACATCCAGCCTCTTAAACAACAAACCATTGACATTACTTTCTCTTTAAAAGAAACAATGAAATATGCACCTGATGGTCCTCTTCACATAGCCAGTAGAATCAATAAGAATCCCACTCTTAGGATTTTAATTGATCCCATCTATGGAGAGAATGTGATCACATAATAAATTTTATATGTGCATGAACTTACTCAATATAGATATGATAAACCAAAAGCATAGATTAAAATGCATGATGGTTTTGCTCATGCTACGATGGGCTTAATCACACTCCCTTTACAAGTAGGATTGAAGAAATAAAATGTATCATTCTCTATCATATCTAATTCAGACCAACTTTATGTGAAGTTAGGCTATGAATGGCTTCACTCCTTGAATGTGGTCCTATCCATTTCCCATAAGTGCTTAAAATTTCTTGTTGGAAATGAAATATTCATAATAAACCATAGTGGCTTTAGACCCCCATCTTACCATGGAAATTTCTCCTTAGATTATTTTTGACCTGAACCTAGGGAACCTACAAGACCCTGTGAAGACTTCCTTTTCCTATCCTATCAAAAATTCAAAGAAAAATTCATAGCCAAACTATCCCTTGAAAAATTGCCTCTACCCATAATCTAACCTCCACCCATGCTTGAACCTCTGCAACCTAAAGGAAACAATGCTGAGTCCAAAACCGTTTCAACAAACCAAGACCCATCCATGAACAATCCCTTTCCTATTTCATACAAGATACCTAGAGAAAACAAAACAAGTCCTAATCTGCCTCCTAAGGAAATTTATAAAGCCAAAGAGAAAATGGTTGGAAAACCTTCCATGGTTTCTTCCATTCTTCCCTCACAAGAAGAAAATGAGCCTATGGTTGACAAACCCGGTCTTACACATACACAACTTGAAAATCATAACAAAAGAAACTGCAATGCTAGAGCGTGTAGGTGTAGGTGTCATGCTATTTCTCAAAAGATGAATGATGAGAACAATATTGAAAATCAAAAGTTGAACTTGACAGAAGCATTAAACGATGCCCCTCCTCTTTTACCAAAACAAACATAAGTCATATCTCCACCACAACAAGAACCAACAACTTCTATGGATATTATAATTTGTCCTCCTATTGTGGTTAACTTGGATGATGATGAGGAACCAACTAAAATTGATGAAGAAGTGCATAATGAGTTGAATTTTTCCTCTTCTATGAGCTTAAATGAAAAAAACCATGGTGATCCTCCTAAACTAAGCGATTTACCATGTGTTGAACCTGGTGATTATCCTACTACAACACTTGATGTTGTTACTCTTTCTAGTGATCTACATTCTATATGTACTAAGCAAGACTAGGATGTGGATGACCTACTAGATGGTTGACTCACATGTGCTTTACTAGTCTATTATTTCTTTTCTTTTTCTTTTGTTGTCCTTTTCATTTTCTTTTTGTTTGCTTGCATGTATGTAATGTGATCACCCATGATGTTCTATTTGATGTTTCTCTCTCTATGCCCATTCCTCCATTTGTACCTTCATTCTTTTATATGTCATATACCTTTTTTCCTTTTGATTGATCTTTTCTCTTCACTTTCATTTTAGTTTCTTGTGTTTTCCTTTTGGGGATGATACAAGGTTTTGAGACACCCTATGTCTCTTCCATGTTGACCCAAAAGGATTTTTTCATTTTCTTTGTTTTCACTCTCTTTGTGTCATTCTTCTAGTTCTATGTGGATTTGGGGAATGATAAAAGTTCTAAGCCTTCTAAAAACATTGTAGCAAAGAACATACTGAACCCAAATCCATAGATCCCTTATGTGTTTGGTATTTTCATTTTTGGGGCAACCCCTTTCTTTTCCTTTTCTCTTGCATGATGTAACCTTACTCTAAACATATGACTTGGCATAGGGATTTCCAAGTTGGCTCTCATGTCTTCCTTCTTTTTTGCATGTTCATTTGCTACTTTAAAGTAATTGCTCATGGCATGGTGTTAGCAATTTCTTTAAAGTGGGGGCATACATTGGTATTATTTTAGCATGATTCCACTTGTATTTTTTTTCCCTGTTCATGATCTTTGATGTGATTTTATTATTTCACACAACGTGTTTTCGTCTTTGTGGTGACATTGGGAGTAATGTCCTTAAAGAGTGTGATCTATCTCAACATACTATATTCCCCTTAGTGGTGATGTGATGCATTGTATCCCTTAAGGGGGGAATCTTTTATCATTTGATGGGTCCTCTCTTGAGACATTAGGAACGATGTTCCCTAAGAGTAAGACCTCACATGAACTAAGAAAAATTCCTTTGAGCATTCCTCTTTCTTGTTGCATTTTTGTACCTTATTAAAGCCATGGAGGTATGCCTTTGATATGGTCCCCTGGGGCTCACCTAGTGAACACCTAGCTTCACTAGCCCATGTGAGCATGCATTTTTGTAGTTTATTAAAGTCATGGAGGTATGGATTTAATATGGTCCCCTAGGGCTCACCTAGTGAAAACCTAGCTTCACTAGCCCATGTGAGCATGCATTTTTGTACCTTTTTAAAGTCATGGAGACCTTATGGATTTAATATGGTCCCTTTGGGCTCACCTAGTGGATAACTAGCTCCCATTAGCCCTCATGAGCATGTGTTTTGTTTGCATAGTGGACAACACGTTCCACTTGTAAACCTTTTTAGAAAAACAACCTAGAACCAATCTACCACGTTGGACAACTAGTCGAAGCTTGATCCATTGCAGTTTTCCCTTTTCCTTTTTCTTTTTCCTTTATATTGTCTTTGATGGTGTATGTTTGCAATCTGGTTATGGCTTCATATATCATTAACAAGCATGTTCCTTTGTGCTTATGTTGGTTTTTCCATAGGATCTTGATCCCAGGGGCTTGGCCACCCTCTTGATTATTGTCATCCTATCTTACTAACATTTATACATTTGAACCCCTCTTGATTGTGTGGTTGGCTACTTTAGTGTGATTTTGAAGCAAGTTCATCCTCTCACTGAAGTGGGGGCTAAATGAAGTGTAGGAAAATGCATACTATTGCATTTTTACACTTGTTTGGGCCTGCCTTGCTTTATTTAAGCTTCTTTAAGGCTTAATTGGTCCTATTTTGTGTCCATAAGCCCTATGAATTATATATTTTTCTAGTTAAACTTGACATTATTCAATGCATAAATGATAACTTAATGACGCCATTAGTGTGTCCTTGATTTTTGGGTTGGGAATAAAATGTCAATTAGGGCATCTTTGTCCCCCAAGGCTCTCAGGACCCTAGTTTTGAGATATCTAGATTGGGCCCCTTTTTGGTGTCCGTGCCTCCAAGTTTTTAGGATTTGGGACTAATAAACCACCTAGGGAGTCTTAGTCCTCCTTGAGTCATTTTCGAGATTTAATTTCAAATTCTTTCAGGATTTAGCCTCCTTTATTTAATGAATTCATATGTCAGCTTGGTGTGATATAATTTTGGGATAGTAAGCATAAGTAAGTATAAATACAAGGTTTCTTCATTCATTTCAACCTGTCTTTTGTGAGATCTTTTATTATAGTATAATTGAGTTCACAAGAGCATTCAAGAGTAGATTTATCAAGAATTTGGAGCAATTTCAAGATTCAAGCATTATATTAAAGAGTTTTCTTGCATCACATGTTTTGTTGTGCTAACATTTGTGATGTAGGGTTTTGATTCAAGCAAGCAATCCTAGCAAGATCTATCAAGCATTCAAGATCCATATCCATTGCAACCATTGCACACAAGTTTATGGATTTTATAAGGGTTTGGTGAGTTGTAGTATTGTATGTTGTTCATTCACCATTTCCTTCATTATTATATTTCATTTCAAGGTTTAATTACCAACAAGGGGTTTGACCAAGGAAAACCCCCATTCACTAACAAACAAGTTTTTCCATCTTGGTTATTTGTGATTGTAGATCTAGGTTGAAGACTTGAAGATCATGTAGAGTGAAAAGCTGCAAAAGTTGAAAATTTGCATTACAAAAGTTACCATCTTCACATAAACTCAACTATAGGCTGAATCTGAAAGTTTTAGACCCTGAGATCAGAAAGGAAGCAATTGTAGACCTTGGAGCTCAAGATCCTGTTCAAAGTTTGTAGAAATTTATAATGGGACTAATACACCATCTTGGGCATCTTAGTCCTCCCAAGTAATTTTTTTAGAGATTCCTTTAGATCTAGTTTTGACATCTAAAGACTCTATATTTGCCCCGAAAAGTAGCAACAAGACTAATACAACATCCTAGGCATCTTAGTCCTTCACAACATTTTCTAACAGCTTCTTTACATTTGTAAAATCCTCAGAGCATCTCCAAACTTCCCAGGTACACACATACTAGCTCCCTGTTGCATAATTTCATTATTTTCATCTCTCATTTAGCTTCTATTTCTAGTTTTAGGTCATTTTTCATATCACATTGTGTTTTCAAACATTTTCTTTTCCAAGCATTTGCTTTGTGGTGAACCCCTTAGAGCTAAAAAATCCCCCTCCTAAGTCCTTCCTAATTGAGAATTGACTCACCTTGCAAGGTTTCTAGTCAATCCAATTGAGACTCCTAGGACATTAGTGAATGATTAGAGGAAAAAGTGTGATATCTTTAGGTATCTATTTTTTTGTATTCATCAACATGCATTCCTCAAGTAAGGAGAGAAGATATATTAGCATTACATTGCATTCAAATTTGAAGATTTACCCAAGCCATGGGAGGAGGTGGTTGAAGTGCTAATGAGATAATTTTCCCTTGAATATAGGTAGAAATGCATATATTCATATCATTTCTCTATGCTAAACCACTTAAGGCATAAAAGGAAATTAATTTTCCTATTTTTTATTTGGTTCCTTAGAGGATTCTAATTCAACTATGATTTTGAGGAACTATCAATTTCCCGTACACCAAGGCATCATATACTATATCTATAATATGAGAAAGAAAAAAAAACTACCCCTTCATTCATCCATAAAATTTTCAACCCTACCTTCATTTAGTCCAAAGATAAGAAGAAAGTAGACCCACTCTCTTCACTTATTACTAAGTGGGGTGCCATGGAATTCAATCCCCCCCAACACCCCTAGGTTGTGTTCCTTGAAAAATCCAACCTTGATCTTATGGTTAAAATCCTTTTTCCCCCTACCAAGCTACTTTGAACTTCAATCTTTATTAGTGTAAGATCCCTATCAAAAAATCACTACTATTTGATAACGATCAAGATATTTTTGAGCAAGGAATCTCTTCCAACCCCCCCTCTCAGTCTATACCACTTGTTAAGTTAAATATGACCAAGAGCTTAAGATATGGGAATAATAGGGATCATCATACCCTCAACCTAGAAACCCATCTAAAGATGGGACAATGTTTGAAGAATATTTGGATTCTCCATCCCACTCCACTATTTAGGAAGAAGTGGATTGTTCTACTTGCAAAACAATAAAATCTTGTGTGGGTAGATTATAACAAAGTCTCAATCTTCACAATAATGTAATGAAAACTTTCTTTTCAAACTTCAAAATACTAGGTTGAGAATGTAGGTTATGAAGATGAAGGTGTTTAATTAGTTTAAGGAATAATTTAAAACCCAAGATGATGATGAAGAATTTGAGGAAGATAATTTTTTTTCTACCAACTTAAAAAATTAGAAATTGGAGTTTAAGTTCCACACCTTGCAAAAGAATCAAGAGGTATTGTTACCAAATTTTTACCTACAACTCAATTTGGTAGAGCTGAAGCAGTTGATTAAATTTAAAGGTGAAAGGTATTCCAACATATTTTTGCTATGTTTAACCATTGCATATCTAAGGTTCAAATTGAGAATTCAATTTTTATTGTGCAATGTGTTACAACAGAAAAAAATTGCATAAATTACAAGATTGATTTCATTCATTTTGTAATGAAATATATACAAGATTGCAAAGTGTTTTTCTATGTACATTGAAAAGAAAAGAATGATAAAATGTCCCACACAAGCCATGGGAGTAGCTAAACTAAAGAAAAATAGAGATACACTATACATATGAAGATGAAAGTAATGAAAGATGCAAATAAAGAAAAAAATATCCATCATTTCTTGGCAGAATCTTGGGCGGGTCTTCATTGTCTTTAACTCCTCCTCACTCCTAACCTTTAGATGAACCTACATCATGATAAAAAATGATGGTTAGAGCTTCAGATATGAATCTCAACATATGTCTTATCAAAATAGATATAGCATATGTTTGTGATGCATTAAGTCAGTTGAGCAAGTATCAGATGTATGGAAGAGGGCCTGGAAAGTTAAACATCAGAGGAGCATTGATCTTCACTATTTTTTTTATCTAAGATGCTTTTTCACTATGCATGTATAGGTGAAATCATGTTGTTGGATTCATTTCTGTTGATATTTTAGCATGTCATGAAAAAATGGGCTCCCACAAGAGTTGTGCCTATCATGATAGCCCTAAATATTGAAAGGGGAATGAGATAGGAATACACATTCAGACGATTGAAATAAAAGCATTTTCAGCTTAAGGAGTAATTCACAAAGTGACTATAAAAATAACTAGCACCATTGATCATTCATGATAGCCAATTCAAAGGAGCAATGAAGCAACCCCCTTTGAAATATAAATCACAAATGAGCAATGGGCATGTTTCAAATGCTCAAGTAATATGCAAAATAGAATAAGGTGCATCAATTCTCACCAAGGAGCTTTGTTAATCTACAAATTTTTAGGTCACCCATGGTTCTGCATCATCATTTTGTGTTATTCATTACTATCACAACATCACTCCTACTATTTGCATCATGTAAAAATTATATTGTGGACAAACAATTATAAATCATTGTGTACTAACAAAGCATAGTTACAAAGATAAAGAGAAATGCGGTCATAATGCCAAAAGGAACAACAAACAAAATAATATTTATACACCTATTCATGCTTTTCAAAAGAAAAGAGCTTCATAGTTTGTAGAAGGAGGCATTGTGTGAGTATCATGGATATCATAAGGGAGCTTGCAAGGCATATCAAGGTGTAAAGGGTAGTGAGTAAGAAATAAAACAATGTCATTTTGATAGTGACTTTATTTCCACAATGTATGAGGTCATTTTCAGTTCACAATTGCATATAAGACTAGACCCATAATGAAATAAAACATGTTGAAGTGCCATGGAATTCATAGTATTCAAGTGTAATGTTCTACAAAAGCATAATAAAAAATGCATCCTTCCCTCATCAAGGTGTCTATTTGCATATAAGTTTTTTTCTGTTGTCTAGCTTCATTAAACAATGTTCCCATCATATTGCCCATATCTTCCATTTGATGCTTCAACATCATTCTTT
>VDFB02271358.1:253102848-253455151 GCA_007258455.2 Sequoia sempervirens | reverse complement strand
TATATGCAAACAGCAATTCTTAATGAGGCAATGGTGTACTCTATTCTGGTTTACATATTACTTAGGCATCTTGAATGATTTCATTTCTCATTTGTGACTCCCATTTCAAAGTGCAAGGGATGTCCCATTGCTCTTTTTGATTTGGCAGTCTTGAATGGTCAATGAGTTTGATTCTTACAGCCACTTTGAGTTGCACTCCTTCAACTAAAAATGCTTTTATTTGAGCATTTTGAATGTGTTTTCCTATCTCATTCCCCTCTTGCAACTTAGGGGTAGCATGTTGGGCTCAACCCTTATAGGAGCCCATTTTTTCACCACATGCTATGATGTCATCATAAATGAATCAGCAACAATATTTCACCTATACCTACATAGTGAACAAACATGTTAGATAAAAAAAAAAGTGAAACTCAATGCTCCTGTGATGTTTGATTTCCATGCCCTCTTGCATACATCTAATGCTTGCTCAACTACCTTAAAGAATCATAGGAATATACTATATTTCTATTGGTAGGGCATATAATGAGATTCATATTTGAAGCTCTAACCAACCCTTTTATCATGATGTAGGTTCATCTGAAGATCAAGAGTGGGGAGGAGTAGGAAACAACAAAGATGAACACAAGACTTCAACAGGAAATGATGGAGATGTTTTTTATTATATGCTCTTTTCATTACTTTCATCTTTAGATGTATAGTGTATCTTTATGTTGCTTTAGTTCAACTACTCCCATGGCTTGTGTGGGACATTTGATTATTCTTCCCTTTTCAATGTATAGAACAGCCACTTTGTAGTCTTATATATATTCCATGGGTTGCCAAAAAAATTATAGTTGACATTTTTGTGCTCACTTGAGTATTTCTTATGGACTTTGGCTTTATTTTTCCTATATTTAATGTTAAAATGTGGCCAACACGTTCGCATTAGGTCTTGGACCCTTGAGAATCATTAAGACTTCTAGGATGTCTTGCAAAGGTGTTGTGAAGTGTTGTAACCCACTTTCACACTTTTCTAGGACCCTTTCATTATAATTCATTTAGATATCTCCTTTTTACCACTTACCAAGTCTTTTTTCAAAGTATTGTAAAGAGTTGTAACAAACTCTCACACTTTTCTAGACTTTTCATCACTAATTCAACCCTTTCTTATGTCTAAATGGCCCCTTAATGCACTTTTTGGCCCTACTTAAGTGTATTTTTGAGGATATTCCTATTAGACCTTATTTAATGCACTTTAATTTCCAACACCCAGTGAAACTTCCCTGGTGGGACCAAGTCGCCACCTGGGGCAACTTAGTCCCACGGGGCACAAAAATCAAAATAATTTTAATTTCTTGTCAGAATTTTATTTTCTTACCCTTGAGGTTGGCCCATGATGTGTTATTTTTGGGAAATAATGGAAAATCAAGTATAAATAAGGTTTTTTCCTCATTTTAACCCCCATTGATTCAAGCATTCATTCATCTAATCATTCAAGCAATTATCAAGCATTCAAGCACTCTAAGCATAATCAAGTCATCCATTGGAGCACTTCATTGCATATCTTCAAATTTACACATCAAGGGTTTGGTAATTTTATGACATTGCATGTTTTTTTTTTATCATTCTCTTCTCATTTCATTTCATTCCATAGGGTTTGATTACCAAATCATGGTTTGACCAAGGTAAACCCCTATACTCTAACCCTTAACCCTTTTTCCCCTCTTTGTATATGTGTTTGCAGACCTTGTATGCAAGTTTTTCAAAGAGTTTGGTGTCAAAAATTGTTCAACAATCCATCAAAGTCAACATAATCCTAATTGAAGCTTGGAGACCTCTTTCAGCCCATTTTCTACATATTCAAATCTAGACACCTGTCAAAAAAGCAAGTGCATACCAAAAGCTACAAAATCCTATCCCAAAATTCAAAAAATTCCCAAATGGACTAAGTCACCATCTGTGGCGAATTAGTCCCACTGTCAGGCCTGAAAATTGATTTTCACATTTCTGAGTACCCATTTGGCAGATTCCCATTCCAACAGATTTTCCCCAAAAATGGACTAAGTCGCCTAGCTTGGCATAAGTGTCCTAGTCAACTCTACAGGATTCCAAAGCCTCTTTGCATTAGACTCTAGATTCCAGGTGCACCTCTCTAGTTCTATTTAATTTTGTTATCATTTACTTGCATTCTTAGGTGTTTTTGCATACATCACTGTGTTTTCCAGCACTTTGCATTTCTTAGGTTTAGCATCAATAAATTATTTATTTTTCAGTCTATTGCATTAGACATCATATTTAGACATATTAAATCCATTTTACATTAATCTTGTGTAGAAATTAGCATTTTGGGCCCATTTCTCTCCTTTTAGGTGAAAAACCTAGAAGAGTTAGAGAACCCTTGGACACCTAAAATCAATGTCCACATTCCATTACGAAATGAATGAAACATTACAGACATGAATGAAAACAATCTTGTAATTTATGCAATTTCTTTTTGTTGCAAAGCATTGAATGATAAAATTGAATTCTATCTTTTAGCATCCTTCTTAATAATAGTTAAGCTTTTAGCAGAAATATTTGAATACCTTTCACCTCTAGATGTAATAGATTGTTTCAACTCTACCAAATTGAGTTGTAGGTGAAAATTTGGTAACATTTATGGCAATTTTTGTTGAATTCTTGCCTTCTAAGCATATAGACCATCTGCCTTAAACAATCCATTAGGCATGGAGTCAAATTATGCCCCCCTCAAACTCAAAAAACCATTGTAACTCAACTGCAAATACTCTAATCAACAGTAAAAACCAAACTAAAAGAAACTACAAGGCCCTGGTGGCTAGAAAACATGTGCAATAACACTTAGGGAAAAGAAAATAGAATTGAAATAAATGTGTAAACTGCACTTATTAGCAAAAAACACTAACCTAACCTACTATCTGAGGAAAAGGCTGCCTAAACAAAACCATTAACTAGTTCAAGAAAGTAGCTGCCCTTTCTTTGCAACCTGCAATGCTCCATTATCTTGTGAGCCAACCAAAGGAGATGGGGAAAGATCAAATATCCAACAAACTACCGCAACACCTTTCCAAGGAGGAAAATGTAGTCACTTACCCACCTATCTTGATTGGGGAGCCGCTGGTGATCAAGTGAACATGTGGAATAGTCATGCTTAACTTGATACCTCCTTTGATGCTCTAGATCAGTGTTGCCATGGGGCTACCCTTTCTTATTGGCTTCCAACCAAGCTATATTCCTAATGGGACATCCCCTCGAAAGCGTTGGACTAGATAGAAAAAATTTTGAGTAATCAAAAATAATAGCATCACCTTCACCTTGTACGATAGCTTGCCATGTTGATCCCTCCTCCACGATCAATGGACCATCCTCTTCCATTTGGGTAGCTAACAACTCATCAAAGATATTAGCTATTGAAAGGCTCTTAGGAATAGCTGGTCCAAGCTTAGAATCCACATTATTACCCAAAGAGGAACCTTCTGAATTAGAATTATCTTCTTCAATAAAGGAATGTAAATTTTTAGATAATGAAATAGCCTCTCCCTACAAACCTTTGACTAAAACATTAGCCTCAAGATCCTCTATCCAATAGAAAGGAAGCTCTTCCAACTAGCTAAGATCATGCAAATCAGCTTCATGAGAAATTTCTTGACATTTGGCCTCTTCTTCCAAAGTCTTTAGTTGCATACCTTGCATTCCTCATCATTCATGTGATCATCACAAGCATTCAGCAGAGTGGCAAGCTCTCTACAAGCCAAATAGCTAGGATCTTAGCAATCAAGAATTGAATTGTCTTGAAAATACTAACTCTAATCAATGGTTTCATCCTTGGATTCATCAGGTGGGGAAACTTGGGGAGCTTCTTGGATTTCTTGAAAGGAAAGATGTTCAAGGGGCTGCTCGAGAACTATACTAGGTTGAACCTAATTATTTTCCTCAATTTACAAAGGATTAAGGCTTTGAAAACTTGGTATTTTAAGATTAAGAGGTTGGCTTGAGGAATTAAGGACTTTATCCTTCCTAAAACTTGGAATCTCAGATTTAGGAGGATTAAGAGGCTCACTTTGCTTAAAACTTGGAATTTATACTTACAAACCTCCTCTTGAGCAAGCTAATCTAGGATTGTAGGAGCTGCTTGGACTTCATTCCTTCATGTTTAAGCAAACACAAGCCTCATTTTCTCCTCTTTTTCAGCTCTCTCTCCTTCAAGGTTCTCCTCAAATTGTATCCTTTGTGTCTCCAACTCTTGTCCATAGAGATAGGCCTGATAAGCCATCTCTTCCTATTGTTGATTATACTCGTGTTGCCTCTTGATCTCCTCTATTTGCTTTGTGAAGTCAAGCAACATACCCTTTATAATTGTGATCTCCTCCTTTTCACTCTCTTGGAGCTATTTTTGAGCATATGAAGGCTAATATGGAGATTGAGCAGGGGTGGGTGGGTGGTAATTTTTTTGAGCATGCTAGTTTTCTTGAAAAGCCATGGGATTTGGACTCAAACCAGTAGCATGATTAACCTAGTATGACTAATAATGAGGTGGATAAGTAGAAATTTTGTGATATGATAGATGATAATATGTATCTCCATTAAACATAGGCATATTCATTCATTGAAAATCTAGAAAACAAGCGAAATTAGACTTTTAAAATAAACTAGCACTTGATCATACTAAAACCAATAAATTTGAGCTCGGAGTCGCCAGATGTATGCTGATTTTTACCACCGAATGTACATCTTACTGATATACACACCTAATATCATCAATAAACGATCAAATATTGGACTAAAAGAGTCCAATTAGTCCCATCAAGTGTAACAAAAAAAATTGTCAATCAAGATTGCACCCCAGCTAAGTTTGACTCAACTATCCTTTTGAAACATGGAAACATTCTCAAGTTGTGGGTAGCTTATGATGAGAATGAAACTCTGGAGAGGGTTAGTTCCCCTGGAAGATCACCTAAACTAATGACTTTTCTAAGAAAATGGATAGAAGGATAAACTTGAAATGTAAATCCTGAAATATAAGGGTGATGCACCAAAACTTTAAAATGACTTACTAACTCAACTCACAATAAGCTCTCAAAACACTAACTCTCACAACCTCATATGAAACATACAACACAAAAGTGATTTGTATGAAGATTTGAAATCAAACACAACATACAACTTGTGCTATATGAAATTTTTGCAACATAATTGCAATAATAAGACATAAAAAGGATTCAAAATTCAGAATCACAATGACAACATCAGATTATTACTACAAAATAAAACAAAATAATGAGATAGGAATGTTTTGTTGCTTTTATTGATCTAAAAGGAGTATGAGAACATGAAAATATGAGTACAAATCAAGGCTTACAAAGCTCTCTGCAAGTATTCAAGAGAGAAATAAGCAAATCTAAATTGAGAAAAAACTAAGTTTTTCTCCTTGATGTATGTTTCCAAAGTGTCTCCAAGAGTGAGAGGGAAATATCTAAATTAACTGATCTCCTGAATAGAAACTTCAATGCCATTTTCAAGCAAGAAGAAAAATCCTCCAAAATAGGGCCCAAATTGCCTTAGAACTGAGTGACAAATGTGGAAACTTTCCATCTCAAAAGGGTTGACCCAAAAAAGACTCTAAAATCACCCAGAACTAGCTGAAATCAAGAATAGAAGGCCTAATTCACTTGGTTTTTTCTATTTTGCACAAAAAGACTCAAACTGAAAAAAGAAAGATTCCCCTCAACACTTGTTCTATTTTACTACATTTAAAATAACAAGTACTAAGACAATTTATAGAAATATTGCCTTAATATTGTTTTATAGTATTTGCAGTTTCAAATTTACAATATAGAAAGGGCGAAAAAGACTTGAGTATTGACTTGATTTTTGCAAACATTACAAGGAAAATATGGTATAATGGTTTTGATCAAACTTTTTGCCAAGTATTGAACATTCAAGGCATTTGCATTTTATTTTCTATAAAAATAATGAAAATGAACTAAGGCCTGGCCATATGATTTTCTCAAAAATCATAAAAAGAAATAAGGCATGAAAAAGGCTTGACCTAAGAATGAAGGGGCCAAGATATTTAATTTAGGTATAAAATTTTTAATCAATGTGGTAAAATACCTAAGGCTGAATTAGGGAAAAATGGAAAACCCTAACACAAAACTCTCAAGCCCTAATTTGTAGCTTTCATTTTCACTTTGATATTTTCCTCTCTGCTAGAAAACTTGGGCACTGCCAGAGTAGGGTTTTGAGTTTGAGCCTTTCATGGATATTTTGTAGGAAATATGCATGGGTAAGTCTCTCTTTCTGTGAAAATCACACAGATCCCTTCCTTTCTTCTATTTCGAGTGCATTTCTTGGACTTTTAGCCATGATCGTTATCATTTTTCTGATGCATTTTTTCTCTTTGTTTCATCCTAGTCGATGCCCTCTTTTTCTTGAGGCCACCATGAAGGAGCTTCTAGAGTTTTTTGTGGTGGAATTTGAAGACAACTTTCTTTATGAAAAAACAACAAAAATCTTGGGTAAGCTTTTCTTCAATCGAACTTTCCATTATCCTTTATTTTCTTTCAACAAGTTGCTCGATTTGAAATCCATAGTTACAAAATGAATGAAATTTTTATTTCTTCCATGCTTCCTTATTTATGAATCTCTTCTACACTCCATGGTCATGGCTTCATTTTATTTCTAGGTAGATTGAATCAAAACCCCAAGCTCTTTCATTTTTTGTAGTTGTGCAAACACTTCTCCATCTAAGCCTTGGTGGTTTGGCTATTTGTCGAAGCAAAGGGGAAAACTGAAACCCCAGGCTGCAATTAACTATGAAAATTGGGTATTATTTTTCTGCATACTCTTTCTCACTGTGTAAATCTGAGATAGGGTGCAAGAACTCGTGGCCTTTATTGTATATGTAAGCTTTACCTGCTTTGTTTTTTCCTAAAATCAAGGAAGAGAATTTTGTCTCCATTTTGGGTTCGTTCTTTGCATAACATGTTTCATTATTTCTTGTATCTGATAGATGCATACCCTTTGTTTTTTTTCCTCCACATTCTCACACACTGCTCTCTATTACTTGGTCTAGTGCCTATCTAAATATATACTACCAACCTTACTTTGCAAAAATGATTATGTCTGCAACTAATGGTTTCTTTGTTGCATACTGTAGCATTGTATTTTATTAAAGAGGGAAACATAGACCCAAACCACCATTATGCACTCTTCTATGATTCCAATGAAAACATTAATAATGGTGTAGTCTCCATTCATTGAACATTGTGACTGCATTTTATTCACCAAAACCTAAAAGTTTCTCAAACTTTGGCCACTATTTGCTATGCCAATTATTGTCATTGTTTATTACAACCTTTTCAATATGCTAGCATAGATTGTTTCCAGCTACACTTTGACTTACAATTCATAGGTCTTGCATAATGCAATGCACTCATGATGGTTCCTTGATTCAAATATGATGCTCCTTATGTTGCTTTAGTTGTTGTCCCATCACAGATATTGTATTCCTCTGCAACAAATGCCTAATGATTGTATTTTGCATTTAAGTCAGTTGCTTCCATTATCACTTAATCTACAACTATACCACCAGTGTATGCATCCAAATAACACAAAGAGTAGCAAACCTTGATGTATGGAAGCAATAGAAGATATTAAACATGATAACAACCACCATTCAATGAAACTAAATAATGACAATAGAAAAACACTATATGCAAACAGCAATTCTTAATGAGGCAATGGTGTACTCTATTCTAATTTGCATAATACTTAGGCATCTTGAATGAGCTCATTGCTCATTTGTGACTCCCATTTCAAAGTTCAAGGGTTTTCCCATCACTCCTTTTGATTTGGTAGTCCTAAATGGGAAATGAGTTTGATTCTTACAGCCACTTTGAGTTGTACTCC
The DNA here is from genome assembly GCA_007258455.2 of Sequoia sempervirens. Classification (NCBI taxonomy): domain Eukaryota; kingdom Viridiplantae; phylum Streptophyta; class Pinopsida; order Cupressales; family Cupressaceae; genus Sequoia; species Sequoia sempervirens. Next base: position 253,447,243 of record VDFB02271358.1, on the reverse strand, counting down.
TTCAGCTGAAAATGCTTTTATTTGAGCATTTTGAATGTGTTTTCCTATCTCATTCCCCTCTTGAGACTTAGGGGTAGCATGTTGGGTTCAACCCTTTTGGGGGACCATTTTTGCACCACATTCTATGATGTCATCAAAAATGAATCAGCAACAAGATTTCACCTATACCTACATGGTAAACAAACATGTTAGATAAAAAAAGTGAAGCTCAATGCTCCTGTGATGTTTGAATTTCAAGCCCTCTTGCATACATCTGATGCTTGCTCTTGACTAACTTAAAGCATCATAGGCATATAATATATTTCTATTGGTAGGGAATATAATGAGATTCATATCTAGAGCTCTAACCAACCCTTTTATCATGATGCAGGTTCATCTGAAGATTAGGAGCAAGGAGGAGTAGGCAACAATGAAGACCAACACAAGAATTCAATGGGAAATGATGGATATGTTTTTTCTTATATGCTCTTTTCATTACTTTCATCTTCAAATGTATATTGTATCTCTATGATGCTTTATTTCAGCTACTCCCATGGCTTGTGTGGGACATTTGATTATTCTTCCCTTTTCAATGTATAGAATAGCAACACTTTGCAATCTTGTATATATTCCATTACAAAATGAATGAAACATTACAGACATGAATGAAAGCAATCTTGTAATTTATGCAATTTCTTTTTATTGCAAATCATTGAATGACAAAACCAAATTCTATCTTTTAGCATCCTTCTTAATAATAGTTAAGCTTTTAGCAGAAATATTTGAATACATTTCACCTCTAGATGTAATAGATTTTTTAGCTTTACCAAATTGAGTTGTGAGTGAAATTTTGTTAATAGTTCATAAGGTCCCAAGACTTAATGTGAATATGTTAGGCATATTACAACACTAAATCAAGGCCAAGTTAAGGGGACCTTTTTTCTACATTACATCTAGCCCACACTTTAGTGAGAGGAGGAACTTGCTTCCAACTCACACTAAAGTAGACCAAATAAAGCAATGACCAAGGGGTATTCAAATGTACCAATATTCACAAGATAGGACAACCATGACCAAAGGGGTTGCACAAGCCCCAAGGACCAAGGTCCTATGGAAGACCAATATAAGCACTAAAGAACACACATGAAAGTGGTAAAGAGAAACAACAAAGCAGAAGCATGCACTGTCAAAGACATAAAGAAGATTCAACTACATGAAAAGGAAAAAGGGCGGATCAAGCTTTGACCGTTTGTCCAACGTGATGTGGATCAGATCTAGGTTGTTTGTCCAAAAAATGCATAATCACTCTATGGAAATAGAACTCTTGGTTTTCTGTTGGGTGAGAAGTCAAAAAAGGTGAGAAACATACACTCATGGTTGGTATGTACTCACACACACACGAGTGGCTATGGGTAAATTCATGTCTCGATCGGGCTTCCCACTCAAACCATACCAAAGATATACCTCCTGATAACTTTAATAATGTGCCACTCAAAATGATTTTTGAGCTTCATGAGACAAGCAAAACTTTGTATTCTTAGAGCGCATAAACAAACAGGATTTCTCTACAAGCATGAAAGTTGTGTTATGCAAGGTTTCCATATAACTACAAAGTGTAACAAATAGGATCCTCAAAGGAGTCTTGCTTAGTTCATGTGAGGTCTTTAACTTAGGTAACATTGTGTCTAATGTCTCCAAGAGAGGACCAATCAAAGAATAGAAGATTCACAACTTAGGGGATGTAGTGTGTTGCATCAAGCCACTAAGAGGAATGTAATATGCTAAAAGATATCACACTCTTGAAAGAAAACACACCCAATGCCATCCACAAAGTGAAAAATGCACCGTATGAAGTAAGAAGGTTGCACCATGAACCATGAAAAAGAAAAATTCAAAAGAATAATACTGTATGCCCCCACTTTAAATAAATTTCTAAACACCATGCTATGAGCAATTACTTTAAAGTAGCAAATGATAAATGCAAACAAAGGATAAGACATGAGAGCCCACTTGTAAATCCCTATTCCAAGTCATATGTTTCCAAATGAAGCTACATCATGCAAAAAAAAAAAAAAAGAGAGAGAGGGATTGCCCCCAAAATGAAAACACCAAACACATAAAGGATCTATGGATTTGGGGCCAGTATGTTCTTGCTACAATGTTTTTAGAGAGCTCAGAATTGTCATCATTCCCCAAATACACATAGAACTAGAAGAATGACACAAAGAGAGAAAAAACAAAGGAAAAATCCTTTCAGGTCAACATGGAAGAGACACGAATGTCTTGACGCCTTACGTCATCCCCAAATGGAAAACACAAGACAAATGAAAAAGATAAAAAGTGAAAATATGTACGACATAGAGAAGAATGAAGGTACAAATAGAGGAATGTCACAAAGAGAGAGAAAGAGAGAGAATATCAAATAGAATGTCATGAGGGATCACATTACCCACATGCAATCACACAAAAGATAAAGAAAGAAAGAAAGAAAAAGACTATTAAGGCACATGCAAGTCAACCTAAAGCAGGTCATCCACCTCCCAGTCATGTTCATTGTATACCAAAGGTGGGAAACTAGCCAAAGGGACAAGAGAAAGTTCCGAACTAGGAGAAGCACCAGGTTGAACACTCTTTGTAGGAGATTTGTCATTTAAGCTCATGGAAGAGGAAAACAATGTGTATGCACCTCTTCGTCAATTCTAGCAACCTCGTCATCGCCATCCAGGTTAATCACAATAGGATGTCGAACGATTCCATAGAAGATTTCAACTCTTGTTGTGATTGTTGTATTGGATTTATTTGTTTTAGGGTAGGGGTAGGGTCATCATGTGTTGCTTTATTCAAGTTCAAAATTTTATTTTCTTTGTTTAATTCTTCATGTAACTTGTGAGAAAGGGCACAATGTCTATGCCTATGATCTCTAGCTCCTCTTTTTCTTTTAGTTTTGTTTTCAAGTTTCATTTGTGTAGGATCAAGTTTTTCAACCATAGGTTTCTTTTTTCCCTAAGGGGAGGAATGGAAGGAACCATAGGAGGTTGTTTGACCACTTTCTCTTTGACTTTGTAAACCTATTTTATTCTAGGAGGTATGACTAGGTTGTTTTCATTGTCTCTTGGTCTTTTGTAGGAGGTAGGTGAAGGTTTTGTCTTAGGTTGGTTTTGGTCATTTGGGACTTGTTTAGGTTCAAGCATGGTTTTGTCTAGGATGGTAGGCTCAGTGGTGGGTGGGGACATATTTCGGAGGGATGGTTATGCTATCTTCTTTTCCTTGAACTTTTGATAGGATAGGAAAAAGAAGTCTTCTCATGGTTTTATAGGTTCCATGGGCTTGGGCCAAAATAAATCTAGGGAAAAGTTTCCAAGGGTGGACAAAGGGTTAAAGCCACTATGGTGGACAGTGAATACTTCATTTTCAAAGGGAAACTTTAAGAATTTATGCACAACCGAAGGGATAGCTTTCATGGAGTGAAGCCATGGATGATCTAGCTTCACACAAAATTGGTCCGACTGCGGGATGATGGAGAATGATACATCTAATGTTTTTGGTCATTTTTGTAAAGGAAGAGTGGTTGATCCCATCATAGGGAAACCAAAACCACTATTTCTTGACCCATGCTTTTGGTTTATCGTATATATCTTGATAGAGCTCATGCAAAAGTAGAAATTCCTCGATGATCACATTCTCTCCACAAGCCAGATCTATTAGTATCCCATTAGTGGGCTTGTCATAGATTCAGTTGGCCATGTAAAGAGGACCATCGGGTGCATGTTTAAGTATATCCTTAGAGGAGAAGTCAATGTCAAGAGGATTATTCATTAGGCCCTTACAAGGAATTATGTTTATCACTCCTACCATTTTATCCATAGGATCATTATCTATAGCATCATGTTAAATAGAATCATTGTTATCATCATCTATGTCAACATTCATCACATCATTCTTTGTATTTTTGTTGGCTTTGACAAATGAAATATTATGTTTTGGTTAGGAGGGGCAATGGACTTATTTCCTTGATCACTAACACCTCCAACGGAAAGATGACTAGAATCAATGAGGTCTTGCACAAGATTTTTAAGACACTTTCAATACTCTATGTCATGTCCATTTTTTCAGTGATAGTGGCAATAAGCAGGGTATGTGCAGGATCATGATGGGCCAAAAAGTGGCAATATGATGGGTATGTGGCTGACGACATTTTTTTACCCAAAATTGATGAAACGAAAAGGGTTTTTAAAGGAGATTCTCAGCTTTTCACCAATATAAATTATGCTTTACTTTGAATTTAATAAATAACTATTATTCATTTTCTATTTGAATTACGACTAAAGTCTCAATTGATAGGCTGATTGAAAAACATCTATAGCTTTAAAATGGTATCAAATTTTTTGAATCCAAAACATGTGTCACATTCTATGCTTCACATACTATAGGATTAAAAAAAAATGAATTTCATGAAGTTTTGACCAAGTTAAGGTGGTCAAACATATGAGTTTTATACTTTTTAAAAGTTGTAATAAAAAATTCATAATTAATTATTTACATGAAAAAATTACAAAAAAATATGCATCACATCAGGACATGAGTCTTCTACTTATATCTAATCTTATAAAAAAAAATTATCATTTTATTGTGGTTAGGGTGGTCACACAAACACCTACTTCTTATTTTTTCCTTGAAATTTAAGTACTACTGCATTGAAATTCCAAATTTTCACCAAATAGATTTTTTTTTTAAATAAATCTAGTAGTTTAGAAACTGCATTAAATTTGCTACAAATTCTATTCTTACATATTTTTGAAATAATATAGATAACTTATTCAAATTTTTATGTCAAGTTGCCTAACTCTGATTTTTCTAAATTTTTTGCCACTTAAGGGCTTGTTTTTTCCATGATGATCCTGCACATACCCAACATTTGATCTAAAGCTTGGGGGTAAAGGATTATTAGGATTGGGTGTTTTGACAAGAGGCAAGGTAATCATTTGTTGTTCTAAGAGTTGGGTCATTGTGTTATGAAGGGTATCGGGTAAGGGAGTGAATTATCTTTTCAAGTCCCCATAGCTAAAGGGTATCGTAGATTTAACAAAAGCTACTTGGTTATTGAAATTTTGAGTTGTTTGTTGAGGGGGATTAAATTGAAGGAACCTTTTCTTCTATTTTCTAAAAGTTTGGGAATTATTTTGGTTTGTAGGCTCAAATGTCTCGGTTCAACTAGAAGTGGACTTTGTATCTCGACTGCTAACCAAATTTTGATAATCATGGGGGGCAGTACACAAGTGCATGAAGGATGGGAATTTCATCATGATAAGCTTGTCTTGGATCTTTCTTTGCAAATTTTCTTTGAACATGTTTTGAAGGTGAGGGTCAAGGACCTTGACATCAATTTGGGAATAAAGCGATTGATAGCATGAGATAAAGTCGGTGATCTTTTCTTCTTCTTTTTTCTTACATCCCATCAAATTGAACAAGGTCATATTATGATTCATATACACTTGGAAATTGTTTAAAAATTCCTCAACAAGTTCATTGAATGAACAGATTGAGTTTTTTTGGTAAAGAAGAAAACCATTCCAAGGCAATGTCTTTCAAGGATATAGGAAAAATTTTAGCTAGGAGTTTATCATTGAGGATGAAGTCACTACATAAGGTAGTATAGGAATTAACATGGTTAGAAGGATCTCCCTTTCCTCTATTTCTCAAATCTAGGCACCTCTACACCTTGTGGCATCAGTGTTCATAGTATCTCCAAGGACAATGGACTACTTTTGACATAATATGTAGGTGGGCCATTTTAATTTTGGTTGATGGTGGAAACTTGCTTTTGGAGGGATGAAATGGTTTGGAAGAGTTCATTAATGAGAGGGTCATTACTTGTGTTATGAGATGGAAGTGACAAAGGTAAAGGGGTGTATGTATTCTAGGACAAGTGAATGGAATGCTTATAGGTGGTAAAGTGGTAGGATATATAACGTGTGATGCCACATATGAACTAGGGATGCTAGCGGGAAAACCCAAGGAACGAATCATGTTGCTAACTTGTTGCATTGGTATAGGTAGGTATTGAGGCTACTGTTGTGGGAGGAGGAATTTAAGTTCCTCCTTGGCTTGTGACATTGTTTTTAGTTATAGGACAACTAGTGGTTGGGGAGAGGTGTTTTCCAAAGATTTGAACTATGCTTTTCACAAGGTGAAGCCCATCTTCACTTTCAAGCATGCAATGAATGTTATCTATAGTAGGAATGGTAGTAGTTGAAATGTTGTCATTTTTCACTTGATATTGTAAGTTTGCTAGGTCCTCATGAATTGTGAATTATGTTTTATTTTGGGACACTAGCATTCCTTGTTTCAACTTGCATACTACTTGAAGGCAAAGAGTTGTTAAGGGTATTGTCCATATCTAGTGTACTAGTGTTAATACTAGGTGTGAAAGAGCTAGACAACCCAAGATCCACAATGATTGTGCTATCATGAGATGACATGAGTCTCGAACTTCATCTCACTACAGTATTAGCAATAGGAAACCAAATACTCATACAAAGGCTACTAAATGCAAGGTGAATGCAAATGCAATGAAAGCTAAGAACAATGAAATGCTTATAACATAAATTATTGAAACTAGATCATAAAGGAAATAACAGAAAATAGAAAATCAAAAATTGAACTTTAAATGCCAAAAAATGCAATGCAGAATATGCAAAGGGACTGATTTTCCCAAGGTGGTGAATGGATCCCAATGAGGATTTTTTTCAAAAAAAATTTGAATTTTTTAGTTGATTTTTATGTTTTCTATGTTGTATGATCTAGATCTAAGATGAAAATGCAAATTTTGAATGATTTTCTATGAAATGAGATGCAAAAATGCAAGCTATATGAACTTTCACTAATTCAAAATTTGAAATCCCAGAATGCAAGTTAACCAATGCAAGTCTTAATGCAATGTTAATACAAGACAAATCTATGATGATGATGCACTCCAAATCAGAATTTTAATTTTTTAAATGCAGGTTCACCAAAATGAAATGATTAAAATGTGGGATGGATGCTACCATATGGTTTAGGACACAGAGCATACCCACACTTCCAATTTCATTCAAGGGTAACCCTAAATATCTCAATGAAAAAGAGAAAGAAATCTTGTAATAGGGTTGTCCTAGGGGCTGAATATGATCTAATGAGGGGTTCACCACCAAGTTTTAACTTGGAAAAGACAATGATATGCAAGATGAAATGAAAAACCCTAACTGAATGCAAACTAACACTAAATGACCTAGAAAAGTGAATGAAACAACACAGAAAGCTACAAAATAGAATGTGTGCACCTGGAAATCTAGAAAGTGGCTAGATGGAGGTTCGAAATACTAGAAATTCAAACTTTATTGTTGACTGGGACTCATTCAACAAGCTGGGTGAATCAGTTCAGTTTATGGAAAACTGTGCGGGAACGGGAATCTGCTAAAAGGCTATCTGAATTTGTAAAAACCTGAAATCTAATTGGAACTAGGACTCATTCACCTAGAAGTGGCGAATCAATCTAGTTGGGATTTTTTGAAACTTCAAAGGCTGGTCCTGCTCTTCTCTATCTACTCTGTCCATCCTGATTGGTTTCCATATATGAATCTCTAATTTGCAAATTGTAGGTCTTCTTCAGGGTTCTTTGAGGCTTGATGACAACTTTGACAACTTTGGATGATTTGCAACTTTTCTCCAATATTGATCCTTGGGAAATATGTAACCTAGCCCTACAAATCACACACAAAGGAGAGGAAAAAAATGTTGTTGGGTTAGTAGATAGGGGTTTTCCTTGGTCAAAACCCGTTTTGGAAATCAAATAAGTATAGAGAATGTTGAATGAATAAATAACGATGTTCCAACTTACCAAACCCTAGCAATAAAGTGTTTCAATCATGCTTGAGATGATTGCAATGGATGTAGACCTTGATAGTTGCTTGGATGATGTTGATCTTGAATAAACACTTGCTTGAATCATAAACCCTACATCACAATTGTTAGCACAATGACAAACATGATGCATGAAGTCCATGACATGATGATTGATTCCTGATGAATGATCTAAAATGCTTGATAATCTTCCCTTGAATTCTCTTGTGAATGCTTGAATGCTCTTGTGAATTCTTGATTGCTTGTTAGATTGCTAGGTGAAATATGAGTGAAAGAACATTGTATTTATACTCAATTATACAAGAATTCACAAAAATACAACACTACAAGCCGACATCATATCTAGGAGAATAAAATCCTGCCAAATTTTTGAATTAATTTTAATTTCGAGCCACACGGGACTCATTTTCCCAAGGTGGTGAATGAGTCCCATCAGGCATAATGTATGGGACCAAAAATCAAAAGTGCTTAGAAATGTGTGAAACCAAGTTCAGGACCCAAAAATCTAGGTGGGACCCATTCACCCAAGGTGGTGAATGAGTCCTAGATCACTAAATTTGGGTCACACAAACTAGAAACACCTGAATTATGATTGGTTAATGATTGGTGTCAAGATTATCCTCAAAAAAATGCAATGAATGAGGCTTGTGGATGCAAAATAGGGCCAATTAAAGCATAAGAAATCCCAATTATTAATGACAAGCCTAGAAAAGTGTAAAAGTGTGATACAACACTTCACAACACTCTAAATAAGTCCAAATTAAGGTTTAAAAGAGGTTTATTATGCTTAGTTCCTTAATAAAACTTTAGAAAAGTGTGAAAGTGTGTTACTACACTTCACAACACTTTAGAAAGGTACCATTTAAATCCATTAGTTGACAAGGGCCCAACACCTAATGTGATTATGTTAGGTATATTACAACACTAAATCAAGGCCAAGTTAGGGGGACCTTTTTCTGTCATTACAGTGGTGATGCTACAGATTGCATTCCCTAAGTTGTGAATCTTTTATTTGTTGTATAATGGTTGTAATTGCACCAAAAAATCAACATGTTAATGTCTAATACAACCACCAGAGTTAATGAATCCATGGGAGGTGGTTAAGAAATGTCATGAACCTAATCATTGTGCTACATAGCACAAGGAGACCAAGGGTCAACGCCTTGCAACAATCCTGCCCAGCGCAAGTGAGGGGTTCAAACCCGTGACCTAGGATTTGATACCAATTGTTGAAATAAAAAAGACAACTGAGAGGGGGGTGAATCATTTGTATCAAATTAAACCTTCAAAACCCTCAATAGTAAACAAATCCACAAGCATTCATTAAACCATTATTATGTTAAGTTGATTAAACATGAAATGCAAATAACAAAAATTGAAATCACAACACCATACACATGAGAACACAAAATTTATGTGGAAAACCCAATGAGGGAAAAACCACGGTGAGGATTAGCTCATAATATAAGTAATAGAAAAATTGGTACAAAGGGGCTCATTGCCAAAATAGGACACCTGTCCAAAAGGCTCACAGCCAGGGATCACTACCACAGAAAGAAAACAAGAAGATAGAAGAAGAATTTTACACAAATAAAACACTTCTCAATGCAACAAGGAATCTTCCACAATTGCTTGCACACTTTCGCAATCTCACATGAAAGATATCAGATGCCTTCAGCTCACTGCCTTTTGGAACCCTAACATGAAATTTGCACTGCTCTGCTCAAATTCTCATCACACACATCACTTGCAACAATCTCACATCTATCTTCTTACTCTTTCCACTTGCTCTTACATCAACACCATCAATATTTATATCAATATTTATCTCAAAAACTTTCTCTAATGTCAGCCATTAGTCGTTGTACATTCAAATTCAAAATAGGTTGGCACCTAAGCATTCTCACAATGGATAGGAATGAAAGGTGACCTATACAAATCCTTAAATGGGACCAAAATAGATCTCAACACACTTCAACACGCTTCCACAATCCTTGCATGTAGTGTTAAACACATGGTTGGCCAACACCCATGCAAAAAACCATAGACATTAAGTACACGCTTCCTTAGATTGAGCCGAAAGTTCTAAATAGCATAATTCACTTGAGATCAATCTAGAACAATCCATGAAATTCTTAAGATTCATCAAACACTTCATTCAAGCTTGCATCAATAAATACTTTAACTCAGTACAACTGATAACCCTTATTTGCATATTGATAAATAAAACTCTCACTGTATTGCACTAAATCAAATAAAAGCTTGAACATAGAAATATAAAAGCATTATGAGAAACTTTCTAAATTTTCACAACTTGAATCCAAACAACAGAGAAACATAGAGCAAATACATTTCTCCTAGACCACAAAAAACATCATTGAACAACTGGTTCACACACTGGTGAAAATATCTTGCACTATACAATGATCCAGAAACCCAAATTATGAATATAGCAACCTCTATCAACCTTGAATAACTTGTAAGAACCGCACAAGAATAGAATCAACACTGAAAGAACATGGAGCACAATGTTAGAGCACACTATGAAAATTTGCACAACACATTTTACTCTATTTATTATTTTTTTTCAAAAGCACTTGGAAACCAAGTACCAGGAACATCATCTCATCTCATTACTTCATTCCAACTCATCTTTAGACTTTGTAATAGAAGAATAGCTCCATGTACTCACAACACTTCCTCAAGGTCTCAACTACACATGCACAACCTGTTTTCCTCTTTTTTGCAATTTTCTCAATAGCCTCAACATCTTCATCCCATAGTTGACATCAGTGACAACACCAATCAACAAACTTCCTATTGACATCAATGACAACACCATCATTCTTGCAAAAATCTCCCCCTTTGTCATTGATAGAAACACAAGATGTGAAAATCCACCAAAGACCATGCAATAGTTTTGAACATTCTCTCTCTTTTTTGCATGATTCTCTCTCCTTGAGTAGATAGGCTCTTTTTCACATGATTCTTTCTCCCCCTTTGACATCAATGGAAAAGGATAAAATGTTTTTCATTGTTCTCCCTCCCAAGTCAATCAAAAACATAATGACAACACATGATACTACCTACTCCCCCTAAGAGGTATCCACCAACATCAATCCATAAAAGAGATAGATCCATAGATTCACTAGACTGATGCACCTCTACATGTATCTAGTTTAATAAAGGAGGGGAAATAACCCCCAACTTCTCCTGAAGATACTCAAAAGTATCCTTAGGAAGAGCCTTAGTAAATGTATTAGCAATTTGATCCTTTGTAGGAACATACTCAAGCTTCACTTCATTCTCCATAACCTTCTCTCTCAAAAAGTGATACCTAATAGATATATGTTTTTCCCTTTAATGCATCATTGTATTCTTTGAAATGTTTATTGCACTTGTATTATCATAGAAGATAGATATAGGTTCATCAAATACAACTCTGATATCCTTCAATGTTTGTCTCATCCATAATACCTGTGTACAACATGATGTTGAAATATACTCAACCTCTGTAGTGGATAAAGAAACTAAATCATGCTTCTTACTATTTAAAGCTCTTTTTGGACATCTAGAAGCATAATGACCTATACTACCACAGCTAAAACATTTGAAAGGTAATTTACATTAATAATTTTATCGATTCCCTTTTGCATCCTTCTCACAAAGCTAGCTTCCAAATAATCAAGTTCTTCATCACCTAAATCTTCAACCTTTTCTGATTTACTAGCCTTGAAATCATTCTCTACTTTTGTACTTTTCTTCATTTTTCTCATCTCAAATCCAGTCATAGTACCAATCAACTAATCTCTAGAATAATTGTCAAAATCAATTATTTCCTCAATAGAAGATACCTTTTCACTATAGCAATCTAGAAGAGATATGATAACCTTCTTCACCACTTTAATTTCTTTAACTGTTGCACCAAGACCTCTCATATTACTCACCAGTTCATCAACTCTCTAAATGTAGCCTTTTATTGTTTCATCTTTAGTCATATGCATCATTTCAAACTGCACCTTCAAGTTCTACAACTTTGCTTGCTTGACCTTTGGATCTCCTTCATAAATGATTTCTAACTTATCCCAAACTTCTTTAGCAGTTTTCAAACTCATAACTTTAACTAATTCAGTATTTGAAAGACTATTCACAATAATGTACCTTACTCTAGCATTGATCTCATGCGCCTTGATTTCTGCATTTGTACTCGAACCATTCGGAGGTGGAGTGTATGTATTCTAATAATCCTTCTCAATCTCATATCTCTTAGCACACAAATATCTTTCCATATTTTTTTTCTGGAATGCCTAATCTAAGCCATCGAATCTAGGATATTCCAAATGTATCTTGTTCACCATCTTAGATCTACCTCAAGTGGTTAAGCTCTTATTCAAGGAACCAAGCTCTGATACCAATTGTTGCACAAATGGTTGTCATTGCACCAAAATATCAACCTGTTAATGCCTGATACAATCACCAGAGTTAATGAATCCATGGGAGGTGGTTAATCCATGTCATGAACCTAAGCATTGCTCTACACAATACAAGGAGACCAAGGGCGCACACCTTGCAACATTATCCTCAGTTTTTCCTCTCTTGGAGACATTAGGCACGATGTTCCCTAAGAGGGGACCTTTCATGAACTAAAAAAAACCCCTTTGAATGTCCTATTTGCATGTTTGTTCATAAGTTCCTAGCATAAATTAGCCTACTAGCCTTGTCAAGCTTGAAGTTACAACCTTTTTCATGCCCACCAAGCATAACACACCTTGCTTGTTAGTAGGGCCATGATTGTCCATGAGTCTGTAGCATAACGCAGCTTGCTAAGCCTTATGGAGCTCGAAGTTCATATTGTGTTGCACCTTATTGTAGTTATTGGAGGTATAACTTTGGTATGGTTATTTCAATGGGAGCCTAATAAGACTCTCTCATTGGCCACTTCTAGGGGCTCACCTAGTGGACAGCAGATTTCACTAGCCCATTTGAGCACATTTGGTTTCAATAGTGGATAGCGGGTTTCACTTGTAAATAGTTTTGGACAAATAGCTAAGGCTTGATCCACCCCTTTCTTTTTCTTTCTTTTGCCTCTAAGTCTTTGGCATTGTATGTTTATGTATCTTGTCTTGTTGTTTCATATCATACATCTTGTGTGTGTTCCTTTGTGCTTATGTTGGTTTTCCATGGGATCTTGATCCTAGGGGCTTGGCCACCTCCTTGATATTTTTCATCCTATCTCACTAACATTTGTACACTTGGACCCCCTCTTGGTGCATATTTGTATGCTTTAGTGTGATTTTGTGCTTGCATTCATCCTCTCACTAAAGTGGTGGCTAAATGTAGTGTATAAAAATGTACTCCTTTACATTTCCACACATTGTTCAGGCACTCTTAATTAAATTGGAATTAATTATTCCTTAATAAGCCCTATTTTTACATCTACAAGCCTAATAAATCACATTCTCTAAAGGAGAAACTCGACAATAATTAATGCCAACGCATAAGACTTTACCTTGAGCAATGTGTGTTCTAAGAATAGGGACCTAGGACCCATTCACCCATGGGTGAATCATTCCTCCCTAGGCCTTTGAACCTGAATTTAAACTATGTTTTTGGCAGTATTTTAATATCTCTAAATTCAAATTTTGATGTCGGCTTGAAATGTTTAATTTTCAGGAAATTAAGGATACATATCTATAAATACAAGGTTATTTTATCATTTCAAATCCTAGAAGCAACCTAGAACTTTTATGTGATTTCAAGTGAGCAAAAAGTATAGCAAAGTTTATGATCAAGAGAATTCAAGAGTAGATTTATCAGTGATTTATTGCAGCAATCAAGATCTCAAGCATCAATTCAAAGTCTTAAGCATCATGCATGTTTTTGGAGCTAACATTGTGATGTAGGTTTTGATGCAGTGCCAGGGGTTCAACATACTAATAACTCAATTCAACAAGTGACATCTAGGCAGTGATCTCACAATCCATATGCATTGACACTTTTGGAACATTCTTTGACAACAACCCAACATAAGAAACCAATAACTTAACGCTCTTTCTGACCTTTGAAGAACTCTTCACAAGAATGTATTAACATATGCATTCATATAGAACCCTATCATCAACTTGGACATCTCAATCTTGAGAACTTTCTAAGTAGATTGTCCTAACAGGCCTAATTAGGCTTCTTGAGTCTATCAACCTTATTAATTGTGGCATGCAACAAAGGGTCTCCCTAAATCTTACAACTTAGTTTCAATAGCACGTAAGTCACCCTAATTGAATCACTCTTCCATGACTTTATGACCATACAAGGTAGAAGATGCAAATACTGTCATAACTACACAAATCTACCTTAATAGGACAGTCAACAAACTATGGACTCAAAGGTTATCATTCCACCAAACCCTATTTGGAAAGGGATTCAAATTCACTTTAGCAACCTTTTCAAGCAATAATAACCAAGGAAAACATGCACTCCACAATCAAAACTCTCAAAAACTTCACTTAACACTATTATTTCCATACTTTTACACAAAATGCAGTCTTATGGCTTCATTATTTTTGCTCTAAACCTCATCCTCTAATCCTGTAACTTGGAGGTCCTTTAGATAACATATAAATCTGACTATTGGCCAATTTGTGAGGATTTTCAATGGCTAGAAATGGATTAATTCATTTTTGAAGGGTCACTCTAACCCTAAGCTAGGGTTTTAACTCATTTTCATAAAACTTGCAATATCTTTGTCAAAACCTCATCAATTTACATGAAACTAACTTTACAAGGAAGGTGATTGAAAGCACTTTCACACACAACCATTTAGAAATGAACTTATACTTGTACAGGGTCGTACAGTACATAAGAAGAGAAAATTTCTATAGAAAAATGCAAGAAAATAGTGCTTTTCATTATTCAAGTTCAAAATTACAACCACCCACGGTGACTTTACAACTTCATGACTCTTCATCTTCTTGTATTTGTGCAATTTTGCATTTTTTGCATTTTTGCAACAAAATGACATTTTTTTGCAAATTGACTTAATTGACCTCCTAGAGACCATGACTCAATTACATTTGAATGGGCTCACACATGGCCATTTTACATGCATAACATGATTTAAGATTCAAATTTACATGATTGACTATTAGAGGCATAAAATGTACAAGGTGCTCTTGCACCAAACAACCAGCCTAAAAAGTTTCCAAGTCCCTTTGGAAATGTGTTGCATCAACCTTGATTCTTCATATTTGCATACCTTCTTCAATTTTGTCTTGGATTGTTCTCTTTATTTACTCTTTTTGCACTCTTGGAATCATGCACTTGCCTTTTCCAAACATCCGCAATCACTTCATCTTTTTCCTTCATTTTTGTCTTCACTTGTCTTTGTCTTTTGCCTTCTCTTTCTCTACCCCACAAATCACTGTTAACTTTCAATAGTTAACTTTCCTCTAACCTCTTTTCCAAACAAAGGACACAATATTGTCCTTTCACATTGCTTTTCTAAGCAATAAATTCATCCTTGACCTTCTCATCATCTCATCATCTTTTCATCTTTTCCAATCATGGAATCATTCTTCAAACTGACTTTCAACTTTTGCAATGGTTGCAAACTCTTCAAGTGCTTTTCAGATAGATATCTATCTCCCTCACTGCTTCATCACACAACCTCAACATACCATCCATCTTACCTAATAGTAGATCCTGGAAGATGCACCTACCACTCTTTCTCTCAATGGTGTCACTCTCTCTACACCTTCTCCCCAACTTAATCTATGTTGGAGGACAGTGAACACAAACCTCTTCTTGTTTGTAACCAACACATCTTCAACTCTCCTTCCTACAGCTTTAAGATGGATCAAGCACCTACAACCAACAACTCAACAAACCACCAGATCAACCAGCTCTAATACCAATTGATGCAGTGGCAAGGGTTCAACATACTAATAACTCAATTCAACAAGTGACATCTAGGCAATGATCTCACAATCCATATGCATTGACACTTTTGGAACATTCTTTGAAAACAACCCAACATAAGAAACCAACAAATTAACACTCTTTCTAACCTTTGAAGAACTCTTCACAATAAGGTATTAACATATGCATTCATATAGAACCCTATCATCAACTTGGACATCTCAATCTTGAGAACTTCCATAGTAGACTGTCCTATCAGGCCTAATTAGGTTTCTTGAGTCTATCAACCTTATTAAATTTTACATGCAATAAAGGGTCTCCCTAAATCTTACAACTTAGTTTCAATAGCATGTAAGTCACCCTAATTGAATCACTCTTCCATGACTTTATGACCATACAAGGTAGAAGATGCAAATACTATCATAACTACACAAATCTTCCTTAACAGGACAGTCAACAAACAATGGACTCAAAGCTTATCATTCCACCAAACCCTATCTAGAAGGGGATTAAAATGAACTTTAGTAGCCTTTTCAAGCAATAATAACCAAGGAAAACACACACTCCACAATCAAAACTCTCAAAAACTTCATTGAACACTATTCTTTCCAGACTTTTACACAAAATACAGTCCTAGGGCTTCATTATTTTTGCTCCAAACCTCATCCTCTGATCATGTAGCTTGGAGGTCCTTTAGATAACATATAAATCCAACTATTGACCAATTTGCGAGGATTTTCAATGGCTAGAAATGGATTAATTCATTTTTGAAGGCTCATTATGACCCTAAGCCAGGGTTTTAACCTATTTTCATAAAACTTGCAATATCTTTGTCAAAACCCCATCAATTTAAATGAAACCAACTTTACAAGGAATGTGATTGAAAGCACTTTCACATACAAGCATTTAGAAATGAGCTTATGCCCGTACAAGGTCGTACAGTACATGAGAACAGCAATTTTTTGTAGACAAATGTAAGAAAACAATGCCTTTCATTATTCAAGTTCAAAATTACAACCACCCACCATGACTTTACAACTTCATGATTCTTCATCTTGTATTTGTGCAATTTTGCATTTTTTGCATTTTTGCAACAAATGACATTTTGTTGCAAATTGACTTAATTGACCTCCTAAAGACCTAATGGTGACTCAATTACATTTGAATGGGCCCACACATGGCCATTTTACATGCATAACATGACTGAAGATTCAAATTTACATGATTGACTATTGGAGGCATAAAATGCACAAGGTGCTCCTACACCAGGTTTCAAAGATCAAGTCAAGCCTTCAAAACATTAATTCAAGCATCAAGATACACATCCATTGAAGCCATTTCATGCAAGATCAAGATCAATATTTTAGACTTCCAAAGGTTTATTCAAGGGTTTGGTGAGTTGCAACATAGCTTGTTCATTCATTATTCCTTTCACATTTCATTATTTTGATTCAAGGTTTAATTACCCAAATGGGGTTTGACCAAGACAAACCCTCATTCACCAAAAACAAAAGAAAAATCCTTCTTGTATTTTTGTTGCAAATTTTAGGTTGAAGAAGGATTGAATATCTCTTGAAGAGAAAGATTGGAAAGCTTGTCAAAATTGCAAAAGTTGTCAAAGTTGTCATCAAGCCACGAAAACTCACCTACATATCTGATTTCTAACTTTTTGACATTGCAACCCAAATCAAATAGAAGCTACTGATTGACATCAAAGGCTCCCAAAAGTTTGTTGAAAACCTTGAGTAGAGATCCATTCACCCATGGGCAAATGAGTCCCAGTTTACCTTCAAAAATTATCTTTTGGTGATTGGTACACAGTATCTAACCCTTCTCAAATCTGCAAAAAAATTGTTATTTATGTTAATATTGAGCTTTAAATTATTGTTTCAAGTTTGAATGAGCATAATTGAGTGGATTTTCTATTTTTATTTTTTCTCCCAAAAGTGTTGTTCAGGATGATACCCCTGTCCTCAATCATAAGGAAATCAGTAGATTCCCTCATTGAGTTGACTCACCTAAGGTTTGTAAGTCAATTCTTTGTGTGGATATCATTTCCTAATGAAATAGTGAGAAATAGGTCTACATTTTAAATTGATGAACCCCCCTTCTAAAACCACAACCTATTTTTCACCTATTCAATAATTAATAATATAATAAATATTATATTATTAATTATTTATTATATTATTAATTATTTATGAATGGTTGCTTTAAAAAGGTGTCACTAATATCTCTTAAGGTATTTTCCCACCCTTTATCTCATATATTTAAGGAGGTTCTCTCTCATTGAGATAGGTGGATTTTGGAGAAATTTTGTATGTAGAGGAGAGTACCCAGGTTAGGTCTATTTTTTAATGGACCATTTTGCAAGTATTTTAATAAAATGATGCTTTAAGGGTTTTTTTATTTGAAATGGTTACCATGCATATCTTGTCTAATATGTAAAATATATGCTTGCATGATTCTAATTTTATTATTTTATATTTTGTTTATAATGATTAGTATCCTATGATACTAATTTCTAATAGTAATGCAATGGAAACATGACATGCATTAAAAATTATTAGGTTTTTTCAAAAAAAAATATTAGGTTTGCACATTGAAAGCAACATAGGATTCTAGATATTTGGAGGAAATAGATGTGGGGAAAAAAAAATTGGAGGTCCTAAAATATAAGGGAAAGAAGAAAGAAAATGCAATGTACATTAGTGAACAACTAAAGAAATCCCCAAGGACCAAAGAAAAAAGCTATAGGGAACTAGCAATCATTAAAAAGGTCTATCAAGAATGAGAAATATTGAAGGTACAAGGGTTAAAGCATAGAGTTGTGCCACACTTTTGGCCAACAAAATAGCTCATAGTGAAACAATTTTAAGCAAAACACTTTTTCCTAAAACCACCAAATAGATTTTTTAAAATTTAAAAACTTAACTAAGGTTCAATTTACATGAAAGGTTTTGAGTGAAACCATTTCAAGAGGGTTTCCATTCAAACCCTTTTTCCCAAACCTATAATTGCAATTGCCAATGTAGCATCTTAACCCCCTCTTTTAGGGAAAATTTAGAAGAAAAAAATCAACTTCAACTCTAGATTTCTCCAAATAGGGGTGTACTTGAACATGAAATTTGAATATACCCTTTTGTAGAGCTTGGAGTCTAGAATCCAAAAGAAAATGAAATTTTGATTAGTTTTATTTTTTTTGTTTTTTAAATTATTGTAATTAGGTTTTTATAATCAAACATGAGGTTGATACAAATTTTTAAAGAATACAAAAACATATTTTATATTATTAAAATATATTTAGAAATTTTGAAAAATGCATGCTACACTAAAGGAGAGAATCCTCTCTAAGAGGGTTTTTTTTTAAATCATAGAAAAATTAGACAAAAATTGGCATCCCATGAATACTATGGCATTTTGATTAAGTTTGAATTTTAAAAATTATTAAAAATATATATTCAACAAAAAATACATTCCTCTCTTTGTGACATCCAATCAACAAGTCACTTTTTTCAAAGAAAGCAGCAATTAAAATTCTTCTCTTAAATATATAATAATATATATCTAACTAATTTTCTAAAATAAAAATTTATAAATATAAACTACATTAAGATTTATACATTTCATTATTTTACATTATTTTAAAATTCAAATCATAAATATCACTTTTAGGTGGTCGAAGTTAAAAATTTGAATTTGTGTTGCCCATTCCCCTTATAAAAGTGTGGCATGGCTCTATACTTTTACCCATAAAGTGTGAGGAATTAGATGTTCAAGTAAATGAATGAAATAGCACCAAGTTGAGGGAGAACTAGAAAATTTATAGAAGGAAAAGATTGAAAGAAAGGGGAAACAAGGAATGAAGGGAAGAAAAGACAATTTATGAGAAATTTTGAAATCTCACCCAAGGCTAGAAAGTGACCAAACACTCTCAAAATGAAATTAAGTAAAAATGGAACATTAAATTTTCCCTATCCAATTTCATCTTCATTATCTTAATAGGGTCTTCAATTTCATGGTAGGTACCTTTGTATTTAAGGTCAAGCTCCCTCAAGTCTTATTTTCAATATATTGGATGTGCATCCACCTTTATTCAATGATAATCCTTTCCATGTCATCTTAGAAAATCCTTATCAAATCCTCATTTTCATGGAAATAATGCTCAAAACTAAATTTCCCTCTACTCTTTCTTAACTTGTTAATAAAACCATCAATATCAAAATTTCTATTATTTATAGTTGACATGTACAAAAACTTGAGGATTTCTTCACCCTTTTCAAAACCATCCTTACTAAGAATTTGAAAACCCTCAACCTAAACAATAATCGACATAAGTATATCCTCCTCCTACTTCCTAAAATTCTCAAAGTTTGATGAGTACATCTATCTCATTGCCTCCAAGTATATAATTATATCTAGTGCATCATGATTCGACATATATGGGGGGCATTCTAGCTTAATAAATTATGATAATTATACTATTTTTAATAAAAATAATTTCCCTAATTATTTTTTAGGTTCCCCTTTATACTAAATTTAAATGGCCTAAGAAACGTGATAACCTCATATGATTATATTGGCCTAATAAAACCTGGTTCCTTCAATACTAGAGTTGTAAGGAGATCTTCAAATTTTAAAAAAAGCATGAGGGTGATTTGTATCTAGATGTATTGTCCATAACTATTTGTTTTTATTCCCCTCCATGTACATCTAAAAATTTGAAAGATTTGCATCCATATGTATTATCCATAACTAGATTGGTTTTATCCATTCTCCATGTACATCTAAAAATTTGAATCTGATAAACAATTTTTTTATCAAACTCTCTAAGTAGGGTGGAAAAAAAAAGAAACATAACAACAAATACATATTGAGTCTCTTATCATTTATTGAGGTATTAGATGTCTTAATATTTGAAAAATCATTATGTAGATGATTAGTTAAAAATTTCCCTAATAAAATAATATGTTAACATAGACATTAAGGTTGTCTTCATAGAATGCCAACATTCATGGTTTCATATTTTCATCTATATCCAACCCTAGAATTTGGCATAGCCCCTAGTAGACCTTCTCGGGGTAATATTCAAATTGGGTCCCTCTCAAAGGCTATACCTCTTCTTGGGGAATGGTCCCTAGTGGTGTACCTATTTTTTTAAGATTAACTTGTGGTAACTTTATAGATGAGTAGAGATGATAATCATTTCTATGAAAAGTGGCTAGAGTTTGCATGGTCAATGACATAGTGGCATCCAACCTAAGAAAAAAATCTCTAAATAAATTACATGTTGAGGGTAAAAAAAACTTTTCTAGGACTATCATTCATCTACCCCTCCTTTCATCATACATCTTTCTAGCCTAGATTACAATGTCAGGGCCTACAAAAAGTTGGATGAAACTACCAAGTTATAAAATCTAATTTATAGGTATTACTAATAGGGTCTAGTCTATGAATATTCCTCTTGTTGAACATCCCAATGAACAAACCCCTCCCTATAATAGTTTCCACTTGGTATAATGTTAATTGACACTTAAAAGCACAAAGAGCCTTGGAAAAGACTTAACTAGAATTTCTAGAAATTGGTAATATAAACCCTCAAAAATTAACTAGGGTGACTTCATGAGACATGATTGATCATAAATACAATGCTTGACACGCACATTGGAGTCTCTAAATAATCCAAGTTCTAGTTGGTTTTCTTGCATAGTATTTTATATATTAATCAATATACAGTTTTATAGTTTTGGCTTCAACTATTTCATGTGATTTACAAGAAAATAGAGACTTCAAGAAAATTAATTATGCTTCAAATGAGTCTTGAATTTATAAGGAAATAAAATCGTATTACATTAAGTAGTAGTTTTTTCATTAATGGTGTGTTGACTCTATTCATATAGAAGTCACTTTTGATTCCAAGTTCTTTGTGTTATCATATTTGATCAAATGCATTATAGTTATTCTTAAAATAACATTTTGACCTAATTCCAATGCACAAAGGCTATCATAAACACATGATAACTTTGGTTTCCCAATGGAAACTTAGTTTAGCCACTATCTAATTTAGTCCACATAAGCATACATTGACTACTTAGACTTTGCACAGTAGTTAGTTATTGATATTACAACTAGCATCCATGGAACTTAGTTGTTTTGGAGATTTAAACATGAGATGTACATGGTGTTCTTCCCTTAAGATCCTTGACTAATGAGTAGTTTCCACATGCTATGCATACTAATCTTTGTTAGGCCCAAAACTTATGTAACATGTGACTTGGCATAAGACTAGTGGTTGGCATACATTAGGATTTTAGAAATTGAACCATGAATAACTAGCCACCAAAAACAAATAGATCATTAGCTAATAGGAAATTTACCATGTCACACAAACAAAAAGGAGAGTATTTTTTAGAATGGTCCTACCACATAACTAACATGAACTAATGGAATATTTCCAACATGCTACATATATTTAATAAATGCTAGGTAACATATAATAGGAAAATGATAGGTGCAAGGGGGCATAATATTAAATGGCATATGCACAACAAGGGAATGAAATATCACATGGGGAAATTGGCCACTAGAGAAAATTTGACCATTGTTGAATGAACATGCACCATGACACAAAGTGCTTAATAGACGTGCAATAGGATGTGTTGGCAAAACAAGGACAGACAACTGAGAGGGGGTGTGAATCAGTTGTCACAGAATATTTAAACTTTTCAAACTTAACTTTACTTAATCTTAGATCTGATGAATTAAAAATAAATCATAGACAATCAGCACATCAGAAACACAGAGAACACCAAGATTTTTTACATGGAAACCCTATTAGGGGAAAAACCACGGTGGATGTCAGTCCACAATATTATACATTGTTAAAAGTTGTTAAGAAATAACTTGCACAATAGGAGAATATGATATAAAATATGTTGCAAACACTTGATAATAACTAAGAATAACAAGCCACTTTGAGGGGGAAAACCTCCAAATATCTCTAATGAGAACACACTCTGGCAACCAGATTATTTAAATAAGACTACAAACCTCCTATATATTCTTATTTATGTCGAGATATCACCTATATTGAATTTAGATAATAATTTATATAAGTCTTTAGACCAAACCCCAAACAACTAAACAATAATATATCAATGATAATATACTGAAATAGAGAGTTAAGATACAACAACTATTCACAACTGATACACTAATATTAAGGGTGTAGCATGCCCCCTTCTTTAAAGAAGTTATCCTCAATCAACTGCCTGACTTTTAAATGAAATCCCTCATCCTCCCAGCGGCATCTTCAACTAGTAAATTTTCCACTAGACAGAGATACCTGAGAGTTCTATTCCTCACCTCTTTTCAGCATGTTTGACTTAATGTAATCAAGGTTCCAAAATGATTCTTCCTTTCTTCATCGAGCTCCGTAGTGTTGTCGAGGAATATTATGCCCACTACCTTCAAACAAAGCAAACATGAAAAACTAGATGTATCTTTTGCTGGCGTGTAAACTCTAGCTTTAGCAACACTCACCGACCAGTATGATTAAAGAATATACAACTTGGACAACTGTATTATTCTTTCTTCGTTGCTTTAGTGAGACGGTTTATATATGTAACTCAAGAAGACCCAAATCCCCAACTTCAAAAATTATTTCACTACGATGTTGGTTTACCTATAGTTTCATTCAATTTTGTGCCATGGCTAAATTCTCCTTGAGTCCTGAAAGTACTTGTTGTTGGTGAAGCAAGTGGTATTCTACTGCTTGAACTCTTGGTGACACCTTTATTGATGATGTGATGGAAGGAGGATGATATCCATAAAGTGCCAAAAATGGAAACATTTTTTATGAGCTATGAAAAGAAGTGTTATACCACCATTCTGCAAGTGGTAGCCAATCTACCCATTGAGACTATTTCTCTGAAGTGAAACAACGTAGATATCCTTCCAAACACTTATTAACAACCTCAATTTTCCCATTTGATTGAGGGTGGTATGAAGAGATATGAGCTAATTGAGTACCCAAACATGAGAATAAATCTTTCCAAAAGTGGCTAGTGAAGATAGGATCATGATCACTAACAATAACCTTAGGTGTACCATGTAGCTTTTGGATATTCTCCAAAAAATCTTTTTCCATTGCACTTGTTGTAAAAGGATGTGATAATGCAATGAAATGTGCATATTTAGTGAGGTGATCAACTACTACCATGATGACATTATGACCTTTAGATTTGGGAATCCCTGTGATGAAGTCCATGGATACCTCTTCCCAACGCTAGCTAGGAATAGATAAGGGTTTCAAGAGACCTGGTGTCTTAATTGTCTCCCCTTTATTCCTTTGACAAACCAAACATTCAGCCACAAATTTTTGAACATCACCTTTTAGCCCTTCCCAAAAAAAATCTTGCTTGACTTGATATGTCTTCAAAAATCCTGAATGACCACCCACTGGAGACTCATGCAACTCTGTGAGAATATTGTGTTTAAGAGTGGAATTCTTGCACAGATACAAACACTCTTTATACCAAAGAGTATCTCCCTTCCAAAAAAACTTATCTGAACTACTACGATCACTTTTTAATTGTTCAATGAGATTACTTGTCGCAACATCATTTTTCCACTCTGCTTTGGCTTCCTCCACCCAATTTTCTTGTAATATTGAAAGGGCGCACAATAAAGCTTCATCTTTCTCATCATTCCTTGAAAGTGCATTTGCTACAATATTTTCTTTCCCTTTCTTATATACAATCTCAAAGACATATCCTAACATCTTAGTGACCCATTTTTGTTGCTCTTCAGAAGATAGTCTTTGTTCCAAAAAATATTTTAGGCTATCATGATTTGTCTTAACCTTGAAGTGTCTACCCAATAGATAAGGCCTCCATTGTTTAATTGCATGGAGGATTGCTAGCATTTCCTTCTCATAAATAGGTTTTAGTTGATTCTTACCCTTTAATTGACGACTCTCAAAATTAATTGGTCGACCTTCTTGCATGAGCACTACTCCTATCCCATTTCTAGAAGCATCACATTCCACAATGAATTCCTTGGTGAAGTTAGGAGTGGCAAGCATTGGAGTTATACACATAGCCTTCAACTTCTCAAATGTTGTATTAAGAAGACTGCAATGAAAAAGAACTTTCTTCAATAGAGAGTGTGAGGTGACGCTATACCACCATAATTACAAATATTCATAGTACCTTCAACTTAAGAAACCCCCAGCTTTAATGGTTTCGGGTAGGTCAATCCTCCACATAGCCTTGACCTGTAAGAATTCACCTCACCTTCAGTGAAACTATAAACCAAAGCACTCCACCTCCTTAAGACCCAAAACTCACTTGGATGGCTGATACAGAGTTTATGATCACATTTGTAATGATTGATCCACATCTTGCAAATGTTCTTCCCAAGTCTTGCTATAAATCAATATATCATCAAAGAATACTAGCACAAACTTTCTCAAGAACTTCTTAAAAATGGAATTCATCAAACTTTGGAATGTAGATGGTGCATTGGTAAGACCAAATGGCATCACCAAAAATTCATAATGACCCTCATGAGTCTGAAATGTTGTCTTAAAAATATCTTCCTCTCAACTGGAATTTGTGATAACTCAGATCTAAGATCTAACTTTGGTAAAATAAGATAGTCTATCCAAATCTATCCAGCAAATCATCAATGCATTGAATAGGAAACCACTTTAATGGTAAGGCATATGTTGGAGAATTTCATATGGACATGTTCCAAGTATCATCCTTCTTATGTACCACTCATAGGCAATGAGTAAGCACTTTGGCCATGCTTTTGATAATTCCCGCCTTCTAGCATTCTCAACATTTTTCATTCTTTGTATGTGTGACACTTATAAGGCTTGTTCGTGGTTGGCCTCTCGAACTAATCATGGCATGATCATGATCCTCTTAGAGGAATTCTTTAGACATATCTCCAAGAACAACCGAGTGACGCATCAATTATAGCTTAGTAAAACTGGATGAGAGGAGCATTGATTGAGACTCTAATGAAGATAGTTGGGCCACAAACGTATCCACCATTTCTAAAGAAACTTTGCATTTGGATGAGAGCTTACCATTTGTGATTTCTTCAACCCCCATTTCTATTTACCTTCCTCCGATGAAACTATGAATAGTTCTAAAGTTTCAATCATTCAATAGTATTGTACCCAAAAAATATCTAGACCCATGATACTGTATATACTGGGTATCAAGTTGATAATATCCCATGGATAATTTAATGCTATGACACTTCCCTGAACAACTAACTGTACCACCATCTACAATCAAAACTTGAAACTCTAGAGCTAGATATATAAAACAATTTAGACGAGTAGCTAACTTTTTGTTGATGAAATTATGAGTACTACCTAAGTCGATCAACACTATTACCTTCTGCTTCTTTAAGAACCCCACCACCTTGAGATTTTGTGGAGCACTGAAACCTGAGAGTGCATGACAAGAAATGATTGGTTGAGAATCATGTGATTCCTCATTTGAATCCCTTTCATCCTCTAGTATGGGCTCCTCCTCTTCTTCCTCACTTGGACCTTCAATATAGAACAATTTCTTTTCACTGCATTTATGTCCTCGATTGTATTTGTTATCACAATTGAAACACAACCCTTTTGCTCCTTTCTCCTCAATTTTTTGTGGATTCAACCTAGTAAGTTGTTTTGAATATCATTTCTCTCTTGTCACATTAGCCCCTTGCTTCTTAGGAATCAAATACTTCTCCTCTACCCTACATGCTAAGATAAAATACTCATTTATGGAGCTAGGGCTAAACATACGTACCTCATGTTGAATGTGATCCTTGAGAACCCCCAAGAATAAATCATTCAAAATTTCCTCCGTAATTGTATCCACTCTTAAGGATAGATTTTGGAATTGTTGAATATAATCCTTAACTAATCTTGTTTATTGAAGTTTAGCCAATTGGCTGAAGAAGTTGTCTGTCACACTATTGCTATATTGTGCTTGGAGTCCCTCTGTAAAAATTTTCCATGAGATGGTGAGCCCCTTTTTCCTTCGATGAGTGCAAATCCAGCAATACCAAATGAATTGATCTGGTTCTAGATATAGGGAATCCATCATGACCTTTTGTCCATTTGGGATTTGGTGTACTTCAAAAAAGTTCTCCATTTGGTTTATCCATGTTAGAGGATCCTTTCCATCAAACTTGTGCATATCCACCTTTGGAAATAAATTCCTATTTCCCATAGGAGTACTAAAGCTTGTGTCAATGTTAGATGACCTAGAATTTTCACCTTGGTCGCTTGAGAACTCCTTTCTTGGTTCAGCCATGTAGGTGCTTAACATGTTCCGTATGTCTGATATATCTCCTCTTAGGTCACACATATCCATCTTCATTAAGGAAATTTCTTCCTTGAACTTACTGATTTCCTCATTAGGAGTAATATCCTCTATTGTTACCCCATTCTTATCAGGAGTCTTCCCTGGAGTGACAACATTCTTTTTGCCCCTTGTTGCAAGCCCCGTCATGATGGGAACCACTAATTTTGAAATAAATCACACAAATGAAAGTTAAATTCTCTAAAAAAATTGCTGTAACTGACTAGGGCCAAAATAACTCTCACCTAGAAAAATCTCCAAGAAATAAGCAGATTTGTAGTGTAGAGAGTGATAATTGTGAAAAAATAATTTTTCAATAACTTTCTTATTTCTACTCTAATTCCTCCAAATTTTTTACTGTAATCTCCTTTAGTATTTCTTCAAAAACCCAATAAAAATCAGACTCCAATTCGACAAGATGTACGAGATATGCAGATTCCAAAGAAATTATGTAGAAACCCTAATTCTGCAATAATTCGCATAATAATGCTCCAATTCTCCTTAAATCTAGAATATAGCTTCTTTAATATGTTCAAAAAAAAAATCACCAAAATCTGAAAGATATGCTCTTCCCAAAATTGAGAAAAAACCTTACCTCTATGGTGCTAAGATCGTGCTCTGATACCACTTGTTAAGAAATAACTTGCACAATAGGAGAATATGATATAAAATATGTTGAAAATACTTGATAATAACTAATAATAACAAGCCACTTCAAGTGGGAAAACCTCCAAATATCTCTAATGAGAGCACACTTCACAACTTGATGATGAAATAAGACTCACAACCTCCTATATATACCTATTTATGCCTAGGATATCACCTAGGCTGACATAGACACACCTATATAAGTCTTAGGCTGACCTAAACAACTAAATAACAATATACTAATGATAATATGACTTAATAGAGAGTTAATATAGCCACAAGCCTATTGGAAATAGGATGCCATTTAATTGCAAATCCTAAACATTAATTATTTCATGTATCTCCTAGATTCTTGGAATGTGTTCAACAACACTAAGATTAGGATGAGATTAATAATTGATGAAATAATCATGATTATTGACATTTGTAATTAATTATAAATGTAAGAAACATGTGAGGGTGTCCATATTCAGTTCCTAAATAATAGGGACACATGGGACACTCACATGGTAAGGTGAAACTCTTGAGTTCGCTAACTATACCGAGTAACAGCTAACACTTCCTCGAATGTTTGTTATCCTTAAGCTAGGGATTTGATGTTTGCATGCTTGAAGTTTGCCATGGTGCCCGGGCCTCTCAAATCAGTTCGGGCCTCTCAGTTCCGCCTAATTCAGCTCAGTTCGGGCCTGGGCCTCGGGCCTCAGCCTGGGCTCAAAAATCGCTTAGTTCGGGCCTCAGCTTTAGTTCGGCTCAGTTCAATTCAGCTAGTTTAGTTTAGTCTCGGCCTGAATTCTGGCCCTCTTCAGTTGCATGCATGTTGGTTATTTTGAGCCAGCTGTAGTTAGCTTCGCTAACTTGTAAATGCATGGCTAATAACATTGAGTTGTATGACGTATAAATGAACCACTCAGCTATCATGGGATGACCATTCTTGGGAATGGTGTTGAGTAATGCACTACTTAACTATAAATCACTTGAAGCCAACTTTGGGTGCCCAAGATGCTTTATTGGATTTACCCCTCTCATGCATGATAAGATATTTGAAGGCTCAATTAAGTAGCTTTACTTATGGGTGCCAACTTTGAGGAAGAGTTTTGGAATTATCACCGAAGTGAAGGAGAAGTTGTAGCTTCAGTTTGGGACACTCAAATGCATGAAGCACATGTTGTAAGCTTTAGTCTTCACTGAATAACTCAACTTGAAGGAATATGGCATACCTTTTCAAGGGCTTGAGCTTGTGCATTGTAATTATCACCATTTTGAGATTACAAGGTTGCATATTGTTTCTATATCTCATTCAAAGTTGAATAGAATTTGATAATTGTTACATGCGGTGCGAAGAAGATTGGTAAATATAGAAGAAGCATTCTCAAGCAAGAATTGGAGCTATTGTAATTTAGAGTTTGAATAAGAGAATAATTCTTGGTGGAGTTTTTTCCCGAAAGGGTTTCTCCATGATACATCTTGTGTGATCTTTCTAATATCCTGTCTAGTTCTTCTATCAACTTCTCTCTACATTCTACAACAGTAAAATGGATTAATCAAGATAATCACCCACAAAGAATATATGTTACAAAGAAAAGACTTACTTAGATCAGCAATATTAAAGTTTTACAGAGTATTAAGCTAAGAAAACACCTCATTTTTCAACATTTGGTATCAGAGCTGAGGCTGGGTAGAGTATTGGGATGCCTTTCTCTTAAAAGATTGGAGGTTTTTTTGCTTAGTGGGATCTCTTATTATTTTTGTTATTTTCTGATTTTGGAATTAAGTTTTGTTACAATGAATTCAAGGTTAGAGATTGAAAGGTTCAATGGTTCTAACTATGAAATGTGGAAATTAAAAATGGAAGATCTTATTGAAGAAAGAGATCAGTGGTTAGCGGTTAATAATGAGACAAAGACACCTACAACTATTTCAGATGAAGATTGGGCTA
Source organism: Sequoia sempervirens (assembly GCA_007258455.2). NCBI lineage: Eukaryota > Viridiplantae > Streptophyta > Pinopsida > Cupressales > Cupressaceae > Sequoia > Sequoia sempervirens. Next base: position 253,417,489 of record VDFB02271358.1, on the reverse strand, counting down.
AGTTAGATAAGAAGGCAAGAGGAACAATAAGGTTATGTCTTGCTGATGTTGTTCTTTTAAATGTTTCAATGGAAACCAGTGCATATAAATTATGGAAAAGAATAGGGGATATTTATCAAACTAAGATTCTCACCAATAAGTTGTATCTGAAAAGGAAATTATATTCATTGAAAATGAAAGATGGTGATTCAGTAGCACATTTAAATGCTTTCAATTTAATTCTCAGTCAGTTAGCATCTGTAGATGTAAAGCTTGAGGATGAGGATAAGTGCATTTATTGCTTTGTTCTTTAACAAATTCTTGGGAAAATCTAATTGTTGCAATTAGTGGAAATGGTGCAAATCCAAAGATGGACAACATTATTCCTACTCTCCTATCAAAGGAGATGAGGAGGAAATCCAAGATGCCTTGTTTGTAAAAGGTAGGCCTAAGAAAAAGGAGCCTAAGGGAAACAAGGAAGGGAAGGGTAAGTCAAAAGGATGAAGTAAGGTAAAGTGTTGGAATTGTGGGAAACCAAGACATGTGAAGAAGGATTGTAAGAACAAGAAAGAGAGTTCTGATTCTTCTATAGAGGAGTCCTTAGATAATAGTAATGATGCATTGGTTATTTCAGCTAATATTGTTTGTGATAACTCTTTGCTTCATGTTTCAGAGTAATCTTCGTAGAGAGGATGGTAGTCACGATGCCGTGTGTGACTTGGTATCACGGTTCAGTGGGAGTTGTTGGCAATGACTTGGATGCATCATTGGTAAGGTTATCTCCATGTGATTAGAGATATGGTTTCTTGGTTTAGATTATATTTGTTATGGATGTCATGGTTTACTCTTGATATGCATTTAGAGTTTGGAATATTACATGGTTCTCTTGAGACTAGGATGTATAAGTATGTTATGATGCATGTGATCTCCTAAGAGGAGATGGTTAGATCATGGATGTCATGTTTATGTTCCTGATTCATGATTGGAGCTTTGGCATTGATCTTGTGTGTTTCTCTTAAGTATTGGGTACATTAATCATTTGTTTGATTACTTCATGAAAGTGTTGTGTTACATTTGGAGTTTGGCATGGATTGGTTGGTTATAGGTCCTCATGGATACTTGGAGAAATAGGTGAGGTTGGAATTCTCTTGTGGTAAGAGACATTTGTTGGAATGGTTACTTGTAAGAAAAGTTTTTCAACAGAAAAGACCGAGGAGTCTACACCTTGGTTGAATGTGAATTCAACACACTCGGTGGTTTAGCATGCCTCTAAAGAGGTGGTTTGGTTACAGAGGCTTGGGAAAGGTAATGGTTTGGTTGATAATGGAAGGTATTAATTGAAAAGTTAACACTTTAATTAATGTTATAGATTATCTTATGAAACCATACAGATAAGTTCTCTTGGTTTTAATCATTTGCTTGGAAGCTTCATGATTATGCAGGTTGCATTTGAAGTTAGCATGGTTTGATTAGTTGGTGCAAGAAGGCCATTGGCCTTGAGTCTTGTACTTGTTTTATTATTCCTTGTTTAGAATAATTGTAATGTATAATTTCAAGTGGAGAATGTTGGAAATAGGATGCCATTTAATTGCAAATCCTAAACATTAATTATTTCATGTATCTCCTAGATTCTTGGAATGTGTTCAACAACACTAAGATTAGGATGAGATTAATATTTGATGAAATAATCATGATTATTGGCATTTGCAATTAATTCTAAATGTAAGAAACATGTGCGGGCTTCCATAGTGAGTTCCTAAATAATAGGGACACATGGGACACTCACATGGTAAGGTGAAACTCACCTTGAGTTTAGTTAACTATACGGAGTAACAGTTAACACTTCTGAATGCATGAAAAGATCCTAGGAGTTAGGATTTGATATTTGCATGCTTGAAGTTCAGTTAAGTTTAGTTCAAATCAGTTCAGTTCAGTTCAGTTCAGTTCAGTTCAGTTCAGAATCAATTTAGTTTAGTTCAGTTCAGTTCAGTTTAGTTCAATTCAGTTTAGTTCAGTTCAGTTCAGTTCAGTTATCTTCAGTTGCATGCATGTTGGTTATTTTGAGTTGCATGTAGTTAGCTTCAGTTAACTTTTAATGCATGGCTAATAACATTGAGTTGTATGAAAGATAATAGGAACTACCTCTAGTTAACAAGGGATGACCATTCTTTGGGAATGGTGTTGAGTAAATGTTTCAGTTAACTATAAAGCACTTGAAGCCAACTTGGGCACCCAAGATGCTTTATTGGATTTACCTCTCATGCATGATAAGATATTTCTGAAGGCTCAGTTAAGTAGCTTTACTTAAGGGTGCCAACTTTGAGGAAGATCTTTGGAATTATCACCGAAGTGAAGGAGAAGTTGTAGCTTCAGTTTGGGACACCCAAATGCATGAAGCACATGTTGTAAGCTTTAGTCTTCACTGAATAACTCAACTTGAATGAATCTAGCGTACCTTTTCAAGGGCTTGAGCTTGTGCATTGTAATTACCACCATTTGGAGATTACAAGGTTGCATATTGTTTCTATATCTCATTCAAGTTGAATAGAGTTTTGATAATTGTTATTGCAGGTGTGAAGAAGATTGGTAAAGATAGAAGAAGCATTCTCAAGCAAGAATTGGAGCTATTTTAATTTAGAGTTTGAATAATAGAATAATTCTTGGTGGAGTTTTTTCCTGAAAGGGTTTATCCACGGTACATCTTGTGTGATCTTTCTAATATCCTGTCTAGTTCTTCTATCAACTTCTCTCTACATTCTAGAACAGTAAAATGGATTAATCAAGATAATCACCCACAAAGAATATATGTAACAAAGAAAAGATTTACTTAGATCAGCAATATTAAAGTTTTACAGAGTATTAAGCTAAGAAAACACCTCATTTTTCAACAAAGCCGACTATTCATAACCCGATGTACACTAATATTAAGGGTGTAGCAAAAGTATAATGAAGAATAATGGGAATGCACATGCATTCAAGCACACTGCCTAGAGCTCGCTGCTCAAATACAAGAGGGCTCACTGCCCAAAGAAGACACACTTTCTTACAGTAATTCGGATTAGATCCGCAGGGTATGAACTGAGAAAATATCTTCTACAAAAGCTTGATTATAGTTCTGGTTAAGCATAGAAACACTCCTTCACACTTCGCTCAAACTTCTTCACACTCTACTCTGCAATCGAATGATTAGATCACTATTCACACACTTTCTCTTCCTCTGGCACTTCTAGCCTTCTATGCACCCTTTAACTTTGCACAAACAACTGCTCTTATATATCCACAACATGGATTTTCATCAACAACTTTGTTAGCCAAAATAAAATATGAAATATAAAACATATACACAATGTCGGCCCAAATTTACAAGTAAATTTTTAATGCGAATCGAACACCATCAACCACAATATAATGAAGACTTAAAACAATATCCTCGAGCACACCAAACATTAAAATTTTAATCTCCAAGGATCCACAACACGTTACAACCACCATGTCGGCCAAGAACATAAAAACCCAAACACACAAGAGAAAAATCACTGACCACGAGCCCACCGATCAACGCGGATGTGTAACAAAGATAGAGCATGATCTAGAAGCATCCACAAGCATCATGAATCAACAAAGAAGCATTTGTAGCATCTGAAATTACTAGAATCACATCAACTTCAATCAAGAACACTAACTGAAGCCACAAAAAAACTGTCAGAACACAACTGTTCATAACACAGTTAAATCTTCACGCAGACCTTTGAAACTTTCGATGGATAAACTAGATACACTCAGAAATAAACCCTTTAGTCCATAATGATTGATCATCAACATACTAAGCAAGACACCTTCATGACCTTCATTGTTCCACTGTCAACCTACAACTCTTTCTTTAACAATTTTCTCAATATCCTTGACATATACAACCTACAATACATCAATGCTAATAGTGTTGACATCAATGACAACCACATATTAGCAACACAACCACAACATCCAATAGGATGAAGCAATAAGAAGGATAATCTAAGACCTAGTAAATAAGTGATGGAAAGTAACACATTGTTTAAGTTATATACTAACTAGATAGGGAAAGTCAAAATCAAATTAAAAAGAAAGTGCAATTCAATAAACTCTTAAACCATACACAGTGTTTTAATAAGGTTTTAACTAGTTGAAATCGATCTTAAACTTAGTTCCAATATATGACACTAAAAATATGCTTTATTAGTAAGAGGCTAGGAAATTCATTGCTCAAGCTTGTGAGCATAGAGAAGTATGGATAATGCAAGTTCCCTATGAACCTTGTATTAAATTCTTTTGTTTTCTTATTAATCCCTTATGTGGTTTTGCAGTGTATACAAGTGGGAGAATGCTACAATATGTAGGATAGATGTGTTGTAGACCTTACAAACATTATAGTATTTTAATATTATAATATGTTATAATTCTTTACCCCTCATTAAATGGGGTGCCACCTTGGAGGAATCCATGATATTCCTTAGACAACACAACTTGCAACATAGAATGTTGGGTAATGCATGGAAGTTACTTTGTAAGAGTGTCATGGAGGGAGTTGCAAAGAAGTATGTAAGAGAGTCTATGACAAAAGGGAGTTACGTATAAGTTAGAATTATTCTTGAAAATTGAAGAATCATAACTTAGTATTTCCTAGTGGTTATTTCCATCTTAGAGTTCCTTGATCTATATATTGAGTCTTGGCATTAGAAATAAATATGTGAATATTTTCAAAACCTAGGCATAGAACTCTAAGATGCAAAATTTTCCATTGTAATTATAAGTTCTAGTTTGAGTTAGTGTGTATTATTTCTCTATTTTCTTTTCTTATTAGATTGATCTTTATCAATTTAATTGTAATTTTAAAATCTAAATTTTTTTCATACTAATGAAATTTATTCCAATCATTGAAATTTTGCATCCAATATCTTGTTGTTAGTATTAAATTCCATGAAATCCTTACAAATATCAATGTCCTCAAAAAAAGCTCCTAATAGACTACAAGTGACACAAAAAACTAAATAAATTTTACATCAACTTGATGAAAACTAAAATATATGATAATCACATAAACAAAACAACTAGAAATTTCTAATTTGTGTGCCCTTCCTTTACCAATTAATAAAATATTGTATTGAAGCCATTCCGAGTATCAAATTTCAATTTACATATAACTTTAAAAAACAATACAATTGAGGGAGTTGGAACCTCTATGTAAAGTACCCTATTTTTTAATGATTGGTGTTTAGTTATGTTTGGTTTAGACAATCTAGAAAGTTGATGCAAATGAAGTTTGTCTAATATAGACTAGCTATCATGTTAGTTAAAAGGGTTGTTTTGTTTCGACCTATTTTTTTAGGGTCATAAATGCAAGGGAAATTTACAAATGTCGACATTGAAATTCCAGATCTGCCCTAGATGCCATGGTCTGTGCAAATAGAATCAAAATATTCATTTGTAGAGGGAAAAATGTTGTACTGCATCTTCTTTTATCAAATAAGAAATCACACGTGAATTCTCTGGTAATGGAAGTTACAATAACAAAGTAACACCCATCGCCGCCATTACAGTGTCTGCGCGCAAAAACACGTTGCACGCCCTTTTTATTTTAGAACTTTCCAAATTTTAACCAGTTGCACCAGACTGTTACTTCAACTTCTAATAATTGTTATGGTCTAGATGGTTGTATGATTGTATTTAGTCATTTTTATCTAAAAATATAATTAGTCATAAGCGACATATAGTGCGAGATTTGAATCTTCAACAAGACTCATGCTTGCAAATCACTATTGAGTAGTCAGAAAACAAGTTTCAGTTATTGTTTAATGGTAAACTAGCTGTGGTTTAATGGTAAAAGCCTCCAAAATCTTAGACAAAAGCATCCAAAATCTCACTTATCACACAAAATCTAGATAAATATTGATTTGACAACTGGATGGGAACATTCTATTTCCATTTGCAATGTTTTTTGTCAATTTCATGGCAACTTTCTTTTTTCATTTGTGTTTTAAATCTTTATGCAAATTATGCAAATATTTTATAATCAAATAATATTTACTTTTTGTAAGGCAAAAACTAGATTTGTGTTTTTATTTCATTCCATTACTTAGCAATTATTATTAATTGTTTAATCCGCCACATACAAATATTAACATACATATAGTTTTCTATTGGCGTAATCCTTGAACCTCCTTTAAGTGCAAGTGCTAGTTAAATTTTTGGAAGATTATATGAAATGAAAATGAAAATTTTTGATCTATATATATATAAAGGTTAGTTATTGTCACAAAAATTGGTTTAACAAATAAGGTCCACCATCAAATTTTGGTTTACAATTGATAACAATAAATTGATATAAGTATGCATTATTAAGAACTACTATAAGCATGCATTTACAAAGTTGTATATCTATAAAGTTCATTTTTTTCTAAATAAGATCAAATCCAAAGATATGATATTTGAAAAGTCTATTATAATGAATACAAGTGTTAATTTCAATGTCCCACTTTGGCCAAAAAGTGTTAATTTGTGGTTATGTATTAATATTTTGTTAGTTTAATACATTGTGGTTTAGATAGTTTTTATGTACTGTTAGGTATTTGATAGTCACACAAGTGGTTCAAAAGAAATGGCTTTATAAATTCATATTTGACAATATAAATTTGACCCATATATAATATATTTTTGTGTATTCATGTAGTATAATTGTTATTATTATTTTATATTGAGTTAGCTTGTTTTCTCCATGATTTAGTGTTAAATTATGTGTGTGTATTGGTTATTAGTTATTGGTTAAAGGTTTCTCATCAATTTTGATATATTCACTTAATTAAAGTTGATTGTTAATGCTCTTGGATGGATTTGTTTAATAGTTTTGTTGCTTACATGTTCTAACAATTATTATTTTCTAAGTTTGCTAGATGAGCCTTATTTTGAACTAAGAATTGAACTTTTCCTTAATAATGAGTTGATTTGGCTACCCATTATGAATTAGGGAGTTAGAGGAAGTAGATTCACTACTCAAGGAGCTTGAGGAGATATAATTGCCTACTTTTAATGCTATAGGAGGTGGTGATGTGACAAGGGCTTGGCTTCTAGGCATAAATATTTTTATTTGGTAGATATGAGTTCCAACATGAAAGCAAAAAGACTTGTGAGATTGTACATCTCTTGGAAGAATTTTGAGAAAAGACTCAAGCATGATAATTTTTTAGTTCAATAATCGAGTATAAAGCTAAGTTTATGGGTTTTCTTAAACATGTTCAATATAGTAAAGTGAAGATCATGTTTATTTTATTTTTATTTTGAATTTAAGAGGTTAATGATTGCGACCCTAAAGGAAAAACCTAAGAGTTTCGTTCAAGAATTTGAGGTACTACAAATACAAAGAAAAAGGCAAAATAAATTTGATTGGAGGCAAATCAAGAAGGGCAAGAAAAGATTCAAGAGGAATATGGTTGGCAAGGGTAATCAGAATGGTTCAAGAGTAAGGAAAATGTTACCAATTCTAGGGTGTTAGGTTTGCAATGAAGATCACCTAATGAAGAATTATCCTCAAGTTAAAGAATTTGTTAGTGGGCCACTTGAATTTGGGGAAACCATAAATAATATATGTTTTATATATATTCCATGTTGGAATGGAATCTAGCATCTTTTGAGTGCTAATAATTTTATTGAAATGATCATGTTAGTTATTAAATTAAATTTGTCCAAGATTTGTTGAGGTGTCTATTAGTGGGCTCCTTAAGAGGATAAGTTGATGTTTTGTATATTACTCCATATTGAAATGGAATATTATTAACTTTTTTAGAGTTATGAATTTTATCTTAATAACAATCTAGTATTGGTCATTCCACCTTTCGACCTCCTATTGTTGGGTGTTGTGTCCACTAATCGAGCTCTACTAGAGGTTTCAATGCAACATTTAACTCCTCTTTGTGTGCTTATGAGGGCTCAATATAAGTCTTCAATGGAGGCTAACCCTCCCCTCTCCCCATGTTTAGAGTCCATGGAGGATGATGTCTCATGGAAGATTATTCAAAGGAGGAGAGATCTTGCTAAACATGTTTTTGTTTCCCACACCTAGGTCATGGGTGCTCAAAATGCTAAGTTGAGGCCTAGGGGTGTATAGGTGGTTTTCCAAGTATGTTTTGTTTGGCAACTAAGTTGCAAACTCATTATACAAATTTTATGGTCCCTCCAAAACCATCTTTGTGTTGGCAACTTGGTTGTAATGGTGTTAAAAGGTATTATGTCCTTTCAAAGCCTACTAGTCTATGATTTTTCTATGGATTTGTAGCTTGGTTGTAGTTTCACTATGGGTTGGCTTTTGTGTTGGTGGATGTTTGTTGTAAAGGGTTCTAGGATCGCTTTAAACTTATTTTACTCATATAATAAAAAGCAATGTTAATTATTCAAATAAATTTACATGACTTGGAACACTCAAAAACTTAAATTTCTATATTAGAATTAACTTGTAAGTTTCCTATTTGACCTATTTTAATTTCCAACATATTCTATTTTATTTGGAACATTCAAAAACAAGATATAAATTTATCTTAATTTGTAACATTCGAAAACTTAAATTTTTAAATTAGGCTTAAATTTTAAGTTATGATATTTTAATTACCAACCTATTTGTAATATAAAGTGAATATGCAACCTATCTAATATTTCAAAAAATTGAACATTTTTTAATATTATACTAGAATGTTCCATTACATTTTATAATGAAAATTTTAATGAATAGTTATTTGATGTGTGTAAACTATATGGCTTGTAATATTGTAACTTGTAACTTATTTAAAATAAAATAAATTTAAAAAAAATAAAGATCTAGGTCCATACAAAATTTTCTCAAAAGATTTATTTAAAAGAAAAGATTGAAAACTAACTCCACAAACATAGAAACTTCTATGTTTATGTAATGATTTACATATAGTTTTATAAGGATTATAACTTCTATTTAATATAATTATTATAGTTTCATTTAAAAAAATTCACCTCCACTTTAAAAGACACTTGAAATTAAAATATATATATCTTGTTTAAAAGATTTCTAATTTTCCAACCCAATTTAGCCAACTTTAGAAACACTTAGTTGCTAAGTAATTTTAAGGACTTCCTTAGAGAATACTTTAAAAGTTGAGATAGTATTAACTACTAATTAAGGCAATAGAATTACCAAAAAGCTTACAAAAGAACTTTTATAACAAGAAAACAAAAAAGCTCTAAAGAGATTGTTAGCAAAAAAATCATTACGAAAGGGAATTTATAATACAAAACAAAGACACTTTAATGAATGGAAGAACTTAAAATTTAGGACCATAGTTGTATCATCCTCATCTTTTTTCCTTTCTAGTGTTAATTAAATAAAACTAATATTTAATTAACTTTTTTAATCACCCTCGTTGCATTAATTAAATAAATTTAAACTATTTGTTGAATTAATTAGTCTCTTCAATTAATTATTTAGTTAAAATCAATTAAATTAATTAATTGAATAGAATAAAGGAAAGGAAGTATTGTGTGGTCTCACATGTTCACACCCCAAGACTGTAAGACTTGGGGATCCAAGTGAAGAAAAAGTTAACTCTTATGGCAGGAGTTAGCTAGTTGAAAAGATCACTAGAAGTGAAGAGCAAAGAGAAATCTTTAATAAAAGAGTACTTCGTAATGTAGTGTTTCGAGTATCGGATATTGGGAACCGAGAATGTTTGAAAAAGGCAAAAAGGTAACGCAAATGTGAGCAGAATGTTCTGGTCCGGTAGTTGAGGTCCAATAAGATGGAAGTTCTAGTAAAATCGAAGTCTAGGGAAAATTCATAGGTAAAGCTAAATACCGGGTACCGAGTAGAGATGTAAAGTGAAGTTTTAAAATAATAAGGTTATCCAATGAGTCTGATAGTCTAATAACTCGGTATATGAAAGATAATCATGCAAGGATTTGTAATATGCTAGAAAGCATGTTATTTATGAGAAATTTATGTGATAACAATTGAATGATGGTTTTATTAACATGAGATGTTTATAAATGTTTTTTTTAAGGGATTTAATGAGTGGAATTTGTGATTGTAGGAGATGTAGAATTCGAGTATGGATGGTTAGGCAAATCAAATTTATAGTCAAATCTGATGGTGTTGCCAGGTTCAACAATACACTTTAAAATCTCATGTTGGAATAAAATTCATTGCGAAGATACACTAGATATCGAGAAACCAAAACTCTAGTGTTTGAGCGTGCGGAAAAGAAGTGTATTTATTCTGGGGGTCACTCATTCCTGGAATGTTCAAACCGAGGATGAACCTGAGTGTAGAAACAAAAATTCCACCTAATCATTGTGAATGTATGTGAAGTTCCTACATTTTTTTTGAATGGATTTGTTTGGTTCCAAGAAGGAACCCTAAAAATAAAAGGATTAAAGCCTGAAGTGCTTCAACGTACGATTGGAGTTGACCTTCATTGACTTTGATTGCAATTCTCTTACCAGTCACTACATTCCACGTGTCTTGATGTGATTCATCCCTTGGATTTCCTCACATGTATTTGTCTTATCCTATATATTCCTTACCCCTACAAAAAGCCAGAGGATACTTCTTTTTAAGTTAAGTTCAAAATTTGTGGATATCGGAAGAGCCAAAACTTCTCTAAGTTTAATCTTTTTTCCTGTTTTTTAATCAATCCAGTCTAAAAATATGTATGCATGTAGATACTAATCAATATTGAAGCCAATTTGATAGCTACCTTTCTCATGAATCTTTGTAGTTGGTTTTGTTAATTCAGTCGAACAAGATTGTGTGTTGTGCCATTTAAGGGTGCATGCAGAACCTACTCGGTGTCCAAACTAAAACCCCTCTCTTTAAAAGCTCCCACCATTTTATATGTAGATGTGAAGCAATTTAGTGAAGTGTAAAGCGGTTTTCTTTGAATTGGTTAATTCTTTAGGGCATGTGTGGAGAATAACTGAGAGAAATTTTAATTTTTAGTATTTTTATACTCTATTTTAGAATAGATGTTTAAATTCTAGAAAATGTTTCAAAAAATAGATGAATGAATGAAAATTTATTGAAAATATTTCATTTCCTATGAAATTGTTGAATGCTTAAAGCTAAATCTACTTAAGTGATAGCAAAATTGTTGATGTTCATGAAATATTATTTCATATCTTTCGATTTCATGATTTTATTTTATGATCTAACTAAAAATCCAGTGTCTAATACATATGATTTCAAACAAACATATTCCCTTTGAGATTAATAGCAATATCACATCTGAAGTGAACCTAGTACTGCCAAGACCTAACTACTAGAGACTTGGGATTGAACTAAGCCAACCTTTGTCCTATCATACAGATCCCCTAAGGTTTCCTTTGGTTAATTCTTTCAAGAAGGAAAGGCTCTTCGTGGTTTGTCTATGAAGAATGTATTCACCCTGTTGCTGCGAGAAACATCATCATCAGCAGGAACTAGTGATAGAAGGAGGGCCTATATTGAAATTTGTATTAGTCCTTATTTGAAGGAGAAAGCTTGTAAGCGAATATTTAGTGCAATCTGGTATTTCAATATGGAAGTTGAGAAACTTTGGAAAAATTTTAACCAGAGATTACATCCTTTGAGTTTATTCACCTTTGGTAGAGTCACTGAGTGTAGAATTCATGATACAACTGATCACAATGAACTTGATTATGAAATTTTCTTAACTAGGGTAAGTTTGGCCATGTGTAAAGTGATTATGTTAACAAAAGAAGTTCTAACTGATAGAAGACAAGAATCGTTAATGAGAAATGTGTTCAACCCTAGTGGAAGTGGAAATATTAAAAAATTAGCCGATACATCAAAACGGTTTGATAATTGCAATTATTATAAAGAAAATCCTAACCTTTTGTAGGAAAATAAGCGAGAATGCCGAGATTTAGAGACGCTGCGTCAGAAATGAGGAAATGGTATTGATGAGTCATCATTCTCCTTATACATGGAAAATTCAAATGAAGAAAAGGAGTGGGAAAATCAAGCAGGAGACACATGTATTTTGCTCCATGTTGAAAATTCACAAGTTAAAAAAGAAAATTTTCTTGATTTTATGCAAGATACAAAATATCAAACTTTTACTTTTTCTCTCTCTAAGAACAGTATAAATTGTGGTATGTCTTGGTGTAACAATGTGCAAAGTGAAGACAAGACCAAAGACACAAAAATTCGGAGGAGAAGAAAGTTGAGAAATGGACACAGTCATTCATGGAAATGAACAAAGTAAAGAGATAAACCATGAACTAGGGCTAAAAGAAGGTAGATTATGGTCGCATCAGATGAAGTGTGTGCAATCGACCTTTAATGAGGTCATTTTCATACATATGAGCCAAGTTATTGGTAAGTACACCTTTGAATTTACGATTATTAAACGCAGAAAATTTAGAAGAATTCATTGTTACAGTAGAATTGTTGAATTTTTGTGAATGAATTTAAGGATAAACCTATTGTAATTCATACCAAAACAATAATGGAAATAGTCATTGAAATTAAAATAAGTTGTTTTTTTAGGGTTAATCGTTTATTATTAGAAGTTGGGTTAGTTAGGGTTAGTTTTATTTTCATAGGGTTTGTTTTGTTTTGTTTTTTTTTTGTTGTTGCTTTTCTTTCTTTCCTTTCCCTTTTTCCTTTTTTTCGTTTGGCTTCTGCATTAGCAAATTATGCTTAAATTATCTTACACATGAGAGTTAATCCAAACATTTGTAAAATTATGTTGTGAAATGAAAATGATAAGACCATGCAAAGTAAATACACGCTTTAAGATGTTCTACAAAGCTATATGTGTCTGTGTCATGTATATACATGGAGTATCGAAATTCTTTCTTCAAAAGATCAAAAAACCAAAAAAGAGTAAGTCGAGTTGCAGATAGGAGTAGCCATTCAGTCAATATGGGATGCCTCATCTATCAGGGCCAAATACCCTATGTAGGCAAGTTCCTGGTGAACTTCAAAGTCACGAATATGGAGGTCAGTCAGGAAAGGCCAGAGTGGAACCACTTCCCCATGTTCCAGGAATCGAGGAATATCATCCATGGAAGGGATTCTGATGGTCAGGTGTGCAACAGATAAAATAGTATCCAGATTCTCCAAATATTCAAGCCTTACTATCAAATTGGTAGCCAAGTGAACATCTTCAATAGGAAGCCCAATATCTAGAAGTGATGCTACAAAATGAGAAGCCACGTCGAAATAGAAGCGAAAGTAGCGGTTGGATTCTACATACTTTTCCCCAAGAACTAAGCACAAATTTGGTACAGTGAAACTGGAAGTCCCTATGAAGAAAACCTTTTCAAGCCTTTGCAGTTTGATACTTTCTAAGAAAACATTCTGGCAGAAAGAGCAGGTCAGGAAAATTGGAGTATCGATAACCTAGAAGCAAGCAAGAACTAGCAGAGCAAGAAATGCAAAATAACAAGAAAGCTAAGTAAAAGTGTGAAAATTTTGAGAAGTGCAGAATTTATAGAAATCCATGAGGAAGTTGCAGTACATAGTTTCCTCGAGTGAAATCTTGGAAATCGTAAGCAAGGTGGCAACTAGATAATTGTCTTTAGAGTGGAATGTTAAATCAAATTAATTCTTCACACAAAGTTGGTGATAAATTGCTTCAAATTTGATCAGTACGAATATTGTGAATCAAGCAAGTTGAAGATTTTGAAGTTAATAGTGGTCATTTCATGTATTTTCTTAAGCCGTATTAATTATGGAGGTGCTTGTGTGTGCGGAGTAAAAAGGAAAATGAAGTCGGTAAGGCAGCACACGTCATCACCCGGGTAATTTGAAAGAAGTAATACATGTGAGTTAAGGCATGCGAATTTAATGCAGAATAATGTGATTGTGTTTCAATGTCATCATGACATTACCAATTCATTAATGTGGTGCAGCGCCGTCAAATTGGAAGTGCTAGTTGATTATTTAGTAGTTGCCATAAAATTTTATCGGAAGGGTGCTGACTAATGGTTCTAAATTTATATTTAAATTTGGTGATTAAATTGTTTGTTGCTAAATTTTAATTTATGCATATTTTCTAACATATAGCAAGTTGCAGTTAGCTAGAATTTGGCATAAAGTGGTAAAATTTGGCTGGAAATACAGACCAATAAATGAATTTTGGGGAAGTAGTGAATTGATGAAGGGATTTGCATTGAATGAAAAAAAAAAAGGTAACCTTTGCTACCATTGTAATTCCCAACCTAATAGCAGGCTTCATTGCTTGCAAGTTGAAAATCAGCTATTATTGAAATATCAAAAGAGAAAATGAGCTATCATTGCAATATATATTAAAAAAAATCAACTCTTTAGTCTATCCAAATATCTCTACCAGGGCTATAGACATCAAGCTAGTAGTAGAGCTATGTTTGAGAGGAATTATGGAGATAACCTTGTTGGGGCTATGGATGCTTGACTGGCAGCAAGGCTCTATCCCTAGTTGGCTTTGGAGGATTACCATATTATGTAGTTCAATATAAATGAATTGATTCTTTTCACTAAATTCTGAAAACTAGAATTAATCAGAGCACACATGGATGTTTCTGAGGGAGTTTTACTTTTTTATGTCAAAATCTAGGTAAAGGTAAAAGTTATTGTTTTAAAATATGCATAAATTATAATTTAAAACTAGTGATTTAATCTCAAGTTTTGGTTTAAATTTGGTTTTATTGGTTGCAATTTGTTGTGTGGTCTCACAACACACCCCAAGACTGTAAGACTTGGGGACCCAAGTGAAAAAAAAACTAATTCTTATGGAAAAAGCTAGCTAGTTGAAAAGATCCCCGAAAGTGAAGAGCAAAGAGAAATCTTTAATAAAAGAGTACTTCGTAATGTAGTGTTCTAGGTACTGGATACTGGGAACTGGGAATATTTGAAAAAGGAAAAAAGGTAATGCAAATGTGAGTAGAATGTTTTGGTCTGGTAGTTGAGTTTTGGTAAGATGGAAGTTCCGATATAACCGAAGTTCGGGGAAAATTCATGGGTAAAGTTGAATACCGGGTACCGAGTAGAGATGTAAAGTGAAGTTTTAAAATCATAAGGTTATCTAATGAGTCTGATAGTCTGGTAACTCGATATATGAAAGATAATCATTCAAGGATTTGTAATATGCTAGAAAGTGTGTTATTTATGAGAAATTTATGTGATAACAACTGAATGATGGTTTTATTAACATGAGATGTTTATAAATGTTTTTTAAAGGGATTTAATGAGTGGAATTTTTGATTGTAGGAGATGCAGAGTTCGGGTATGGACAGTCAAGCAAATCAAATTTGTAGAAAGATCTGATGGTATTTCCAGGTTCAACAATACACTTTAAAAGCTCCTGTTGGAATAAAGTTCATTGCAAAGATACACCGGATACCAGGAAACCGGAACTCTGTAGTTTGAGCATGCGGCAAAGAAGTGTATCTATTCCAGGGATTGCTCATTCCTAGAATGTTCAAATTGAGGATGAACCTGAGTGTAGGAAAGGAAATTCCACCTAATCATTCTAATCTAAATGTATGGGAATTTCCTACATTTTCTTTGAACAGATTTGTTTGGTTCCAAGAAGGAACCCTACAAATAAAAGGATTAAATCCCGAAGTGCTTCAACGTACGATTGGAGTTGACCGTCGTTGACTTTGATTGCAATTCTCTTACCAATCACTACATTCCACGTGCCTTGATGTGATTCATCACTTGGATTTCCTCTCATGTATTTGTCTTATCCTATTTGTGCCTTACCTCTATAAAATTCCAAAGGATACTTCTTTTTAAGTTAAGCTCAAAATTTATGGATATCAGAAGAGCCAAAACTTCTCTAATTTTTTATCTTTTTTCCTATTTTTTTAATCATTTCAGTCTAAAAACTTGTACGCATGTAGATATTAATCAATATTGAAGCCAATTTGATAGCTACCCATCTCATGAATCTTTGTAGTTGGTTTTGTTAGTTCAGTTGAACAAGACTGTGTGTTGTGCCATTTAAGGGTGCATGTAGAACCTACTCGGTATCCAAACTAAAACCCCTCTCTTTAATAGCTCCCACCATTTTATATGTAGTTGTGAAGCAATCCGGTGAAGTGTAAATCGGTTTTCTTTGATTTGGTTAATTATTTGGGGCATGTGTGGAGAATAACTGAGAGAAATTTTAATTTTCAGTATTTTTATACTTTATTTTAGAATAGATGTTTAAATTCTAGAAAATGTTTCAAAAAATAGATGAATGGATGGAAATTTATTGAAAATATTTCATTTCCTATGAAATTGTTGAATGCTTAAAGCTAAATTTACTTTAAGTGATAGAAAAATTGTTGATGTTCATGAAATATTATTTCAGATCTTTTGATTTCATGATTTTATTTTATGATCTAACTGAAAATCCAGTGTATAATACATATGATTTCAAACAAACATATTCCCTTTGAGATTAATAGCAATATCACATCATACCCTGAAGTGAACCTAGTACTATCAAAACCTGACTACCAGAGACTTGGGATTGAATTGAGCCAACCTTTTTCCTATCATACAAATCCCCTAGGGTTGCCTATGGTTAAATCTTTCAAGAAGGATAGGCTCTTCGCAGTTTTTCTGTGAAGAATTTATTCGCCCTATTGTTGCAAGTAACATCATCATCAACAGGAAGGAAAATTCAGAAGTTGAAGAGATGGCATGGTGGTAATCAAGTAAGAGAAAGCTCAAAATCCCAACATCCAACACTTAGTTACTTTGGATTTTTTCAATTTGTATTTTTCCTAAGACATGAACGAAGAGGGTTAATGCAAGGTCTAGATGAGTAACATCATGCAAGATGGCCCAGGTAAGATCTCTCAAATTGGTTATTGTTTATGGGCCATGAAGGGGGCATGAAATGTCAACACTTTGGTGAATTTTGAAAGATATTTTCTTGCTAAAAATAGAGAAAATGGAATCCTTAAGAAATCATTAGAAAACAAAGTCATAAGGGGAACTACAATAGCAAGGCTTGCCTCAAAACACACAAGACACAATAACATGTATAATCTTACACTTGGAGGAAAAAAACACCTAGATCATGCATTCCCTTAAGGAGAATGTAGATTGTGCAGAACAACACTTCTTAGAAAGCATAAAAACTAAGCTACTATATACATGTATGAAACAAAATACTAATTTTCATAACTTGCCTTTGTCAAAGATAATTCTTTTGAAGGAGGTGATCTCCCTTAAACCATAGTTGAATTCATTACCTAGCTACCACCATTGGAATTTTTCCTACATGAATCAATTCATACATATTTCCCATGTAGTGAAGATTCAATTCACCATAATTTTTTCTATTATAGGGAAGCCATAAAACATAACTGCCATATTCATCCAATGATGCATCAGGCACACATACAGTAGCGGGGATGGATTTTTTTGGAACTTGTAGAAGAAAGGGACTCTCATCATACAAGGGTATACCACTGTCATAACCGACCTCTTCATGGCATGATTTGAAGGAAAAAGAGAATGTTTCTAACTCACATGGTGATGTTAAATATGTCATACCTATTTGTTGATCTACATAGGGAAGCTCTTCCTCATGCACAACAAATGAAAAACTTTGAAACTATGGCATTACTATCAATTTAAGAAAAAAGTGATATCCTCTTGACAAATGTGTTGCTCAACAACATCAACTTTGGTATGTTGATTCCAAGTGAAATATCCAAGCTCAGATACATTATCCCCAATGCAAAAGGTCACATCTTTATTTTGAATGAAGACCTCATATTCAACATTGTGACATTCAGAGACAACAAAGAACCAACATAAATCATAATTACATGTAATGGTGCATATTTCATCAATGCATACCTTAAGTTTGTGAGACCTTTTAGATGAATTGAATTCTTTAGATTGCCTCTCTATTTTAATGTCTTCCTTTTAGTGACAAGCTATAATAATTTTAGACCTTTGAAATAATTCTTCTCTCATGTCAACTATAGCAACATCATTTTATTCTTTGATATATTTCCCAAGTGCAACAATATAAGATTGGGACTCCTCACCAACTTCATCATTAAATTGGAAACCCTGCTTCCCTAATCATTAATAGCCTTAGTCAAACTCATAAGAATGGATTCCTATTGCTCTGAGTTTTTACCAAAGACCTCATCCTTCTCCCAATTTAATAAAATGGAACCCCCTGACCTATTCCCAAAAAAGCAAGTTAGAAACCCTGCTTCCCTATATCATTAATAGCCTTAGTCAAACTCATAAGAATGGACTCCTATTACTCTGCATTTTTACCAAAGACTGCATCCTCATCCCAATTCAATAAAATGGAACCCCCCTGACCTATTCCCAAGAAAGCATCCCTTCTTTCCATCGTCCAACCTATTCTCTGGAAGGTGTTGAAGCATTTTGTACCACAAATGCTTGACTAAGGTATTTTGATTGTGGGGATGATTAAATGAGTGGCACCACTCATGTTCCTGAGTCAATCTATTTTATGTTAGAACTAGAGTGCTTGAAGAGATTGCAACAAGTAGACATAATTTTCAATGGTTTAGCATAATTCCATTAGTTTTTCCCTTGATATGGCTACCTATTTGTTGGTAATTTTTATTTTGAGGCTGATAAGGCCTATTACATTGAGCTTGCTATCCCTTGAGAGTATTTAGCTCATTGGAAAAACCTCATAGAAAATTTTTCATCTCTTGTAGCTCACTTGAAGGTGATGTAGAGGAATTTTGTGGGATGATTGTTATTATAGGAAGAGGTGCCAAGATGGGTTGGGTGAGTGGAAATTTTGGGAATAAAGGAATTAGCTTGGTTTGGGAGCTATTTTACTTTTTGATATCAAATATTTTTTTCCTTGATAGCAATGTCATCAAAATCAAGTAGTACACCTCCTCCCATAGATTCAATCATGACATATATATCACCATTGAGAGCCCTCAAATAGTATAAGACATGATTTGGGGAGGGCTTGACCAAAGTAGGGATCCTATTCCATGTCTTTTGAAATTTGAAATTAAATTCTAACATGAACTCATGGGGGGCTTGTTGAATAGGACAACTGAGAGGGGGGGTGAATCAGTTGTCACCAAACTAGATACTTTAATCATTTACCAAAACAAGATCTCGACACTGCTTAATTGATTAAACATTAAGTGAAAAACTGAAAGTTATCACATAAACACAGTAACACCAGATTTATGTGGAAAACCCAATGAGGGAAAAACCATGGTGAGGATTAACTCACTATAGGGAATATCGAAACCAATTACAAAAAGGCTCACTACCTGAAACAAGACTCACTACCTAAGACAAGGCTCACTGCTTGAAATAAGGACTCACTGTCCATAGGGCTACGACTCAGAGATATAAAAGATGGCTAATTTCTAGAATACAAGAGTTATGGCTTATTGCCAAAAGTGTGAACTGATGGATTACACCTTTCTTGTGTTGAGCTTAGTTCTAAATGAAGCTCTATATAAGTAGTATTGCATTTTAGTAGTCACTCAATAATTAGCTTTTGATCTTTAGCCGATGCACATACACTTTATTATCTTTGCCTGCTTCGCTTACTCTACTCTACTACACTCTCTCTTTCTCTTTCTTTCTATCTCTTTATTTGTCTATCTCTATTCTCTTTTTTAGAGAGTCTCGTATATATATGTATATTTTATTTATCAATTAGGTTGACATCATATAAGGTTAAAAAATTTCATATGTCGGCCAAAACATCCATAAAACATAACTAGTCCACATAATATACTGCACATGCTAAGTCGGCCAAGATCTGAATCATAGCTTGTCTCACGGTAGAAACTGGACCTAAAAACCAACACACTGGACTAGCCAGCATACCAAACCACATATAATGGTCATCTTCAATAGGAAATAGCTTCTGATAATCATCTCATTTATTTAGTATTATGTTGACATCAATGAAAACATGTTGACATTAATGGCAGCCATTTGATGCAATCCAATTTCCAACAATCTCCCCCTTTGTCATTGATGGCAACACAAGATGTGAAAATCCAACAACAACAACCTTTGTAATTATTTTGAAGAGCTTAAATGATTTTCATTCTTTTCACATGCTTCCTCTCCCCCTTTGACATCAATGGCAAAGTAAAAAAAAGATCTATCTCTCCTTCAAAAAACAAATTACAAAAACAGTCTTCAAAAATGATATCAAAAATGGTTCTTTACCTCAATCCTTCTTCCCTTAAAATATCTCCTTGTATTTTTCTTTCAGTTCTGAAAGACATGTCTTTGAGGAATCCACTGCCAACCTAATGTTTAAACAAATACTGTTTTTGATAATAGGAAAAATAGATTTTGAAGGGATCCGTAACCCTATACAACAAGAAAAGCCAGGCTGCAGAAAGGACAGCCTGCAGCCAGCAAAAGACCAACACCCAAACAAGAACCATCAATTAGCATTAGCAGAGCATAGAAAGAAGGCCGTAAAGATTTATTTTTTACCCTTGATAGTAATCCATCCTTCTTCCACCTACGAGGCCATACTATGCCACCCCATCTTTAAATTTTCATGAGGAAAGCCAGCAACCAAACACTTAGGATTGTCCTCATGACTACTTTGTAAGGATTGAGACTTATCAGAGAAGTTGTCGGGATGACCAGCCAAGGCACTATCATCCGGAGGGGCAGCCAAAGGCGCAATAGGGGTTGTCTTAACAACCTCACCAGAAGAGACGACCGAAGGGGAGGTTCCAAGGTCCGGTGGTTCCGAAGCAACCACCTCAAAAAAACTCTTATTTTGATCAGCAGACTTCTCAATAGTATAATGTTGTTGAGAAGCCCCTTTCCACCAAGTAGATGTCTTAGTATTTTTTTCAAAATCACAATGTGCAGCAGCGTGTCTGGTTTTGAAGCATCTCCTACACCGGAAAGGAATTCCTTCATAATCCAAAGATTGGATCCAAGAGCCTTTAGAAGAATTAAGTAAGATCTCCGCAGGTAACCCTTTTGAAACATTTAAATCAACCAATATGCGAGCAAAGGTGGAATGAAGAACGTCAGTAGATTCTTCATCCACCATCAGAAATCTCCAAGAGCATCACCCACTTCCTCCAAAAGAGAGACATTCCAGAGATGAAAGGGGAGATTAGGTAATCGAACCCAAATTGGGAATTTGCTAAATGTTTCAGAAACAGGGTTGAAGTCAGAATGCCAAGGTTTCACCATCAGCAAAAATTTGTCTTCCCAACTAAAAAATTTGTCACATAGAATAACATTTCTGTCCTGAGCATTATCAAATTTTGCCACAAAAAAACCTTTAGCCATAGGAAAAATTTGAACTTTACCCAAAATAAAAGGCTCCCATTCAGAAGTAATCCAAGAGTGCAAAAGAGGGAGGCTGGGCCAAAAACCTTTAAAACGACAAATCACTCCAAGAGCAGAGAGGTCAGCAGCAGTCTCCTCAATTTCGTTGACAGTTTCATCTTTAAGCTTCACTGAGATTGAATTTTGGATCGGAATAAAACCACTAGAAGGCCCCAGCTTTGATCCGACATTCATCCTAGCTTTGGCAGCAGCACCAGCACCCTTAGCCTGCCCACCACCAAGCAAATTCGCTCCAGGAGCCTTGGTCGTTCTAGAAATTGAAGGAACAGGGCCACCACTGCCCTGTCCACCACTGACGCCACTATCATTTCCTTGCAAACCATTTAGCAGGCCAGCACCAAAACCTTCCGCCAGCCCACCAGCGGCCAGACCAAGAGGGGAACCCCCACCAACGCCCATAGGAGCCAAAGAGCTACCCGCGACGCCCACAGGAGCCCTGGAGCCCCCTACGCAAACTCCTGCTCTCTTCGCCATTTAAAATTTATTACTTTAAACAAATACTGTTGCTCTTTGCTATTGAATCATTTTTTTCTAGAAGAGTATCTAGGATAGTGATATTTTGTTCATTTTTCTCTGCTTCCACTAGGAGACCAGAAAGTTATTCCAATCTCAACTCAATTATCTCTTTAACTTTCCAAAAATTCTTCACAATACCATCCCTCTATACCACAATGACTGCAATTTCAGACTGTAAGGAATTGATCCTTTTCTTCTATGCTCCATCCTTGTCATTAAGGATATCATATGTTTTTTCAATAGAATTCAGTTCAAGCTCAATAGCATCAATTTTTGCTCTGTAGTTTTTGATAGCAGTAGGCCACTGGAGACAATACCTATACACACTGTTTACATTCTCGATGGATGTTTTCAATTCATTTATGCTCTCATTCAATTTCTTCTGTGTGTTTCCACATCTTTCTTCCATGGCCAATTGAATCTCATCTTTTCCTGTTGTTTCACTAGGTGACTGTGCCTTTAGTCCATCTTCAATCTGATCGATCAATACTTCTGGTAAAACACTTGTCAATTCACTTAGATCAATATCATTATGAATTATTTAAATAGCCACAACATCTATAATATCATCATGTTCATATTATGGTTGTGACAACCAAACATCTCCAATCTTCTTCAGTCCATCAGATTGCCCAAGAATCTTCAACACCTTCTCCTTAATGAAATCTTCTTCATCATCATCAGTTGGTGCCAAATCAATTGCTTCTATAATCTTTTCTTCCTTTTCTTCTTTCTTCTCTTCTTTCTTCAACTTCTTTATTTCTGGAGGAGAACTTGAGACAATTATTCTTGCTTTCCACTTTCTAGAGGAGGATCTTGCTTCAGATATCCCAATCAGACTAGAAATCATGCCAAAACTTCATATATTTATTTTTGTTTTCAAAGTATTCTTTAAAAATCTTTTCCTTTTCTACTAGACATTCTAGATACCGGTAGACTTCTTCCCAACTAGTATAACTGACTTCCACACAACATTCTCTTTCAATGGTAACGATTTCAGAAAATAGATCATCAAACATATAGCTAGAGATCCAAAACAAAAAGGGTAATTGTCATTCTTTTTCATAGTTATATTCTCCATTAATTAATTCCTCAGTAACTCACAAAAATCAAAATCCTCATTCTTTTCAACCATTTGATGCACAACATAAATGGCAATTGTCAAAGTAGAGCCTTCCCTACTTCTAAAATAAATCTTATATGAAATGCCATATGTCACATACCTTACCACAAGGTCAATTATAGTATGAATTAGAAGTGCCCTTTGATCTCCTATTACCCCAATTAGGGCTTCAATTTCTTTGTTCTTTACAGACTTCTGTATTGGAATGGGTCCATTATTGCATAAACCTGTTATTGTTGCAATTGCTTCCTTTGTGATCTCATAGGGTTTTTCGAAGATCATTTGATCACCTTGAATTTTGCTTAGGACAAACCGAACAATGTCCACATCCAAAAAGTACAAAAATTCACTCCAAGTATGTAAACCCTTGTGCCCTAAATTATTGACCATTTGCATTTGCTCAACTGAAAGGGAACCCTCGAGATTTCAAATCTTTTCATGATTAAATTCATCAATTTATAACTTAATTTCTACAGTTGTTGCGCAAATTAAATACCATAATTGCCTTTGACTCCATTGTTTCAGCCTTGTTCTTCATACTTTCGCTTGTCGATAACCC
Source organism: Sequoia sempervirens (assembly GCA_007258455.2). Lineage (NCBI taxonomy): Eukaryota > Viridiplantae > Streptophyta > Pinopsida > Cupressales > Cupressaceae > Sequoia > Sequoia sempervirens. The sequence goes on along the minus strand of VDFB02271358.1, from coordinate 253,393,957 downwards.
TAACTCCTTATTTCTCAACTGCACTTTACTCCTTATCTCGTTCAATTCATAATGTGAAAAGTGACCACTCAATCATCCTCATTTAACTTGTCGCTTTTAGGGTTTCATCATAATGGGCAATTTATTGCTTATGACATCATCATTTGTACTTCACTTTGTCAGTACCTCCAATACTGTCGAATCAGTACTTTTGCATTTATTGCTTTTTCAGCTTTTAAATTGACAACTATCTTTGAGAAACACTGTGAGCCAAGAAGAGCTCTACAAATTTTCTTATTTGCATCTTTTCTACCGAAATTCTCTTCAACACCTTCAAAATAGAGATTCATATCACATATCCACATGTCTTCGCATGACACATCATATATGGGGGGTTTTCTAGATTTTTCTGTGACTACTCCCCCTAAAACCATTACTAGGTTCAGTCCTTAGAAGAGGTATCTACACTAGATGCAGATACAGGGTTATTTGATTCATCCTTGTTCCTCCAATATTGTCGGATCAGTTTTGCATTTATTGATTTTTTAGCTTTTAAATTGACAACTATCTTTGAGAAACACTGTGAGCCAAGAAGAGCTCCACAAATTTTCTTTTTTGCATATTTTCTACCAAAATTTTCTTCAACGCCTTAAAAATAGAGATTCATATCACATTTCCACATGTCTTCACATGACACATCATATATCGGGGGTTTTTAGATTTTTCTATGACTGCTCCCCCTGAAACCATTACTGGGTTTAGTCCTTAGAAGAGGTATCTACACCAAATGTAGATACAGGGTTATTTGATTCATCTTTGTTCTCAAGTTCTTCCTTCTTTCTCCATTTTTTTTCATTTCTCTCCTTCTGGATCTACCTTGTTCATAGGCTTATTCTTTTGTTCCGAATTAGCTTTGTTCCAATAGAATTTTGAGATATGTCCTGGTTTATTGCAAGTGTAGCACATAACATATCCAAGATCAAATGAATTTGCTTTTATCTTTATCTTGCACTGATTAGCCTTGTGTCCAAAGATATTGCATGTGTAACAATAGCCTTGAAAGGATTGAATTCTTCTATTTGTATCAAATCTATTTATCATCATATGGTTTCTACATTTGGTAGCTCTATGTCCAAACTTGTTGCAAACATAACATTTTCTAGCAAAGAATCTAGCAGACTATCTCATTCTATTTTGGTTCATCCTACTTCTGCATTTTGTTGCCCTGTGTCCAAATTTATTGCATGAGAAACAAAAACCATTAAAAGATGGGTACCTTTGAGCATTAGGTTGTCGGATGGATATCCTGGTATTGATCCTTCGATTCTCACCTTGGAATTTCCTTTGATTGCTCATCTTGTTGAAAGCTATTTTAGTCTTTGAGCTTTGTCTTTCTTCAAGTCCTAGACCACTTTTATCCTTTGCAGGTTTATGAGATGAAAACAACTCATCAAGCATTGTAGAGCTTGTCTTGAACCTTTCTTCATGAGCTTTCACTTTTTCCAGATCAGCTTTAAGGGTTACTACTTCTTGTTCAAGCTTATCACATTTTTTTGTCTTTTGATTGATAATTTCTTTTAAGCATCCTTCCTCTACCTTGCCTTGTTCAATTTTTTATTTCAGATTCTCTTCCACTCTTTTGCTTTCTTCAAGTTTCATTCTTCGATTTTCAACAGCCTCATTTGCTTCCTTTAGTTCCTGGTTAACTTATTTATGTTTCAAGTTGAACTTTCGGATCTAATTTCTTAGTTCCTAAATGCATTCACCTGTTTCCTTGAGATTTTCTTTCAAATCTTCAGTTTTAGACTCTGAAGTCTCTACTCTTAATTCTTCATCCAAGTCAGATCCCCTCACCATTTAGTTCAACCTGCCAAGATCTCCTTCAAGCTATAAACTTATTCCAAAGGACCGAGTTCTGATACCAATTGAATAGGACAACTGAGAGGGGGGGTGAATCAGTTGTCACCAAACTAGATACTTTAATCATTTACCGAAACAAGATCTTGATATTGCTTAATTGATTAAACATTAAGTGCAAAACTAAAAGTTATCATGTCATAAACACAGTAACACTAGATTTATGTGGAAAACCTAATGAGGGAAAAACCACGGTGAGGACTAACTCACACGATAGAGAATGTCAAAACTGATTACAAAAAGGCTCACTGCCTAAAATAAGGACTCACTATCCACAGGGCTACAAGTCAAAGATATAAAAGATGGCTAACTACCAGAATACATGAGTTATGGCTTACTACCAAAAGTGTGAACTAATGGATTACACCTTTCTTGTGCTGAGTTCAGTTATGAATGAAGCTCTATACAAGTAGTATTACATTTCAGTAGTCGCTCAATAATTTTGTTTTGATCTTTAGTTGATGCACATACACTTTATTGTCTTCACCTGCTTCACTTACACTACTCTGTTGCACTCTCTCTTTCTCTTTCTTTCTATCTCTCTATCAATCTATCTCTATTCTCTTTTCCGAAGAGTCTCATCTATATATATATATGTATATATATATATATATATATATATATATATATATATATATATATATATATATATATATATATATATATACATATATATATAATGTATATGTATATATATGTATATACATATGTATATATATGTATGTATATATATATATGTATGTATGTGTGTATGTATGTATGTATGTATGTATATTTTATTTATCAATTAGGTCGGCATCATATAAGGTTAACGCATTTCTTATGTCGGCCAAAACATCCATAAATCATAATTAATCCACATAATATATTGCACATGCTAAGTCGTCCAAGATCTGAATCATAGCTTGTCTCACGATAGAAACTAGACCTAAAAACCAACACACCAGACTAGCCAACAGATCGGACCACATATAACAGTCATCTTCAATAGGAAATAGCTTCTCGCAATCATCTCATGCATTCAGTACTGTATTGACATCAATGACAACCTGCTGACATTAATGACAACCATTTGATGCAATCCAATTTCCAACAGGGCTTGTTTGATTGTGGTTAGTTACTAAATGAGGGAGAGATTAACACTTTTGTCTTCAAATTGTTGGAAAAGTTTGTCTCCTAGCTCATCCCAACCATGAATAGAAGTTGGCTACAACCCACTGAACCATTAAAGTGCTCTTCCTTTCAAGGAAGTTGCAAGAAGCCTAACAACTATATTTTCCTTTATGATCTTATGCACAAAGAATATGTTTACAACATCTTGAATATGCTCTATGGGAGTGGTAGCATGAGTTTCACTAGTAAAAAATGGGTGGCTTTTAAGGGTTTCTACTAGCATATCATCCCATTGGGTAAGGACAAGAGGGATTCTACAATTAAAGTGGCAAAGGCATGATTCTTAGGGATAGCCATAGGAATGGAATAGAAAGATATGTTAGGAGAAAAATACAAATACTTAACAAAATAGAGCAACCAAATTTGCTCTACCACAGAAATGAGAAAATACCAACAGATTTGTCAATATGTTAAACTTGCAAAGTCCCCAAGTATTTTGATTAACTTCCCTAAAAGGAAAGGTGTTGAGGTACACACCAAATACTTCAACGAGTGATGTAAAGCTCACAAACTATGTCCCACCAGACATGCAAGAAACCGTTGTCACCAGACATGCAAGAAACCGTTGTCACATGAAATTGCAACCTGCTCAACTAGGCTCAACATTCCATTGACACAATGGAAATGATCTCCAAGTGTGGGACATTTACTATTGAGATCAAACCTTGAAGATCAGCTTCCTTTCTAACCTAAGTGTGTAGTGTTGGTCCAACTTGTCAATTAGTTAGTCTCTTCAATTAATTAATTTAACTAAAATTAATTAGTTAACTAATTAATACACTTACACATTCTAAAACATGTTTAAGCCATAATGGAACTTGGCATGCACTTGTGTCATCAATCTCACTTCTTCAAAACTCCTCTCAAGTCTATCTATCCAAAAGTCAACAAAAAATGACTTTTTGGGCTTCCAAATAATTTTTTTTTTATTCGAGACAATCTTGTCCACCCAAATCTCTTTAACTTTTTGGACTTTCAAAAAATATATTTTATATCCTCAATCATTGTCTTCTTCAAATGCACTAATTACAAGATGTCATTTGGAGACTCCTCTCTCTAATCCTCTCAATCAACCCCAACTATTGATCTCTTGAATCAAAATATCAACTTTAATCAATCTCAATAGATAAATTGACTCTCTCAAAGCATTTTAAGAGGTCTCTTGAATACAAAGAGTTGTGGGTAAGAGAACTATTATTTTTTCATCTTCTGTACAAATTAAATTTTAAAATGCATATTTAAATACTTGTTTTTTCTTTACTTTTTCTTGTTCATAATATTTTTTACTAGTCAACTTAAAAAAAAACACTATTTAAAAATGTTGAGACTCCTCTAATTATAAACTAGAGGCTTTTTAAATTTTTATTAAGATGCTTTGTGTGAGGATGGAATTGTACATAATATTTTTTACTAGCCAACTTAGAAAAATAACACTATTTAAAAATGTTTGAGACTCCTCTAATTATAAACTAGAGGCTTTTTAAATTTTTATTAAGATGCTTTGTGTGAGGTTAAAATACTAGATTTAATAACTTAGAGAATTATATGCAATTGAAATTCTTAAAATATTTTTTATAAAAAAAAAAAATGAAAAAACATATGACATTAAAACAAGAGTATCAGTTGTCAAGTTCTCACATGATGGAAACATTCTATTTTCATTTGACAACTTTTTTTTTCACTTGCATCAGTTTTATGTTTTAAATCTGTATGCAAATGTTTCATCATCAAATATTAAATAATATATCTAGATTTGTCTAAGTTTATTTCATTCCAAAAAAAACTAATTAAACTTTATTATCTTTTTAATTCTAAAATTTTCATTTTTACTTTTTAAATTTGTATTCAATAAACAATTTTTAAAAAATATACTTTATATTTCATTTATTTATATTAATAATATTATTTACACTTATATTAATGCTTTGAATATAAGTGTAAGTAGATGCCATTCTCATGCCTTCTTTACTTATGGGCACACACATAAGTCACCATCATACCATTTAAGTTTAGTAAAAGTGTTCCTGGATTAAACTCACTCAAAAAAAGCATACTCAGTTTAAAGCACTAATCCAAAAATACTTTAACTACTTTGATTAAGTCTGAAAATTTTATACCTACTAAACGAAGTTATCACAAAGCTTCATGAAAAATTTATACCCTACTAAAAAGAAGTTATCACAAAGTTTCACCAATAAAACTCATGACATACAAAGCAGCAACTTACCAATTGCATGATTCATTTACTTATCTATCAATAATAAAACCCAACCCACCAAAAAAACTAGTAATGGAGCCAAAACATAAAGATTGTTATAACCACACATAAGATTAAATCATACAATCTACATTATTGTATAACAGCTCTCTAACATATTTATATGTAATTAAAACTAATCAAAAAAATTAACCTACAAAACTAAAAATCAAAGAATAAATCTACTCAAAAATTATAATATTTAGATAAAAACAAAGCACATAAATGGTACTGCAAACATTAGGAAATGGATCGCGAAAATGTGATTGAAAACATTTCAGAAAATTATTTCAGATGTCAAGAACTTTACTATTCATTTCAATCCTTCAATATCTACATTACTAAACGAAAGCCACCCAATCTAATAACCTCATAAACAAGACTAAAAATTATAATATTTCAGATAAAGATTCGGTTGAATCTTTCTTTTCAACTCATATAAATTAAAAAAGACCACCTAATCTAAACTCTAAATAATTTGAAGGAGCGAGCAACTCATTTCAAAAAGCTTCTGAAATAAATTACCATCATAGCTGCCATGGTAATTACAATAACTCCTTTCATTTTTGCAGGTTAAGGGAGACTACATAAATATTAATGTCAGAAAAGAATTGCACATAACCTCATTCAATTGGTGTAATATCAATATTAATGTCACAATAGAAATGCACATAACATCCTTCAATTGGTGTTCTGATGATCATCACGCATTGATGAAAGAATATTACACAGTTGCAATCCAAAAATTTCTCAGCATTGAGCTTCATACCATATTAAAGGAGAAATATTCATGCTGTTAAAAAGAAATATCCATTACACCAATCCTCTTCAATCTACACTAAACAAACAATCTATCATAATCCACCGACTTCATAAATCATTCACATTATACTTGCTAATTACACAAGTCCTCTTCAATCCAAACTACCGACATATGATCAATGAAATTCCATTGACTTATGAACCATTCACATATTCCCAATTATTCTTGAATCAATAACCAGTTAAAATGGATATAATCAACTTGGTCTTTTCATCATAAACCCACATTCTTTCCTTGCCTCGTCTCTCATCTAATATATTAAAGTACCTTATCCAGAAATTAAAGTACCCTATCCAGAACTTAAACCCATTTGTTCAAAATATCTTTACAAGTCAAACTTCAGAAAAAATCCTCTTCAATAAATCCATGAATTGTGGCAGGAACGAGTTCAATTTTTGCATTAAAACAAAGATTCGAGAGTACATACACAGACAATAATGGTTTTGACCACCGACTTGACATGCTGTAAATCATTTCCGGCATTCTTTAATCGATACAAAACAGGAATTATACAGTCCGATCAGCATTCAATAGAAAGATTTATATCCATCTCAATCGCAATGACAAAACAGAGATCAAGAACATTGAAACATCATAGCAGAAGAAATTATAAATTTGTTAACAAAAGGCGGGCTAAATCATACAAAGCGACATATCATCATATGCCGCCGGTGCAAAATAGGTAACCATCCCCACTAACCACAGCGTAAAAACCAGCCAATATGAACTTAAATCCATAGATCTTATCGTTTCTCCCATTTGACAAAAACCGAAATACATCACATAATGAAAAACAAGGACCACAATATAACCAACCCACGATACTCGAAGAAAGTACTCGACCCAACAAAGTCAAGCCGAGCCCTTCGCTAACTGCAAAAACAAAACCCTGATATAAGTAACCCTTCTAGATCTAACTATCTTCCACCACCGCCGTTGGGGCAGTCGCGTGCAAAATGGCCAGAATCGCCGCAATTATAACAGCTTCCTCCACCGCCGCCGCCGCCGCCTCCTCTACCACCTCCTCGGCCACCACGACCACCACCACCACCACTATAACCACCTCCACCATATCCACCGCCGCCGCCACCATAACCACCACCGCCTCCACCATAACCTCCACCACCATAACCCCCGCCGCCGCTGCGTCCACCACGGCCACCACCACCACCGCCATAACCGCCGCCGCCGCCCCCTCCTCCACTACTACCCCCCTGCACAAAGGCCCCATTAGGCCCTGTCACTTCAAGAGCCTTGGTTCTGCCGCCTTGCTCGTGCTCAACAGAGAACTCGACCTCCTCTCCCTCGGCCAGCGATCGAAACCCATCAGAGTGAATCGACGTCTGGTGAACAAAAAGATCCTCTCCGCCATCATCAGGTGTAATGAATCCATAACCCTTCTGCGAATCGAACCACTTAACCTTACCAGTCCTTTTGCCACCCTGCGCCATGGTTTCTAACCCAAAACAACAAAGAAAAATACAGACAGAGCGCCCCTCCGTGCAGCGCCCAACTGCCCCCCCTGCTCTAAACGAAACCTAAACCTAAACCTAAGTGCTACCAAGAAGGGTTTATATGCCGCATGGCCACCGCAGCGGACGCCTCAGATCTTTCTGCACTTAAATCCGACGGCTCCGCGCAGTGTGGGCAAATATCTTAATCCAACGGTGGGAGGGGCCTCGGGGGTACCGCTAGGTTACGGTTAACAGCCAAACTGTGCGCCATTGGCGCTAGACACATATTATGTACTCCTCTCGGGGCCGGGCCCTCTGTCTCTTTCCTTTTTCCCCGCCATACTCCCCGTCGTTTGCTATAAGTACAGGCTACTACTAGTAATTTTCTTGACCGCATGGAGCGGTCCAGATGCTCTCCAAGCACTTGGGAATACATCCACGCCGTTGTCCTACTAAAATTTTATATATGGTAAGATGAGTGTTTCTATATATTTTATTAGAAAGCTGCAGTGTGCCGGCCTTCTAAAGACGCTAAACTGGGGCCCTTACTAGTCTATTCAAGGGAATGCTTCCATTTACGTTGACATAACCATTCCTTTTTCACATTAGCTTTACTACTGGTCAGGCTCACCAGGGGGGTGGATTGTACTCAATGGGCAGGTTTTGGGAGACATTATTTTTCAATAATTATATGGAAGATGATATTAATATATATAAAATAAGCCAAAAGTTATCTTGTTTGAGGCGTATATTTTTCATCATTAAAGGCATTTTTTTATTTAATTTCATAATGTGATGTAAATTTTTTTTAATAATAAATTCACTTGCAATTGTATAATTTTTTCCTTACATTCCAATAATAATATCTATGTTTGATATAAAAGTAGTAGTTGTTTACTCTTATATCTATGTTTAATATAAAAGTAGTAGTTGTTTAATAGTTATAGCTTTGTAAGTATTTGTTTTTAAGTTTTATAAAGATTAACTTGAAATCGTAGGAACTTATATATAGAAAAACATAATATGAACATCAACCATTTGCATTAAATTAGAACACACATACTTTCAATTTGTTAACAAAAAATAATATAACGTAGTTTTTCTTTAACACATTCTAATAAATAATAAAATTTATGTATAATAAATAATTTGTAGTTTTTTTAATTGTTGTTAAATAGGTATCTTAAAAAATGCTTACATCTTCATTAACATTCATTTCAACAGTAATATATATGATTTCATTATATTTTTCATCATTGTTTATTTCAATTGTCATATATATTGTTAGACACTAAAATTTAGTGGAATTCCTCCCCAAACTTAAAATTTAATGTTTTTATTAACGATAACTTTGTAAAAAATTTTATTTTAGTTTTTATAATTATTAACTTAAAATTATACCAACTTGTATATAAGAAAAGATAACATCAACATCAACCATTTCCATTTAATTAGAACACAAATAATTTTAATTTGTTAAAAAAAAATAGTTTCACTTAGTTAAACATTTATGCACTAGTAATAAGTTTTGAACAATATTTTTAAAATATTTTCGAAATTAAATTTAGCCATAGATAAAATGTATAAATATTTTGCAAATATTTGTTAAATAATATTGGAAAAATACTTTCAGTTTGTTAACCATTTGTGTACTGGTAATTGTGCATTATCACTATCGTGAATAATAGTTTGAACTTTAATTGTCACATTGGACTTGACGGCATGCAATGTAGGTATCCCATAGTGTGCATGTAACAACCTGAATGATGGCATGACCTGATGCACCATGAATATGATGGAGTAGTTGAACTTTAAAGTAGCAAGCAACCATTCCTCGGGTGGTCCCGTGTGATAACTAATATGTGATTGTCCTTTAAGAAATCTCATGAATTTCATACTGAGCTCATCACATAGACTGTGTTTTTTAATGGTTATTGTTGGCCTGATAGTGACCTTCCAAATGCATCCTGCAAGGTAAAGATCACGAACCTCATGGTATAGATGAACTGACCAGTCACAAAAATCTACAATTTCAATCTGAATATTGTTAAATTTTATATCCAAGTTCATTTTCACCTCGGATTCATAGAGAAGTTAAATACATAGCATAATTATTAAAAAAAAATTGGTTGTTTTCTAGTTCATTATTGATAGTTTTCTTGACCATCTTCTCTCTCAACCAATAACAGGCACTCAACTCCTCTATACGAAGGAGGACATTGAATGGAAGACGACAGTGATACTTCGATAACCAAATGGACACCCGTGATGTATGCACATTATGTGACATCTTCCTCACCTATAGGAAAATCATTATTTTTTCTTACATTAGTATTAAATAGGGGAAAATATATATTTTTCAACTTTTGAGAAAATTGCATATAAGAGATTAAACATTAAGCAAATTTATGATATCAAAGAAACTCAAAATATATTAAATTCAAGTAGTAAAAAATAATTGAATATGTGAGGAGCATATAAAACATACCAATTTTTAAAATTATGTGGTGAAATATGAAGAATCCACATGGGTAGCAAATAAATTTTAGATTTTCTACAACTCACTAGAAACATTTGAAAAGTATCATAATTGTTTTACATTAGGAACATTTGTTTGTTGAATTTTCAATGCATTAAACATAGAAGAATTTTTAAGTACCATAACACATAAAATCATATAAATACATTACATTTAGAAATTTGAGTATAGTCATTGAAACAAAATTGAAGAAAATATATTTCATCAATTATCTTCTAAAATTTTAAGTCTATTTTCTTCAACCTTTCTTTTGGCAAGTTGTCTACCCTTTTTCATGTTTTCATAATGGTCGTATGTGAATGGTGGCATAATTCTTAGGTCGTGTAGAGACTTTACATGAGAAATGGCAACAAATGTTAATCTTGTTCTTTCTCTTGGTCCAATATCAATAGTGGCTTTTGAAAGAGTCAAACCCTGTGATTTGTGAATTGTTAATGCCCAAGCCAATCTTAATGGCATTTGGATTGTCCTCCCCCTCTGTACTGTTGTAATTGGAATTGTATTTGGATTACGGTCATCAAATGGTATTCCTGAATATCTATCAAACTCAACCATTACATATGTTGGTGGTTCTGGTGGACCACTTCTAGGTTTGTATACAATCTTTCAAATATATCCTAGAGTTCCATTTACAAGACCTGCCTGTATCCAAAGATTTGAATTCAACATTACCCTAGCATCTTTATTGATCAATAATTCTAAATCAAGCTCATCATTTGAGCATCCTTCTGTTGCATTAATACTTCTTGATTTTGTTGCAAGACTACGTGCAACAAGATGCTTCAATGAGTATAGCATTTTCTTGTTATGTTTATGAACATTATCATTTGTTGAGAACAAATGAACACCATTGTCAAACTCCTCATTGCTTGTTGCATCAATGGTAATAGCGGTTCTTGTCATAAGTAATTTTCAATCATCAATTGTTGGGTTTGCATCTCTAAGATTTGTCAAAAGTTGACGAAATCTCTGTTGGTGGATGTTTTTTCCATCTTGTCTAAATACTTTGTCTAAAGTAACCACAGTTTTGAATTCTTCCCATAGAAACCTAGCTCTTTTGTTGTTGTCATATGCTGGTCTATCATTATCAGGAGGCAACTAACCAAAATCTCCAACCAAAATTATAAATATACCTGAAAGATAAACAATGATTTTTTTTAGCTAATATATACCTTCATTTCTATATAAACTCCATAACGTGAATTACTTGTATTAGAATATAAATTAGTCATTTTTTGTTGATCATAATCATGTGTATACCTACAAAGTTAATGTTTTCATTTTGTGGGAATGCTTGTCCGAGTCGATAATCTATGTTCTCTAGCATGTTCTAACCTATGAAGTTCATTTCATCAATCAAAATGTATTTAATGTGTGTTATCTCTTCTTGAAAGCTTGTTAGCCTTGCTCCTTCTAGTTGAGAAAAATCTCTTATTGGGATTCTCAATTTTGAATGTATTGTGGATGCGCCAATGTTGAATGTTGCAACTCCAGTTGGTGCAAGTAATAGAAGGGGAGAAGAACTCGGAGTCATTGCATTTTCAAGAGTTTGTCTAATAGAACCAATTAGATATGACTTCCATGTTCCTGTTGTTCCTTGAATTATGATCTGCAAGGGTGGTGGATTATGATTATTATGGTAGTGTGCCATAATTATGTTGAGTGCCTTCTTTTGTTTATCACTAAGATTTGAATAGTCGGTTGTACACTATGGTATGTCATCATGTATGAGACACCCATGTTCTCTCATGCTACTAATGAAATTCTTTGCTTGATTTGTGTACACTTCACCTTGGTATTCATTACACCAATTTGTTTGTCTATCAATATCTCTCTACCCAACATATCTATTTCTGATATTTTGATATTCTGACCGTTATGTAGTCTTGATATTATTTCTCATTCATGCTCAATAACATTTTGTTGAATATTTTCATTGTCTTCAATTTCAGAATCAATTATGTTTTCAATATTTTCTACAGTTTCTTTTCACTCCACATGCCAAGGGTTATACTGAAATGACTCCCAATTTTCTATTATGGAGTCATTATCATGAGCAATATCTCTTTGTACATCATGAAATGGTTTGTACAATAATAACTCTAATAAGCAAAAGTCATTCCATTTTTCTGACTGGCATGGAGGAATGGACAAAAATCAAGGGAATACTCTGACAATAATAGTTGTTTGTCTTCCTTCCCATTTGTTATCTCTTTTTCTTTTAGGATTATTGATAGGGAGTGGGGTTGGAGGAACCAATCATTGGTTCCTGCTCTAGGTCTTTCCTTATAAGACCTCCTTAGTGCTTGACTTCACCCTTCTAACCTATAGGCCCTACTCATAGCTAGGTGCCCCTGGTTTGTCAGACCAACCCCTCTCCTATCAACATGTTGTCCTTCTACCAAGCCAACCTTGGTGCTTCGCCATGTACTCTCCTTTGGCCCTTAATCTGCCCTAAAGGCCAAATAACCTCAACCTTCTTCTAGGCTCTTGCAGGGGTTTGAAGGTGTTACAAAACTTTAAAATGGATTATCTAAGGTCTTTATGCAACCACAAGTTTCTATCTTGCCATCGCTTTCTCAAAATGCTCTCCTAGGGTTTGAAAGGCTACAAGCCTAGAGCCCAACTAGGCCTCTAAATAGGGTTAAAATGCAACTTTCTTTAAAACCCACCAAAGACTTAAGTTCTTTGTTAAGAATCTGTGTTTCTCATGCCCTCTCCTCCAAGATTTTTCAAGGTTTCAACCTGCTCAGGCCATACACCGTCCATACACCAAAATGGTCAAGAACCCTAGGGTTTCTAAACTTTTCAAGCTATTTTCAAACTATCAGAAAACTCTCCTATCAAATGAATTGCTAAAGCCTCTTCCTAATCACCATGCATAGTTAGGACCTTCCCCTAAATTCACAAGAAATAATTTCTCAAAGATCTCTTTTCCCCTGCAAGATATGCAACTTTTTCTCCAAATTTTCCCTAACTGGGCCTGCACTGGCTCGCCTAGGGCAAAGCTTTTCTAGCGCCTCCTGCACTGCCACAAAACCTAAATGCTACCATATTTACAATGAAGGAGCCTAGACACTAATCCCAAGAGGCCGTACAATTTTTACAGTAGGAAGGTGCCCTAGGACTCCATTCTTTAAAAGTTGCCTGTTATAGGCCAGAAAACACAAGAACCAGAAGTATTTACAAATACAAGTTGAAAACAATCTACAAAATCAAAATGAAGGAACAACAAGTTTGTATAAGGCTAACACTACATACTACACACAGAAAAACAGCAAGGTCACTCCATTAAAGTTCAGTTTTTAACACAAAAATATAGAAAAACTATCTTTTGAACGTTGTTTCCTTCAATCTTCAAATATGTCACTCAATAATAATGCTTCTAACCCTACCTCAGGGTCGAGTTATGCCTTAAATAGGCCTTCAAAACCATTTAGAAGCTTGGTTCGAGCCCTTAGAAGACCTAAAGAGGCAATTTATAAAACCCAATGTATTTTCAAACACTTGACTAGGTTGGGAATTATGACAAGTTGGAGCTTCAAAACCCATTCATGATTGCCACCTCCCAATCCATTGATCATAGATAGATCAAGTTTTATTCAAAACAACAAAACCCAGCTAGATGGTCAACATGACCTCACACAACACAACAAAAATTATAACTTTAACCAAAACTTCAATAAACCTTGAACTTTGCCAGGTGCTCCTGCACCATTCTCCCCCTCTCAGCTCAAACAACTAAGGAACTTTAGGAGAGAGCAAAGACATATCAATGCCTTGCTTCTTAAAGTCTACTTCTTCTACCCAGGTAGCTTCAGATTCATGCTTATCCTTCCATTTGACAAGATGCTCCATGTGCACCTTGTGTCTTGTAGCCTTCTTCACTCTTGACTGCAAGATCTTCTCTGCTTATAGCTTGTCTTGATGAGGGAAGGGTACATTGTTGTTGTCCTTGAGAATTTCCTAACTGTTTTGATCCACTTCCTTGACTAATCCCATGTACTTGATCAAGTCAATTACATTGAACACTGGAGAGATGCCCAAATCTGATGGTAAGTCCACCTTGTATGCATTTTTTCCATATTTGGCCAATACCTTGCATGGACCCACTCTTTTCATCTGTAGCTTGGTGGACATTCCCTTCTGCAATCTGGATTTGTTGAGGTGCACCATAACATAGTCCCCAACTGCAAATTGTACATCCTTCCTTGACAAATCAACTTTCTCCTTCAACTTTTGGGTTGTTGCTGTGACTATTTTCTTGACCTGCTCGTGAATCTCCTTCATGGTCTAAGTGAAGTATTATGCATGTCCACTCCTATTCTCCATAGATCCAAGGTCCCTGAGTTCACAAATGCCTCTTGGGTGCATTCCATACACAACCTCAAAAGGACTTTTCCCTGTAGTTCTGTTAACATTGTCATTATAAGCATATTCAGCTTGGGAAATAACCATATCCCATGTTTGTCCATACTCCTTGGTTAGACACCTTAAAAGATTTCCAAGCACCCTATTAACCACCTTTGTTTGACCATCGGTCTGAGGATGGTAAGCTGATCCAAATGACAGATTTGTACCCAATCTGCTCCATAGAGTCTTCCAAAAATGACTCATGAACTTCACATCTTTGTCAGAAACAATGCTTAGAGGTAAGCCACAGATCCTTACAACCTCCTTGAAGAAAAGGTGAGCTATGTAGCTTGCATCATGAGTAGTTTTGTAGGGAATAAAATGACTCATCTTGCTAAATCTGTCTACCACAACATAAACACTGTCAAAACCAGTCTTGGTCTTAGGAAGACCTACCACAAAATCCATGCTCACACACTCCCATGGTTTGTTAGGAATGGGTAGGGGTTGATATAAACCAGCATTGCTAGCTCCTCCCTTAGCTTTCATGCACACAACACACTGTTCCACATACCTTCTAACATCTCTTGCTAGCTTAGACCAATAATAGAACCTTTGCACTAGTTCTAAAGTCTTATTGATGTCAAAATGTCCACTAAGACTACCATTATGCTTTTCTTGAATCAGATTTTCCCTCATTGACCCTCTTGGAACACATAACTGATTGCCCTTAAATAACAGTCCATTTTGCAATGTATACTCAGAATATTGGCTATGAAAATGATTCTCAAAATTAGAACATACCTTGTAAGCTTTTGAGAAGTCTTCATCTTCACCATAGAGATCTTTGAAACTCTCTAATCCAATGCTCTTTAGCTGTATCTCCTGGACTGTCAACATTCTTCTACTTAATGCATCTGCAACCTTGTTCATTTGTCCCTTCTTGTGCTTGATAGTGAATGTGAAGGCTTGGATGTATTCCATCCATTTCAAATGCCTATTAGTTAACTTCTCTTGGGTGTTGATATAACTAAGTGCCTGGTTATCAGTAAAAACCACAAACTCCTTGGGTAACAGATAATGCCTCCACTTCCTAAGGGACTGCACTAAAGCATATAATTCCATATCATAGGTAGAGTACTTTTGCTTGGCTTCATTGAGCTTTTCACTAAAGAAGGCCACAAGCCTACCTTCTTGACTAAGTACTCCTCCTACTGCTACTCCACTTGCATCACACTCAACAATGAACAACTTGTCAAAACTAGGCAATAATAGAATAGGTTGAGTTGCCACTTCTTGTTTCAGTTTTTCAAACCCTTTATCAGCCTCTTGAGTCCACTTAAACTTTGTTTTCAAACCACCTTTGATAGTATCTAGGATTGGTGCACATATACCACTAAATTTCCTTATGAATTTTCTATAAAATTGGTCTAATCCATGAAAACTCCTTACCTCTATTGCTATGGTTGGTGTAGGCCAGTTTAGGATGGCTTCCACGTTGCTTGGATCCATTTTCAATGTTCCTTGGGATACTACAAACCCCAAATACACAAGTTCTTGCTTGAAGAACTCACACTTCTCAAGATTGATTGCCAACTTCTCCTCTTGCAACCTTTTAAGAACCATTTCAACATGCTTGAGGTGTTCTTTTGTTGTCTTACTGAAAATCAGTATGTCATCAAGATATACTACCACAAAGATCCCTGTGAAATCCTTAAGCACTTCATTCATGAGTCTCATGAACGTGCTAGGGGCATTTGAGAGGCCAAATGGCATCACTTTCCACTCATATAACCCATCATTTGTCTTAAAAGTTGTCTTCCACTCATCACCATCCTTAATTCTGATTTGATGATACCCGCTCTTGAGATCCAACTTTGTGAAGAACTGAGCACCTCCAAGACAATCCATCAAATCTTCAATTCTAGGAATAGGAAACCTATACCTAATGGTGATCCTATTTATTGCCCTAGAATCAGTACAAAGTCTCCACTTACCTCCTTTCTTGGTTGCTAAAACCACTAGCACTGCACATGAGTTGATGCTCTTTTGAATCAATCCTTGATCCAATAATTCTTGCACTTGCCTAGCTACCTCTACGTTCTGCTCAGGTGTAAGTTTGTATGCTGCCTTGTTAGGCAATGAAGCTCCAAGTATGAAGTCAATTTGATGACTTATGGCTCCCCTTGGTGGTAGAGTTGCAGGTGTACCATCACCAACTATACTCTTGTACCTATCAAGCAACTTTTGGACTGCTTATGGTAAGACTGTCTTTTCAGCCTTTTCTTCCTCTTTGGACTGCATCATGATCACATATCCTTCATTCCCTTGGTGTAGGTCCTTAAGAAACTCCTTACCACTGCTCAACATGATGTTAGGTGTCTTGGACTGTCCTTCATCTTCTTCTAACAGTGACTGCAACTTGAAGGTTCTTCCATCCTTCTTGAATGATATGGTGTTCTCTTTCCCATCATAAATGGCACTTATGTCATATTGCCATGGTCTTCCCAGTAGTATATGGCATGCATCCATGGGTAATACATCACAAACCAACTTGTCTTTATAGCCTCCAATTGAAAATTCCATCGTTACTTGCTCATTAACCAAAACAATCTGCCCTTTATTCAGCCAAGTGACCTTATAAGGGTTATTGTGAGGTACGTTCTCCAATTTTAGTTTAGTTACTACCTCCTCTGAGATTATATTATCTGTTGAACCTGAATCTACAATGACCTTGCACACTTTTCCAAGTATCTTGCATCTAACTCTAAAAAGAACTCTTCTTTGTTTAGGTTCCTCTTTGACTGGCTGCCTGATCAAAACTCTGTTAAACATCAGATTCTCTCCTATTTTAGATTCTATATGACTGATCTCAGTTTCCTTAGGACTCATGGTGTCCTCTTGTGCATAGGCCACTCTCTTTTCATTGCTTGATGAGGAAGCTTTCTCTGGGCATCTATAAGCAGGATGGCCTATTTGATTGCAATGGTAACATTTCATGTTTGCAAAATAAGAATTGCTTCTGCCTGCTCCTCTTCCTCTATTTGAACCTCCTTGAGGTCCTCTACCTCTGTTAAATCCTCCTCTTGAAGATGCTTCACCTCCATGCTTAGTGAGTTTTGATTCTCCTTGATTTCTTTGGTCACTGCCTCTACCTTGGTAGCCACCACACTGTCCTCTTTGATCTCTTTGATCTCTACCTTTGCCTCCGCCCTTAGAAGACTGATCTTGCTTCCTCTTGTTCCTTTCCTCAATCTTGATAGCCAACTGATAACATTGATGTACTGTTTTAGGACTCAAAAGAGTCATCTCCTCTTGGATGTTCCATTTCAAACCATTAAGATACCTAGCCACTTTGAGGCTCTCATCCTCTGTCACATTAGACCTCATACAAATCTTTTGAAACTCTTCAGTATAAGTGTTTACATATTGGTCTTTCTGCCTCAGACTTTGCCTCTTCTTGTGCAATTGAATCTCATAGTCATCTGGC
Source organism: Sequoia sempervirens (assembly GCA_007258455.2). NCBI lineage: Eukaryota > Viridiplantae > Streptophyta > Pinopsida > Cupressales > Cupressaceae > Sequoia > Sequoia sempervirens. Next base: position 253,375,972 of record VDFB02271358.1, on the reverse strand, counting down.
ATGTAGACTTCCTTTACCTTAGCAACCATTCCTTTCCAAGTTGATATGGGTTGTTTGCCTTCTTTTTCCCTTTTTGTCTAAATAAATTTCCACCATGTCAAGGTTGATCCTCTCAATCTTGACTTAGCAACCTTCACCTTCTGAGCTTCAGTGACTCTATCACACTCAAAATGGTTCTCCATGCCCTCTATCCAATCCATGACTAGGTCTGCTTCCATCTTTCCACTAAAAAGTGGTATGCCTTCAAGTGCTTTCCCACTCAAGGCTTTCAATGCCTTCAAGAAAGGATCCTCCTACAAAACAGGGTCAGGTGCAGGGGTCTTATCTTCCTTTGCAATCTCTTCTTCCTTTGGTATTCTTCCCTCAAGCTGTGCACTCCTCACTGCTGCCTCAAGTTGGGCTATTCTTTCCCTCAATTGCCTATTATCTTCTTCTTGTCCTTCAACCATCTTAGCCAGTTCTGCATTGGTCACCATGGTAAAAGAATCACTGGACTTAACCTCTGACATATAAGATGCTTCCCAAACCTTTTACTCGCTCTAATACCAATCTGATAGGGAGTGGGGTTGGAGGAACCAATCACTGTTTCTTGCTCTAGGTCTTTCCTTATAAGATATCCTTGGTGCTTGAATTCACCCTTCTAACCTATAGGCCCTACTCATAACTAGGTGCCCCTATTTTTTCAGACCAACCCCTCTCCTATCAACATGTTGTCCTTCTACCAAGCCAACCTTGGTGCTTCGCCATGTACTCTCCTTTGGCCCTTAATTTGCCCTAAATGCCAAATAACCTCAACCTTCTTCTAGGCTCTTGCAGGGGTTTGAAGGTGTTACAAAACTTTAAAATGGCTTATCTTAGGTCTTTATGCAACCACAAGTTTCTATCTTGCCATTGCTTTCTCAAAATGCTCTCCTAGGGTTTGAAAGGCTACAAGCCTAGAGCCCAACTAGGCCTCTGAACAGGGTTAAGATGCAACTTTCTTTAAAACCCACCAAAGACTTAAGTTCTTTGTTAAGAATTTTTGTTTCTCATGCCCTCTCCTCCAAGATTTTTTAGGGTTTCAACCTACTTAGGCCATACACCGTCCATACACCAAAATGGTCAAGAACCTTAGGGTTTCTAAACTTTTCAAGCTATTTTCAGATTGTCAAAAAACTCTCCTATCAAATGAATTGCTAAAGCCTCTTCCTAATCACCATGCATAGTTAGGACCTTCCCCTAAATTCACAAGAAATAATTTCTCAAAGATCTCTTTTCCCTTACAAGATATGCAACTTTTTCTCCAAGTTTTCCCTAATCGGGCCTGTACTAGCTCGCCTAGGGCAAAGCTTTTCTAGCACCTCCTATACTGCCACAAAACCTAAATGCTACCATATTTACAATGAAGGAGCCTAGACACTAATCCCAAGAGGCCATACAATTTTTACGGTGGGAAGGTGCCCTAGGACTCCATTCTTTAAAAACTGCCTATTACAAACCAGAAAACACAGGAACCAAAAGTATTTACAAATACAAGTTGAAAACAATCTACAAAATCAAAAGGAAGGAACACCAAGTTTGTATAAGGCTAACACTACATACTACACATAGAAAAACAGCAGGGTCACTCCATTAAAGTTTAGTTTTTAACACAAAAATATAGAAAAACTGTCTTTTGAATGTTGTTTCCTTCAATCTTCAAATATGTCACTCAATAATAATGCTTCTAACCCTACCTTAGGGTCGAGTTATGCCTTAAATAGGCCTTCAAAACCATTTAGAAGCTTGGTTCGAGCCCTTAGAAGACCTAAAGAGGCAATTTATAAAACCCAATGTGTTTTCAAACACTTGACTAGGTTGGGAATTATGACAAGTTGGAGCTTCAAAACCCATTCGTGATTGCCACCTCCCAATCCATTGGTCATAGATAGATCAAGTTTTATTGAAAACAACAAAACCAAGCTAGATGGTCAACATGACCTCACACAACACAACAAAAATTATAACTTTAACCAAAACTTCAATAAACCTTGAACTTTGCCAGGTGCTCCTGCACCAATTATATATCCATGACTTGGCTACATCACTTAGTGTTATAGCTTCCATACATAAAGGCCTTGTTTTGTATCCATCGATGAATTTTATCAACTATTCTTCATTGTTTTTTTCATCATTTATACTTACAGGTTTGAACACCTCACGTGATACATTTAGATTGACAAATTTTCTACTACTCTCTACTAATGAAAGTTCTAGTAACATGTGACATTTTTTTTAGCTCCAATATCCCTTTCTATAGTAGTCTCTATCAAAAGCCTTCTATATGCTCCTGCAGCTAAAACATTTGCATTTTCTGTGTTTGTAAGATGCATCAACATTTGTTGGTATGTTTTAGAGCTTTTCTCTGCTTTTTTTGCATACTTTGCAATATATTTTATCAAGGCATGTTTAGAAAGAACAGGTTGTCAATCTATATTTTCTCTCCACAATTGCAATATGTAGCGATTGTGTGAGTTTACTCTATCATCATTTATGGCTGGCTCAAATTTATTTTCACCTATTTCTATGTCTTCATATAATTTTGACCCCTCTAAATTCAATGCCCAAGGAGTATTATACCTACAATCAATATAAATATGTCATCTATTTTAGTATTTGACAATTATATTATATTCCACTTTCATATAAATATTTTAACTTGTTAAAACAATTACTTGCAAACCATTGTTCCTCTCTTTTTTTGTAGGCATGCACCTTCCCTACACATTGTGTGTCGATATACATAGTTTAGGATTTCTTCATAGTCCTGGTCAACATCTATCTTTGTAAGTTGTCTTGTATCTCTAAGACATGGATGTAGAGAATAATTTTGGAATGCCTACAGTTGGAAATGAAAATATATTAGTCATATTGTAGACTATAAATACTTTATTTAATATATTGCATGTATACATCCAAACTTTTTAAAACATGCCTGTGGAGATCTACTATAGGATTCCATGCCTACACAAATACAATGGAAATATCTTTCAACACTTTTTTTGTTGTTCTTCATTTGACCAATTAATATTGTCCATATTCGGTGCTCCATGTATCCATATGAATCCATGGACATGCGGTGATCCCCTATGTTGCCACTCATATCTACACCAATAATCTTTTACTTTCATTCCTTTTTCCAGTATTTCTTTTCTGAATATTGAATGTCTCAAGTGCATGTAATGTGTGACTATATGAGGATAGTCAATAACATTTTTTTTTCTCCAATTTTGAGCCTCCCTTGGAGTAGATGGTTGTGTTCCTGGCATCAATGCATGCAAATCAGGCCAATACATGTCTACAACACTTAAGGTGAAGAATATTGTAGGAGAACCTATTTGATGAATCATGTTAGTCAGTTTTGCATGACATTTTGTCCAGTATGGCCTTGTACCCCTTAATTTTGTTCCAAACCACATCAACCTATCAGCTAGATGAGAGTGTGGCATGTTTTCCATATGCTCACGTAACTCATTGATGGTGAGTGGCATGTCTTGAAAATTTCTTTTTACGAATACAACTAATGAATTTTGTTCACAATGTCTCATTATCATGTTGATCATGAAATATTTAAATCATGGATGACTACCAAAGTGATGAAAATATTGTAAATTAATATGTATTTCCTTAACAAATATTATAAATTAAAAATCATGTAAAATTATATATATTAAAATTAGAATATACTATATTATATTTTCTTTAAAATTTCATATATAGTAGAAATATAAAAAGATGATGATAATGCATGCTTTTAAAGCTTACAGATATAAAAAAATCTTAAATATAATATTGCTTTGAGACGGGTTAGTAGATGGTTTTGTGCATTATATAGCGATGCACACTGTAGTGACTCCATATAAAATAAAAATAATAGCTTTAAAACTAAAAATAATACTAAAAATAAAAGTTTTCAAATAGCTTTAAAAACAAAGCAAAAGTTTCTTATCTCCATGCTAAACAACAATATATATATATTGATTTCAATATATATATAATATTGTATTTATTTAATTTTTTTATTAGATATGCAAGATAATCTTGTTAAAAATCTTCTTAAAATTATAAAAGCGTGAAAATATTGAAAATTAATATGTATTTCCATAACAAATATTATAAATTAAAAATCATGTATTTTCTAAAAATGTATATTTTTGTTTTTTAAAATATTCTAAATTAATATGTATTTCCATAACAAATATTATAAAATGATATATATTACTAGAAATTAGAATATTATATTATATTTTCTTTTTCTTAAAAATTTCAAATAGCTTCAAAAAGAAAGCAAAAGTTTCTTGTATCTCCATTGCCAAACAAAGATATATATTGATTTCAATATATATAATTTATTGTATTTATTTTTATTTATTTTTATTAGATATTTAAGATTATCTTGTTAAAAATCTTCTAAAAATTATAAAAGCATGAAAATATTATAAATTAATATGAAATATTGTAAATTAATATGTATTCCCTTAACAAATATTATAAATTAAAAATCATGTAAAATTATATATATTAAAATTAGAATACTATATTATATTTTCTTTAAAATTTCATATATAGTAGAAGTATAAAAAGATGATAATAATGCATGCTTTTAAAGCTTACAGATATAAAAAAATCTTAAATATAATATTACTTTGTGACGGGTTAGTAGACGTCAATTTTAATGGGGAGGATAAAAATGTACACATACTCATTGATGTGAGTGTAATAAGCCTTTCGGCTTAATGAATTAATTTGTATCTAAAATGATTTTTATTGTGAAGTAATAGAAAAATAATTAGCACTTGCACTTAAAAGAGGTTTTAGGGCAATAGATTTTTTTCACTTAGATAAATCTAGATTTTTCCTTTAGAGAAATTGGGTATTATTTGATTTTGATTTTTTGAAGATTTCACATGATATTTTGGAGGATTTTACTATTAAATGGTAGTTGATTTATCAACAACTGAAACTTGTTTTTCGAAAACTCAACAATGGTTTAACATGAGTAAATCTTGTTTTAATGTGTGCGAGAGGTTTACCCATCAATTTTGGACTTGAAAGTCCATAGGGGAATACTATTGGCTAATTAGAATTAAAAATATGTATTATTGTTGAAATTATATTTTTTATGAAATTTATTAGAATTGGAATATATAATGTCTCAAATTTTGAATTTGGTATCCTAGTTGATCCCAACGTGAATGTATTTTAGAGGGTGTGTTGGAATTGAAATATACTTCTTCATAGAATGTCGAAGTTTCTATTATGAAAGAACAAGTGGTTTAGTGGTAGAAAATATCACTAGCCACGAGTAGGTTCTAAGTTTAAATGTTAGAATATTTAATGTTTTCATTAATGTACCTATAATTCCCTATAGAAAAATAATTAAAATTAAAATCTATTGAAAAATACTTAAGATGGCTCAATAACTCTTATACATCATGGTGTACATACACTCCAAATCTTTGAGAATGAATCTACATCTTTAGTTTTTCTAGTGATTTGAGCTCCTTTAATGAACCCCAATTTGTTCAATATTTAGAAAATAAAGGGACTTAATTAACTACCACTTTTGGTAGGGATAAAGTGTAAAATTACTATTGATTGTTTGATTGTTGAAGAGTATAATGTTTAACTAGGGTGTGGAGAAATGCAACACCTTGTGCATAAAACCTCTCTACATAGTCTACTATGTTTGTATTGTAATTGACATAGTAACATGAAATGGCTAAATAAAATAAACACCCCAAAAAAATGTATTAGTATGATATCAAAGCATATTAAAGTTGAGAATGAAATTAATATATCAATAAAATAATTGGTGAATATTTCTACAACTAAGCAATTGTTAGGCTAGGCACTATAGTGTATCAAAATGTATCCCCTTACATTTTTTCACTTGTTTGGGCCCTCCTAATTAAAATGAACTTAATAATGTCTTAATTTAGTGTTGTAGAATGTATCTTTTTACATTTTCACACTTATTTGGGCCCTCTTAATTAAATTGGACTTAATTGTGCCTTAATTTAGTGTTGTAAATGTATTTATTTACACTTTCACACTTATTTAGGGCTCCTTTAGTTAATTGAGCTTAATTATGCCTTAATAAACCCTTTAATTCATCTACAAGCCTAATAAATTACATTTTTCAAAGGGCAAACCCGACATTAATTAATGTCAATACATAATACTTCACATTGAGCAATGTGTGTTCGAGGAATTAGGGCATGGGACCCATTCACCCATGGGAAAATGGGTCCTCCCTAAGACTTGAAACCCATTTTTAAATCATGTTTTGATGGTATTTTTATGATTCTAAAGGCCGGCTTGTAATATTTGAATTTCAGGAAATTAAGGATAAGTGTCTATAAATACAAGGTTATTTCATCAATTCAAAACATCTAGCAAGAGGTGGACTTAACAAGAGAAAATATTATTGTCAAGAGAATTCAATAGTAGATTTCTTCATCATTTGTTGCAGCATTCAAGAACTCAAGCATCATGTCAAAGCTATGTTCAATCATGTAAGTTTTTGGAGCTAACATTGTGATGTAGGTTTCAAGCATTAAAGTCAAATATTCAAAGCAAGATTCAAGTATCAAGATCCACATCCATTGAAGCCATTTCATGCAAGATCAACATCAACATTTAAGATTTCCAATGGTTATTCAAGGGTTTGTTGAATTGCAACATTGTATTGTTCATTCTTCATTCCCTCTTTCATATTATTTTATTTCATTTCAAGGTTTAATTACCAAAACGGGGTTTGACCAAGGCAAACCCCCATTCACCAAAAATAAAGATTTTTCCCCTCTCTTTGTGTGCTTTAGATTTGTAGGTTGAAGAAAAGTTAAAGATCTCAAAAGTGCAAAATTGCAAAGTTGCATTTGTTGTCACTTTTGTTTTCATCTCACGGAAACTCAAATCTTGGATTTATTTTTGACTGTTTGAATATGAAACCTAGAGAATCTAGAAGTGCAGACACATGAGCAGAGGACCCAAAAATTAATTTTTAAAAAGCCCTACAAGGACCCATTCGCCAATGGGTGAATGAGTCCTTAGACAACTTCTGGAAACAACATTTTGTAACAGGTGCACAAGATTTTCCCTTAATTTGATCTGCATGAAATAAATTGTTTATATTAATATTATGTTTAATCTATCAGATCCAATCTTTATAAGTCATGAATGAATGAATTTGGTATTTTTAATCTTTCTCCCAAAATCCCTGTTCAGTCATTTCTGTCAAAAGTTATCTCAGGACGCTTTGCGTCAGAACATGACACTTTGTGACTATTTTTTAGATCAGTTTTAAGTGTCCTCCACTCATTTGATTTATGTGAAATAAATTGTGTTTGTTAGCTCTATGTTTAATATACTCATATATGACCTTACATTTCAATTTTGAGTTGATTTACTATTTTTAGTGTGTCTCCCAAAAGTGTTGTTTGACCTTGACCCCCATCCACACACAAATAAAGGAAATTGCAAGATTCCTCAAAGAATTCACTCGCCTAAAAGTTGAAAGTAGATTTTAACTTGAGGGATCTCATTTTTTGAATGAAATAGAAGAATAGGTAGGTTCATTCACCCCATTTTCCCTTGCTATTTATAGTAAGTTTGGTGAAATATTCCAAATTTAGTATAAAACCCTATGTGTTTGAACCTTAACCCTATTTTTCTATGGGTATTTGAACATTCTAATTTATGATTTGGAGTGCATCCAAACCCTTGATCTATGATTTGCATTAATTCATTGTATTTAGGGTTTCTAAATTTGGCATAAAGTTGCATTGCATTTTAGGAGTAAACTTACATTTTGCATTCATTATAAATCTGAAAATTCAACAAAAATTGCATAATGTTAGATTGATTTTGCATATTATTTACATAATGGAATACTTTCAATCACTTAAATCATAAAATTGGATCAAATTTGCATTTCAAAAAGTGTCATATTGTTCATCATTTGTCATCAATTTAACTTGCATTTAGAAGTCAAATTCTAGAAAATTTTGTCAGAGAAGTTACAATCTAAGACCTAGAATAGAGAACACATGGAATAGAGAACACACATAATCACTCAAAAATTGCATTTCTCATTTTTTTTTAAAACCTTGAACTGGGACCCATTCGCCCATGGGTGAATGAGTCCTTTAGGGCCTATAAAAACCATCTTTTTTGAGCTTTTTGTGGTTTTCTGCACTTCCTAAAGCTATCGATGACCCCCTACATCAATCTAGAAAATTTTAATAATTTTTGTTTTATGCCTCTAGATCTAAATATCCATTTAGTGTAGCCATTTTAAATCATTTCTAATTTATTTCAGTAGTGAAATTATCATATTTGAAAATGTTTACATTTCTAAAACTTTGCATAATATGGATAAAATTACTTTTCACTTTTGGATACACAATGTTTACATTCTTGACGCTTTGCATAAGTTGGATAAAAGTACTTTTCACTTTTGGATACACAATGTTTACATTCTTGAAGCTTTGCATAAGTTGGATAAAAGTACTTTTCATTTTTGGGTACATAATGTTTATATTCCCGAAGCATTGCATAAGGTGGATAAAAGTACTTTTCATTTTTGGGCACACAATATTAGTATCTTACCTTTCTAAGCACACCAAGAAAAATTTCATCTCTCCCACTTACGAGAATGTTTTAGTGAAAGAGAATACAATAGTGGACAATCATGACAATCAAATTTGGTCTTCTCCCAATATCTCTCCTATTTGTGAACAAGATATTTTGGTGTTAGAAGATCCAATCAATGAGAGTTATGAGAATCCTATTTTTTCTCTTCCCCCACCTCTCCTACTTGGGAAGACATTGTTGGATACAAGGATGAGACAATTGACACATCCCCTAATATCACTTTGTCTATTCCTTCTATTTGTGAGAATGATTTGATACAAGAGAATGCCATTATTATTATTATTTTTTGGTCGGTACAATATTATATTATTATTAATAAAAGTAACAGAAAGATTACATCGACTGTAATAGGATATCCCTGTGTGATAAGCACCCACTGCTCTAGCCATACTATCGACGAGCACAAAACAAGAGAAACAAAAAACCACCAAACCCATATTACAATCAAAGAAAATGCCACAGAGATGCATTTCATGAGAAACTAACTATTACGCTGTTATCAATAGCAACAGTATACAGCACTCAAAGCACTAACAAGCAGAAACCAACAAACCCACACCATAGTCTTACCCCACCAAACTGCTTTTGTAAGACACCCTTGCTACTAGCAAACCCACCCCGAAAACAAAGAAGCACCAGAGTTTGAAAGCAAAGCATTCTTCCCGAGTTTTCCAGAGAAAACAAAAACCATACCAAGAACGCACCACCAGCCAAAAAACCACATACAACACTCAGAGAGGGATAGTTATCTAGTGTTCCTTCCTCTTTTGCCACGACCCCTACCTCTGAAGCGTCTTTGCCTTGCTGAGCTACTTGATTGACCATTATTCCTTCGTCTCTCTTCTTCATCTTGTTGTCACAGAACAAACTTTAAATGCTCCCACGCCATGAAGATTGAGATCTTATACTCCTCCCTATCCACACGTCTCCTCCATCTCACAAACGGTAGTAACCCCTCCTCAATCGCTTCATCCAAGTCTTTAATTCCTTCAGAAACATCATAACCTTGCCCTGGGACTGCCCATTCCACCAAAGAATCCATTTTCCCCAGTAGTTCTTCATCAAAAAGAGATCACATCACCCATTTGATTATCTCAACCTCTTCATTCAATTCCATTCCCCAAGCAAATAGCATCGAGGCAATGTCCATATTCAAACGACCATGATGAGTTGCTTCCATGAAGTGTGGTCCCAGAGCTTCCAAAACCGCTTCAATTATCTCCTCCTACAGGTTCTTTAGCAAATACCACAGCCTAAATTTTGAAACAGGACCGAAGAAACCTTGTTGTTGCAATTTTGTGTCTAAGCCATACATAGCTTCCATTTTTACAGCTTCACTCCGCACTTCAACACACAACCCACCTCCAAGAAAAACCAGACAGAAACTGAAAGGAAAACTGAACAAAGCTTGTTTAAAATAGATAAAGCTTTTGTAACAGAAGACACCACAAACTAATTTAAACGTCCTTCCCCTAACTCGAAATTCAACTTGCGCCACCCCCACCAAAGCACGTACCAGAAGAACATTAATTTTCTATCCTTTCCATCATAGAAAACCTCAAGCAGAGCTTGCAAACACCGGCACTGAGCCATTATCAAAGCAAAAACAAACGCACACTCCTCACCACCATTAAAACGCACTGCCAATGATAAATATCCTTGTACCTTCATGATATCACATCCTTATTTGATGTACATAATAAATCAATACACCAACACTAAGGATGTCAACTTGCCACGACAGAAGCCTTAACACCAGAGCAAAAAGGAACAGGAAAGTTAAACCAAAAATTACTCCACGTGGCGGAAGTCCTCCCATCTTAACTCTCTAGTTTCTGCAAAAGAGATTGCCCACTTGGACAAAGAGTCAGCTTCACAATTACCCAAATGCCGAATGTGACTGATTTCAAAGTGATCAAAGGATTTTAAAGCATTTAGAATAGCATTAACAATTACTTGTAAATGCCAAGCCAGTGCTCCCCCATTTACGATTTCCTGAACAATAACCTATGAATCGCCTTCCAAATGTAAGTTTTTAATTCCCAAAAAGAGAGCTAATTCAACAACAAGGAGGGCTGCTTTTGCCTCCGCCAAATTATTAGAGCCAGCTTCCAACTTCCGAGCCCTAAGGGCTATTAAATTTCCTTCACTATCTCAGAGAATCACCCCTGCTCCAGAAGGGCTAGGGTTGCCTTTTGCAGCTCCGTCAAAGTTAGCCTTAAACCAGCCTTCCTTTGGTTTTTCTCAAACAACCCTCTCCAGAAAAACCTGAGAAGTAATTTGCTCCACCCTCATATTCCCGAAGTGGATCTTGAGACCCGGCCACATTCTTTGAATTCTGCTATCTTCTCCTGTAAAGGAGAGTTTCCGATGTTGGGAACGAGATACCGCAGCATTTACCACTTCCGTAATAGCAAGATCAATTCTGTTTTTGATTCTTGGGACAGACTCCTTCTTATCCTCAAAAATTCTTCTATTTCGTTCCTTCCATAGTTCCCAGATCACTATAGATGGGCTTACAACCCAAAAACTTGAGAAGAAAGAAGCACCTTGATCAATGACCACCCTTCAAAAACACCTTTTAATGAGTTTTGCCAAGGGCCATGCCACCCAAGTTTTAAACGGAGATCATCCCAGCATGAAATAGCTATTTTGCATTGTAGAAGTAGGTGGTCAATTGATTCTTCAGCTTCATCACAAAGGACACACTTCGTTGGCCCTGCAAAACCCAAACGTTTCCTTCTTTCCCCAGAGAGTATTCGACCCTTTACTGCCAACCAAGCAAAGGTACCAGCTTTGGGTAAACAATCCTTGCTCCAACATAAATTTTTTTCCCAAAAGACTTCCTCCATACCAGAGTCCAAGAGTTGATACCCTACTTTAACTGAGTAGTTCCCGTTTAGAGAACCACACCAAACCACTTTATTAGCACTATTAGAGAGGAGAATTTGACGCCCCTTCAGGAAGTCCTTCATTTTCTGTATTTGTACAGCCGATAATTCAGCACAATCAACATCTTTCTAGACCCATTCTAGCCCCAAAGGTCCCTGTTTGAGTGCTAAATAGTCACAAACTTTATCACTCCATTTTTGGAGAAAAAACTCCCTTAACTCCTGAGCCCCTTCAGCTTCCTTTAGAATTGGGAACCCATTCCAAGAATCGTTCCAGAATTTTGCTTGTTGCCCATTACCAATTTGCCAAGTAAGGTGATCAACAATCACAGGTCTACAATCCATAATGAAGTTCCAAATTGCCGATCCCTTTACAGGATTTCTAATGGTGAAAATCTGAGTATCTTCCATTGAATCTAAGTACTTTGCCTTTAGAATTTTCACCCATAATAGATGCGGGTTTGTGTAGATGCTCCAGACAAGTTTTGCACCTAAAGCTTCATTCATCACATTCCAATTTCTCAGACCAGCCCCTCCTTTCTCTTTAGGGTTACATATTTTTTCCCATGCAAGCAAAGGGATTTTATCAAACTCATTAGCTCCATTCCAAAAGAACTTCCACATGCGCTGGCCAATTGACTTCACCACCTTCTTCGGAATCTTCAAACACATCATAGAGAAAACAGGGATAGCAGAAATAACACTTTTTAATAGGAGCAAACGCCCAGCAGCTGTTAACCATTTTCTCTTCCAGCTACTCATCCTATTTAAGCAGCTGTCAACTAAGTCCTTCCAAATCTCAGCTTTGTTCGATCCCCCAAACAGGGGGATACCTAAAAACTTACTAGGAAGGGAACCCACCCGCATTCCTAATATTCTACAGATTTCCACCTGTTTTGCAATGGGAACATGGAAAAAGAAAACTTCTGATTTTCGCCAATTAATACATTGACCAGAGGCTTTCCCATAAGCGTTAAGAGATGTTTTTATAACACGAGCCTCTCTAAAAGAGGCATCGCCCATTAGAAAAGTATCATCAGCAAATTGAAGATGAGTAATCAGATCTAACCCTTCAATGACAGCAATGCCTTTCCATTGCCCACAATTTCTTTTCTTGATAATCAGCCTTCCCAAAGATTCAGCCAGCAAAATAAACAAAAATGGAGAAATTGGGTCTCCCTGTCTGATACCTTTACTAGACTCAAAAAAACCTTGAGGACTCCCATTTAAAAGGACAGAGAAACGGGGAGTGTTAATGCAGCTCTGTATCCAGGCCACCCAACAAGTGCTAAAGCCAAACCTTTCTAAGAATTTTAAAAGGAAACTCCTGTTCACCTCATCATAAGCCCTTCTGATATCCAATTTCACCATAAAATTTTCCACTTTCGCTAACCTTACCGAGTGAATAGCCTCATGAACAACTATGACACCTTCAAAAATGGATCTGTTTGGAGAGAACCCACTCTGTTCTGCTGAAATCACTGAAGGTAACACCTTTTTCAATCTGTTGGCTATCACTTTGGAGATAATTTTGTATATGGTATTACAAAGGGAGATTGGGCGAAAATCCTCAAAGGTCATCAATTCATTTCTTTTAGGGACTAGTGCAATAAAAGTGTTATTCAGATCCTTTAACACAAAACCCCTACTCCTAGATTCTTCCACCACTTCCCATAAATCTTGAGCCAAAATTTTCCAAAATTTTTGGAAGAAAAGGGCTGGGAAGCCATCCGGTCCAGAAGCCTTGTCACCCCCCAGCCCAAAAACAACTTTTATAACTTCTTTCAAAGACACCTTTTCCATTAGCATGACGTTTTGTTCATCGGATACTAGTTTTGGTAAGTTTTCTAGCAACTCCCAATTGGGATCTACCAGATCCCTGTCTTCCTTGCAAAGACTCGAGAAAAACTGCACAGCTTCTTTGGCGATAAGAGACTCCTCAGTCAGAGAAACACCTTCACTATTCTTGATTTCAAAAATCTTATTACTGTTCCTTCGAACCTTAACAGAATTATGAAAAAACTTAGTATTTATGTCCCCTTCTTTAAGCCAAGTTTCCCTTGATTTATGTTTCCAAAAGACCTCCTCACGAGCAAGTATCTCTGAATAGGTTTTATTTAGAGTTTTTTCAAGTTCAAAGTCTTCTTCTGACATCCCTTTCTCAATCACTCTAGCATGAAGTGCTTTTAAATCCTCCTCCATTCTTAACTTCTCAAAAAAAATATTTTTAAAAGACTCCCTATTCCACTTTTTTAACTGTTCTTTCAAAAATTGAAGTTTTTTAACAAAAGTAAAAGCTTTGTGATCCGATCTTACCGGGGCATTTTTCCACCAATCTGCAATAAGCTCCTCAAAACCATCCGCCCGTAGCCACATTGCTTCAAATTTAAAAGGACAACGAGCCGGTTTTGAATCCTCTTGAATTCTTAGGCTTATTGGATAGTGATCCGAGCCTGTAATGGGGGTTACCTCCACCTCACATAACCAGTGCTAATCCGCCCACTCCCCAGCTAAAAAGAAGCGATCCAATTTTTTGGCAATGTTCAGAAAGCCATTACGCTTGTTTGTCCAAGTGAAAGCCCCATTTCTGAATGGAAGTTCTAAAAGCCCATTATGCATTATAAAGTTACTAAAATCCTTCTAACTTTGGCTAGCCTAGCAGACACCGCCCATCTTATCGGACGGCTAAAGGATGGCATTAAAATCACCCCCAATAAGAAAAATTATATCTTTTTCAGAGTTCAAAATCACGGAGAGCTCCTGCCATAACTGAAGTTTTTGTTGATTACCTGTGGGGCCATAAACGTTGAGAATCTCAAAACTAGCACCAAGCTGTTTTGAAATCACACTAACCCATTGTCAGTTTCGATCTTGCCTCACCATTCTGAAATCTACAAGTGATTCATCCCACAAAAGGCCAAGACCACCCGAAGCCCCTGTGGCCTCGGATAGGAAACCTTTCCATCTGCTAAAACTTTTTAGAAAACAAGCAAAATCCTATTCCTTTATTTTTGTTTCTTGAAGCATAGCTATACTCGGTCTCGTTTGATCAAAACACCGCTTGATCAAATGTATTTTGTCAGGGGCATTGCAGCCCCTGACATTCCATGATAGGATTTTCATGGCTGCCGAGAAAAGGCATAGCCTTTTCCTGATCTCAGTTTGCTCTGACCTGCCGCATTCCCCGCTATCTCAAGGCTCATCTTGTTTGTTTTTGGACCACGCCTTCTCTTCTCACCAACCTTGACTTTTTTGAGCTGGGCAGAAGTTTGGTCTAACGACCTTTTCTCTACTAACCCAACTTGATCAGTTAACCCCAAAAGATCTTCCTCTTCCTCCTCTGAGTTTGTGTCTGAGCCAGATCCTGATCTTTCCAGAGAACCCCCATTGTCTTTCACCCCTTCAAAGGCACTATCTAGGTTTCGAACAGGAGATATTGGGATGTCTTTAAAAGAAATGCTGTCTGAGTCATTTTGGAAGTCCCCAGTCTCATGAGAAACTTCCTTAAACTGCTCCTTGTTGTTTATGGAATCAATGGGTTGAGGACATACCCCTTCTTGAAAAACAAAGTTATCAAACCCTTTACCTTTCAAAGACAACTGATCCTGACTCTTCCTTTGATCATCCCCAAAATTTGAGGAGTGAGACTTTGAAAAACTTTCCTTCTCTGGGACTGGCGTTTTGGATAAAACCATTATGGTTTTATTTGGTGTTTCCAAGGTTAACTCCAACTCCGAGCCCTCCTCATAAGAGTTGGACGTACACGCCCTCAGATTCGGGGAAAATTTTTCCTGAGAATCCCGACTGCATTCCGAAAAGTGATTCAAATCTATTTCCTGACTGATACTCAGAACCCATGCCTCTGAATTTTTTTTGAAACCATAACTTCACCTCTCTGATAAGGCTTCCAAAAAGCCCCATTCCTTAGAATCACGCCACCTTTCAGCATCCATAGCTTCTGTTAGAGCAATCACCTCCTCCGCAGGTAGATCTTGGACAACCCCTTTTCCTTTAACAGCCTGCATTCCCAAAGCCCCTGTTACTTCAGGAGCTACCAGATTTCCTCCCGACTTGCTATAATCCTCTATTACCAGATTCTGGCACCACATTCCTTCACCCGATTTCAACTCTAGCATTTTCGGTAAGGGGTGAACTATCTGCCTAAGAATGCAAACACGAGGATACATACTACAATCGACTTTTTCCACCGCTATTTCCGATCTTACAAATAGACCCAGTTTGTTACCAATATTTCTTAGGGTTTCTTGATCCCAGTATTCTTGCGGTAGATTTTTTAGGCTAACCCAAACTTCAGATTCCTCAGATTTTGCCTTATTCGGGTCAAAATTTGGGGTCCAGTCCAGAATGTAAAGGCTTCGACCATCCATGGAAAAGGGACCACTCCTTAGAATCCAATCTTTGTCATGATCTGTTTGACACACCACCAGATAAAAGCCATTTTCCAGAGTTTTTACATCACATCCTTTGCCCTAGTTTGTATCACACCACTCTTTCATTTTGGAAAGTGCTGGCCAATGGCCACCCCAACGAACAAAAATAGCATGCGCTTTGAATGTACTAACAGAGTCATTCCACTCATTATTATCTATCAAAAGGGTAACCATTGTTGTGTGCAAAAAAAATTATTGAGGCTGACTTGACTCACCCTTCTCAGGCTGGATCTTTGGGCGCCAGAATTTCTTTTCCAGCGATCTAAAATCCACTCGCCCCTTCTGGTACATTGAGCGAAACCTTTCACCACGCACCTTTCCTCCCACGCTAGGATAGGAGCTACTCCTAGAACCACCATAACTAAAAAACTGTTTACCCGGAGCGTGCCAAGCCTTTGTGGATCCATTTTGCCTCCCTGCATTGATGGTGCCTCCTCTTTGCCTCCTATTGAAAGGCCAGCGAGCTTGGCTCCCCTCATAAAACAAACCCTGATGCCTGTGAAAACCCTTGTTCCTCCACCGCTCCGCCATTGTATTTGGAAAGCCTAAGAGAATGCCATTATTGATAAACAAGAAAATCCAATCATTAATGACTCCCCTACTTGTGATGAAGTTATTTTAGAAGAACCAACCATTGAATTTCATGAAAATCTAATTTGTTGCTCTCTTAAAAACTCTCCTACTAGGGAAGATATCATGGTGTAATAAAATGACAACATTAACACATGTCTTTCAAACAATAGTAATGTTGCTTCCTTAGATGAAGATGATGAAGCGAAATTTGACTCCCCTTCACTAAGAGATCATGAAAATAAGGATAAGTTTGTTGAGGTTATGAAATTTAGAACTCCCTCGAGTCCTTTAATTCTTAGACCTCCTATAAATCCTTTAATTATAATTGAACCACCTAAGCCTCAACTTATCCTCTATCTACCCTCACAACAACCTCAAGTTCAAAGCAAACTCGTGCTTATCCTAAGACCACCTCAACACAATATTTTTCAACAACCGAGTTACAATACTATTGCTCACACATACAATACAAGGAATAATGGGCAACTGCAAACCATTATTACTTCATTACCATTGACTCAACCTATCTTTCCTAGTGCTCCTCATTTCCCTTCACATAGTGGAAAGGGGTATGATCTTGTTGGAAAACTTAAAAAAAATCTTGCTAAGATATCCTTATGGGATCTTATTCAATCCTCACCTAGTTATCATAGTATGCTTCAAAATGCATTGCAACAAGCTGTGGTTCCCCCTACCACAATCTCGAATGATATAGAAGTCATAATTCAAGGAATAAATGCAAACATTATTTTCCACCAAAGTGAGCTACCTCCTTTGGAAGTGTAAAAACAAAATGAAGCTTTCATGATAATCGCTCACATTAATACGACTGAGATAAAGAGAACCCTTGTTGAAAATGGCTCACCCCTTAATGTGTGTAGCATAAACCTTTTGGATAAGATCAAAGTAGACAGAAGCTAAATACAACTAGCCTTTTTATCTATCCATGGATTTGATAATGTAGGAAAAAAACCACTTGGTGTGATCACATTACCTATTTCAGTTGGAAAGGTCACATTGCAAACTCCTATTCATGTCATGCCCAATAATCTTTCATATAATCTTCTCTTAGGTAGACCTTGGATTCATGCAATTAATGGGGTGCCTTCTACTCTTCATCATAAAATGAATTATGTCTACAACAAAAAAGTGTACACAATCAAGGCCAACCCTAAACCAGAAAGTCGTTTGAACATTGAGAAAGACAAGGAAAATCCTTTGAAAACATTGACACCAACTACACAAGTGGAACCCGTGCAAGAGAAAATAAAAATAAAAACATATTGAAAAAGTCATGAAGTTATTGGAAGATGATTGGGGTTCCTTAGATTTCACACCTACATTCATGGGCAAATACAAGATCATAACAAAAGATTCTGAAAAAACGGAAAAGAAAAAGCAGTAATGTCAACACAAAATTCGAAAGCGTCCACTTCAACCACTTTAGGGGAAGAAACAAATTATACAACACGCTTTGATGAATTTGATTATGAACATCTAGCGAATCCAAAAGAAATGAAAAAAGCTTAATGGAAGAGGTTATGAACTTATGAAACAACTTGGTTATAGTGGAAAAGGATGTGGTGCTATAGAACAAGGCATGTGTGTCCCTACAGAGCCTAATACACAAGAAACCACAAGTGGTCTTGGTTATTGCCCTATGAAAGAAACAAAAGCATCAAAAAATCCTTCACTTAATATCAACACTATTACAAAAGATTCTTCTAAGACAACTTTAACTTTGGTTTATCCTGAATTGATAGATACTGCATGTGGGAATATCTCATTAGATATGCATCAAGTTGATACTCTGTCTACTCATTGTAGTGTAGGAAAATGTATCCATTTACATTTTCACACTTTTTTGGGTCCTCCCTACTAAAATTGGGCTTCTTTATGCCTTATTTGGTCCTATTTTGCATCCACGAGCCTTATTTAATGCATCTTTCCAAGGATAATCCCAACACTTATCAAATAACCAATCATAATTTAATGATTTTGGATTGTATGGCCTAGATTTAGTGATCTAGGACTCATACACCACCTTGGTTGTATGGGTCCCACCTAAGTTTTGGGGCCTGGTCCTGAATTTAGCATTAAACTAAACATTTCTTGAAAGTTGTGTCCCAAGCTTAGGCTACTGGGACTCATATGCCCCAACTGGCGTATGAGTCCTGCTTAACTTGGACCTATTTTAAATTCAAATTCTTGGTAGGATTTTATTCTCCTAGATCTGATGTTGGCTTGTAGTGTTGTAATTTTGGGAAATTTGGCATAAAAAAGCATAAATACAAGGTTATTTCACATATTTTCTCCTACCAAATTGATGAGAGAATTCCTATAGAAAGTTTATGATTACAAGAGCATTCAAGATTTTATTATCAAACATTTTGGAGTTACATTCAAGATTCAAGCATCATGTCAAAGTCATCATGCATCATATTTGTTTTTGAGCTAACATTTGTGATGTAGGTTCTTATGATTCAAGCAAACATTCAAGTCAAGTTCTACAACATACAATCAAGAGTCAAGATCCACACTCATGCTATCCATTTCATACAATATTGTAGCCTTTGTTGCAAGGGTTTGGTGAGTTGCAACATAGCATATTTGTTCGTTCATCATTCCTTCATCCTATTTCTATTTCACTTTAAGGTTTGATTACAAAAATGAGGTTTCACTAAGGAAAACCCCTATCTACTAAAAAAACAACATTTTCCCCTCTATTTAATGTATGATTTGCAAATTTAGGTTGAAGATCCATTGAAGAGCAAGATTGGAGAAAAGTTTTCAAAGTTGTCAAAGTTGTCATCTTTCTTGCAAGATCACGAAAAGTCACTTATAGAGCAGGATTCAGAGTTTCAGATTCAAAGATTTGACAAGAGAGAAGCTATAGGAGAACACTAAAGGATATCAAAGTTTTAGATCAACCCTAATACTAGAACTAAATTGCCACTTGTGGTGTATGAGTCCCAGTATACCAGCTTTTAGGCTTTTTCTATAGATCTTGGTTCTGTAGTTTCATATTTCAGATTCAGCCTGAAACCCTAAACTAGGACTAAATTTCCCCTACTGGTGTATGAGTCCTAGTGTGCATTAAAATTCATAATTTTGGGAGTGCAAACCTTGTTTCAAGCATCTTTAGTTTTCTAGGTGCCCCTTTATCCTTTCTCAGTTCATTATTCTAATTTTCAGTTTCATATTCTAGGTTGCATAGTTAGATTTGCATATCATTTGCATTTCCTTCTTTCCAAGCCTTTGCTTGGTGGTGAACCCCCTTTTAATATTTAATCACACCCCTAGGACATTGTATTGTATATCTATTTCCCTAATTCCATCCCTAGGTTGAGATCTCCAAGGTTTCCTTGAATGAAACATAGGAAATAGAAGGTCCTAAACCCCTTTTTGTGTTCCATCTCCTAAAAGGTGGAACCCCTATTTCTTTATTTCACTCATTATAATCAATAACATTAGTTGTCACTCCTTTTCATGTGGTAGTTGTAGTATCATAGCATATTGAATACCATACATGAGGGTATAAACTTGACTTTATGCAATCATATTTCATTTTTGCAAGGAGTAGCATATCATCATCCGTTTTCGGTTCACCTTTTTCCCTTGGGGGGCAAGGGATTAGGTAGCCTTGTCCTAGTATGGCACTTGTCATTGTCTCTTTTGGCTACTTGACCACCTTCCATGTATATATAAGAGCAAGCTTGGGATGCGGACGACATGCATCAAGTTGGCTCATGTGTGACATACTTTCTTTCTATGCTATCTTTAGCATTGTATTTTTTAGGCAACCCTTTATTCATGATGTAGCTTCATTCAGAAACATATGACTTGGCATAGGAATTTCCAAATAAGCTCTCATGTCTTCTTTATTGTTAGCATTGATCATTTGCTACTTTAAAGTAATTGCTCACAACATGGTGTTTAAAGTGGGGGCATACATTCGCATTATCATTTTGAAAATTTTAACTATATCTTATGTTGTCTTATCCTATTTGCATTTTTCTCATAGGTGCTTATCATAACACAACTTGTTAGGCCTTATAAAGCTCAAATTTCATGTTTTTTTTTGTGGTGCCTTATTGAAGTTATATGAGGTATAACTTTGGTATGGTACGGGAGCCTAATAAGATTCTCTCATTTTCCACCCTTGGGGGCTCACCTAGTGGACAATCAGAGTTCCATTAGCCCATGTGAGGGGGTGTATTTTTTGTATAGTGGACAACGAGTTCCGTTTGTGAACGTTTTTGTATAAACAACTAAGGCCTAATCCACATCAAGTTAGATAGATTGTCGAGCCTTGATACACCCTTTTTATTTGTGTCTTTGTTTTTCTTTTCTTTTTAGTCTTTTGCATTGTATGTTTGTGTATCTTGTCTTGTTGTTGTATATCATACATCTTGTACATGTCGCTTTATGCTTATGTTGGTTTTCCATAGGATATTGATCCTGGGGGCTTGGCCACATCCTTTTATTTGTCATCCTATCTTATTTAATTCATGTACTTGGACCCCTCTTGACACATGTTTGTCTACTTTAGTGTGAGTTTGTGCTTGTGCTCATCCTCTCAGTAAAGTGGGGGCTAAATGTAGTGTAGTAAAATGTATCACCTTACATTTTCTCACTTGTTTGGGCCCTCCTAATTAAAATGAACTTAATAATGCCTTAATTTAGTGTTGTAAAATGTATCTGTTTACATTTTCACACTTATTTGGGCCCTCTTAATTAAATTGGACTTAATTGTGCCTTAATTTAGTGCTGTAAAATGTATTTATTTACACTTTCACACTTATTTAGGGCTCCTTTAATTAATTGAGTGTAATTATGCCTTATAAGCCCTTTAATTTGTCTACAAGTCTAATAAATTACATTTTTCAAAGGAAAATTTCAACATTAATTAATGCCAAT
Organism: Sequoia sempervirens; assembly: GCA_007258455.2. Lineage (NCBI taxonomy): Eukaryota > Viridiplantae > Streptophyta > Pinopsida > Cupressales > Cupressaceae > Sequoia > Sequoia sempervirens. The sequence continues at coordinate 253,354,461 of VDFB02271358.1, read as the reverse complement.
ACATAATACTTCACATTGAGCAATGTGTGTCCCAAGAATTAGGTCCTAGGACCCATTCACCCATGGGAAAATGGGTCCTCCCTAAGATTTGAAACCCATTTTTAAATTATGTTTTTGTGGTATTTTTATGATCCTAAATTCAAATTCTAAAGGTTGGCCTGTAATGTTTGAATTTTGAGAAATGAAGGAGAAGTGTCTATAAATACAAGGTTATTTCATCAATTTAAAACATCTAGCAAGAGGTGAACTTAACAAGAGCAAAGATTATTGTCAAGAGAATTCAAGAGCATATTTCTTCATCATTTATTGCAACATTCAAAATATTAAGCATCATGTTAATGCTATGTTCAATCATGCATGTTTTTGGAGCTAACATTGTGATGTAAGTTTCAAGCATTCAAGTCAAAGATTCAAAGCAAGATTCAAGTATCAAGATCCACATCCATTAAAGCCATTTCATGCAAGATCAACATAAAAATTTCATATTTCCAAAGGTTATTCAAGGGTTTGTTGAATTGTAACATTGTATTGTTCATTCTTCATTCCCTCTTTCATGTTATTTTATTTCATTTCAAGGTTTAATTACCAAAATGGGGTTTGACCAAGGAAACCCCCATTCACCAAAAATAAACATTTTTTCCTTCTCTTTGTGTGTTTCAAATTTGTAGGTTGAAGAAAAGTTAAAGATCTCAAAAGTGCAAAATTGCAAAGTTGCATTTGTTGTCACCTTTGTTGTCATCTCATGGAAACTCAGATCCTAAATTTATTTCTACCTGTCCAACTATGAAATATGGAGAATCTAGAAGTGTAGATACATGAGCAGAGGACCCAAAAATTAATTTTGAAAAATCCCTACAAGGACCCATTCACCAATGGGAAAATGAGTCCTCAAACAACTTCTAGAAACAACATTTTGTAATAGGTGCACAAGATTTTCCCTTTATCCAATTTGCATGAAATAAATTGTTTTTGTTAATATTATGTTTAGTTTATCAGATCCAATATTTACAAGTCATGAATGAATGCATTTGGTATTTTTAATCTTTCTCCCATAACCCATGTTCAACCATTTTTGTCAAAAGTTATCTCAGAACACATTGTGCTATAATAGGACACTTTGCGATTGTTTTTTAGATCAATTTTAAGTGTCCTCCACTCATCCGAGTTGCATGAAATAAATTGTGTCTATTAGCTCTATGTTTAATCTACTCAAATCTGACCTTACATTTCAATTTTGAGTTGATTTACTATTTTTAGTGTGTCTCCCAAAAGTGTTGTTTGACCTTGACCCCTATCCACAGACAAATAAAGGAAATTGCAAGATTCCTCAAAGAATTCACTCACATAAGGTTTGAAAGTGGATTTTAACTTGAGGGATCTCATTTATTGAATGAAATAGAAGAATAGGTAGGTTCATTCACCCCAATTTTCCCTTGCTATTTATAGTAAGCTTGGTAAAATATTCCAAATTTAGTATAAAACCCTATGTGTTTGAACCCTAACCCTATTTTTCTATGTTTTTGGCACAAGTACATAAAATTTTAAAAAAATATCTCTCTTTTGGCTTTGAGCAATAAAGGAGGGTGTTAATATTATGTTTTCCTTTATGTGACCCTCTCACATGAGGAAGTGTTGGTGTGAAAGGGGTATTACCTAACTAGTTCCACTATTAGGTCCCTTTCACATCTTATCACTTAGATTTACCTAGGGTACACATAGGATACTTATCACTTTATGTCTCATATCATGAGATTAAAACACTTGTCATAATCTTATGTTGTCCTTTATCATTTAATTTTTGTGTCCTAGGTCATTTAATATTAGTTGTCTCATGTCATAGGATTAAGACACATGTCATGATCTTGTCTAATCTTGTCACCTTGGCCTATATATCTAAGGGTCTCTCACACATTGTATATTCATTCTATTTGCACTCTTTGATAGGAATAGAATTTATTCTTGCCATATAAATATTCTAAGTATCTTCAAGAGTATATAATTGCACAAGATGATGGTTCACATATTCCCAACCATTATCAATGCATAATATCTTGGCATACTTGCTTCTCAGCATGAGCCTTGAATTCTTGAAACTTGTCAAAGACTTCATTCTTTTTGTGTAGAAAGTATATTCAATTGTATTTGGAGTAGTCATCAATGAAGGTAAGTACATAGTGATCCTTATTGAAAGACAAAGTTGGAAATGGACCCACAAGATCATTGTGAACCAATTGAAGGAATTTTGAAGCCCTCCAAGACTTCCCTTTATCAAACTTCTCTTATGTATGCTTACCTATAGCACAACTTGGACACACACCATCTGCAAATTTGATTTTAGGGAGTCACATGACCATATCCGATGAGTTGAGTTGTTGAAGATAGTGGTATTTAATATGGCCAAACCACTCATGTCATAGCTTACTCATCGAATCTAAATGAGTGAGTAATATTATAGAAGGATATTGTGGCACAAAGTAGGAGAATGCATATAACCAAGACTCGTGATTGGCATGTCCCACTGCAACCAAGGTATCATCTTCAAGATCTTTGATCACAACTATATCAAGAGAAAACTCAACTTTCTTACCATTCCCAAGATGAGTGATTTGGTAGATTGGAAAAAAGTTGGCATACAAGTGAAGAGCACAAAGAATATTTTCAAATGCTCCATCATTCACGTCAAATGAATCTTTTCCTACAACTTCTACTTGAGTATCATCACCTATAAGAATGTGTGCAATTGTACAAGGCTCCAATAAAGAAAATTGTTCCTAATCATAACCCATATGACGTGTACCATCAAATTCAAGTATCTATTATTGTGGAGTTTATGTGGCTATAACAAATCCCAAAAAACTAAAAAGTTGAACAAGAACTAGAAGCATGGGAATGTTATCACTATCTCTAGAGATTCTGAAGGTATTCGAAAGGAGGAGAATGAAGAGGGGATTGGAGGAATTTTAAGAGGTGGAAGAAGATCGACTAGGTTGGTGAAGGTGGTCTCCATGGATTAATAAGGAGAAAGAAAAGGGAAATCAATAGTGGAAGAAGAAGAGGAGCTTATAACAATTGAGGAATTTGAACCCGAGTTGGAAGAGGATAGTGACAAAATGGAAAGTGATGATATTGAAAATGAGGTCAAGGAAGATGAATTGGAGGAAGAGGAGGATAATAAGGAGGAGGAGGACATGGGAGGAGAGGAGGATATCAAGGTTGTAGGGATGGACACCTAGGAGGATGAAGATAATGCCCCTATTGTTACTTCTATAGAAGATGCTAACATTGATGTTTGGAAAAGAAAAATTGCTTTTTTGCAAGTGTAGGTGGAGGATATGGAGAAAGCTATCACCACTCTCATGAAGGTTATTGATGGGCTTATGCACAAATATATGGTTGGTGTAGTTTATGACCAAACCAAAATCAAGAAATAACTCAAGAAGTCAGGCGGGCAGGAAGAGACCAAGGACTTGTCTACTAAAGGTGTTCCTGACTGGAGAGAATTTGTCTCCCAGATTGGGGACAATTGGGAGCTAATTTCCAAAGCCAAATAATGGCCTCCTGTCATGGTTTTTCTTTTTGTTATTATTTCCTTTGGTGTTTGTCTTAAACTTTGTTTTTTATGTTATTTCTACTATTTTTTGATTGACATGAATGGTTATGTGGCCTGTGGGCCTCTGGTTAATTTTAATTTTGGCCTTTGTGCCCTTAGATGGGATGTTTTAATTTTGAATCTAATATTTTTTATTATACTATGTATGGTTAAGTGGTTTGGTAGACTTGGGTTTATGTTACTCTGGCCTGTTCAAGCCCTCTTGTGGATGCTAAATAGTAATTAGTTTGGTTTTGTTGTTTCCTAGCTTGTGTTTTGTTATTGTTTCAACATTTTTTGTACTAGTGGGGTCATGGCCCTTTTCCTTGCTTTTATAATAAAAAAAAAGTTCTTGTCCTTTCCCTTTCCTTGATTTTGAAGAAGTGGAAGGATATGCTTCGTGTTTGTAGGAATATGACAAATTGATGTGAAATTTTTATAATATTTGTCAACTCATCAATATTCTTAGTATGATAATGATGCTCATCATGACCAAATTTCTTGTAGTATGAATAAGTCCATCTTTCCTTCTATGAATTCCCCTTCTTGGAAGAGGATGAAGAGTCTCCTTGTGTAGGAGAAGATGATTGTGTTCTATTTTGTGTAGTTTGTTCTTTGATTACTTCTATTTTTACCAGATCTTGTCCCATGACATGTCACTAAAGCTTGTGACTTGGATGAATTGAGAATACCCATGAAGATCAACTTTGATTATTTAAGCATCAAAATATTTATAAATTATGAATCAAACTATGGTGTAGTATAGGCACTTCCCATAGTCAACCGATGAGTCTAAAAACTCGAAACAAAAGTTGCATACTCTTAAGGAAGTTTATCTAACAAATTGGAGACCAGTTGTGCATCCTTCTTATCAATGCCACGATCCTTGAGTTGCATTCTTAATTCATTGGCCTTAGTTATATAGCCACGGGTAGTGTTAAAACTCTTGGGATCTAGATTAGTGAGTTCATTATCAATTTTGTATCCTCTAATCTCATCAATTTTTCTATACAATTGAACAAGTTTAGCCCAAGCATCCTTAGTTGTCTTACACTTATCAATATGAAAGATAAGATCATAAGAAGAAGAATTACATAGAGTTCCAAGAGCCATAGTACTTTTAATGAGTCATTCACTTTTTAAATTAGGATATATTGGTTTTGGAATGGATCCATCAATGTAGTGAATTAATCCTTTTCCTATTAGTTTACTCCATGCATCTATTTTCCATGTTGCATAGTTGCATGGAGTTAAAAAAGAAACTTAGGATGACTCTAGCTAAAATTTGAGAGCACAAGAAAGAACTTGAGGAACAATCACACAACACAACCCCCCCCCCCCCAAGCAAAATGATTTGATACTTTATACTTAGCACAGTTACAATTGTCATTTGCAATAAAAAACTAAGTAGAATTTTGATCTCAATGCTTACAATTGCCAAAATAATATTAGATCAAATTATGATCATCATTTAACAGATCAAGTTGTCATCAATGTAATACAATTTTCAAAATAAGGTTATATGTTGAAAGTACATTTTTTTACCATAATGACTATAAATTGATAGCATTGTGCTATGAAGTACACAAAAAAAATGCACTTTAAAAATAATGTACTTGAAAATAAGCTCATATGAGCCTGAATAGATCCTTGAATGTTCCAAAAATAAGAACGATTTAACAACACTTGTGACAAATTGAAATTTATGGAAAAAGTGCACATAAAAATAAAAACCATCTTCACCAACGTGTAGAGCATGGAAAGTTGGCCTAAATAAAAAAATATATATTCTAAAAAAGAAGGTTGTGAACCCAAGATATTGCCTTAAAAAATTGAACTGCAAATTCAAAAGTTGTAATGGAGAGGGGGACCAAAAATCAAAAGCCACTTGTTGACATCGACATTGCATCATTGTGAAGTTTGGTGGAACTTCCACCAACAAGTTGGAGGTCCCACAAAATGTGGAACTCCTCTAGCTAGTTTTGAACCTTTTTTAAATCTAAAACATGGGCTAAATGTAGAGCCTTTGCTAGATTTGATGGTACTGCTAAATTTGGAAAATTTTCCAAATAATCCACCAACTTTGCCATATTTGTTGTATGGAGGTCTTTTGAATTTTTTTATTATTTTAGATTTAAAATAATTTTAAAAAACATAGAAAGTAGGGGATCCATATTAGGCCACACCCAACACCCCAAGTGGGGTTTAAAAGAGGTTTACAGACCTCTTAAAAAAGGTTGTGGCCTCTTTAAAGGGGCAATACTCTTTGTACAAGGCCTGACAAGTCATACGCAAGGTACCTGTTAGGTACCCTTTTTTAAACTTTTTGTAAAAAAAAAATTGATGTAGTTTTTATTTTTAATTTTTTTTAATCACAGATATTTTTATTTTATTTTAAAAAAATTGTACCATGCAAGGGTTGGGTTGTATGACTTGATTAGCAAAAAAATTGACTCAAAGAGCAACTTTCTCCAAAATCAACAATTTGACAGTCAATCTATAGATTTTTGGGCCTTCTGAGCCCGATGGAAAGGTTGGATTTGACCCAAAATCCTTTAAAAATGTGGCTACTTTATAGATCTAGCAACCCTACACCCAACTTCAAATCCTTGTAAATCTGGCCTCAAATGTTCAATTGAGATGAAACAAAAGGAAAATTTGAGTTTCTCAGGCACTCTGAACGTGATGGTGAGATCATATTTGATTCAAAAAGCTCCTAAAATATATTTTCAATATAAAACAAAAAGAGGAACCCCTCTAAGTCTACTATTTCTATCACACCTTTCTAATTCTTCAAATCATCCAAGGATGCAAGAGAAGAGCATACTCAATGTTTCAAGAAAATACAAGATTTGCACTCAATACCTCCTAAAAGACTAACCAAAGGAACTCAACTTTCTATAATACCATATAATATTTGGTTATCGAGATAGCTAGCCAAAATCTAAAGGCCTAAGAAAAGAACAAGATACTTGGAAGATCAATATGACAAGAATAAATTGTATTCCTATCAAATAATGCAAATAGAATGGATATTTAATGTGTGAGAAACTCAATTTGTACTTGGGTGCCTCATTGGGCCTAGTTTTTAGGACTCATCCTTACATTTTTATATATTTTTGTTCCCCCTAAGTTGCACTTAAAGGACGTTTTGGTGTAAATAAGGGTATTACCTAACTAGTTCCACCATTAAGTCACTTCCACATCTTATCACTTAAGTTTTCTTAGGGTACACATGGGATACTTATCACTTTGTGTATCACATCATAAGATTAAGACACTTATCATAATCTTATGTTGTCCTTTATCATTTACTTTTTGTGTCCTAGGTCATTTAATATTAGTTGTCTCATGCCATAGGATTAAGAAAATTTTCATGATCTTGTCTAATCCTATGTCTCACCTTGGCCTATATAACCAAGGGTCTCTAACACATTGTATATCCATTCTAGATTTGCATTATTTGTTAGGAAAATAATTTATTCTTACCATATTGATATTTTTACTATCATGTGCTTTCCATAGGCCTTTAGATCTTGGGTGGTTATCTCCATAGCCAAATCTTACAAGAAGGTTAGCATCACTAGGGAGAATTTGAGCATGATAATCAAATCCATCATGAAAGTGTGATTTACACCAAAATTAATACATTGATTGAAAAAATATCCACCAAGAAACATCCCTATGTTGCAACACTTGTGTTTTACCTATACAAGATGCTTTAACCAAAATATTAAAAAACCATTCTTACGAAAGATAGACAAGAAAGAACAAAAAATAAGGAGACACTCTTTCATTGTAAAATCAAAGACTTCATCATAGTGAAGAATGGTTTTTGACCATCCATCTTATCTCCAAGAGATCTTTCTTATATCTAGTGTAGAGTATCACATTGTAAAGGAAGGTATGCAACCATGAGATCAATTAAATAATAGTAATGTGGAAAATGAGATACAAAAATGATGTGTATACTTTTTTTTAGAATGCAAGAATCAGGTAGCCCCCTTATAAATTGTAGTGTGTCTGGTAAAATTTTTTCACGTGACTGGTGATGCTGGTTTGACACACCCCCCAATACCACAGGGATGGTGGGGAGATTAGACCTCGTGGCCTCTTGCTTGCAACAAGATGCTTTAGCCAATCAAGCTAGGCCCACTGCCCCAAAATGATGTGTATACTTGTAGTCTAGTGTGAGAAGTGATTTTCCATAAGTGTCCTTGAGAATAAGATGGTTAAAAGTGAAAGTGTATGAGTTCACTCTAAAGAGGAGAACTCCATTAAAATCAAAGATGGTTAATCTCTTGCTAAATTTGATAAAATAAATAGATATTTTTAAAAATCAAATCAAATTATAAATGCCAAATATTATTTAATTAAACATGAAATCACATAATTTATTTTATATAAAAATAAAATCATTCAAATTTTCCTCAAAAAATCTCAAGACTTAATTACTTGCTTCTACCAATATTTTCTCAAGAGAAATAGAAATATGTTTAGTAACCATTTTTAGTAGACATGCATTCCTTAAATAATAGAAGGATTAGCATAAAAAGTTCATATCCTATCTCCTTATAGTTTCTTTATTATTTAATGATTAAATGAATAGGTAGTATGCTCTCTCCCTGTCTCTCTCTATCTCTCTATCTCTCACACACACAAACACAATAAGAAAAATCATATTGTCCTACTCCAATTTTTCTCATTATGTAATGATTGAATGAATAGGTTATGTATTTAAAATAATTTAATCAATCTCTCACACTTATGAAGAAATGATAGTTGCAAGATGCTTCTATTATGTACTCCTACACATGCCTAGCATGCTAAAATAGAAAGAAATATCATATTACATGCTTATAAAATGTTTTTTTGAGGCAACATATACCTAGAACATTATTTATTTAATATGTTTTGATAAACTTAAGATATTCATTCAAATGGTTTTATATTATTTGTAGAGTAGGGGGATTTGTCACCCCCAAGGCTCCAAATCATGAGAGAGCCCCAAGGAATGAACTACCCTAAACTACCTCAAATTGTTTGACAGGTTGAGAGAGTGAGGCTAAAAAGGAAGGTAAAATAATGCACTATTTTCCTTCTACTAAAGACAAGTGTGTTTAGAACCAGGTGAGCCAGCCAAAAAGGTTTTGAACTTCAAATCAAACAACTCACTGTTTGAGGACGATAACATGGGAATCAAACTCCAATGTGCCATGTTGGTGTCCCAGGGACATGTTCACATCCTATACAAACAAAGGTATAATAAACAACTATAAAACATAGAGGAACTACTTATTACCCGACGTTGAGGTTTTACAGTTTAATAGAGAGAATGCAAGAAACAAAAGGTTCAACAAGAATAATATTGAAAAACTGCTCTAGTACAAAATAATAAAGAAAGAGTAGGAAAAGATACCTTTCCATTCACGATTTAGTGCTTCAGTTGAATTCAAGTAGACGAACATGTTCCTGTGCCTACACACAAAAGAACAAGAAAATGTTGGGGTTGTATTTTGAGTTCTACCTCAGTCAGACCCCCATTTTGGTGCTCCCACCTTCATGAACAACTAGATATGCAATGAGATAGAGAAATCGATAAAGAAGAGAAAGGAAAAGATACTATCAAATAAAGTGAAAAGACAACCTAAATGCTACTCTATAAGACACAATGATGTAAGTAAATAACAAGAGCAATATCACCTTCCCTTTTTCTAGCACTCAACATTGAGAGGAGAAGATGACGAGAGGCTATGCCTTTCCAAGTGGATGGAGCTTCATAGACCTGCAAAATAATGGCATTATAGCAAGATAACATGTTGTAGAAGCCAAGAAGAGATCTTGTAGTAGTAAGAAGAAGCTAGAATGAAGAAGAATAGAGAAAGAATGAGCTAGAGAGTGCAAAAGAATGGCATGAAGGGATGAAAGAATAAGTTTGAATTGCTAAAATGGAGGTAAGAAGTCATTTTTTGTTGGTCAAGGGTTGACAGAAGATGTTAGTTTCATAGCCAACCAAAAATGTAATAGTTATGTAGATTCTAGGGGAAAGAATCCTATTAGGATGTTATGTGGCATGCAGACGTCGACACGACACACACACATCCCTAATAGAAATTCCTCCATAGATACAAAAAGATAAGGCCACACAGAAGAAATAAGCTGGCAGTAGTAGGTTTCCATCATCAAACTTATAATTTCTAATGTGAGGGTAAATAAATGGGGAATTTTCCTAAGGTGCAAATTCACACCATTAATTTTCCCCCCACTTTATTAAGCATATGTGTCAATGCAAATGTGAGCTAAACTAGAAAGAGATTGAAGAGAATATACCAATAGTGTCAAGGAAGCGGATCTTTGATCTGACACACCTAGATGTGAAGAAAGAAGAGAGATGGCTCCATAGGTTCTTGATCGTACAAAGCAAGCTGCAATCTCACCACAAACATGTTAGGCTATAGGAAAAACATGTTAGGAAAAAAATTATAAGACATACATTCATAAGACACACACGTCGATGTGATAAGACACAAACTGATCAGATAGACACAAGACACACATTGATCAAATAAGCCTGTGACTGCTATAAACTCCATTGCAGGATAGTCATAGAAAAGATGGGTATAGTCGAGTTGGCCCCACGCTAGATGTGAGGATACATGATGTCTGACACCAAGACACAATGACATCTAATATTAGATAAACGACACACAATTGCAAGACACCAAATAATTCAATTGAAGGAGAAGCTTTCAAAGGGGTTTCCTTTGGCTAGGAATCCTTCAAGACACCAAGGGGTCCATTCAAAGGAATGCTCCAATTGAAAGACACCATATTTTACGCAAGTTATTTTGTCATCAAGGGATCATTTTGAAAGATCCTTTTTGTTAAGGAATCCATTGGAAAAAATGCTCCTTTTCAAAGGAAAGTTTTTAGATTTTCATTTTAGAAAAAGTGCTCTTTTTTCAAAGTTTTTCATACAAGATCATTTTTGAAAGAAAAATTCATCCTAAAACCTTGAGAGAATATAACATTTTGGAAAATGAGAGATTTCAATAAGGGATTCTTTCATCAAGGAATCCATTGTAAAGAAAATTTGACACCAAAGAATCCTTTTGAAAGAATTTGCCTTATTGAAAAATTACAACATCATGGTAGCCCCCCCTTAGGATGGTGCATGCTATGTAGAGGAGCACATGGCATCCTAAGGAGAGAAAGGGGAGGCAGAGATGTTGTGGCACACAACACATGTCGAGATGTATTTTATGGTATGTTTTTTCACACACACACACACGAGGGACAACACATTTCAATAAGGGATTCTTTCATCAAGGAATCCATTGTAAAGAAAATTTGACACCAAAGAATCCTTTTGAAATAATTTGCCTTATTGAAAAATTAGAACATCATGGTAGCCCCCCCTTAGGATGGTGTGTGCTACGTAGAGGAGCACATGGCATCCTAAGGAGAGAAAGGGGAGGTGGAGATGTTTTGGCACACAACGCATGCGGAGATGTAATTCATGGTATGTTTTCACACACACACACACACACGAGGGATAACACATAAGAACGACAACATCAAGAAGCAAATAGAGATGAAGAAATCAAGAGACAAGGGGATCTAAGAGCTTGGGGTCATATTTGTTCACAGATACAAACATGTATAACCTATTGTATGAACAAATGGTCATAAATCCTCAAAGTTCTTAGAACATGAAGAATAACACGTGAAGACAAAGTAAAAACAAAAATTGGGTCAACATGGAAGAATGCCTAAATGCCCCCAACGCTTTGAATCATCCCCAATTACCAAAAAAAAAAATTCACGACACATAGAAGAATGATGATACAAATAGAAGAAGTGTATGATAAATTTTTGGTGCTTGTATCCAAGCACCTACAAGGGTAGCAAGGGTCCTCTAGGTAGGATCACAAACATAAAAATACAAGCATGGGGGAACACAAACAAACAAACAACAAATATACACTTCACATAAAGAAGAGGTACCACCCTCGTCCTCATTGACTAGCAGGCCATCCCGCTCCCAATCTAGATCATTATAGGGGGAGGGTGGACAAGCCTACAAGGGCGAGATAGTAAGAGTGACACCCTTTGACTTGCTTGCAACAAGGGCCAAGGAAGAAGGCCCCTCAAGGTCTTCTTCACTAAGCTCTTGTGAGGAAAAAGTCATCGATCTTGCAAATATTAAGGATAGAGCTAAGATATCATCCATTGAATTAAACATGCACTTCACCAAAGTGCCATGTGTCAATCAGGTGGGAGAAGGAGGCACTTGAGAGCCACTGCCAACCTCATTGAGAAGGGTAGTGAAAAACTTAGGGGAAACGGGGGTTGCCTCCATTACGAGGACAACCTAAGCCAAGACACAACCAACTTCCAAAGAAGCCAAACCCTTCTTCCAACCTCCACTTGTAGTAAGGTCATCCTCTAGCTTATGCTTCAGTGAAGGATACAAAATCCCCATAGAAGAAGTGGAAGAAAAAGAGGAAAAAGACAAAGTTGCAACAAACACCACTGTGATGTTTGGCATGTCTATGGGCTAAGGAGGGATGTCTAGGAGGGACATCAAAAGAGGGGGCTCCATGGAGGGAGTGATGAAAACCTACACCCTTTTGGGGTGAGAATCATCAGAGCCCGCTGGGGGAGCCGAAGGAAAAATAGAGGTTATTGGAACTAAGGTAGGAATAGTAGAAGAAGATAGAACAACAGAAGAGGAGACCAAAATAGGGGCCATTGGCTCCCCCTCCTTCTACAAGGTGGTGTGTTCAGTGGCTGAAGCCTTTCACCTACGCTTGCGCTCATGTGCAAGCCAGTTGCATTAACTATAGGTGTTGGAAGATGCGGCCTAAGAAGATATCGTACGCTGCTTCTCAGCCATAGGAGTATCCTTCACAACTATTTTTGATGGAAGGATGGTTTCTTGGGTAGGAGCAAGAGGAGGAAGCACAAGAGCAAAAGAAACTACAAGAAGAGAAACAAAAATAGGTGCCTTAGTGATGGGCCTCTTCTTATTTTCTACCTTAGGGGAAAGTAGAGAAATAGTAGGAGTTTGTGGAGGCTGAGACATAGGAGTAGCTCCACGAGGACTGTTCCTCTTGCCATAGACAATAGGCCTAGGAATTGTAGGAAAAACAAGAAGTTTGAAGACTTGACACTTCACTTTTCGCCATGCATGCACCATCACACTTGCCATATGAGGCATGGGAGCAAGAGCTAAAGGTGTCACAACAAGACAAGAAGTAGAAGAATAAGTAGATGGCATGGAAGGAGAAGGCCCTTGAGCATGAGAAAGCTTCCCCTTTCCCTTTTGTTGGGTAGAGGAAGCAGCTTGCTACTGCACAACCATGGAAGCCTTCACAGAGATTGCACAAGGGGACACCAGATAACTAACCTTTAGCATTGAGCTCCTAGTCTTATATTTAATATAAGCCTTATATAAAAAATCTCCCCCAGGAGGGAGATGTTTGGCCAAAGCAGGCCAAAAATGATCTAGTGAGAAACCCCCATGCGACACTTACGACTTATAGCCAGTGTCATGCACTACATGCACACAACCTTCATGAGGGAATTTTAAAAATTTATGAACAATAGAGGTAACGTTGTCCATAGAGGCCAACTAGGGGATACCTAGCCTTACTCGGAACATGTTAGACTCTAGAATGATAACAAATGAAATATAAACAACCTTGGGTCCAACCAAGAATGAAAGAGAAATGGAGCCCAAAGGGACAACTGAGAGTTCATCATGTGTACAGAGAGTGGTCTCTGACTCTTCATATCTCTCCTTATGTAAGTTATTTATAAACAAATTCTCCTCTATTATCACATTGACCTGACTCGTCGAACCAACTAAGACAACAATTACAACATTTCCATTGATTCAAGCAAGAATTTATAGTGGGGAAGGCTCTTTATTAAGAGGCTCATCATGTGAGGTGAATGTTATGTCAAATGTAGCACTCACATTTTTAGGAGGAGGGATATGCGTAAACAAAAGAATGTTTACGTACTCATGTGGAACTAACTCAGATGATGCAGAAGATTGTGTTACCAAATTTGTGGAATGAGAGGGAAATGAATCAGTATAAATTTGCGATTCACTATTATCCTTGTCCACATATTTATTAGAATTTTGTTTCTTTCCATCAGGACGGATAGTCCTATCATCGATGCAATCCTGAATCTCATGATGTAGGCACACACATCACTTAGTGTCATATCCATGCACTTGATGGAATTGAAAAAATTGATGCTTGTCATACCACTCAGGATACAACTCAGTTAGAGGTCAAGGTTTTGGCAATGTCAAAACTTTATCTTTTAATAACTTCTTCAAAACAATGGTATAAGACTAACATAATTTTATGAAATTTCTATTGCCCCCTAGGCCCTTATCCTTAAACATAGAGACCACATTCGTAATATCTTTTTTTTACTAGAAACTAACACTATAGACTAGTTATCAAAATGAGAGCACAAAGATGAACCCCTAAACTATATCACCATTTGCTGGTATTCACACAATGCAACACACACAGGTGTGCAAAATAAGGATATTTCATTAACACAAACTTTTCTTGCCATGAATTCTGTAAGTTACCAATGAAAACCTTCTACACATCTGGGTCTAGCAGAGGATAAGAAATTTGAGAGAACGATGCTTGATATTGAGCAATAATCAGTTACCTTCTCTTGGTCCCCTTGCTCACACCGAAAGAGATCCAAAAAGGTCATCTTCGATCTGATGTTGGAATGGAACTACCTGAGGAACTAATTTACCAACTGATCAAATGAGAAGATAGAATTATCCAGTAAGGAATAGTACCACTCAAGGGCAATGTCCTTAAGGGATCTCAAAAAGAGCTTGGCCCTCAGAGCATCGTGATGGAAGAAATAAGTGTACATAGCATTAAATGCCAAAATGTGTGTCTAAGGATCTCTATGACCACCATACTTTTCAAATTTTGGAATCTCCACCCCCTGAGGTATAGGAATGTTTATAATAGCAATGGATAGAGGATTGTGTCAGAGAAAAGGCTAAAAGATAGGTTGAGAGATAGAACTAGATAGGTTCACTAGCTAGTTTTGCATCTGACCCATGTGCTACAACAAGGCATTCAAGATAGGGTTAGAGGATGAAACATGACCAGTGGAACCTCCACCAGAACCACCAGAGCCACCAAACCCATACCAACAGAGAATCCACCACCAGGACCAACATGGACTCCAAGATTGCCACTAGGAACATTAGGACAAGAGGAGTTGAGGACTAGAGGAGTTGAAACCCAAGGGTACCTTGTTTACTTTAATGACGGGGTTAGTCCAAGATCAAAGGTGGTTTCAACACAAGGGCCAGTCTCAGCCATACATATTGATGCCTTAGGCATTAAGATTTCTATTTGTCTTTCAACGGTCTCAAATCCAAGGTCTCGAGCAACACCCGACCTACGATTGTATGATGGGAAATGAGTATCCACTATGTCTATAGGGCCTCAAAGAAATTCTATACCTACCTGGTCTTTATCCAATATAGTTCTCAAGTCGTTAACAACCTTAGTAGCCCTAGTCGTAGTCCTTTATTTCTCTAGATACTTCTTGAACTCCCCAAGTCTTCTATCTAAGGAAAGAAGTTGCTTTGCAAGAACCTTGAGAACATTGTCTTCCTCCATAGACAAAGTAGAAGGAGAAGTAGGAGGGTAGGAATACAAGGAGATTCCCCAAAAGGGCTGGAGAAACTTGTATTTGTTCTTGAAACTAATTCTTCAAAGGTAGGACTAAAAGTGACCTTCTTAGGATCCATCTTTATGTGTCATAAGTTCCTTTTAACAACTTGCTTATAGGTTGTCAGCTGAGTCGTAAAGCTCATAAATCTTCACAAAAAACAAGCCCACAACACACCCAGGGTACGAGAGAAAGATATCCAACACTATGAAATAAAATCAAGACTTTCACGTCAGGTTCACCAAAATGTAGAGTAGGGGGGTTCGTCACCCTCGAGGCTCTAGGTCATGGTAGAGCCCCAAGGAACAATCTACCCTAAATGATCTCAGATTGTTTGATAGGTTGAGAGAGAGGCTAAAAAGGAAGGGCAAACAACACATTGTTTTCCTTTGGCTAAAGATAGGTGTGTTCAGAATCAAGCGAGCTAGTCACAGAGATTTCAAATTGCTGACTAGACAACTCACTGTTTGAGGATGGCAACGTGGGAATTGGACTTTAGCATGACATCCTATACAGAAAGAAGTTTGATAAATAGCCAGAAAACACAAAGGGTCTACTTACTACCTGATTGTTGAGGTTTTATGGTTTAACAAAGAGAATGCAAGAAATAGAAAGTGCAACAACAAGAATACTGAAAAACTACTCTAGTACAAAAATGACAAAGAAATAGTAGCAAAATATACCTTTCCACTTGTGATTTGGTGCTCTAGTTGAATTCAAGTAGACAAAATTGTGCCTGTACCTACACACAAAAGAATAGGAAAATGTTGGGGATGTGTTTTGAGGTCTGCCTCAGTTAGACCCCCATTTTGGTATTCCCACCTCCATGGAAAACCAAATATGCAACAAGATAGAGAAATCTATAAAGCAAAGAAAATAAAAAATAATAACAAATAGAGTGCAAAGACAACTTGAATACTACTCTATAAGACACAATGATGCAAGTAAATAACAAGAGCAATATCACCTTCCCTTATGCTAGCACTCAAAGCTGAGAGGAGAAGATGATGAGAGGCTATGCCTTGCCAAGAGGATGGAGCTTCATAGACCTACAAAACAATGGCATTGTAGCAAGAGAACACATTGTAGAAGCCAAGAAGAGAGCTTGCAACAACAAGAAGTTATAATAATGAAGAATAGAGAAAGAATGAGCTAGAGAGAGCAAAATAATGACATGAAGGGATGAAAGAATGAGTTTGAATTGATAAAATGGAGGTAAGAAGTCATTTTTTGTTGGTCAAGGGTTGACCGAAGATGTTAGTTTCATAGCCAACCAAAAATGTAACGATTTTGTAGATTCCAGGGGTAGGAATCTTGTCAAGATGCTAGTGTGACACATGTACATTCGTGCAACGCGTGCACGTCCCTAACAAAAATTCCTCCATCGACGCAAAAAATACAAGGCCATGTAGAAGAAATAAGTTGGAAGCAACGGGTTTGCATCATCAGACGTATAATCTCTATGGTAAGGGTAAATAATGGGGAATTTTCCTATGGTGTAAATTCATACCACTACATTATTTATTATGCATTTCTTATAAATATGGTAATCACTAATAAGTTTAAAAATTATCATACAATTTCATAGAGAACAAACATTAATATGTTTCAACATCATATTCTAACTCAAAAGTAACAATCACTTAATTCACATATTTTCTCAATGCTATCAAAATTGTAATAAATTAGCTAAATGAAATGTGTTTATTTAAGACATGCACATAGGATCAAATTGTAACATAGAAAATTGTATACCCTTACAATTTTATGTTATGTTTTGGGTTTTTATAGTCTTTATTCCCCTAGCATGTTTCTAGGGATCATTTAGCCCTAACCTTAGCCTTTTTCTTCACCAAAATGTCAAATTTCTTTATCATATCTTGATTATTCTCACTAACCCAAGACAATGCACAAGTAATCCTCAATGAGCGATAGGCAAAGCAATGAACGAGAACTTAAGTGAACTAATTTTGCATGTGCTCACATGTTTTAAAAAGGGGATTGACTAGGAGCAATGTAATATAAGGCCTTAGAAAGACTTAACCATTTTATGCAAAGGATGTAAAGGCCAAATAATTAAGATTTTCCACTTTATAAAAATTAAATCCTCAGACCAAGATAACATGGGAAATATTAGGTGACTCATAGAACAGGGAACTCTAACCACAAGGGGTCAGTCAATTGGATGAACTCAAGGACTTAAGTTGTTTTAACTTGACCAAAAAATGGACAATAGCAAGTCAATGAAGGATTACAATGAAAGACAAGGGTTTCAAACAAAGGAGAAAATATTCTAAGTAAAAAAAATCCCCAACATAAAACCCTAAAGCCTAACCTTCAACAAACTAAAAGAACACCAAAGATAATGCACTCAGACCAGTGGAACATGAAACCTTGAAGGTTCCACTAGGACTCACAAGTCTAGTCCAAGATTTAACATATTTTATCCAAATCTTGACCATCAAAATCCTAAGATCTAGTTATACTTCTTGGTTGTATCCACCTCATTCATCTACCTAAGTAAATCATCCAAGTCAAAAGGTTATAAATATTTTACATGCCAATAGAAACAAGGTCAAAAAATAAGAAGAAAATTCAACGACAACAAGAGTTAGACATGGTACCCACAAACATAGATCCTTTCCTTGTAACACTAGGAGAATTCACAAACATTTTTATAGAAAGAGGATTTGAAACACCACTCCCATTGAGTCCTAAGCATAGTCCCAACATAGGTGGATTAGTTAAGGATGTAGCACTTGAAGAGTTGGATGAATCCCAACAAGATCATAATGCTATGAAACTGGTATACTCAATTCTAGCAGCCAATCATGATCAGTATTTCTTATTACTCACCCAACAAGGGGATAAAATGCCTTCTTCATTTGAAACAATGCTCATTTGGGATGTTACTAATAATATTACATCCTTGACCTTGAGGGAAACAAGTTCCAACGGTATCATACCACCTTCCACATCAAAATATAATAACCTAAGCATTCAACCAACTCCATCTAAACAAATTGCTACCACCATTCACAAACAATTATACCAACTAACTCTACACAAGTATCAATACCTTCTACACTCACTCAAAATCCCACCTATACCATATAAATAACCAAACCACTATACAATAAAATATTTAGTTATACCATTGCACCTACTTCCATGACCAATCAACAAACTTCAATAATATCATCTCACTTTTCCCAAGCACCATCACCTGACTTGAACACTAATACAAAAAATATCCAAAATCAAAATGCCAATACTAATCCATTATATCAACATACTATTCCACTCAAAAATTCCAACATCTCCAATCAGATAACAAATATGAAATTACCCCCATCTAAGGTTCACACTCATATACCAAACAATCAATACATTACCCATCAAAACTACATTGAGCCACAACACAATTTCCACATGCTCTCTCTTCAAATCCTAATCACAATGTAAATCTATCTAATAAAAACACCTATCAACACAAATACACCCAAAATATGATGACCTCACAACAATATACCAATCCACCAAATTGCATACATCCACACCATAATATCCATCAACAATACCCAAATCAAAACATCATAAACCAACAACAATAATCTATCGAGTAAACCCACAAAAGTGGTTTACAATTCCAGTGAGGAAGGAAAAGTTGCAAAAAATGACCCCATGCAAAAAAACTTGGTTTTTGGGGGTTCAAACAAACTTTTGGTTTGAGCGAACCTAGAGGGGGTTTGATAGAACCCCCTGATGGGAAAGGTCATTGATGTCACAAGTTGCATCATTTAATCAATTATGTATCGAACCGGGTGTGTCTCAAAGCAATATACAATAAGGATAGTTGTCACGGATTCTTTGGGGGGGTTTGCACTATAAACAACTTCAGGTATCGATTTGCCTACTTCAGGAGCTTTCAGGAGCTGTCAGGAGCTCTTCAGGAGCTGAACTGTAGCAACTAATTCTTAAGGTTTAATTCTATCTTATTTTCTAATTTAAAATCTTGTTGACTTATTTTTGACTTCATTGAACTTGATTTAGACTGATTCATGGAGCCAACTAATGATTACTTTAACAGGAAATCCAAATTAATTCTATTTTACTTTTTAAAAGAAATCCATAATTAATTGCTGGAAATTAAACACTATTTAAGAACATAAATGAATTACGAGGAAATGACAATTACTCTAGAAAACATAAAAACTAATCTTCCATGAAAAGATTTTCAACAAACTTATCATCACTTCTAATGAAACTTTAATAAATAACATCAAACTTAACTATTTTGAACAACATCTAAATCCAACTAATCTAATAAACCTTATATTGATTCCAACAACTTAATCTAACCATAACAAACTAAAACTTGAAAGTAACTCGAGCAAAAGTAACTATCCAAAATTAACATTCACTAAGTCAGAAAATGATTTAACAACTTAACAATTCAGAATTAACATCTACCTCAGATTTAATATGAATGAACCAGAAATATCATAATAGCATAACTTGACAAAATACCAACACAAGATTGTTCGAAAGGTTGAGCGGGCCCTTCTCTTCCTTAGGTAAGATCCCTTAACATAGAGATTTAATTAACTTCTTGCTTTCATTCCCATTAATCAAAAGTAGAACGTAGAACAAAGTATTGCTGTTGAATTACATAAATCTAATTGAAAATTATCTAACTCCTAACTAAAACCGAAACATGGATATTTATAAGAATATCCTTTTTAGAATTCTAACATGGCGTTAATTTCCAAAACTTAAGGCGATTAAACTAAAGATTACAATTTAAACTAAAAAAGAACTAAAACTAAACTAAAGAGAACTATGCCAAATTGGTGCTAGAAATGGAAGTTCCATAGCCAACTATGAAGAAGTCGACTTGGACTTGAGTGACTCATCATCCAATAGGGCCCATCTATAGCGTATTCATCATCATGATTAAACATAGAGTTTAACCACATCATCAATCTTTAAAATACCTTGTTCAAAACCCTTAAGAAAAGGATAACATTTATGGTAGTAAAAGATCAACGTAGCACAATTATCTCAACAAAGATCATCATAAAGTAACACAATTAACATAAATCATTACTTCAAATATATCTACTAATTTAGCTAAACATGAAGCAAAATAAGTAAATATGTTAATCTATAATCTACCGCCAGTCATGTTAATTAACAAAAATAACAAGTCTTTTAAACATAAAATGCTTTAAATGAAAGTATTATGATGCTCTCATCACCCCCCTTCGAGCGAACCCATTTAATGATGGGGCCCACCATTCCCGACAAAAATCCAAAAGCGAAGGCTTGTGGAAAGGGGGTTTGCTCGAACCCCCCGTTTCCCCCCTTCTCCCCCTAGGCACCAAAAAAGTACAAAATTTTTCCCTTCGAAGCTCAGGTTGAGGATGAAAATGGAGGAGACTTCATAGACCCAATTGGATGATGGTAGTCCTTAGAACAAGCTATCCAATGGATATAATTTTAATATGTTTTGGTTTTATTATGTATTTGTTTTTTTAGTTTTATTAAACATAGGTTTTTCATTAAAAATCAAGCTTTATGTTCTGCACATGTGGAAAAATAGCAAATTATCAATTTATTTATTTTTGAAAAATATGATTGCACTAGATATTGAAGTCCTTAATCCAACAAAAAAAATTGAATTTCGATACATACAAAAAAAGTTACGCGTTATACGATTCGCCTATGTCTGAATTGTAATTGGTTTGACTTCGAAACTTGATTAAGGAAAAAATATTCAATAAAACACTATGAAACCAATTGAAAGCACTATATATTGTAGTTACAAATCTAAATTCAAAAAAATTAGAATTTTATCCTTCATGGAAAAAAAGTTATGTGTTATACGGTAAGTGTCACTCCTTAAAAATGTTGTTTACTGAAAAAAACTATTTTTCAAAGGAGATGGAAAAAGAAGTGCAATCTGATTCCAAATTTTTTGAAAAAAATATATTTAGAATCTATAGAAAAAATTTCACGAATCACTAGTTTGCATCATCTTCAAATTCCTCACGATTTAGCCGCTATAGGTGCCCGAAAGTGAAGATTTAGTTCAAAAAAATTATTTTAGTGTCCTATTTAGCCAAAAATTGTAAACCAGTATTGTGGGATCACCCCTCATTAAACCATTTTACTAATTCCAGCACATATGCTCATAATTACATTCCCCCAAACCATTCATACATTCATCTAAATTCCTCATCATCAAACTTTCCCCAAGGTCATCCATCATCACATCCCACATCCAATTATTATGCCATCAATGTTTCCAACAATTTAGCTCTCTAAATCCATAATCTACAACAAAAAAATCCAATATCCACATGGATCCAATAAAAAAGAGATATACCCTAGAAGACATATGCCCCTATCCGTTTGACAAGACTATACCCTTGCTACCCTTTCTCCATCACTTTCAGATGCCCAAATTTGATAAATATAAAGGAAAGGGAGACCCTCACAATCATATTAGAGAATTATACGTAGCTTTCTTAGATTTTATGCATAAGGATACTTATCTTATGCACCTCCTAATAACTTTAGGAGGGCAAGCCATGGAGTGGCTTTATTGACTCCAAGTTGAAATTATAACCCTTAGTGAACTAGTTGAGAAATTTATCTCACATTTCTCCTAGACTATAGAGCATGAATTTTTAATCACCGACTTATGCACTATGAAACAAAACATGGGAGAAACCTTCTCGTCCTTCTTACAGAGATGGAAAAATCTAGATAGTAAATGTCCATGTCACATCCCTCAGAAACAACTAATCAAAATGTTCATTCAAAACATGAATACTAAAATAGAGTTCCATCTAAAAGATTCTATGCTCAAACTCTTTTGATGAAGTTATCAAAAAGGGACTTATTATCGAGAAAGACCTTATTGCTAAAGGACTTGTCAAAATTTTCAAAGATAAAAATACTGTTCAAATTATTCAAATGAAAAATCCCATTATTAGAAAAAAAAAATGTTGTTAATGATGGTGTGGTTGATGCCAAAATGAATCAAACTTCTCAACCCACCTTATAGATACAAGCTCCAAACAATGTTCAAACATTAGCAAATATCTAGGATAATACTCAAAAAATACCTCCTAGAAAAAATAACACCCCATGGTGGAAGTATAGTCCTCTAGGAGAGCACATCAAGTCTATACTTTGCAAATTAATCTAAGAAAATTTAGTCACTCTACCAAAAATCAAGCAATATGAGCCACAAGTCAAACCTACATGGTGGAAGGACATTGATTTCTATGATTACCATAGAGTGAAAGGACACAACACTCCTAACTGTTTCAAACTAAATAACCCTATTTAGGACTTAATTGAAAAAAGAGACATTGGTGTTGAGAACCAAAGTAATTCCTCGAACAATGGCCATGTGATCTTCAAGGATCCTTTATACAATAATGGAAAAGGAAATGTTGCCAATCATGGTAGCACCTCAAACAATAATTCCAATTATATGGTTTTCAATTATGACTATACATTGAACCATATTCAAGAAGTTGACAACCATTTATCCACCATTATTACAAAGAACACGAATTCAAAATGTGTCGTTACAACCCGCAAAGAAAAAATTTCTCTACAAGGAGCCACATCTAGAACCCATGCTACACCACAATATAATCCTATGGATCAATTGGGTGAAACACCAGTGCATATATCTATCCTAGAGATCTTGCGTATATCACCGATCCATAAAGATATCTTAAATAAAGCTCTTAGGGAATCATCAATACCTACATATTTGAATGTGGACCAATTTCAAGCCATGGTCAGTCATCTTGCCTCTACCCATCATTTGACTTGTTTTGAAAAATATATGACATCCCATTTTCCTAC
This sequence comes from Sequoia sempervirens, assembly GCA_007258455.2. Lineage (NCBI taxonomy): Eukaryota > Viridiplantae > Streptophyta > Pinopsida > Cupressales > Cupressaceae > Sequoia > Sequoia sempervirens. The sequence continues at coordinate 253,331,237 of VDFB02271358.1, read as the reverse complement.
TCATAATGATGCCATCCATTTAGAAATCTTTGTTCATAAGAATAGAATAAAATGGGTCCTAATAGATGGTGGTGTTGGTTTAAAATTTTTTACCTTGAAACTGGTGAAAATATTAGCATACTTAGAGGAAGTTATAGATCCAAACAAGAAGATAGTGATCAAAGCTTATGATGATGCATAATGACCTTCCAAATGGACCATAACCCTTCCTATTCGAGTGGGACCAATAATTAAGGATACAATATGCCAAGTGCTAGATCTCAAACTCCCATACATTGTACTTATTGGTTGCCCATGGATACATGCCATGTAGACCATACCATCAACCTTTCACAAGTGTTTGAAGTTCTACCATAATTAAAATGAAGTAACCATCCCAAGATATTTAGATCCTTTTTCATATTGTAGCAACTTGAGGGGATACACCATGCTTCATGTTACTAATAATGGTGAAGCCTCCTCCAAATCCTACATTGATCCACTAGCACTAACTAAGAAATTCACTCAATCCACAATTTCAGGTCAAGGAAAAAGGGTGTGGGGAATATGCCATGACATAGTCTTTCTATATCGACAAACTTCCATCATTACCCAAATCATATGGGAAACTAGTCAAATCACAAGAAGTATCCAATGTAATAATCAAATTCATTCTGACCACATTTTCCAAATGGGGTGAACTTGATAAGGAAACTATTGAAGAAGACATATCAAAATGGATCTACAATGATAAATAAGATATTGTCATGCTCCCATTTGAAAATTATACCAAATGATTTCAAATTATAGAACACATGGGGTATGATGGTCACAATGGACTTGGTTCACAAAAACAAGGGATGATGGAGCCTATCTCAATAACTGTCAAACCATACTTTCAAGGGATTGGATTTGCAAAACTAGATATTGTGTCCTCAAATATTAAAATTATCCATATAGAAGTAGGTAAAACTCCTTCCATTGCTAATTTTTCTAATGAGGGTACTTTTAATGACTCTTTTGAGTGTATCATTGACCTATTCCAAGATCATACAATTTTTCACCATATCTTATTTATATTTTGATCCTTCATCCTCTAATGGAAACCTCTCACTTGTCTATCCCTAAGTCATTTATTGGGACCAACAAGATCCACTTAGTATAGACACATTCCAAAATGATGAAGTTATCATTGAGTTCTTGGGACATCAAGACGAGATACCGTAGGAGATCATAGTTGGTTTTATTATTGAGCTTGACACAATGACATACTTTGGGGAGGATGTCAAACCTTCTAGTCACAAAAATATAAAATTCGTAAATAGGTCCCCTCAAGGTGAAAATTACCATGTGACACTTTTGGACCATAAAATAGTAAAAAAAGGAACTATACAAGGGTGAAAACCTTTTTGAGGCACCCATGGATGGAAGGTTTGACAATGTCCCCATGGTATTAGGACATAATAACTTGACCACAATAACCCCGGACACAATAACCCCATCATAATAACCCAAGGACAAAATAACCTAGGGTCATAATAACCCATGGACAGAATAACCCGTGGTCAAAATAACCCATGGACAGAATAACCTAGGGTCATTGTTTTCCTTTCTCTATATTCTTACAAGGATATTTTGCCCATGGGTTATTTTGGCTTGGGTTATTATGACCCTAGGTTATTTTTTCCTAGGGTTATTATGACCGGGCTATTCTGTCTAGGGTTATTTTGGTCGGGTTATTATGTCCTGTAACCTCTCCCCATGAATCAAGAGAGATCTCCAATGCTTATCGAAAAATCCAAGGAATTAAACATCAATGCCACATACAATATCAAGATCACATACTTTGAAACTTTTCTATATGAGAAAAAGGGTTAAATTCATGGAATTCTTCCAAAAGAAACAAGTGAACTTCATATGGTTCTACATAGATATGCTAGGATTGGACCCCAATCTAGTGTTGCATCATCTAACAGTAACACTAGGGGGAAAACTAGTAAAGAAGAATTTACACAAAATGCACCCCAAATAACATTATTAGTCAAAACAAAAATTCAAAAATCATTAGATGTGGGTTTTGTTAGACCAATTGACTATCTCAAATGGATATCAAACTCAGTACATGTCAAAAAACCCACTAGGGGCATCAGAATATGCATAGATTTTATAGATCTAAACAAGGCATGTCCTAAAGATGAATTTCCTCTACCTAATATAGATATGATTGTGGACTTGACAATGGAGCATGGAATGCTATCTTTAATGGATGGATTCTCAGGATACAACCAGATTCACATTTCTCCCAAAGATCAACATAAAACAACATTCACTTGTCCATGGGGAACCTTTTGTTGGAATGTCAAACCCTTCAGCCTCAAAATTGTTATAGCTACCTACCAACAAGCTATGACCACTATCTTCCATGACATGATGCATACCTTTATGGAGGATTGTGTTGATGATATCCTTGCCAAATCACTCAAAAGATAAGGTCATCTAGATATACTTGCTAATATTTTGAGAGACTAGAAAAGTACAACCTTCGATTGAATCATAAGAAGTGTGTCTTTGGGGTTATATTGAGAAAACTACCAGGGTATATTGCATCTAGAAAAAGAATCGAGTTGGACCTATCAAAGGTCAAACCCATAATTGACATGCCTCCTCCTACTAATATCAAACAACTACGTAGCTTACAAGAAAATCTCCAGTCCATTCATTGATTCATTTCACAACTAGCAGAAAAATTTCATCCCTTTATGTACCTTTTGCATAAAGGTGTTACCTTTAAGTGGGATGAAATTTGTCAAAAGGAATTCTAGTAGCTAAAATTTTATCTTGCATCTCCTTTAATGTTAATATCACCAGTCCAAGAAAAGCATTTGTTATTATATATATATATAAGCAACACTAGGTGCTCTCCTCGTACAACATGATGACTTGGGTAAAGTAAGGGAAATCTACTACATCAATTGTACTCTGGTTAGATATGAACTTAACTATTTACCTATTGAATGTGCCTACTTAGCAATTTTTTTTCGTCATAGAAACTAAGACATTACATGCTAAATCATCAGAATAAACTCATTGTAAAAATTGATCCCCTTAAGTACCTATTGGTCAAGGAAACACTTACAAGGAGACTGGATGAATGGGTTATGATCCTTAGTGAATTTGATATTGAATATGTAGACAAAAATTCCATCAAAGGGTAAGTGATTGTAGACCAGTTAGTAGATGCTTCTCTTACAATAGATCACCCACTAGTATTAGATTTACCAAATGAAGGTATATTCACGATAACCCCTACCTAGACATGAAAGCTTTACTTCAATGGATCATACACTCAACATGGATCAAGAGCATGTATACTATTTATCACATCCCAAGGTGAATGCATACCCAAATAATATCATTTGGTATTCCCATGTATAAACAATATCATTGAGTATAAAGCATTAATCATAGGACTCAAGACAATAATATAGTAGCAACTCAAGGAATCACAAGTCTATGGTGATTCCCAATTAGTTGTAAAATAGGTGAACGATGAATATCAGACCAAAGATGAAAAACTTCTACCCTATAAGAAGATGGTAGATAGTTTCAAATAATACTTCAGTGACATCACATTTGAGCAGATTCCCAAATTAAATAACAAAGCAACATATGCCTTGGTTACCATTGGATCTCTCTTGGATATGCAACACAACAGTCAACACTGTGAATTCTTAGTGGAACAATTCTTGATCCTGACATTTGATGTCCCAGATTCTAAGCTTGTGTGTGAACTTGTTGGTCCCAATTATCCCTAGTACCAAGACATATACAATTACCTCCATCAACAAATCCTTTCACCCAATTCATCCAACAATCAAAGAAAATATTTAATTAGGTGTTCATCCCATTTCCTCATTCCAAGCAATACAATCTATCGAAGGAGCTTTGATGGTACTCTCCTTAGATGTCTTAACTTGGAAGAAGCCCAAACAACTCTACAAGGGGTACATGATGGTAGTTGTGGATCACACTCTAGTGGTCCAAACTTAGCAAAGAAAATCATGAGAACTAGATATTATTGGACAACAATAGAACAAGATACCCACAAGTTTTCTCAAACATATCAAAAATGTCAACAACATGATGATCTTATACATGTACCAGCTTAGGAGCTTCAACCAATCACCACATTATGACCTTTCTCATAGTGGGGGATCAACGTTGTAGGAAAAATTCATCCCCCATCATCCAAGAACACAAATTCATTATCACCACCATGGAATACTTCACAAAATAGATTCAAGTCATTCCTCTAAGTGACATTACTAAAAAGAAAATTGCTAAGTTTATCCTAAACTATATCATTTGTCAGTATGGTATTCCCTCGACCATTGTCACTGATAATGGTCAACCATTTAAGAACTAAGATGTTCTTGAGCTCTACAAAAAATTTCACATCCAACACCATTTTTCCATCCCTATTATTCACAAAGTAATGATCAAGTGAAGGAATCAAATAAAACCATATTGAAAATCCTCAAAATAATTGTCAATGATGCTAGTCATGATTGGCACATTCACCTTAACCCTGCACTATGGGCTTATCGAACTAGCATTCACACACCCACATGAGCTACTCCATATTCCCTAGTCTTTGGAGCTTAGGTAATTTTACCTATTGAGGTCAAGCTCCCTCACTCAGAGTTTATTTCCAGAAGATCATTACTAATGAAGAATATAGAGTTTCCAAACAAAATGACTTGGAATTGTTAGATGAATGACATATCAACGCACTCAATCACATTCATGTTTATCAAAACCACCTTCATTGTAGCTATAATAAGAAGGTTATCTCATGTAATTTTGAGGTAGGAGACTTGGTACTTAAGGAAAATCAAAAGAACCAACAAGATCGTTAGAAGAAAGGGGAATTTGAACCTAACTAGCTAGGACCCTTTGTTATCACAATAAATTATGGATCAGGAGCATACCAAATTTCCACACCTAAAGGAGAATTGCTAGATTAGCCTATCAATAGTGATCACCTAAATAAATTTTATGCTTGATCCTCATAGTATCTTAATTGAAAAATATATAAAAAAAGAAAAATATCAAAAAGTGTAAACAAAAATAATTTGCCCTATGGTGAAAATAAATTCAATGGCACCTTGGGTAGGTACCATGGTGAAAACCTATTTATAGGCACCATGTATAGAAACTGATCTCCACCATTTATTAGCACTTTCATCCACTCTATCCACAATAAAATATTTTTCATACACCTATCGCCCCTATCATGGCTTGATACTAGTCCATAGTAGGATCATTCATCCTAGTTTATGACACCAACTCAATATAATACCATTTCATTAATAAAAAATCCTATACCTAACTAGGGAATTTCCTTGACCTAGTGTTCATATTGGATCCTTGAAGTTAGTATTAGAGGAAGAATATTGCACATGCATTCCATTGAACCATTTCATACCATCCATAATAAAAAAATTATTCATAACATTCCTTAATAAACCTGCATCACACTCACTCACCATAACACCAATAAATCACCATTTTCCTAAATGAGAGATTTAAGTGAAAACAAAATATGTAAAACCCAAAAGACATTGAGCGTTCTTGAAATAATCACAAATAGGAGACTCTTGCTAAACTATATACAACCTACTAGTCAAATTTTGAATCTGCTTTACACATCTTATCCAAAAAATCATGCCTTACCATATGCATCCCTCCTACAATGAGCATTATACACTATTGAGAAAATATTTTCTGGAAAGAAAATATGATAGTTGTTGATCTGTTTAGTCCTTGAGTCTTTTTATTACTTGAGTTATCATATTGTCCTATTCTAATGTTCCTTGAGGATATCTCAAAATTACTAGAAGAGAAATAATGGGGCAAGGTCATTTTTGTTGTATGTTGTGTTTGTGGAATGTCTTTAAGCATTTCTATGACAGGTATAATCCTTGTGTACATGGGAATAAACTCTAACATTAACAAAATTTCCCTATATATATAAGGTCATTTAAAATTTATAAATTTGGGTTATCATGTTGTGAAACTATGTTTCCTTGCATATTCCAACAAGGTTACATCCCATCTATTACGTTAAAGGACAATCCTTGTTTGTTGTGTCTTTGTCTAGGAAAAGGATACTGAAGTCATCAAGGTTTGTCTCAACTTGGTGTCCATGTACCCAATTTCCACATATCAAACACTTAATAAAAATGATACCAATGCCACCATATTTTATCATACTTTGGTGTGCATTCATCCAATGGCTACAAATAAAACACTCCATGATGATAAAAATAGTATAAAATAGAAAGAAAGATATCTATCATTTTTCTCATATCAATCTACATCAATCTATTTATATCCGCCTATCTTATTTCTACTTTTTCATTCCATTTATCATACTTTCCATTATATGACACCAATTAACAATAACCATTTTATCATTATCTTCTACCATACTAATTTCAATCCATGCATATATTATGGCACAAAAAAAACAAAGCATAACACATCCACATTATCCACATATCTTGCATACTCATGTTAGGAACCATACAAATACATATCATAGAATAATCTATCATATACCACATATATAGATATCATCACATGTATATATCTTGAATCCATTAGGTCCACATTATAGAAGTCATATAAGTCATATAGGTGATCATCATTATATCCTCAAAAAACTCAAAAATATATCATAGCATTACATCATGATAACATCTAGTCTATACATCACATCATAACATCATCATGTAACATGCATAGCTGTCACAACTAAAAATGAATCTCATCACATATATATGTAAAAAAATTATGTGTCATGATACAAGACTAAATAAATTCTGTACATGGGCTCATTAGCCATAAATATGCAATACATCATTCCCACAAGCCAAAAAAAATAATTGTCTACAAAAATGTATCATCTAAATGCGTAGATCTTTAGAGAGCTCCCTCCCTTAGAATGGGTAGGAGCAAGATGATGCGACCCTGAAGGAATTGGAGCCTATGACCCTCTCTCTCCCTGCTATCCACTCTATCATGGTACTAATCTAGGAGGTGGTGGCCCCATCACACCCTCACTCACTGATCTCCATGATTTGGATCTCTTTGATCTACTACATATAAAACTAGGAGCTCGCTCATTTGGAGGTACTAATCCCTCATACAAAGAATTATAGTACAAAGATTCTTGTGGATATCATTCAATCTCTAAGGCCATTTTTGTAGCAGGACTCTATGCCACATCTTGAATCCTTAGTAACAATTGCTCTACTTGTCGAGGTTGAATAATTGCTGCATCTCTCTCCATTGTCATACTAACTAACTGACCATGTCATAGGATAATTGTGCCTGCAAACCCTATACCTAAATCTATGCATCCACAACTATTCCTATAAGCCATATACTTGGGATTGTAGAGCTACAATTTGACCATCCCCATCATGACCCACTACCTCCTCTCCTATTGGTGGATATTATATTGCATGTTCTCCTAGTGATGGTGACTACACTGCCTATTAGACCATAGGTGGTGGAACTGCTACTACCTAAACATTGGGTACCTATCCTCCATCTCCCCCATCATCCCCATGCCCAAATTAGTGATATAATCGCCTACTGCTCCTCCTTGAATCCTCTCCCCCTCTCCTCTCCTTCTCACCACACCTCCCTACCCACTATCATCTACCATCACCACCTGTAATATTTTTCAATTGTGTAGCTCTCATCCTTGCCCACCATCTACCATTATACTCTAGTGTAGTACCTGCATCACTAATATTTGTATCTTGAAAAATGGATGTTATTCATAATAGAGATAAAGAATTAAAGTAGTAACCACAAAACTGCAATTCAATACTCAAATACAAATCCAAATCAATCTATAGAAAAAAATGCAACATGAATGAGATTAGATTCAAATAAAAAACACATTTACCTTCACCATGTTGTCATGGATTTCTTCCATTGTTTGTCTTTGCTTGCTTTGCTCTCAAAATTTAGTATGCTCTTCTTTCTCCTTAAGCTTCAAGTGTGTGGAATGATAGCAATGATGCAAAAATCCAAAGTTAATAGTTAGCCATCAACGTGTTGTGAGGGTTGATTTTATAGAAATGGTTGATTCGAATGAACAATCTAGATTACGAGGTGCAAGCTCAAGATCAATGGTTGAGGATTGTTGAGAGGAATTGACTGCCCAGCTAATTGACTATGACCGATTGCATGGAGAATAGATCAAAGTGTTAACTAATATTGACAATTAGTTGACTAAATTGATTGATTCAAAGACTTGAAGCGAGTGGGAGTAAAGTGAATTGATTGATCAGTGAACTAGAATTGATTATCCAGTTGATTGGAAGAGAGTGTTAGTTAAGTTTGAGGGAATTATGCATGAGAATAATTAATTAAATAATTAATATTGGAGGAATGTGCAAGTGAGGATTAATTAATAAATAAAATGTTTATTTATTAATGGATGATGTTGAGACAAAATAAGGGAATTAAATAATTAATTTAATTAATTAATCTAGAGGTGTGAAAGTGGTCAATTAAATAATTAATAACAATTATTTAATTTAAGAATGGTGTTGAATGTTTTTTATTAGAGGTAAAATATAGGTTTTGAAGGGACCCAAAACCATTTACAAAAGAAAGCAACTAAAACTTAAGAAAACAAGACTAAACAAAAATCAGCCCAACAACATCGACCCAACATCAAAAATTCAGCCAAAAAGGAGGACCCCAACCAACAACACTACATGTTTTTTAGAATATCTGTTGCCTCCACATTTCTTGCTACAACCTTCTGAGCTTCATCCAAAACATTAGGCATTTCTTTACCAGAAGCCCCAACCTAAGCTTTAGTCTTGTTTCTAATCCTAGCACTAGGACCATCCATATTCACCTTAGTAATCAAAACAATACCCTTCTCCCCACCCTTTTCAACAACAACCTACTCCTCCATCAGCTTACCAACAACACTGATCTCTTCAACATGAGCACTTTCTTTACACTTCTTGGAACTAACCACAAGAGGAATAACGCCAATAGAATCAAATTTACCAACAGATTTAGACACCTCTCCACCCCTCATCACAGTAGCCCAAATTTTCTCTATTTGATCCTCAAGGGTGAGGATTCTACCTTCCAGATTCTATTTCATCTTAAGATTTTCCTCCACCATAGTGTTTAAGGAATCAAATAATTCATCTATCTAATTTTGGATAGAGGATTCCTCAACCTTACTCACCACACCCATAACTTTGACATTAGTTTTATTGAGCTCATGAAAAAACCATTTAAACAGTTTAAACAAAAACAATGGAACCCTCATGAGCAGTTCCTAGCACATCATACATTTCTTCTCTATCAATATTAAAAACCCCCTTCCCCAAAGCATCTTCCTCCTTAGAGGAGCTAACCCTATCATGACCAGCATAAATTTCCTTACCTTTCCCAGTAGTAGCCAAAGTCTTGATTTTGCGGATGGAGCTCGCAATCTCCTCTGCCATAGCCTTTCTCTTTTTCAATGTCTCCAATTCCACATCCTGGGTATCCACAACAACACCATCAACCCCAGTCTTAACTTTCTATTGAAAGTATGACTTAACACTCAGAGAGTCATTAGCATCAAGACCACCCACTATAGTGAGAGGAAAGCCCCTCCAATAATTCAATCGCAAACTTCAGAACCCATTTCTTCCTGCTTCCCTCCTTTGGCTCCTTCTTCTGCTTGGTAACAAGGAGCGGCGAAGAAGCCTCACCATACAAATCATTCTTCTCCTTCACACCCCTACTCGACATATCAACAACCACCTCATCACTACAAGTCACATAGCCCTTGCTAGCACATGGCTCCCCTTTTTCATCTTTCCCACAATAGGGGAATGAGGACCCACCTCCAAAGAAGCAAGTGAATCCGGCACAATGTCCACATCCTCCTCTGAATCCAACTCTTTTTCCAATATAAGTTTCCTTTTCTTCGCTTTTTTGTTGGCCGTCAATTAAACAACTAATGACAATTATTTAATTAAAATAGAGGAATAAGTGTAATTAACGACATAATTAAATAATTAAGGTTTATTTAATTAATTAGGAAGATTAATGTTAATTAGGACATAATTAAATAAATAAGATTTATTGAATTAGTCAGAAAGGGTGAATAAAATGAATTAATTAAATAAGGTAATATTAATTAATTAATAGTAGAATATGATATTCAATAATGATTAAATAATAAGGGGTTATTTAATCATTACAAAAAAGGGTGAAAATTAGTAAAAAGGTGTTACTCGTAGACTAGGACAATTACGGGTATCTACATTTTGCCCCTTTTTGATACAATGCACTTTTATAGTGTTGTGTCAAAGAAATTTAAAAAAATTGTGCTCAAGAGTTGCCCTAGTATGCTCTGATGACAATGAGATAGGATGGTGCCCCCTTGGAAAAATTTGCAAATAAAAAATTCCAAAAAAATTGGGAAATTATTTTGACAAGCTAATTTTATAGTGGTAAAATGCATTGGTAGCAAAAGATTTCAATTTTAGGGCACTTGGGGTGTCTGTATTTTCATTTGAAACTCAAAGTTGATGTGTCTAGTTATAAAGGGGGGTTCACTTTGCCACCTAAGGTCTATAAATAGTCTCTAGGGGGGTCAAATATACTCATTTGTGCTTTTGAGTTTTAGAATTTTGAGAGATTTGAGGTTAGATTTTGTTGAGGAGCAGTGGAGCTATGGCACCAATTCTAGTCAGTTCACATCGAGGATACCACGTGAGAACCTTCTGATGGTCCGAGAGCTTAAGCATCATGGTATGTAACCCTTCCTTTTAATTTTTTTCAATTTTTTCTATATTTTAGGGGTTGAAATAGACCAAATAGATGCAATGTAGTTTTTGCACTGCAACTGTAATTGCGTTCACCATATTTGTCGATGAATGCACCACATTTATGTGGTGTGATGCAATCATTTTCTCGAGCTGCATTTGTTGCATCACATGTGTAAATGTACACCACATATCTAGGAAACAAAGTTGCATATGTGAATGTATGACACAAATGTGTGACAGTGCATTACATCTATCAAAAACTACCCACAAATGAATGTACATTACATTGGTCAACTGCATCTATTAGTTTGTGCAACACATCTAATTGTTGAAAAAATTTACTCAATTTTTGCAAAATTTTCAATGAGTAAGAGGTCAAATAGGTTTGTTTAGGTGTCTTGATTGATATGATGTTCTTTTTGTGTGTAGTTGAGATTTCCTCCCATTTACACACCCAAGAGTTGACACTCCTATTTCAAATTGCGAGATCATTTGGATGATGCAAAGAGGGATATCTTACATTCACTTGGTCTATATCAAGTGACATTCATGCCCAGGATAATCAAAGATCGCTGACTACTTTAGCTGAGAGGTGGCACTCTAAGACTAGTTCCATGCATCTATCTACTGGCGAGGCCATAATTACACTAAAAGACATGTGGCGTATTCTTTAGCTCCCAATCCATGGTAAGCATGATTTATATGATCTTGATTTTGGATTAGCAATGATACATCAATATTTTGGTACAGAGGTTGTAGCCCTACTAGGTGTGGAGGATTATGAGATCTTCTAGGACACCTTGGTGGACAGATATGGGCAACTCATTGTAGTGTTGTAGTAGGTGTGGTTGTTCTAGATCGTTGAGGTCATGGATTTCTTGTTGGATGGGGCCAAATGCTAGTTGGTATGATGGAGCATGCCATAGTGTATGCTTGGGGTCCTTGTATGCTAGCCATGTTATATTTTTAGCTTCATGATGTCACATATCAAGGAGTTCATTCGATTGGTTGTGGGACTACTTTTCTTATGGTTTGGGTGTGGGAGCATATAGTCATGTTCAGATCACTGAGAGAGAGAGAGTTGCCACTAGCGCTATTGTATACATATATATGTAGAGGTGTCATTACACAGATCTATTTTGGGGATGTTAGATATTGGCGACATGCTATTGATCTACTTGATTCTTTCATATGGAGACAATACTATCAGTGTCCACCTTGGGAGGATGACATTGAGCACATTCCATATTGCAAGTAGACGAGATCTGATTGGTCACATAGTGCAGAGTTAACACATTATAGAGCGGCATTGTCAGAGTGAGCTCTCAGACAGTTTGGCAAGCGATAAGGGGAGCCTGTCGGTGTTGCTAAGTTCACGAGATCATCTTGCAAGGTGTCCCAGTGGGGACCCATGATCAATGTGCAAGTTGTTATACAAGATTTTGATCAGTTACAATTAGTTCAATGGGGTGACCCAGTAGATTCGATAGATGCTAGGATGACACTTAAGTATGATGCATGGTGGGCACATCATAGGCCCTTACCATTTATAGATCCAGATTTTCCTGCTCCTTTGGAGAGGCTTGGGAGAGGTCTTCAATGTAGGCTATGGGGGAGAGCACAAGGGAGAGGGATGATGAAGGTCATGGTGGAGGAAAAGGTGGTGGTGATGATGGAGGGGGCGGTGGAGGAAGGGATGTGGTAGAGGTGACATAAGCAAAGGTAGAGGTGGGTTTTCACCTAGGATTTTGAGACAGTTATTATCCATTCAAGAGGAGCATGAGGAGGTAGTCGGGTGGATTAGGAGGTGAGGGGGGATTAAGAGGTGAGCATGGATGTCGAGATGGAGGAGGTTTGGGTAGAGGTGGAGGTGGAGGAGGTTGGGGTAGAGGTGGAGGCAGAAGAGGTTGCCTAAGGGATAGCCATCAATAAGGGGCTAGAGGATATACCTATTAGAGAGGCCATCCTAGATGTGATGGAGGAGGAGGCGAAGGAGAGGGCACAAAATCCTCAGATGGAAGCTATGCAGGCAAAATTTAGGCTGAATTTTCATAAATATAAGGATTACAGGGGTAGGGTACTTATCTGACCATAGAGTGCAACATGGCTATGATACGGGTATAAAGGGGCAAGCAATGGTCACTTGATTTTATTGCTACCACCAGTGAAGGTAGTGTCAATTTTTCTAGGATATTTTATTGAGCCAGCATGGAGGCTCAGTATTATAGATATTTATATAAGGATGCAATGCCACCATCTCAAAGGGTACCTAGTTACACATAGAGTTAGAGCAGGTCCCACTCCCGGAGTTCACGAAGTAGTAAAGGGGTGTCCTAGTCGAGGAGATCCCCATACCAGTCGCCTAACCATTCACACGGGGATTAGTCGCGACCATTGGGGATCCAAACATAGAGAGGACATGCCACCCTCAAAAGAGTCACCATCTGGTGACAAGGGTAGTATAGGATAGGCCTATTTTTGTATATGGACATGTATATTTTTTATCAAGCCTGCGAGCTCCACATTTTTGATAGTATCACAATTTTGTACTATGACACATTTCTTGGATATATATACAAGATACATTATTTTTGGAGGCAAATACATAATATATTATATGTATGCATGTTTCTATGTGATGGATGCTTATAGATTTATGATGTTATGTTTTATGCTCACGTATGGATGGATACACATGATATTAATTTTTACTTATATGTATGTCATGATGTATGGATATTTAATGTTTATGATCTATGATGTGATTTATGATGCTTATATGATCTATATGCATGATGAAATTATATGTTTAGGATATGTTATGACATATTTGATATGATTCTATAACATGATTATGGATGTAGGATGATGCAACTCATACATTTGTTTTTGTGTGTCATAGCAGGCTACTGAGATGACCGCATGATTGAAAAAGGAAATATTAGTGCGAAGAAATAATTAGTTTGAAGTAAAGAATAGTTAGATGGATTTTTCATCCAAACCGAGATTGATGTACTAATTGATAGCATTTGAGCTTTCAAAAGTGTATGTTTTTATCATCAAAGAGCATTTTATTATGGGACAAGCAGATGTATGCACACCTATGCATGACTTGTGAAGGGAGATTTTTTTTCTATTTTATTAAAGATTATGATATTTGGGAAAGTGGATAGTGTGCACCAAGTTGCGACAAACCTTGGTGACTTTAGTATTCATTTATCAAAGATTCATACACATTAGACAAGGAGTGCTCTGATTCAGATTAGCGACAATAGAACCTTGTTGGAATATGTGAGGAAATAACCATAGAGCATGTTAATCCTGCTACAAGAAAGCATTAGTTGACCTTTCACTTGCATAGGATGTTTTGATTATTGCAGATGGAATCCAAATCACACACAATGAACTTAGTTGCCCCATTCATGCTACCAAGACAAACCATAAGCAAAAATCAAAGAGAAAAAGGTCACGATCCATCATTGCTCCCCTCATCACTTGTGGATATCATCAAGTAGCTTAGAAATATAACATAACATAAATTAGATAAGATAAGACTTAACTGGATGAAACAAGTCAACAAATATTTAGATATTTTTTCCACTGATAAGTGTGTGATATGTTTTCAAAAGATTGTGCTTGTTTTAAGGAGTGACAAATTTTGTGTAAGACACTTGGTCTGGTTTTGATAATGCAACATTCTAGAAGATAAATGATTTTTGATAAGATAGGTAACATTTATAGATACGTAGACAATTGATCAACCTAACTAAAGGCTAGTTTGGGTAGTGTCATCTATTATTCCATGATTTATTAAGCTTGGTTTTGTGTAGGGTATTCTGTTTGTTTGTGTCCAACAATGTCGATTTTCAACAAAAAATAGTTTTATTATGAAATTTAGATTGTCATGAAAATTTTACTGTGATGGACCCTAGGGGGACTAACCTATGCCTTAGGGGCTCGTCAATGATTTCCTTGCCTACACTGACACATGTAGAGACAATGTAGTTCGACTGACCATGACAAGTGATAGTTTATTCTAGAAATGTAGACTATGATGAAGATTTGACTACGATGGACCCTAACGGACTGACCTATGCCTCAGGGGCTCATCAATGATTTGCCTTACCTATGTACACATGCAAAGAAAATGTAGTTCAATACCATTGGTTTGAGATTGCTTTTGACCTTCTAAAATTTTATGACTATTTTTGGATTTTTCAAAGGATATTTGAATGTTTTGGATTTTTAAAAGGATATTTGAATATTTTTGGATTTTATATTTTAACATGTTTTGGTGTTTTTTTTTTGTCATAACATTCTTGGATACCATGTGCAAGATTCTTATGGAACCCTAGGTTGAGGATTTCCCCAAATTTGGAATAGGACCAATTACTATGAAAGGAGTGGATATGATAAGAGGTTGACACTAAATGTTAATCAATCTCAAGCCATGAGAAGGGGTGGGAAAGTTTTTTATTATGAAGGAGCATTTGCTCGGGCTATTATGGGTGGAATCTGAGAGTAGTGATAGATGGTAGAGAAGTAGTCAACTACATATGGGGCCTATTTTCCAAGTTTTCACCATGTTACTTATCCAAAGTGCCACCAAATGGTTTTCACTATAGGATGGATTATTTCTCTTTTTCTTTTCTTTTTCTGTTTTTCTATTTTTTTTATTTTTTGCTTTTTAAGGGATCTCCAAAGCTCATGTAGAGTACCTTCAAAGGTTCATGCTATGATTAGATCAGGTAGCAGTTCACCCTCAGGGGTACCTAGTTGATAAGCACCAGATCTGTAGGCTACTGTAATGATATAAGGACCCAACTAGTTAGGTTCAAACTCACTCAATTTTTCTCTTTCATGTTGGTTCTTAGGAATCTCTTTTAAGACTAGATCACCAATGTCAAATTTTTGGACCTTGAATCTCTTATTGTAACTTTGTCTAAAGAAATTCTAATATGCCTACAAGTGGACCAGATTAATTTGTCTTCATTCCTCTAATAGTTTTAACTTGTGTAACCTAGAGATCCAGTAATCTTCATCGTTTATGAATTGTTGCATGGAGACACTCAATTATAGGATCTTGAACTTAATTGGTAGAATAGATTCAAAACCGAAGACAAGGGAATAAGGTGTAGCACTAGTAGGAGTATGAATGCTAGTACAATAATCCCATAAGGTTGGATTTAGTTGTACGTGCTAGTCTCAGCCAATGCCATTGACAATCTTTTTCAAGATCTTTACAATGGTTATATTCAATGCCTCTGCTTGATCATTACCCTAGGGATAATACAGAGTGGCAAAGTGATGTTGGATGAGGTACTTTTCACATAATTCTCAAATTTCTTCATTTTTTAAGGGATGCCCACTATCGGTGATGAAAGGAACACCATACTGACATATGTAGTTCACTATGAACTTTGACATTTGTTTACCGATGATATATGTCATTGGTATGGCTTCGATCCATTTAGTAAAGTATTTTGTTGCAATAATTATGAACTTGTGCCCATTAGCCAATGTAGGGTGAATCTTTTCGATGAGGTCTAGTCCCTATTGGGAGAAAGGACAAGGTGAAGTAACTAGATGAAGTCCCTATGCCAGTGCATGTACTAGATCACCGTGGATCTAATATTGTCTATATTTCTTCACAAAGTGGTAGGAGTCACATTCCATTGTCATCCAATAGTATCTTGTTCTCATAAGATTCTTGGCTAGGGTAGGACCATTAGAGTGAGCTACGTGTATACCTTCATGTACTTGTAAAGTCATTTTTTATTCTTTCATGTCGAGACATCTAAGAAGGGTACTATCTAGACTATAGTAATATAGGGTATTTGTGATGATAACATATTTAGCCACTCATCGAATAAAGGTTTTTTGTTGGTTATTCAACAAGTCAGAAGGGAGGATTTGATCATGAAGGTAATTGTATATGTCCATATAATAGGGGGAATCAAGACCAACAATCTTGCACATGAGATTAGATTTGGGGACATTGAACACAAGGATCAAAAGCTATTCCACTAAGAACTCACATTGATGCACATTATTTGGTATGTATAAGAGAGATCTGATCGTATCCATTGTATCAATTGCTTTATTCTGAACCCTCGGAAGTTGTGTAAACAAGATATCATCAAATTACTCCAAATGGTCCACCATACTATTGTACGGTACCAACTTCTCATATTTTATCTCATACTCATCATTGACCTATTGGATGACCAATTATGAGTCACCATAGACATGCAGGTTTTTGGTCTTCCATCTTATAGCTTCCCTAAGACCTATTAGCAAGGCTTCATATTCAATAATGTTATTTATGTAGGGGAATGCTATTCTATAAGATTTAGGGATCGTGTCCCCTTGGGGTGTGGTGGAAAAGACACCAGCTCTTGAACCATGATGCATGTAGGATCTGTCAAAGTACAACTTCCATATAGTGGATGTATTCAGTGTGAATATTGCCTCATTAGGGAATTTTGATATCAAAGGTTAAAATATAGGATTAGGAGTGTCGACTAGCTGATCTACTATTACCTATCCCTTTATAACTTTCCTTTCTACGTACTCTATGTAAAAATCACTGAGGAACATTACCCATTTTTCCAATCTACATGTTAATGTGGCCTTGCTGAGTAAGTACTTCAAAGGGTCTATTTTTTCTATCAGCTTGGTTGGTAGATTCAAAATTTAATGCCTTAGTTTTTGCATAGCAAAGATGACAAGATATTCACACTCGAAGGGATTATAGTTGAGTTCATATCCCACGAGGATACGAATAATGTAATATATTGCTCTTTCTTTTCTGTCCTTGTCATTTTGTGCTAGGAGGGATCTTAATGCAGATGATGTGGCTGATACATACAAGATGAGTGGTTTCCCATCAATAGGTGACATCATTACTAGTTGCAACATTAGGTAGTCTTTGATTTTCTAGAAGGTCTGCTGACAAGAATTGGTTAATTTGAAAGGGACATCCTTGTGAAGGAGATATTGAAATAGGTGGCACTTGTCTACCAGTTGTGCTATAAACCTGTGGATAGAATAAAATTTTCTCTCTAGGCTCCTTAGTTGTGTTAGATTAGAAGGTGGGGGAATTTCCATGATGGTTTTCACCTTTTCAAGAACAACCTCTATGTGAAACTATGTATCCTAGGAGCTTCCCTGAGGTTACTCCAAAGACACATTTCTTTGAGTTTAGTTAAACCTTATATTCTTCCAACCTTATATAAAAATTTTGTCCAATGCTGCAAGATGTTTGTCTCTTGTGAGGGATTTTGATAGTAGTTCATCAACACAGTCTTCCATAAAAGTGTGCATCATGTCATGGAAGATGGTGTTCATACCCCTTTGATAGGTAGCTCTAATGTTTTTAAGGTTGAAGGTCATAGGTAACTATTTTATCGTGTTAATCTTCAGGTGCAATTCTGATTTGATTATAGCCAGAGAAACCATCTATCAGTGATAGCATCTTATACCTTGTTGTGAGGTCTACAATCATGTCCATGTTTGGTAAAGGGAAAACATCCTTCAAAGAAGCCTTATTCAGATCTCTAAATTCAATACAGATGTGTATGACCCCAGATGGCTTGGTGACTATTACCATATTTGAAATCCATTCTACATAGTCTACTGGTCTTATGAAACTAACATCTAGCAGTTTCTTCAATTCAACTTTGACAAGCAAGGAAATATGTGGATGCATCTTTCTCAACTTCATCTTGAAAGGTTTAACGTTAGGAAGAAAAGGTAAGTGATGATGGACTAGCTCAAGATCTAGCCTAGGCATGTTTGCATAAGATTGTGTGAAGTTGATTTTCCTTTCAGTGAAAAAGTTGATAAAGCTCAACTTCTCTGTATTGATTAGGGACGTAGCAAAGTGAATGATTTTTGGATCCTCTATTGTACCTATGTTGATTTCTTTAGATTTCTCAACCAATAGAGGGGATTTCTCTTGAAAATTTGTAGGAAGCATGCTCAACCTTCCATCCTTGGGTGCCTTAGGGAGGTTTTCACCTTTAGATATGTCATTTATATTATCCTTTGCTATGTCTGTAGGTACCTTTTGGTTTTCACCTATAGAATTTTTTTCTTTGTTTTCATTTTTGTGATTGGAAGGCAGGAAAAACTCCCTGAAGTACACAATAGTTTCAAGATCAATAGTGAATCTGGCCTTGTGATCCCCACTCATTATACCTTCTCTAATCCCCATGAACTTAGCAATTGCTTCATCATTTTTGAAAATGTCCAAGCGCGGTGACCTTGTTGGTCCCAATCAATTAATTGGAGAGGGATTAACGACATGTTATCATAGATATCAAGAAACATTAAGGATGATCTAGATAGGCTAAAGATGGCGAATCATCAAGGTCCCAAAAGGTATCGATATAGGCTTGAACTTTAGTTTCATTAGTAGGGGATTCAAGTTCCATACCTATCCTAGAAGTATTGACAACTTCAGAAGCGTTGGTGGCTTTCTTCCAAAATACCTTAGTACTAGGAGCTCTCACTTTCAGTGGTTGATATCCCATCCATTTGTTTCTCAACCATTTTCTCATTAGTATAGGTTTTTTCATACCCTTTTTTTGTAGTCTAAGGCTACTATGACCATTGTAGCCTTTATGTTTCATTATGTCAAAACCCTTGTCATATTGATCCATAGGTATCTCAACATGTATCTCATCCTCTTCATCTCCATATATCCATTTGGAGAGGTCTTCATTGATACATTCCTTTCCTAACTCGCCCCACTTGGTGAAGGTTGTAGGTAGGTGATATTGAATTGTCACTTTGGGATCCTTCTTGATATGTCATGGTTCACCATAGTGTTTAGGTGAAAATGGTAGCTTCCCCATGCAAAATAAACTTTCAATATTATACTCTTCAACTCCATCATCTTAGATCAAGACCTTGCTTTCAAGGAATGCTTTGGGTAAAGATAAAGCTTTCAATAGAGAGGTAGGGTCAATATATGAAGAGGAGGTGGAAGGTGAGCCTTCCCTATGGCTAGGTATATTATGTTCAGTGGTACCCCTTAGGTTACTATAGTATTAAAATGGGTCAAGATCATCAAAAATAGTAATATTTGGACCATTGTAAGGAAAATTCAAACAATGATGATATCTTGAAGGGATAACCTTCATGGCATGAATCCATGGGTGTCCAAGAAAAAGGTTATAGGGTAGATCTAGATCCTAAACCTGACATACCATGTCTTGTACAACATGACCCACTCTAATTGGTAGAATGATAATGCCCTTAGAAGAGCCTTCTATGTCATCATATCCTCATATCATAATTCTCCTTGACTCATCTATACAAGCCTTAGAGAATCCCATGGTCATAACCAGTTTTAAAGTGCATATGTTTAGCCCAGTCCCACCATCTATCAAAACTCATCTAATTTTGTGCTTGTTAGTATATACTTTGAGGTGTAAACGTTCATTATGATTTGGATTCTATGAAGTATAGTCTTGTTCAACGAATGTTACATGATGGGTGGTAGCTAAAAACCCTACCATGGATTGAAACTAGTTTACATCTGGATCGATGGGTATAGATGAATTTTTAATGCTTTGTCTAGAATAGCCTTATGCTTAGGAGAGGTGTGTAGCAACACAAGAATTGAGATTTGAGTAGGGTTTTTCCCTAGATGATTGATTAAGTTATACTCATGTGTCGGTCGGGGCTTGGAAGGGGCTCCTTGCAAAGTCACCTTCAATCATCTGGTGGTAACCACACACTCAAGATTTTTATTTTTTATTATGACAGTGGATATGTTGTGATCTAATTTTTAGATATAATTTACTATGTAATCATAGGAAAAACTAGTATAATTTGCTACATATTTTCCACCTATTCCATAATTGGAGGATTTTCCTTTCTCATGGGTTTGCAAAGGATCCTTGAAGATTGTGTGATCTACATTTGTGGTCTTGGGTTGGTTATTGATTTGAATATCACCTTGCTCTATGTGATCATGTATGATGTTCTTTAGTTTAAAGCAGACAAATGTTTTACGTCCTTTGGTTCTATGGTAGTCACATAAATCGTTGTCATTCAACTAGGTTGGTTTGAATGGACTTGGCTCATAATGTCTAATTTGAATAAGTGGAATGACATTGTTTTATACCAATTTCTTTAAAACTGATTCAATTGGTTCCCCTAAGGGCATGTACTTCTGTATTGGTTGGGGGTTCCTTGGAGGACCATGTGGTGTGTTTTTTTGCACCAAATTAGTAGCTTTCTCCTACTTTTGTGGAGGGTTATTGGTGTTCTTCATTTTGGGTCCTTTGAGATTGATCACAGGATGAGCCTTATTATGACCTTACAATCCATGACACCATCATTTGTCACTTTTTTGTTTTGTGGTCAAAATTTTCTCTTATCGTTGTTGGAATTATTGTGAGAATAAAATTGCTATTCTCCTTAAATATTTTTACAATCACTCTATAAATGAGGTCTTTCTCGATGGAGAGTCCTTTCTCTATGACCTCCTCAAACATGTTAGAACAATGGATCTATAAGTGGAACACCACCTTCTTATTGAGGTTCTCCAAAAAAAATTGGACCAATTATTTTTTTGGTATATGGCAAGCACACTTGCTGGCTAAGCTTCTCCATCTTTGCAAGAATGAAGCAAATGCCTCTCCAAAATTTTTTTTCTTAGCACAAATTTTATGATGTTAATGTTGTTTGATATATTATAGAAAAGTGAGTGATGAAATTATCCATTAGTTCACTCTAAGCGTGTATTCTTGGAGGTAACTGTGTGAACCATATATGGAAAAAGTCTCATGAGGTATGTATGTTCATGAGCCACATCTAAGGAGGCTATATGAAACTCTCATTTATGTTCAGCAGAGTCTCCCTTTCTCTTATACTTGTCACATTTAGGAATGATGAAATTTGTGGGAAAGGGGAGCATGTGAATTCTCCTATCGAAAGGGTAAGGACATAGGTCCTCCATTGAGTAGGTTTTTCTACTCCTAGTTATGTGCATGTTGGTCATCTATTGTTGTAATGTCTGTAAATGTTAAGCCATCAAATCCATGGGAAATGGTGTTGATAGAGTTGTGTTGGGTTGGATGTATTGTGTGTAACCTTGTGAGGGGTTCCTGAATGGATTAGTGTTATGTTGTGGGGTGAAAGTGTATCCATGCATATTTTGACCTGTCACAACAAACTAGTGTTGTTACATGGGTGGGATGTGTTGAGATTCTGATGTGTACATGAGATTTGGATTAATTGATGATGGTGGCGGTTGGTTAAGACCAATTGTGAATGATGAACCAAGATTGTTGGTTGTCAAGGTGGGGGTGAATTAAACCCCAACTGTGATTATATAACCATGATTGGTTGGTTGTTGTAGTGGGGGTTGATTAAACCCAAATTTGAATGATGAACAATATTTTTTGGTTGTTGTGGAGGGGGTTGATTAAACCCAAATGTTCATGATGAGCCAAGATTGGTTGGTTTTTATGGTGGGGGTTGATTAAACCCAAATGTGGATGTCAAACCAAGACTAGTTGGTTTCTTTGGTGGGGGTTGATTAAACTTGAATGTGGATGTCAAACCAAGATTATTTGGCTGTTATTATCGTGGAGTGTTTTGAATTGCTCTGAAAAAGGATCGAGTTCTTGCCAGAGGTGTGTTAATTTTATATGAAGTGGGTGATGTACCCACTTGTGGTCTTGAATATGAAGGGTTGGTATTTCATATCTTGGTGTGTTTGAATTGGTAGAATTTTGAACTATAGTCATAGTGTGGGTTGGTGTTGGTGTTGTAGAAGTGGAGGAAAATGGATTTTCCATTGGTTTAGTGAATGTAGGAAGTGGTGGTATATTCACAGTTGATGCAAAATGTGTCGTTTGGGTAGGCGACATGCCTGTGTTCAACTATGATGTGGGTGGTGATGTAGTAGGTGCCACTAGTGGCGGTCGATTCATAACACCTAATCCTAGTGATACTATATACATATTCTCCCTTATGATGGTGGATATATGAAAGTTAGGTGGAAGCCTAGCTCCATTTTGTGTAAGTTTCATGAAGTTCTTGTTAGGGTTTTATGACACAATTTCATCTATAATCCTCAAGGTCCTAGGATCTTGTGATGCATTTTCAATTTCCTTGGGTGTGAGCCCTTGTTCTACCTCACATATAGTGTAATTATCAAATGGGGGAGATTTTGAGATTGTGAATATGTGTGATCACTAGTTGTTGCACCAAAGTTCATGCCACTTATTGGGTTGTGCATATGATCAGAGTTTGGATCCATCTTGTTGGTGATTTTTCTTACAACACCCAATCTTAAGGAAAATAACAATGCCTAAACCAAGGGATCAAGAGGTTAAGACAAAGGTCTTGCACTATCATCACATCAAGGACAAGAAAGGCTAATGAACAAGGCTATAATAATCCTTCTCCACTTTGAGCTCCATAATACTCAGGAGGGTGTTCCTATTCAAAGATCTACACATATATTACGACTTGCACTAAACAACTCATTGAAGATTTATAGCATGTGGATGGTTCTCAGATAAATGTATAAAGGGTGTTATACTTTTGATTACATTTAGAGATAATCCCTTTACACCTTGAAACGACACTGAGAATAGATAAATTAAGAGAAATCTTCATCTCAAGCACACAAAGAAGTTACAACAAAATCATTCTTAAGCATAACCTCTATGTTCTTTAATCCCAATGAAGATACACGCAACTATAAATAAGTTAAAATTTAAAATAAAAAAGATTCATTAAATTTTTCAATGGTGATTCCTTCTAGGGTTTGCACAAAACAAGCATACTAGACCAGTGCCTTGTCCATAACAAAGTCAAAATGAAATAACCCATTTGGTAATAGCCCAAACACAAAACTAGTGACCACTAAACCAGTACTGCCTTATAATAATGAGGACTTTTTTGGACATATTTGTAACATTATTAGTTATCCTAAATGTAACACAATATATTCAACATTTGATTGAAAGCACACTTTAACCTATTCTTTGAACAAAAGCCATCAATCCAAACACTTATTGAAGTAAATTTGCAACAAAAAACATTATAATCCTTGATTACTTTGATTGAAAATATAATACATACATTATGGAGACATTACAATATGACATGGTTCATCCCAAGTTACAAATTGATTTGCTTGCCATTAAAAAATGGATTACAACATTGAACCTTGAAATTTTAAAGAAATCCTAATCTACAGACAACCCTGTAAAAAATTACAATACCCAAGACCTAGAAAAACTATAACCCCCATACAATGAAACCATTTCTCATTTAAGAGAAAGGAGAAGAAAGTAGAGAATCCCTAAGATCTATCCACCATTGACACATGGCACACACGAGCTCCCTTGATTTGCAACCCACTAGAATTAAGAGAATGCCTCTTCATACTTTATTTTCCTTCTTCATTTTGTCTTCATTTGCAATTCCTATACAAACCTTTAGCCTATATGTAAAAACCCTTTTTCTGCCCTCATTTTCACTTTGCAAGTGAAAAATATTAAGTTTAGGGTCAAAACCCACTTACCTAGTTTCCACTTTTCTCTGCAGGTGAATTTTTGTTTACCCATATGCGATCAACTTCACTACTGGCATTTAAATACATGATTTGAACCCTGCACTTCAACCTTCAAATCTCCCATTTTACACTGCATTTTATTGGACATTTTGTCAAACAGTTGGTTGGTATCCATTTTACATGCAATCTTATTTGAAATGATCCTATTTACCTTTATCTACATTTTAGTAGCCTTCCAAAATTCTCATAACAACATTAAAAATGTTGCAGAGGTAATTAGAAATATTACTTGGTCATGATAATGAATCATTAGCCATTTTTCCCCCACATGCAACCACAAAATGCATAAAACTTTTCCCAGATTGCTTCCTGGACATGAGAAATGCTCCAAGCACTTTTCTAGAGGTTGCAACAATGTTTTCAAGCCTGCAAATGTGTGAAATTATGTTCAAAACCCAAAAACGTGAACATTTTAATTTCTACTCCTTCCACAATGAAAATCTCTCCCAAAAACCTCTTCATGTGAGCAACAAAAACAATGGGAAAAATCAACAAGTATGATTTCATCACATAACACATTCTTTGGTTTAATTCCCCCTTCAAAAAATGCATTGTGTTGAGAATAGATGAAAATAATCTTTAAGACATTGAAAATATATTAAAAGATTCCCTTCAAATTTCCTCACATGCCTCCAAATGAAATCCATCACAAGTAGCAAAGCCATCGCTATATTATTTTTTTCCTTTAAAAAATGTGCTGGAAACTTTGTGCATACAGTAAAAATCAGTCAATCACGTGAGAAACCATCACAACAAGTAAAGACATTGTAGCTTTTGAAGAGGGAGAGAGTTTAATAAATGTGATGTCTGATGGAAACTTTGAACCATCGCACAAAGCATTACCATCGCTGCTTATTTTCCACTCCACATTGCCAAAATACATTGTAAATGAAGTAAGCACTGAGACTTAAAATATTTTATGAGACGTTCTCATCACATGAGAAAAAGGTTTGAAAAGTTAGCAAGAAAAGGCTTCATCACACAAGAATAGTGCATCACATCTTTAAACTTGTTTGTCCATTGCTAAAATGCGCTGCCTTTAAGCAGTGCAATGGCTTCATGAAAGTCAATAAATTTTGACAATTAAAAATTGCACTTTAATACCTTTGAAAATATATTGAAACTTCACCTCAAAGAGGCTCACATGCCTTTCTTTTTTGCTAAATATTTAAAACATTTAAAATGTTTTAAAATATTGCAGTTTAAAACATTAGAGAATAGGGAAAATTTTAATTTCACCTGCTTGCCAAACGGTGGAAATTCACTATGTGCAAACAAGAACCCTTGGAGCTCATATTTTTTTTGAGCATCCATAATAAATTAAATAAAACATGAGTTTTCAATCAGATTTTTCCCAACAATAAAAAATTAGGTACCTCCTTTGTAAACAAGCCTATCTAACATGTTCGCCGCAGTTGAGAAACATTAAAATAATGCACCAGTTGGCCTTAGATCTTGATGCAACTAGAATTGAAGAGGTTTTAGACCAAAATCCAAAATGGGTTTCCCTTAGAATTTTGAAATTTTTGACTTTTCAGAACACCAAATCTAGCCCAGTTGTAGTAAAAAACACATGAAATAGTGTATCAAAACCCATCTTGAAAGCATGAAACTAAGTAGGCACACTACCATATGTACCAAGAAAATTTCCACCACATGGATTTGCAAGATGACCTCTGAATTGCAAAATTTTAATTGACAAAGATGGGCTCCGAGGTAGATTAAGCAGTATGCCGACCTAACCTCTATCGACACATTGAAAGGACATAAGTGCTTCAAATTTGTAGGTGCCATCAGTAACTCAGGTTTGAGGATGCATGTCCCTTGTGGGCATGGCAAGATTTGGGATCTCTAGGGAGTAGACCAAGTGTCATATCCATTAGGCAGCTCTATAATTGTTCCTCTATGTTGCATTGAAAACCATTTTCAAACTTCACTTGGTGGCCCTAGGCCCCCAAAAATGTAGAACCAATATTTACCTCTATCTATTCTCTATTATCTATACTAGGCCAAGTCTAAAAACACTGCCATTATATACCTGAAAACCAACATTATTGCTAGCATGCTCAACCATGTTACTGTGCTTTCCAATGCCACCATTGATTCTGTCAATTTGAAATCTGTAATTAGACACTAACTAAAGTATACCAACATTTGATATGCATATATCACACCAATCAGATAGGAAACTTACAATTGGTGTAATAAATAACATCAGAAAGATCATTTTCATTGTCATACATAATCACTTTCTTATCAAATTGAATCGAAAAATGAAAAAAGTTCATACTATGCTTGAAAAGAGTCATTATGAGAATTCTTCTCTTCATTTATCTATACATCAAATATGAAACCCTCATATTAATTAGGATCAATGAAGATATCATGCCCCACATATGGTATGTAATCCTCTTTTGTAATAAACAAAGCATTTTCACATTCAAACATCTCATTCAACTGAATTGCATCACAATTTTTTTTATCTCTATCCAAACAACATAGCTCAATCACATTATTATATGGCCCAATGATCTAAAAATAAGACTTATCAATATCCATAATATCATTTTCCATACTCAAATCAAGACATTCACAAAAAACATCAACATCCCATGCATAAACAAAGCTTTCCATCTTAGGTTTAGAAACAAGGTCATGTGCATTCTTCACACCATCACACAATCCTATGTAAAATGTTTCAAATAAAGGCTCAAATAATTTAGAATTTGTCTCTACAACAAATCCCTTGTAGTGACAGTTTAAAACACATTCACTATCGCAATGAGCATCACACCTAACATTACCTCCTACTGCATCAACATGAATATCTGAAGTACACTGATCGTGAGGAAGACCATATGTTTCACACCTAGTAAAAAGGTCCTCATATGCATCCATTTGATTAACACAATCACATTCTTCAAGTGCAAATTCATCATAAAGAGTTTCATCAACTATACCAACATTTGTCTTTAAATTTTCACTTTCATGTACAACTACATCTATGTTTTCCTCATGCAAACAATCGGTGATAGCTTGAAAGCCAAAAAATGGGATAGAAGAAGGTAAGAGATTAAACAAGGAAGGAATCCCTTGTTCACCAGTTACATTACTAACATACACGTGCTCTACATAATTAGCTTCTTGAACTAATTCATCTAGTGTATCTCTTGCACATATATCTTCTTCTTTGTCCATACTACTACAATAATTAGCAAGGTCATATTCATTACCATCCAACTAAAAATCATCATTTGTTTCTTCATTGCAGTTTCTCACAGATGATTGTTGCAACTGAAAGTCATTGCACACTATGCCATTTGCATTTGATATATTGCCAATCTCAAGAGTATTCCCTAGATTAATGGACTCCATCTCATCATTATGAAGGATTACAACAATACTACCAACATCTCTTGTAGAATCAACATGACCAAGTATACCATAGCAATACTAATTACATATCTCTTCTTCAAAAAGTATGTTCAATTCATATACCTTGTCATGCTCATGTCTAAGAAAACTTGGAGTCCCATTGTTCTTCACAATCTCATGTTCATTGCTAGAAAAGGGGATATTCAACTCACCCTAGTTTTCAAAATCTAACCTTTCCATATAAGATTTAGAAAGTCTTACATCATCAACACAATCTAAATTGAGATGATCATTCAAAGAATTTTCAACACTATCATAGATTTTCACAACATCACCATGTGTTTGTGAGCTTTCAAAAATATTGTCATCATCTTTATTGAAACACTTTTCACCTAGGGAGATCAATTCTACCTCTTCTTCTTGAAAGGATTCCTAGTCACTAGGGTTGTAAATAGAATTGTAGTCACCTTGGTCATTTAGACAAGAATGCTTTTGAGCTGGTTGCCTACTTACATCAGTAACACTACTATTGTCATCATGAAGACTTGAAACTTTGGAATCAACATACTTAGTGAAGTGACCTAAAAATAGATATTCAACTTTTATTGCATCTTTAGATAAGATCAATGCATCTAACCCAAAGGATTCGTCATGTAACACCCTTTCTCCTTGTCAATGAATGAGAATATGCTTTTAGTATCATCTGCATCATTACAACCTTCATCTGATATAGAGAGTTGGCTCTCTATTTTTGTATTTTAAAAGCAAATAGGAGTGAATTCACATGTTTCATTCATTTCATCATGTCTTACATCCTGGCTATTATGGCTCCAATCTTCATCTGCATATACCTTCTACATGGGCTGATAAGAAAAAGAATCTTCCCCTCTGTCAAATACACCACCTTTTTTTGCTATATTATGTTCACTCCTTTGGTCACAAAGGGAAAGAGCACCATCACTCATTATAGACATAAAATAATTTCCCCATCTCATTTTTATTTCTTCATAAACTGAAAGCCATGGGTATATACATTTAACACTTGGAGGCTTCAAATCATGGGATATAGTACTCAAACTTGGCTCAGAATTCTCATAGAATAAATCAATGCAAAATGATTTATTAGGTCTTTTTGATTCTGGCATTGCAAATAAATATTTCATAAATCTTCTATGAAAATCATATGAGGTTTCACCCTCATATCTCTGTATATCATACAATGCATCAATAGGTGATATAGATTCAACCATATTTTTAGATTGTTCTTCAAATTCTTCTTGGATATGTAGATGTCTATTGTCAAATAGGCATACATTTTCTGCTAATATTCCTTCAAACTGATCAATGAAAGGTATCCTAAGACCTCGCCATAAAGATATGCAATGCATTTGTAGAGTAGAAAACCAACATTCAACATCATTTTCTAAAGTTATTACAAAAAAATTCATGATAACATCCTCTTCTTCTATTTGAGAGTATTCTATCAAATTGATGAAATCAATAAGATGTTTTGATGTTGATTCTTCATAACCCCCTCTAAACTTAGGCATATATTCATTTATTTTTCTTGGGAAAAAGTGTGGATAACCTTAGATTTTACTGAAATCCAGAGGGTTATATCATTCAGTAGAGACTATTTTTTCTTTCAGCAAATGACTTGTTATATCATGGCATTATGGGTTGTAAAGGGAGAACCAGAATAGTTATACATATTTACAAATGAAGACTTATTCCCTCTACAACTATTTGCTTCTCAACATCTTCCTTTCTAGAATATTAGGTTTTCTCTATTCCCTTCTTCCTAATGCTAAAATAAATCAATAGGGAACCAATTTATTCTTCATACTTTTTAAACATGGTTTTCATAAAACAAAAACATGAAAAATACCTGGATATGTTGTAGCTACTGCAAATTTTCCTTCTTGACTGGAAATATTTATAGATCTAAAAAATTCTTCACATCTTTATCAGGTTCTTTTCACAGAGTCGCCACCTCTCTTTAGAGGACAAAATATTCAAGTAGCTAGAAGCTTCTTCATAAGTCATCTCTTTCTAAGTTCTTTTCACTAGCAAAGTGCCATATCTAATAAATATTCTCAAGTATGCTGCAAAAACTCTTTCTCCAAGTATGAAAGTCTTCAATATTTGAAACAA
Source organism: Sequoia sempervirens (assembly GCA_007258455.2). Classification (NCBI taxonomy): domain Eukaryota; kingdom Viridiplantae; phylum Streptophyta; class Pinopsida; order Cupressales; family Cupressaceae; genus Sequoia; species Sequoia sempervirens. The sequence goes on along the minus strand of VDFB02271358.1, from coordinate 253,301,246 downwards.
ATCTTTAAATTAAAAAATTCTTTGACTCTTTCCAAATGGATATTCTTTTGATCTCCCCAATAGAGTCGCCAATCTGTTGGTGATTTTTCTTGCAACCCCCAATCTTAAGGAAAATCACAATGCCTAAACCAAGGGATCAAGAGGTTAAGACAAAGGTCTAGCACTATCATCACATCAAGGACAAGAAAGGCTAACAAATAAGGCTATAATCAACCTTCTCCACTTTGAGCTCCACAATACTCAAGAGGGTGTTCCTATTCAAATATTTTCACATATAATAAGACTTGCACTAAACAAATCATTGCAGATTTATAACATATGGATGGTTCTTAGATAAAAGTATAGGGTGTTATACATTTGATTACATTTAGGCATAATCCCTTTGCACCTTGAATCAACATTGAGAATAGATAAATTAAGAGAAATCTTCATCTCAAGCACACAAAGAAGTTACAATAGAAGAATTCTTAAGCATAACCTCTATATTCTTTAATCCCCATGAAGATACATGAAACTAGAAATAAGTTAAACTTGAAAATGAAAAATATTCATTAAGTTTTTCAATGGTGATTACTTCCAGGGTTTGCACAAAAGAAGCATACTAGAACATCGCCTTTTCCATAACATAGTCAAAATGAAATAACCCATTTGGTAATAGCCCAAACACAAAACTAGTGTCCACTAAACCATTACTACCTTATAATAATGAGGTCTCCTTTGGACATATTTGTAACATTCTTAGTTATCCCAAATGCAACACAATATATTCAACATTTGACTAAAAGCACACTTTAACTTGTTCTTTGAACAAAAGCCATCAATCCAAACACTTATTGCAACAAATTTGCAACAAAAACCATTATAATCCTTGATTACTTTGATTGAAAATATAATGGATACATTTTGGAGACATTACAATATGACATGGCTCATCCCAAGTTGCAAATTGATTTGCTTGCCATTAAAAAATGTATTACAACATTGAACCTTGAAATTTGAAGAACTCCTAATCTATAGACAACCTTGTACAAAATTACAATACCCAAGACCTAGAAAAACTAGAACCCCCATACAATGAAATAGTTTCTCATTTAAGAGAAAGGAGAAGAAGGTAGAAAATCCCTAAGATCAATCCACCATTAACACATGGCACACATGAGCTCCCTTGATTTGCAACCCACTAGCATTAAGAGAATGCCTCTTCATACTTTATTTTCCTTCTTCATTTTGTCTTCATTTGCAATTCCCATGCAAACCTTTAACCTGTATGTAAAAACCCATTTTCTACCCTCATTTTCACTTTACAAGTGAAAAATATTAACCTTAGGGTCAAAACCAACTTACCTAGTTTCCACTTTTCTTTGCAGGCAATTTTTTTTACCCATATGCGATCAACTTCACTATTGGAATTTAAATACATGATTTGAACCTTGCACTTCAACCTTCAAATCTCTCATTTTACGCTGCATTTTATTTGTCATTTTATCAAACAGTTGGTTTGTATCCATTTTACCTGCAATCTTATCTACAATGATCCTGTTCACCTTTATCTGCATTTCAGTAGCCTTCCAAAATGCTCATAACAACATTAAATTTTTTGTAGAGGTATTCAGAAATATTGCTTGGTCGTGATAATGAATTGTTGGTTATTTTCCCTCATAGGCAACTACAAAATTCATAAAACTTTTCCCAAATTGCTTCCTAGACATGAGAAATACTCCAAGCACTTTTCTGGAGGTTGTAACAATGTTTTCAAGCCTGCAAATGTGTGAAATTATGTTCAAAAACCCAAAAACATGAACATTTTAATTTATGCACCTTCCACAATGAAAATCTCTCCCAAACACCTCTTCATGTGAACATAAAAAACAATGGGAAAAATCAACAAGCATGATTTCATCACATAGCACATTCTTTGGTTTAATTCCCCCTTCAACAAATTTTTTGTGCTGAGAATAGATGAAAATACTCTTTAAGACATTGAAACTATATTAAAATATTCCCTTCAAATTTCTCACGTGCCTCCAAAATGAAATCCATCACAAGCAGCAAAGCCATCGTTGTATTTATTTTTTCCTTTGAAAAATGTGCTAGAAACTTTGTGCATATAGTAAAAACTAGTCAATCACGTGATAAACCATTGCAACAAGTAAAGACGTTGTAGCTTTTGAAGAGGGAGAGAGTTTAATAAATGTGATGTGTGATGGAAAATTTGAACCATCACACAAAGCATTACCATCGCCACTTTGTTTCCACTCCACATTGCCAAAATGCATTGCAAATGAAGTAAGCACTCAGACTTAAAATATTTAATGAGACATTCTCATTACATGAGAAAAAGGTTTAAAAAGTCACCAGAAAAGGCTTCATCACACAAGAACAGTGCATCACATCTTTAAACTTGTTTTCCCATTGCTAAAACGCATTGCCTTTAAGCAATGCATGGCGTCATGAAATTCAATAACTTTTGACTATTAAAAATTGCACTTTAATACCTTTGAAAATATATTGAAACTTCACCTCAAAGAGGCTCACGTGCCTTTCTTTTTTTCCAAATATTTAAAACATTTAAAATGTTTTAAAATATTACAATTTAAAACATTAGAGAATAGGGAAAATTTTAATTTCACTTGCCAGCCAAACAATGGAAATTCATTTCATGCAAACAAGAACCTGTGGAGTCAAAAAAATTTGTGAGCGACAATAATCAATTAAATAAAACGTGGGTTTTTAATCAATTTTTTCCCAACAATAAAAAATTAGGTACTTCCTTTATAAACATGCCTATCTAACATGTTCACCACAATTGAAAAGCATTGAAATAATGCCCTAGTTAACCTCAGATCTTGATGAAATTAGAATTGAAGAGGTTTTAGGCCAAAATATTAAATGGGTTTCCCTTAGAATTTTGAAATTTGTGACTTTCCAGAACACCAAATCTAGTTCGGTTGCATTCAGAAACACATTAAATAGCATATCAAAACCCATCCTGAAAGCACAAAATTGAGCATGCACACTACCATATGTACCAATAAATTTTTTTCCACATGGATTTGTAAGATGGCCTCTGAGCTGCAAAATTTTAATTGGTGAAGATGGGCTCTGGAGTAGATTAAGCAGTATGCTGACCTAACCTTTATCAACACATTGAAAGGACATAGGCGATTCAAATTTGCAAAATTTGAAGGTTCCATCACATCTCTTTGTGTTTGAATTTAGAGCATGTGACAACCATAAAAAGGGATTGTGTTTTTGACTTAGGTCTTTTCTAGATTTTGATTTTTTTTGTATTTTGATGTTTTGGGATGAATGCAAAGTAGAATGAATCAATTCTACATTTTTGGTATTTTTTAGTTTTAGAATTTGAGAGGTACAAGACTAAAACAAATTTATACCTATGTTTTTGTGATGAGTTTTCACAAATGCAAAGACCTTATATATTTGACTTTGGATCCTAAAAAGGTGATTATCTTGACAATTTTTTTAGATTTGGACTGACATAACCAAGTGAAAATCTAAAACCTCAAGTGATGATGGTGGTTTAATAAAAAGGTTGATTTAAAACTAGACTTATGAGTTGAGAAACCTATTTTTTTTTATGGGGGTAATTTGTAAAAATGAGGTTTTGACAATTTTTAGAATGATGATACTAGAATTAACCTCTAAATTTGTTTTGGTTGTCAAATTTCAAGATGTTAAAGATGAATTTAAAGGACTTTGTGATATGACCCTAAAGATGTAATGTTTAATGTAGGAAAGTTGTAAGTTTACTAAAAAATGCAAGAAATGAATTTGTTCTGATTTTGAATTATGTGTAAATAAGATCAAGTTTATGTACCCTCTAAAAATAGACTCTATTTTTATTTGTTAGACAAATGCAATAGAGAAAACTATAGATGTGGTGTAGAAGATGTCGATTGTAGCATAGATGACGACGACTATGGTGTAGTCTACAACAAATGAATTGCAAAACCTATCAATTATGAATAATATAGATGTGTTGTTTGCTAAGGCAGGTTCTTGACTTTTGATGGACTTATGGCCACAAATGTGATGCAAAATGCAAAAAGTGTGTTGCAGATAGAGAGATGTAGCTTTCTAACTGAAAAATATGTCGTAGGAGCTAATAAATATGTCATACTATTTTTGTGGTGTAGATACATAGTTACAACGCATAGGCTAACAAGTGCGATGCATTGGTTTGATTAGAAAAAAGCTCTCTAAGGAACCCTAGTCTTGATTAGTTTTCAGATTTTAGTTTTGCTTTAGTTTTGAAAACATAAAAAGTAGTGTATAAGTTTTTTAGTTGTGATTTTTAATAGTAGGTCATGAAGATAAGGCCTTAAGGCCAATTGGATTTACTGGTAATAACAAGACCCAAAAGCACACTCACAACTTAATTAGTGGTAGAGTGGGTTTGTATTCTCAAAGTAGGCCCACCTTCCATTAAAGGGGTAAATACTTAGAAAGATTAGATATTTGAAAAACTGGAGTTATTGTCAAATATCTTCTCTATATGAAGGTGGATAGTAGATGTCCAGTGACACAGGGTCATCGAAAAATGCCATAGGCACATATTTTTTCTCTTCCTAAGAGGCTATTGTTAGCAACCCAAAAAGATTCTATCTCAACCTAAGAAAGTACATGGTGGGTAGCTTCATGCGTTGATCCTATCATGTTGCACCACTTTTAAGATATGGCCAAATAGGACTTTAAGCTTCTATAACAAGGGCTCTTAGTGGGTAGAACTCTATGAAAACCACTGCCTACACAAACGCAAGATCAAAATCTTAAATCTCTGCATCCGAAATCACTCGATATTATAAAAGAAACACCTGGAAAGTCATGAGTAGATAAGGCTCAAATTTCATTTATTGCCCCTTTGATATAACCCATTGAAAAAATGTGCTTGTGGTTGAACCTTGGGGTGAACTCCTAGGCAGGTCAACTACTTAAAATAGGGAAAGTTTCAAATGCTGTAATTTCTCATCACCCAGGATTGCACAAGGTACGCAAGGGGAGATGATACTTTAGACAACACACTTTCGGTGGAATGACTCACATGTGTGCAAGTGCACCCAATATAGTATACACTTGTTCTTTTTAAGTACACAAAAGTAAATATGCAAGTTGTATGTAAAATTTATAGCACCAAATGAAGTGTTGTGTGTTCAATCAAAATATTCATTTTAAACCCAAATCAAAAAGTGAGGATTGCATGTTCTTTTTAGAGCACCAAACAAAGTGTTCAAGATAGGGTATATTTTAAAGCACTAAATGAAATGTTATATATCTCCCAATTGATCACCATAAGATAGAAATAGAATATTAGTAATATAAAAACTTTACCCTATTGAAAATCATAAAGCGGTAAAATAAAAATCAACATTTTATAACTTTCTTTCTATGACAGTTAGTTGTGGTGCACAAGATGTCAACTATGATGCAAAAAGAGTTGAATATGGTACACAGAGAGTCGATTGTAGAGCAAGAAAAACTAGATGTAGTGCATAGAATGTTAAGTGCGATGCAAGAAAAAGTGAGTGCAGTGAAAGCTTTTATGATTGCGGTGTACTAGTTCAGACCTACAAAAACATAGAAAAATAAAATTGATAGATACGACTCACAAAAATTTCTATGCATCACATGATTGATTAGATGTGTTGAATGGGATTTCAACTGCATTGCAGATTGATGATTGCATTGTAGGTCTTGACGAATGTGTTGCACTTCCCATAGCTTCAAAAAATCTAAATTTCGTACATAAAATTATTATTTACGTGAGTTCATGTCGAGTTTGTTGGAAGATTATTGGTGTTGTCATTGATTCCAATCTCTGGTATAGTTGGGGAGATTGTTAGAATATTGTTGGTGTAATGTCACAAAATTGCACCTAAGGGAAATTTCACATTTTAGCACTTTGCCTAACATTTATGACACCTAAACACATTAATGGAAAAAACCCCATGGGTCAAAATTTCACAATTCTAATTCTATGTGATCCAATGGAAAAGAAACAACAGTTAAGTGACTTGTTTCTTGAAAACTTGTGCTTTGGATGCCCGTGGGACGTGTGGATGTCTACTTGATGTGCTAGCATCCTGGTGGTTTTTTGAGTTTGAAATTGGGAACCTTAAATCTTGGTTCTCGACATGTGTCTCTGCAGCCAAGCCTTTGGGTGTAACGACTCTTTTTTTTCCCTTGCATGCAACAAAAACCCTCCTTTACTCTCATTTTTGGGGTTTTCTCATTCATTGAAGGCTCTCTTATTTCTTCGACTTCACTTCACTTCTCAATCTCTTCTACTCTTGGCAAGAACACTTCTACAAATGGAGCTCTATCAGAATGAGGTCCCTCCAATAACCAAAGCTCTCTAGCAAGCATTCAATAGTGCATCTGTGTGTTCAAGAGGGGGCCAAGGCCTATTTGTAATGCTCTCTCTCTTTTCTATTTGTGGATAAAATAGATCTCTTTGTTCATTTACTATTTGGTGGTACGGGTTCTCCTCCTGAAGCGGGGATTATTTTCACCACCCCCTTTTTTCCATTTTGGTTACCTTCTCTCTCCATCTATCTAGATGTCTGTGGAGGTAGGAACACCGAAGCAAGGGTTTGATTGCAACAATCCTCTATATAGCCCCAAAAATTTTCCTCATTAATCTTGTGTGCAGGTTGTTAAAGTGGAGCTCAGAGTGAAGATTCATATGTCTGGTTATTTATAAGCTCCCTCTTGGCCCTCTTTGTGCTTTCTTTTAGTCTATACTCTTTACCTTATCATTCTGTTAAATAAACCTCAGATCTGGGTTAAAAAGTGAAGCTCTGGTCTACTTGTTTGAGTCCTTGAGCTTTCTGTTGCTTAGGACACCAATGTGTCATTTGGACTCCAATGCGCCGCGCTAGCGTCCTGAATTCGTGCTACAATCTTTTAGCTGAGAGATCCTCTTTCAAAGGCATAAATCTATAAGTTTTACTCTCTCACATTCTGAAGTAGTCTTTTGTGATAATTATATTAGATATACTTTCTTTGCAATTTCTTCATTCAACTTGTATTAAGGTGGATAAGGGCACTTCGTTCCCTGGGATTCTCTTTAGAACAAAGAGACTCGTTAGCAGCAAATCCTCCTTATCTCACAATTTGGTGAACTAACATGAAACATGTCAGATCTATTTTTACAATTTTTTAATGTGTATGATAATGCTTTTTCTAAGGAAGATATCATTATGTTGGATGATTCTCTAGATGATTTTTTAGAAGTGTCTTTCCCTATCTATAAATCTTCTGAGCAAACTTCTTCTTCACAAGTTGAAGAGTCGGTAAACATTATAGTGGCCTCTGCAACTTCTCCAAGCCCTGAGAAACTCATCATCTACTTGACTCCGGCCAATCCTTCTCCTAAGAAGGATCATTTTGTCCATTGAATTTCATTTCGTGATGATTCACTGGATTTGTATTCAAGGTTCGTAAAAGCTACAGACTCTACTTCTTATAATGTTGTTGGGAACATATATAATACAAGAAGAAACAAACAGAACTTGGATCAACAACCTTTTGTTCCTACATCTCAACCTATTCAAATTCCTACTTCTTTATCACCTTCTCAACCAAGTCTTCCTCTAGCACCTAAACATGTGACTAAAGCACCTGGTGATTACGATCTTGTTGAGAAACTTTGTGTTACTCCAGCTAGGATCTCACTATGGGATTTGCTTTAGACTACTCTAGTTTATTAGGGTATGGTTCAAGAATCCTTGTAGAAGATCCTCTTTCCTACCTCCACAAGGCTAATGGATGTTAATGTCTTGATGGCTCATATCTGTGCGGAGTCGCCGAATATCACATTCTATCCTCAGGAACTGTCGCCTCTGGATATGCAAAAACAAGTAGATCATTTGATTATTATAGTTAATGTTAATACTATTGGTATTAGGTGTTCCCTCATTGACACCGGTTCGGCTCTCAAAATTTGTGGTATCGATCTATTACCCAAGATTAAATTTGATTCTTCTTCTTTAGCTACTTCTTCTCTATATATTCATGGGTTTGATTTTGCTAGTCGTCAAGCTCTAGGCACAATAATATTCCTTGTGCAGCTAGGCCCCGTTACCTTACCCACCTTGGTTTATGTGATGCCTAGCCCCTTACCTTATAATATTGTTCTAGGGAGACCTTGGATCCATGTTATGGGTGTCGTAACTTCTACTCTGCATTGTTATCTATAGTTTGTTGCAAATAATCAAGTAGTCATAGTCAAATTTGATCCCGAAGCTGTTCACCCTTATGAATTAGTGGTTGTTGGTCGAGCTTTGATTTTCTCCACTCTTAAGAATTATATTCCATCCCTAGCTTCTGATGCAATGATGTGCTCCTCGGTGATACCCTCCATGGAGGTGGTCCCTGAAGTGAACATTGCTAAAGAGGAACCACCTAAAGCAGAAAGTCTTAAGTCCTCCCTGTCTACTTCTACCTTTGAATCCAATGCATTCCTTGGTGATGATTGGGGGTCCTTAGAGTTCTCTGAGTTCTTTATTGGGGAATACAAAGTAAATCTCACTCACCTAAAACTTCTGATAACCTTGAATGCCTTTGATGAAGAAGCGGATAACACTCTCGTTCAAAAGGAAAGTTGCAATCCTATTTAGGAGATAGGTTATTCCCCTACCATGGAGGATAATCCTACTCTTACTAAGAATTTTAATGTTTGTGAATCAAGTAAAGGAGATGGTTGTGCTCTTGTAGATGCATTTGATGTCCACTGGTGGAACAAGGCTCTCTATGTGGAGCCACCATCTTTCAAAGTTTTGCAAACCTGTTATGGTTTTGGATATAGACTCGCTTCTCAGTATGACTATGGGAAAAAAGGACTTGGATGTATTGAGCAATGAATCTAATTCCCTATCCAGTTCAAGCCTCATAAGCCCTATCTGGGTTTGGGATAATCTATTGAACAATCTAAGCAGAAGCCTTGGAATGTTAACATGATTTTAGTTGAACCTCTTAGCTTGGTCCATCTTGAATTGATAGAGGATAGGGCACAAGCTGAAGAAGTCCCCTTAGATGTTTTATGTTTGAATGAAGCATTGGAGGAATCCTTAGTTTCCTACTCCTCTTTGCCTCCTTTTCATCATAAGAGACGATTCCTATATCACTTGAGTAAATAGGCATATTTTTGGGGAATCTGTCTTGGGTATTGATGAGGAGGACCCTCTAGCTAATGTTGATAATGGTGTTCTGATATAGCATCCTAAAGACTGTATTTCTCTCCTAAAGGGAGATACTACCGAAGTCTCTATGGATCCTAAGTCTTCTAAAAAGGTGATTAAGATTGGGAAGTTCCTTTGTTCCAAAGAAGCTAAGGGGCACTCTGATATTCTACACTCTCACCCTAATATCTTTGCTTGGTCATATGAAGGAATGCCCAATATTGATGAGTCTATAGTGGTTCACAATATTGTTCTATGTCCTGATGCCAAACCGGTTACGTAGACAATTTGAAAGATCAATCCTAAGGTTGCATTGTTGGTTAAGACTAAAATAGAGAAGCTGTTGAAAGCAGGCTTTATCTGTCCAATCGACTACTCCCCTTGGATCTTGAATATTGTTTCCGTTAGTAAACCTGATGGTTGTATTCCTATATGTTGTGCCTATAGCACACACGCCCCATTCAGAAAGGGGACCTTGTCTTTTTTCTTTCGTTGAGGTGCTTTCTACCTTCACCTTGTTGTGCATGCCCCCTTAATATTGAGTTCCAAGTGGTCAAAGAAGTCCAAAGTTATCATCTTTAGTCGACCAAAGTTCACCTCCCAAGAAATTTCTAAGTCCTGGGCCTTTATGGGGTCTCCGTGGCACTTTTCCCTTAAGCTTTCAACATGGAGTCCTTTGCCTCTTGTGGGTCTGCCCTTGCGGCTTTCCCCTTGCAAGTCGCTCTCCTACCTTTGTTGTTTCATTGATGGCTAACTTGAGATGTCCGCCCGCATGGCGGATACCACGTCTACCTTGGTCATCCTTTTCCTCCATCCATCAAAATGTTGATGCCTAAGGTTCCACCCACATTGCAGGTCCCAACTTTCCCGTTGCCATTTTTTTGAAACCTACACCCAACTACCTTGTCGACCACCGTACGAGCAATAAATGTGGTCATTAATGTGAAATTTCCTATAAATAGGAGGGCCGACTTGTCATTTTCATTGACACAAGTCAGAATTATCAAAGCTCAAAAAAATTTCACCTCCTTTGTGCCCGCACGACCTCCCAACTGACCTCCAATGTTGCATTCATCAAATTCGTCAAGATTTCTAGGTATGCCCTCTACCGCTTGACCAAAAGCATCCTTTAAAATGATTTTCTAAATTTAATTGAAAACTTTAAGGAAAGCTTGGAAACTCCATTAGGCAGCCAATTCACCACAAAAATCCATGCAAACCCATTTAAGTGTTCCTAAAAAATTGATCAAACTCAGCCTCCAAGGGCCATGAAGAGCTTCACCTCTCTGTGGTCATTCTTCACCAGAGCTTCAGAACCCTTGCAGCCTGCAAACCCTTTGCCACCACTCAAAATGTGTTTCAAGCAAAAATCAAAGCAATGCAATCCTGTGGGCTTGCCTTTGCGGGTGGATGCCACCCCATCGCTGCATTAGAAAACTCAAACGAAAAGACCTAAGTGAAAACATTAAGCCTAAACCCCATGCGGGTCTACCTTTGCGGGCCGCCATGTGCTGACGGCCCCTGTCTGATCACCATTTTAAAATGGTTGTTTCCTACTAGCCTCTTGCATTGTGGATTCCATCGAGCCCATTGCCTTTGAATGCCTAAATGAAGTTTCTAGTGTGGGTGTCTTCTTGCGAACTTCCATTTGACTCGTGCTGCCATTTCACATGCATCCCTTAAGCGGCGATACCCTCACTTCTGCTCGCACTGTGGACTTTGATGTATTCCTTGCTAGCACTACCTCAAGATCTCAAAAGAAAATGCTAAGTCTTAGGTCCTTGTAGACTAAATCATGTAGAATCCCTCCCTGTGGGCTACTCCACCATCACTGCCATTTGAAAATAGCTGACGAGTCTCGTCGATCTGCCTTGCAGACCCCGACCTAGCTATCTCCCCTCAAGACGATTGAACCCGAAATGGCTAAGTAGTGCAAATTGTGGGTGTTCCAATGCGGGCCGCCGCCTGCATCCCACTATCATTTGATCACTGTTTGCCAACGGCTGCGCCTTGCCTCTTGCCTAGTTTGTGGAGCCTGATCCCTCCACTACTGTTCGAGTCCCTCCAAGCGAAACATCTAATGCTAGGGTATTATATGAACTCGTTGGTGCAAACCACCTCTTGTAGGCCATTGTGCCATCATTTCTATCCTTAAACAACCATCTCAAGGCAGTCTCCCGATGGCCCCTTCTCATGAGCTTCCAAGGTGCCCAGAACATCCAAGCCACCTACGGACCCTACCGTGCGAGATTCCCATTGCGGGTCTCTGTCATGTGAACATTGTTTCTCAATGGATGAACTCCAAATGCCTGAGGTGCCCTCTGCCTTTTCACTCTTTGAGCCCACATAAGCCAAATGACTATTTAAATTCCTCCAAGGACCTCATAAATGATTGTTTGGTGTACCTAATGCCTTGGATCCTTGACCAACCCCTAAATTCCAAATGTTGAATTCTAAGTGTGAGTGGCCATCTGCGAGCCATCGTGCTCCCAATGCCATTTCCCTTCTGTCTCCTCTAGATGGCTACCAGCCCAGGGAAACCCACATCCCTAGGCCTGCATTGCTATATTTGACCCAAACAAAGGTCAAACAATGAACGTTAATGAACTTTATGATCTTTGAGAGATGAATTACTGGACCTAACCTTCATTTTGTAGGATTTCACTGACGTTTCCTCAATTTTTATATGACTATGATTACTCTACCCTTGTTTTCCAGATTTATGGAATCTATTGCTGGCACATCTGGGTAGTTTGTAGAAAAGGAAAAGGGAAAGAAAACTACCAAAGCACCAAGGGGAAAAGAAGAGAAATACTAGATGAATTATTAGTTCCACGAGGTGGAAATCACCTCCAAGGTTACCTTAATGTGGGATTCGATATCAGATACCAACTTGGGACATGTGGAAATAGATGAATTTAGAAGAAGAAACACAAGCAACCCTATCATAAAAAATGCATAGAAGATTCGAAAGAGCAGTCTAGCCAAGGCAGTTGGCTTCCCACTTGCGCTTGTGGCCCCAAAACTTGTAAGAGAGTGCTACCATAGTGGTAACATAAAAATCATAGATCATGAGGGTAGGGTGTTGGCGGACTTGTCTACTCGGTCCATAGGTGAGACTTTTCATATCCCTATATTTGACCCTATGGAGGAAACAAAGAAAGGATACATCGAGAACACATGGAAAGTTGATCCCCTAGCATGTAAGAAGCTAATCAACCAACATTGGTTGAAAGAAAAGATGGGGAGTGCTGCCAAGGTGCCATAGGAGATTTTCATAAGTGACTTCCATGAAGAGTACCATGATCTGGTTACTCTATTGAGTAGAGTAATCGGCCTCCCTGGCACAATCTTATTCCAAGAGTAGATGTTCTATTTTATTGACAAGATCATTCATGGAAAGGAAAAATTCCATTGGGCCAAGATCATTAGTGAAAACCTGCATGCACAGTTCATGGCCGTGAAGAAGACATCACAATTCTACATGACCTCCTTCTTGGTCTACCTGCTAGTGGAGGAATTTCCATACAAAGGCCTCTTTGTTGCACGAAATCCAAACCCAAGAAGCAGAGAGCTCAAAGTATATGATCACTACCCATAGTTGCAGTACAAGAACTTCAAAAGGGAGTACAAGAGGGTGAATGATGCCTTTATTGGGCATATTATAAGACTCCTTGGGGGAGATTTTTTGAGATGTGTCTCACACAACACCTTAGCATTCATTTAAAGGTTCGGGCTCTTGTTCATTTAGTTCCCAAAATTCATGTACATCAGAACGAAGGGCTTCTCTAAAAGACCCTATAAGTTGCCCCAATACCCTAATGACTAGATGATTATACTAGAAGTCTCTCGGCAGCTACAAAATTCTCACAATTACTGAGCGACAAACACTAGGAAGGGATTCCATACCCTCTCACATTTGGACAAGGAATTTATGCTATCCTAGCAGCCCAATGTGCGAAATACTCAGAGAAGGAAATAATGGAGTACCATCTCTAGACCTCCACACAGCTCGATTGGGGATGGATCCCTATGGAAAACTTAAGAAGTATGTAGGAAAACAATACGCCCACTTGCCTCACATAGAAGATTTCTGGGCCAACTGGTAAGACAACAAGGAGGTGAGAATGAGGCACTACATGCAGATGACGACCTATTTTGTGCGAACAATCAACTTGTTCTCAGTACCTGACCATATTATAGAAGAGGAGGACACTATCCTCGATGAAAGATTTGATGTTGTGGCCGAAGTGCCATTGTTGTTGATTGATTGGGATGAAGAAGAGGTCAATGACCTCGACATTATCACAAGGCCCATAGAGAACAAAACTAGGAAGTGAGCGGATGATCAAATCGCCCAACTAAAGGCACATCATGTTGTATTGACATATGGTGAGCTCATAGACTAGCTTGAAAGCAAAATGGATAGTAGAGAATCTACTTCCCTAGTGGAAGAAGTTCCTAAATCCACTCTGGAAACCAGATCAAGGAAGAGGACGGATGTGTCTGAGTGCCAACCCAAGCACAAATTCTATACATGAAAGGCCTCAGAAGGAGAATCTTAAAAGAAGGCCAAGAAATCTAGAGGATTCAGTGAGATGCCCACCATCGAGGAGGAACCTCAACATGAAGGAGAAGAAGAGGTTGAGCAACTGAAATCACCACATGCTACCTCTGCTCCCACCATTACCATTGTTGTCACCACTCCTCCACCTCTTGCATCTCAAGCATTGCCTATCTTCTCTCTGCCCACCATGGAAATCTTAGTCCACCTTGCTTCCACTTCACCAACGACCCTGATTATGGTACTAGAATCCTCCTTAGCCATGCCATCCCTGTTGTCGTCTGCCTCACTGCCCCCTCCATTGCCTATCCTCGCTACCACAATATCTTCAATTGACACAACCACTATGCCTCCTCTCACCTTGCCCAAAGCATTTTCCAAGTACATTCTAGGAATACCAGCCGAGCTTTCTGGGGTTATAATGAACCCCACTATCCAAGCTGTAATCACCCAAATTGTTGTTGGTCTACCTATTCCTCCACCACCCACAAAGCCACCAAAGATGGAGGCATCTATGCAAATATCAGAAGAAATGGAGAAACAATAGAGAGAAGCTACCAAGGGAATAATGGAAGAACGAAAGGATCCCTTCAAGGATGATTACTTCAAGCACCCCAAGGGCATAATAGGCATAGGTGTGGATACGATAGCAATGGATTAGGAGAAGTCACAATCTTCTAAGGAGGATGTTGAAGCCCTCAATGCAAAGTACATAATAGAGACCTCCGATCAAGAGCTTGAGAAGAGTTGTCCCAACATCTCAGGGATATTGGAGAAGAAGTTGAATTCAAGAAGTAGCCTTCTAAGGAGAACAAAGAGGACACTGAAGTCAATGTGGAGATACTCGAAGAGCCTCCACTAGTTGGGCAAGATAAAGGCCCTGTTCAAGAAGAAGAGGTATCACTAGAGAAAGAAGAAGGAGATATAGAAGAAAAGAAGGAAGAGGATACTCCTAAAAAGAGTCCTGAGCCAAAACATCACATAGAGCTCGAGCAGGAAACAAAAAAGGGGACTTCGACAAAAGGAATCCCTGTTGAGAACATGGCCATCACTAAGACAAGAAGGAAATAGACCATACATATTGAGGACTCAGATGAGGAAGAAAATAGAACTGAGCAAGAAGCCCCAGGACATGAAGAGAAACAACCCCAACATGTGCAAAAAGAGGAAGGTGATCACAAATCACCGAAAGGGGAGACTCAAATGCCTGATTGTCTTGAGAAGCACTTACAAAAGAAAACACCAATTCTTGTAAATGCAAAGTCTTGACTCGAGGACATATTGGCAAGGGCACAAACAAAGACAAAGAAAGAAAAGAGGCCAAGGGTATGATCTCATATCACCATTGATGCATCAGGATAAAAAATAGTATAGATAGTCACCCCAGTGACAGACAAAGGAGAAGGGGTCAGTTACAACATCTCCACCATCAACTTAGGAATTGCTATAAGAGAGCAGGAAATCGATGAATTCTAGGGATTAGTGGCCACAATAGTGGAATAGATGAATAAGGATCAATCCTCTAAGGATGAAATAAAGGCACAAGTGGCAAACCTCAGTGCCTATATCCAGCAATGGACATCTCTGGAGGAAGAATCCCTGACTACATCCTCTGTTCCCTTGCTTCTCTGCCAGGAAGAACTCTCCAAGAAGGAGAAGAAGAATTGGACCAAGGCTATTGCAAATTGGTTCCAATGGGTGCTCTATAATGGTGACATGGGCTTAGGCCACATTGTTTGAATGACCAATAAATTATGAGAAGTGCAGAAGTAGTTGGAGGGAACAAAAAATATATGTCATTTATTCATCGAGCTATATAGGATTACCTATCCTAAGCTTGAGGCCATCCTCAAAATACCCAAGAAGACATGGGAGAAGGAGCTGGCGCTCATAAAGGATGGCCACTGGCTAGTGGAAACATAGAAAATGGGCATGGATCAGAAGAGAGACATCCTGGAGAGAGTGTTGCATGAATCCAAGCTTGACCTTGAATGGGTCAAAGAGCACAGGACAAACAACAAGGATTACTTGAAGCTGATGACAAATTATGATATGTCTACTGTAGAACTAGATCTAGAGAAGATCAGACCATACTTCCACAAGAAGATGGAACAATGGGCAATAGATTCACTAATGTTGGAATTCATGGATTTTGTTGCAAGAGCCTTCATCCAGTCAGAACAGGTGATTAAGGCCACACCAAAGTACACAAAGAACTAGGAGTTGATCATTGGAAAATCCAAGAAGCTAACCTTCCAAGTTCTTCAATTTGATATTATGGAGTGGTACGAGCTTCAAGCTCTGATTGGAAAATTTGTAGAGTATTCCACCCTTCAGAAGAATGAAGGAAAGTCAGTGATAAATGATGAGTTCTTGACAGTATAAGTTGTAAAAGGAAGGTGGTCACTAGAAGACAAAATTGCTATAGTGTCAGGGCACTAGAGGATGAAATAGAGAAAAGACAAAATTATATTTTACATTAGTAAATTTTGGGAGTAGGTGAAACCCTAATGTAAAATGAATCTTGGCCACAAAATGAGAGTAAATCCTGGCCATTTATTTCACTTTTGGAAAACTATAAATAGGGGGTATCCTCTCATTTTCAAGAGAGAGTTGAGTTGTTGTAAAGACATGCTGCATAAATTTTTATAGAATTTCATTGCTTTTGGTGGATTCTTGTGTTTCTCTCATGTTGCATGATTCATCTCCTCATATTTGGTAGATTTATGTAGTTTTAGTTTGATGTTCTAAGTGCTTTCAAGTAGTTTTAGTAGATTAGTTGATGTTGCCCATTGATTTTGAAGAATGCTATGGTGTTGATGCTTTCCATGTTGATGCTTTTTGCTAGTTATTGATGATGAAAAACATTGTAAAAATAGTTTGAACATAAATCCATTGCTACACTTAAAATTCATCTTTTATTCATGCTTTATGGTGAATGAACAACTGAAAAATCTGTAGACCTTAGAAGATAGCACTAGTTTCATGAGACTATATGTTATTTGATTAAGTGGAACTCAATTATAGGAAGGCTATCCACTGTAGCATCCTCCATTATCACTGTTCATCAATAGTTGTGGGTCTAGGAACTCTTACCTCCATTTTCCCTTTTGACCTTTCTTTGACATAGTAGTCTAGGAAAAGTTACAACATCATTGTAAATCCAAATCTGATGTTGCATATGGAGTTTTAGACTGTTGTTTTATGAACTTGAAGCAATTACATTTCAGTTTCGGAATCTTGTAAACTCCATTTGAAGATCCAATCTCCTTCCAATTTAGCAATTTTCCATGCCCTTTGTGATTACCAGCAAATCACATCAATCCACTGAGTTGTTTTTGCAAGTCATGACCTGACACCTGAGAGACCTTGGGGTAATTTTTTGCAACTTGTTTGTAGGGAGTTGCCTTTCAAGGTAGGTAGCACACTCATGTGCTACCTGTGTTGAGAAGTGAAAAAACACCCATCAACAATATATGCATTGAATTTTGTTATCTTTAACAAGGCTTCTCTTAAGGATGATTTTTTGTTACCTAATATAGATATGATTATGGAATCGACTGTAGGCCATGCCTTGCTATCTTTCATGGATGGCTTCTTGGGTTATAATTAGATTCATATTAACCCAAAAGATCAATACAAAACAACCTTCAGTACCCCTTGGGGTACTTTCTGTTATGTGGTCATGCCCTTTCGGTTAAAGAACATGGGAGAAAATTACCAACTACGTTGATGATATCTTAGAAAAATCTATAACCCATTAGGATCACGTGGAAAACCTGTCTTATTTTTGAAAGGCTTTGACTCTATAAGATGAGGCTCAATCCTCTTAAGTGCATCTTTGGTGTAGACTCGGGAAAATTTTTGGTATTTATAATCTCTCATCATGGAATCAAGGTCGACACAAATAAGATCAATGCCATTGCTAATATGCCTCTACCCGGGAACATTACAGAGTTTCAATGCTTACAAGGGAAGATCCAGGCAATTCGCAAATTCATATCTCAATTGGCTAATCGTACCCTTCCTTTCACTCGCTTATTGAAAAAATATGTTCGTTCCATATGGGATGAAGAGTGCCAAAAATATTTTGAGTCAATCAAAACTTATTTGGCCAATCCTCCCGTACTAATGTCGTCCATGTAGGATAGACCCTTTTTTCTTTACCGTGTTGCATCACCATATGCTTTGGAAACCTTGCTCACTCATTATTATGATGCCCAGAAAGAGAGAGTAGTCTACTACATTATTCATGTCCTAGTTGATTATGAAACCTATTATTCATCCATGGAGAAACAATGTCTTGCTCTCATCTTTGCAATGCAAAAGCTAAGACACTACCTTCTTCATGTTGAGATGCATGTCATTATGAAAAGTGACCTTCTAAAGCATTTGTTCTCTAGTGCCAACCTTGCTGGGAGGTTAGCGAAGTGGGTAATGTTGCTTTCTAAGTTTGACATAAATTTTATTAATCAGAAGTCAATAAAGGTCAAGCGGTTGTTGATCAATTGGCAGCCGCTCCTTCGTCTCACTCCTTAGTCTAGAATTATTTCCTAATGAGAACATCTTCACGATCAATTACAACCTTAAGTGGAAAATGTATTTTGATGGGTCAAGATGTTCGACTGGCTCCAAAGTAGGTAAAGGTAAGGTCCCTCTCTCCTTTCGATTGGACTTCCCTTGCACCAACAACATCACTGAGTACGAAGCCCTCATTGCTAGCTTGCATGTCATGATTACGCTAAAGATAAAACATCTCCATATACTTGGTGGCTATGAGCTTATTGTGAATCAGATTATGAGGACCTATTAGGCTAAAAAAAGTAAGTTGTCTCAGTATTAGGACCTAGCTTTGTCCCTACTTAATCAATTCACAACCTTCATGATAGACATTGTCCCTACTAGAAGAGAAAATTGACATGTAGATGCCATGGTGAGTGCTACCTCCTTGGTACCTTCAGATGAAGATACAAAAGAATACCACTTCATGGTTTAGGTCCTTCGACTTCCTATTATTTTTTATCAACCTAAATCTGATGCTCTTATGTGTTCTCACGTAGATTCAGGGGAATGGTTTTCTAACATCTATAACTATTTGAAGATTGGAAACTTTCCCAATGATGTGACAAAAAATGATCACACCCGTATATGAAAGCTTTTAGCCTGTTATGTTTTCTTGTCTAATGTTCTCTATCAGAAGTCTTATAATGGCTTGCTTCTAGGATGTCTCACTAAGACAAAAATACCCCTCGCCCTTAAGGAAGCCCATTCGTGTTCTAGGGGTAGAAACTTTGGTGGTAAATCCCTGGTGCGAAAATTGATCTACATGGGGTACTTTTGGTAAACAATGGAACAAGAATCCTTCAATTTTGTTAAAAGGTGCTTGCAATGTCAACAACATAGTTGTCTTCTCCATTCTCCTACACAAGAGTTACAAAAATAGACCTCTCCTTGGCCGTTTGCAAAATGGGTGTTGGATATTATCGAAAAAATATCATCTCCTTCTTCTAAAGGACACACTTTTATCATCACTACTACAACTTACTTCACAAAGTGGGTCAAAGCCATTCCACTTTGATCTATGAATGTTGAATCCATTTGTAGCTTTCGTCTAAATAACATCATTGCTTGTTTTGGGTTGCCTTCTACACTTGTTTCTAACAATGGTACACCATTCAAGAAAAAGGAAGTAAAGAAATTCCTAAAGAAGTTTCACATTCAACATAGATTTTCTACACCATATTATCCTCAATCTAATGGACAAGTGAAAGCACCTAATAAGACTCTTGAGCTTATTCTTTATAAAATAGTAAGTAAACATGGTAAGGATTGGCATGTTCAATTAACATACGCTTTATGGGCCTTGTAAGGAAAGCAGAGGTGTGAAAACATTTTCCTAATGCTAGTTCTAAGAAGAGAATGCAGACTTAAGGTTCAAATTTCAAATTATAGTTCATTAAAGACGCACATTACCAAGAAATAGATAAGAACAAATTTCACACAACATAGAATATACACCAGATTTAACGTGGGAAAACCCTTTCAAGAGAAAAACCCACCACACCAAGAAAAGAATCTTTGTATTATAGTGAAAAAAAGTCCACATACAAAGTTATAGTTTCTTCCTTTCAGACGTCAATTCAAACACTCAATATAGGCAACATTACAAACTTGATCTATCTTGTTCTCTATCTTAGACTCACAACTCAACTTCTAATCACTATTCCAATGCATTACACATTATAGCATTTTCTTTTCTAAGAGGATTACAATCAACCTACATGAACAGACCCATATTGGAAACATACCAGTTTGGTTCCCATTCATAATAGTAGATCAACTGTCACATAACAATTACCATATCGGGCCATGTCAAAGAGACACACTCAAATCTCATGCTGATCTATTCGAGTCACACCGATACATGCTTCTCATGGTTCACTGACGACCAAGTCTATCACCATGTTGATTATATATTTTATCTTCTCTCACTGATATACACATGTCTCATCGATGTCTTCTTTACCATCCATGTGATCCCCATTGCTAAATCAACATGGCTTGCACCATCAATCGCTTTCCTCCTGACAATGCGGATCCCACCACAGTCATTGGAATAAATTTTTTTTTTGAAGAGACATCTTCCAAAGTCATAGCGAACATCCATAATCTCATCAATGAGAAATGTCAAGACTTCTACCAGAATGTCTAAGAGACATTTTCCAATGTCTTGTTGAACCATCTAGGTCTCTTTGATAGGCACGTTTAATACTTTCACTGTCATGTCAAAGAGACATTTTCCAATGTCTCACCAAACACCTGAAGTCTCTCCAACAAGAGCATTGCAACCTACCATTGGGATTTCGAGCAAACATTTCTCAAAGTCCTGGAGACGGTGCAACCTCTTACCGACAAGGTAAACAAGCCACCAAAACAAAGGATTTCAGTCTATTGAGGAGACAAAGGAAAAAATCTCGCTGATGGAGAAAACTCTTGCTAATAAGGAAAACTATTGCAGACCACCAATGTGGTGACAACTAGTGAGGTCTCACTGACCACACAGTGTCTTGCTGATGGAGCTAGGTGAAACCATGAAGGCTTATTGGGCTGTCAGGGAGACAACTAAGAAATTCCTACTGATAGAGCTCTATTTGGTCGATAAGAGAACATAATGCCACCATTATCATGCCAGTAAGCTGAGACACATTTTCAACATGCTCCCACTTGATGAAGGCTTACTAGATTAATCCAAAAATGAGATCACTGAACGTCATAGGCCCCAAGGCCCATCGAACTGGCACACCACCTAAAATTGTCTGTGCTCACTAGTTTCATTAATGCATATGCAAAATTTTCCAGAGTATCCAATTTTTCAAGATTGACCTTTCCATCCTCCACCATAACTTGTACAAAATGATACTGCACATCAATATGTTTCGTCCTAGCATGGAAAGTTGGATTTTTTTCCAAAACAAATAGCACTCTGACTATCACAACAAATGGTAATTTTCCCTACATTGAACCCAATATCAGAACACAAATGCCTAAGCCAAATGGATTCTTTGCAGGCATGTGTTGTTGTCATATATTCTACTTCTATAGTAAATAAAGCGACTACAGCCTACCACTTGCTCATCCAACTAACTACACCACCATTCAACGTGAAGATGTATCCACTAGTGGATCTTCTACTATCAATGTCCCCTGCCCAATTAGAATTCACATAACCTCGAATGCTAATGGATATTTTTGATCCAATCAAGTTACCATGATACCACAAAGTGTACTGAGAGGTACCTTTTAAATATCTAAAAACTCTTTTCACAACATCCTAGTGCAGTCTACCTGGATTTTCCATAAAATGGATAAGAACTCCCATTGCTTGGGAATGTCTGGCCTTGTACAGACCATTACATACATTAAACTACCAACTACACTTGCATAAGGCACTTTGGTCATGTCCTCCATCTCGGTAGGAGATTTTGGACAATCTTCAATAGATAGCTTCGTTCCTTGCAACACTGGAACAACTAGCTGCTTGCAATTAGTCATACCAAATCTCTCCAAGACAATATTCATATACTTACTCTGGCTAAGCCAAAGCTTTCTACTACCTCTATCCCTTTTTATTTCCATCCCCAGAATATACCTTGCTACACCTAGATCTTTCATTTCAAACTTTGTTGACAATTGAGATTTTAGATCAGAAATCATAGTCTTACTATTTCCTATGAGCAACATGTCATCTACATACAAGGAAATAATAAGAAATCAATCATTTTCAGTTTTGAAGTACACACAATGATTATATTTTGATCTTAAAAATCCCGATGACAACAAAAACGTGTCAAAATTTTGGTACCACATTCTAGGCGATTGTTTTAAACCATACAGATATTTCTTTAACTTGCAAACCGATTTTTCTTTACCTTTTCCACAAAGTGCGTAGGTTGGGTAATATAAATTTCTTCTTCAAGATCTCCATGAAGAAATGTTTTCTTCACATCCAATTGTTCAATCTCCAAATCATACGCTATTGTAAGTGACAAAAGAAATCTGATAGATTTCAGCTTAGCTACAGGAGAAAATATTTCTCCATAATCAATTCCCTCTACCTAGGAATAACCTTTCACAACCAAACTAGCTTTATACTTTTCAACACTGCCATCCAAACCAATTTTCTTCTCAAATAACATTTAAAGAAATTATTTTGAGGAAATGTCCCATTTTGGACCACTGGAGGAAAATAATTAGGAGTCATTGGATGATTTTTACATCCAACAGGCATTCTACCTTTAGGAAAGGGCACCAAATCCTAGATTGCATTCTTTTTTAGTGATGCCATTTCCTCATTCATGGCTTCCAACCAAGAATTTGAATTAGACATTTCAATTGCATCCTTCATAGTCCTAGGGTCATCAGTTCTTGTAATCAAAGCATAGGCACAATTTACATCCAACATGGAAAAACCATACCTTTTTGTTGTCACCTTTCACATGTAGACCTCCTCAAAGGCTGAGGCTGAGGTTGTGGTTCTTCTTCATCAGAACTCTCAAAGCTTCTAGAACTCTCCTCAGTATCAGGTACACTTCGTAGTTCCTTTTTATTTGGAGTTTGAGGAATTTCAACTACTTTTTCTTTCTTTTCTTCTTTCATCTATGACTGCAGATCCATTGAAGAAGGTTTCATCTCACAAAAAACTACACTTCTACTATATACAACCTTTTCAATCACAGGATTCTAAAGCTTGTATCCTTTCACACCAATGTTGTAGCCAATGAAGATACATTTTATAGCTTTATTTTCCAATTTATATATTTTTTCATTCAACTGATAAAAATATGCTTCACAGCCAAAGAATCTTATATGTCTTAAAGAGGGCTTCTTACCAGACCAAGCTTCCATAGGAATTTTGTTAACAAGTGCTAAAGAGGGAGATCGAATTATTAAATAACATGCTGTAGCCATAGCCTCAGCCCAAAACTTCTACTCCAAACCAAAATTTCTCAACATACTTCTCACCTTTTCCATCAGCGTCTTGTTCAACCTTTCAACAACTACATTTTGCTATGGAGTGTAAGGTGTTGATTTATCTGTCCTCAAGCATTTAATTTTTCTTCCAGTATAATTTTCAACTAAGTTTTTAAACTCTTTAAATCAACTAAAAACTGTTGATTTACTTTTTAGAAAATACACAAATTCCCTTCTCGAATAATCATCAATGAAAGAAACATAATATCTAGATTTCGATAACGAAGGAACATTTACTGGACCAAAAACATCAGAGTGAATATAATCTAGAACTCTAGAAGATTTATGAGGACTAGAATAAAATGAAACATGATATTATTTTCCATATATACAGTCTTCACAAAAATTGAACTCAAGGTTACAGTCATCAAGCCCTTCAACTAGGTTTTTATTTTTCAAAGCTTTTAAGCCTTTCTCACCAATGTGGCTGAGCCTTTGATGCCAGAGCATGTCTTTTCTATAGGGATTTTCACCTCCAAAGAGTTTTCTCCCAAAAGAACTTCAGTCTCCTTCTACATGAGCAACCTTTTTTTGAATTTACAGAGACACTATTACATTGAGCATCATGTGCATCCAACTTGTACAGAGTACCAATTTGAGCACCCCTTACCAAAACCATCGAGGCTCTAGTCATCTTACAGCCACCATTTGAGAATGAAACTTTCATGCCAACATCATCCAACTTGCTAACATAAAGTAAATTTTAAGCTAGACCTGGTATATGCATTACACCATCAATTCCTTTGATTCTTCCATCAGGAAATTGAATTCTAACTCTTCCGCGACCAACAATTTCAAGAGATGAGTCACTTGCCAGATACACCTTTCCACCAGCATACTTCTCATACTTCGTAAACCAATCTCTATGAGATTTCATATGAAAATATGTAACTGATTCAATCAACTATACATTATCTAATGTCTGAGTCGCCAAGGCTGCAATGAAGTCATGTGCATCGATCTGAGAAGAATCATTATCTGAAGAATTTTTTTTCTTCTTCTTTTTCTCCTCTTTGCAATCCTTACAGACATGGCTAGGCTCCCCATAATTTCAAATTTTCACCTTGGACTTCTTGCTAGGAGACTTTGATCTCCCTTCAGACTTTGATTTAGACTTCTTTTCGTTCTTTTTGTTCTCCTTTGATCTTCCTCGAACAACAAGGGCCTCCTTTTCCATATCAGAAGATTTCCTTCACATCTCTTCTGATAGCAATGAAGCAACCACATCTTCCATCTTGAAAGTGGTTGTCATACTCCCAATATCCAACACTAAATGATCTGATGAATCAAGCAAACAACATAACAAAAGCATACAATGATCCTCATCATCTATCTTCACACCTATAGATGTTAACTGAGTAATGAGCATATTAAACATATTCAGATGATCAAACACAAACACCCCTTCCTCCATTTTCAAAGAGTACAACTTCTTCCTCAAGAATAACTTATTCACCAAGGACTTTCCTTGATAAATATCTCCAAGTTTCTTCCACAAAGAAGATGCATACTCCTCTTCATGAACGTTTAGGAGAATAGAGTCTGCTAGACATAGTCTTATCAACCCTTTGGCTTTTCTATTTGTGAGGTCTCAATCTTCTCGCTTCATGCCTGTAGGTTTAGTCCTAAACACAACAATCCAAAGATCTCTATCTACCAACAGGTCTTCCATTTTGAGTTTCCACAACTCAAAATTTCCACCATTGAACTTTTCAATTTCTATCTTCCCTGATGTGCTTGCCATCTTAATCTCCAAGTGAAATTACCAAATTCCTCTACAAGACTCCTACTTTAGAATTGGCACAAAAAACCTGTCCAACCCACAAGGATAACACAACTGGCTAGGATCTGATACCACTTGTAAGGAAAGGAGAGGTGTGGAAACACTTTCCTAATGCTAATTCTAAGAAGAAAATATAGACATAAGGTTCAAATTTCAAACTATAGTTCATTAAAGATGCACATTACCAAGAAAAAGATAAGAAAAAATTCACACAACACATAATAGACACCGGATTTAACGTGGGAAAACCCTTTCGGGAGAAAAACCCGCCACACCAAGAAAAAAATATTTATATTAAAGTCAACAAAAGGTCCACATACAAAGTTACAGTTTCTTCCTTTTAGATGTTAATTCAAACACTCAATACAGGAAACATTACAAACTTGATCTATCTTGTTCTCTATCTCAGACTCACAACTCAACTACTAATCGCTATTCCAATGCATTACACATTATAACATTTTCTTTTCTTAGAGGATTAAAATCAACCTGCATTAGTAGACCCATATTGGAAACATACCAATTTGGTTCCCATTTGTAACAATAAACCAACCATCACACAACAGTTACCATATCGAGCCATTTCAAAGAGACACACTCCAATCTCATGCCAATTTGTTTGAGTCACACTGATACATGCTTCTCACAGTTCACTGACAACCAATTCTATCACCATGTCGATGAGAGATTTCAACTTCTCCCACTGATACACACATGTCTCATTGATGTCTACTTTACCGTCCATGTGATCCCCATTGCCAAGTCAACATGGCTTGCACCATCAACAGCCTTCCTCCTGACAACGTGGGTCCCACTACAAGCATTGGCATAACAAAATTTATTGAAGAGACATCTTCCAAAGTCACAATGAACATCCACAGTCTCATCAATGAGAACTTTCAAGACTTCTACTAGAATTTCTAAGAGACGTTTTCCAATGTCTCATCGAACCATCTAGGTCTCTCCGATAGGCACGTTCAAGAATTTCACCATCATGTCGAAGAGACATTTTCCAATGTATCACCAAACACCTGAAGTCTCTCTAACAAGAGTGTTCTAACCTACCATTGGGATGTCAAGTAGACATTGCTCAAAGTCCTGGCAATGGTGCAACCTCTCGCCAACAAGGTAAACAAGCCACAACAACAAAGGATTTCAATCTATTGAGGAGACAAAGGAAAAATTCTCATCGATGGAGAAAACTCTTGCCGATAAGGCAAACCGCCATAGACCACCAATGTGGAGACAACTAGTGAGGTCTCACCGACCACACAGTGTCTTGCTAATGGAGCTAGGTAAAACCATGAAGGCTTATCGAGCTGTCAGGGAGACAACTAAGAAAGTCCCACCGATAGAGCTTTGTCTAGTCGATAAGAGAACACAATGCCACCATTATCACACCAGTAAACTAAGACACATTTTCTACAGGCCTATCACACAAGTGTTTTTACGGCGATGAGAACAACACCCTACAACCTTATGTATGGTGTCGAAGCTATCATGCCCTTAGAGTTGGAAATTTAATCTTTGTAGGTTTCCCTTAAAGGGTTAATTGATGACAAACCTTATAAAGCTAATCATTTGCATCGGCTAGAGATACTTGATGAGTGTTGATTATAGGTCGTCAACCATCTTAAAGCTTATCAATGATCATTATCTAGACAAAATAATCAAAGCATACTTCCTATAAATTTCAAGGTAGGTGATTTGGTTATCTATGAGAATTAGAGAAATGTAAATGTGCCCCCTGATCAAAGGAGAAAATTTCATCCTAATTGGTTGGGCCCTTACATTGTCATCTTCGTGTATGGCTCAGGTGCCTATGGATTATCATCTATGGATGGGATGCCTCTAGAAGAACCTATTAATGCAATGCATCTCCGTCGATATTGTGCGTAGTATCTAATGTGTCATATGTGTAATGTTCACTCTTTAAATGTTATAACGTTGTGTATGTTGACATTTATTCATTAAGACATTATGAAAAGTTTTGTGTCATGATGCAACCATGTGTGTGTGTGAGACATACGTACGTGTGCTTTGCTATGCTATCTATCCATGCATTATGCTATATCTTTTTAGGAAATTAGATCATCATTGTTTTTAATTAACATACATCCATGTGTGTTCATTAAATTGTGATAGCATCTAATGCAAACATACATCCATACACATATAAAATCCATAGCATCAACATACATGAAAGTAAGGAACATACACATCAAGTAAACAATGCCATAATATCATAATCAATGTCTCATGTATATATGTATAAATATCATATGTCATGTACATGTATTGTGCCACTGTCATAAAAAAATGAGTGGCTACTATATATGTGTATTAGTTTCTATACAAAAAAATATCTACAAATATATATTGTGACTACAAAAAATGATGTACAAAAGGAGGCTCTCTATGCCCTAGGCATGTGGCTCCCAAAGTTCTCTGGATTTGGCTGCGGCTATGGTTGGGGGTGTGGTTGCACGGTAGAGAAAAATATAGAGTGGTGTGATCATGACATGGACATGGTTGCACGCATCCCCTTGATCTCTTCTTGGAGGGAGGCTATCTGCATGCAGGCCTAGATGCGCTCTTGCTGCAGCTATTGATCACCTACCAAGATCATTATTGTAGGTTGTCCCATGAGGTCATTGAGATGGCTATGAAGGGCATCACGTGCCTACTCAGCAATGTTATCCCTCATCACAGTCGTGTCTCACTTTGTGAGTTTCATCCACAACTCTCCTGGTAGCTAGTCATGTTGCCCCTGGAGTGTGGTAGCCTCAGCAGTCCTTTGCATAATCTCCACCCGTGCCTCCTCGTAGGTGGTCCTTGGGTAGGCTACCAACTAAAAAAGGTAGATGTGACATCCTGTTGAGACCAATTGGTACACGTCTAGAACTGCCCCCCAGATAGGCATGACAGGGGCCACCTCTAATATGCACTAGGTAAACAACCTAGTCCATCCTTGAGTATCCACTGCAACCACAAAAAAATAATTTATATCAGTATCATGAAATGTATAGATACTAAAACCAAATCATAATATACATCTACATGAGATAAAAAAATGAAAGTACTAAAATGAAATAACATAAACAACTGTCATAACTAGATCCCCTAGCTACCAGAATGGGGTCAAGGGGAGGAGGAGCACTCAGTCCTGCACCATTGGTATTAGGAGCTACCCTAGATGTTGTAAGGGCTGGTGGTATTCATGAAACTGGAGTAGCTAGTGGAGGAGAGGACATCCTCCACCATCGCCTCGGTCTTGGTGAAGCTTCTCTAACCTACTCAACCTACTCCTGCTCCTTTAGCTGGCCCTCCTCCTACCATTTCTCCTCTTGATCATCTCCACAGCCTCGATGCCTCTACCTTTGCCTCAGTGGCTATGGTGGCACATCCCCCTATAGACTAGGATCCCCCATAGGGGCATCTGTTGGGAAAACTAGGGCAAGATGGTGAGCTACCCACCATGCCACAAAATCTTGGGCTACATCGACATTTTCTACTATGCCCATCACCAGTAGATCAGTTTCATTAGCCTTGTCATCAAAGAGGTGGACGTCTACAATGATGGGATGTAGAAAGTCCCCTAGCCTCATTGTGGTCTGAACAACTTAGGTGTATGTGGGGACAAGAGGGGGATAATATAGATCTGCCCATGCTGTCGTATGACCTGACTCTAGTAGTATTGAATGATCACAAAATCAGTGTGACTGAGAATGAACCAATTGAACTACATGTTCTGGAAGAACCTGCCATCCTCAACCCACCAGAATAGCCAGTGGGGTCTCCATTTGATCCTATCTAGCATCAAAGTGTCAAACTATAGCCACCAGAACTATAGGCCATCGTGTCTCCAATGTCGAGTGAGCTCATACCAGTGGGCCATCAGAACAATGTAGTCCCACACCTATGGGAAGCCCTCTAGCCTTGTGCACATGATGTGGGAAAAATCACACACCTACAGGAGTGTGCATGTGGTCAAGCTCTAGTACTCATAGTGCACATACTAATCGAGCTCCTGGTATAGGTGCACCAGCATGCTGTACCCCCATGCAAAAATTGTACACCGCTCCATAATCTCCTGAATGGTGTAGACAAGGCCCTGGTGGAGGTGAGATCCTCTCCCATCTATGGTGATTCATGTGGTGATGGTGACCACCATGATACAATGCAATAGAGGGGCAGTGGTCTGGGCCTGATCGAACCACTAGGTGTATATGTGCACAGTCCTATCCTTGCCATTTGTCTAGATAGAGCAATATCAAACCCCATCTAATCACTCTTGCATTGAGTGTGCATCATCAAGCTCCACCCATTGGTCATGGGTGGGGAGATCGAGGATGTGGTAAACATTCTCCAAAGTGATGGTCATCTCTCTAGTGGGAAACTAGAAGCTCAATGTAGTGGCCTCCCACCTCTCCATGAGCGCCATTAGCATCCTGTCATGATAGAGCATCTCTGGCATGGTGTAAACATGCTAGAGACTGACACACTACAGATGTATGATCTCATCATAAAAAAAATGGTCCCTTTGGTCTTTGAGTAAGCATAGCACCCACTCATCGGGATACTCCAATATCTCAGGATAGTCCTACAAAAAGGAAAAGAGAGTCTAAGTTAATACATGGCCGATTGGATAAATTTAAGTTAAAAACATTAAAGCACATGTGTGCACCGCATAGATGTCTACACACCACATAGGTGTCTTAGCCCACCATTAATGTCATAGGGACATCAACGCATCCTTGGGTTGCTAGTGTGTCCCTAGGACAACAGTGCTGGTCCTAGACTCTAGTGTGTGCTGAAGTCGTACACGCGCATCTAGGATGCTTGAGCTGCTAAAAAATTGAAAGCATGTAAAAAATCATACAAAAATGCAAAATGAAGTGGTTTCAGGGCCTACCTAGTCACCTTGAAATCCTTGGTGATATCTGCTTGTAGTTGGTCTAGCCTGGGATCCTCGTACTTGCATCTACTTAGCATTTTGATGAATTTTCTCTCATAAAATTCAACAAAATCCTAGCGATGAATAGTGTAAATGACCTTTCTCAGGGCCAACCTAGGTATATATAGGCCCCCAAGGCCCATTTTTCCTAGAGTTTGTGGCTCCCCAATTTCTCTTTATTTTACCCCACCTAGCTGGGGGAAAACTCAAGAGGGAGCATATAGTCACCTCTTCAACATATTTTTCTTCTGAATCATCAATTTTTTTCTTGATCATTCATCTTGCCATTGTAGCTTCCTCTTATTTCTAGGACTGACTTAAAATTGAGTTTTGTAGAGTAAAATTTTGCACAATTTTTCATGATAGGTCCTGCACTTTTTGCTGAGTACAATGGCTGGGGGCATCTTCAGTATTGACTGACTCGATTTCTGTGACCTTTGCAGTACCCTCTTTTGGCATGAAAATCCATAAAAATTCAAGTTTGGGTGAAATTTTTTCTTTTCTACTTTAGTGTCGTTGATTTTTCCCAAAATTGAGCCCACTAAAGTGGGGGAAAAATGTAATGTCGCAAAATTGCACCTAAGGGCAATTTCACATTTTAGCACTTTTCCTAGCATTTATGACACCTAAACACATTAATGGAAAAAACCCCATGGATCAAAATTTCACGATTCTAACTCCATGTGGTCTAATGGTGAAGCAACAACAGTCCAGCGACTCATTTCTTAAAAACTTGTGCTTTGGATGCCTGCATGGTGCGCATATGTCTACGAGGCACACTAGCATCCTGGTGATTTTCTGAGTTTGAAATGGGGAATCTCTAATATTGGTTCTCGACACGTGTCTCTGTAACCAATCCTTCAGGTGTAACAACTCTTTTTCACCCTTGCATACAATAAAACCCCTCCTTTACTCTCATTTTTGGGGTTCTCTGATTCATTCAAGGCTCTCTTATTTCTTTGACTTAACTTCACTTCTCAATCTCTTCTACTCTTCGAAACAACACTTCTATAAATGAAGCTCTATCGGACTAAGGTCCCTCCAACAACCAAAGCTCTCTAACAAGCATTAAACAGTGTTTTCACGTGTTCAAGAGGGGGCTGAGGCCTATTGGTAGCATTCTCTCTCTTTTCTATTTGTAGATATAATAGATCTCTTTGTTCATTTACTATTTGGTGGTGCGGGTTCTCCTTCTTAAGCGGGGATTATTTTCACCACCTTTTTTTCCATTTTGGTTACCTTCTCTCTCTATCTATCTCATTTTCCATGGAGGTGGGAACACCAAAGCGAGGGTTTGACTGTGGCAAGCCCCTATACAACCCCAACATTTTTCCTCATTCAACTTGTGTGCAGGTTGTTAAAGCAGAGCTCAGGGTGAAGATTCAGATGTCTGATTATTTGTAAGCTCCCTCTTGGCCCTCTTTGTGCTTTCTTTTAGTCTCTACTCTTTACCTTATCATTTTGTTAAACAAACCTCAGATCTAGGTTAGAAAGTGAAGCTCTGGTCTACCTGTTTAATTCCTTGAGATTTTTGTTGCTTAGGACTCTAGCATGTCATTTCGACTCCAGCGTGTCACACCTGCATCTTGAATCTGCACTATAGTATTTTAGCCGAGAGCTCCTCTTTCAAAGGAAAAAATCTAGAAGTTTTACTCTCTCATATTCTAAAGTAGTCTTTTGTGATAATTAGATTGGATACACTTTCTCTACAATTTCTTCGTTTAGCTTGTATTGATGTGGATAAGGGTAGTTTGTTCCTTGGGATTCTCTTGAGAACAAAGAGACTCATGAGCAGTGAATCCCCTTTATCTCATAGCTGGTAGTGTCAAGTGTGGATGTGTTATGGTTTGATGTCATATTAATGTCAACCCCTTGTATGTGGAGATTATTAGAATCATTAGAGAGTGTTGCACTATGTTGTCATCTATATTATGGATTCATGTCAACCTCTATTGTAGTCATGATGTGAAGTGTTTTTTAGATGTTCTAGATGTGTTGAGGAGGTGTTTGTAGTGTTGATGATACAATTGGTTCACTTGGTTTCTAAGTGCTTTTGAGAAAATTTGAATAAAAGAGTGTATAGTGTGACAAAGGTGTGTTCAGCATTGTGCTCCACATTTCTTCATGGTCAAAGATGTGCCTGTGTAGTTTGGACTTGATGATTATAGGTGTTTAGAGGTGTTATATCAAGAGCTTTTAGGTTTTGGATTGTGCGACAGTGAAGGATGTGTTTGACAATATGTTTTCTTGTAAAGAAGGTTGTCTGGGAGAAATGAGATTGCTTCGCATTTCTCCACATTGAGGTTTCTTGTCTTGTGGATCTAGGAACATGCTTATATTGTTTGTATCTAATTTCCCTTGGAGTTTCTAGTGTTGAGTTGCTACATAAGTCTAGTTCTTGTGTTGGAGTTCAGTGGTAGTACATCCTGATGTGCAAGATGAAATTATTCTTTGTTTTAGGTGGTTACGACAATGTTGCAAAGTAGTATGTTGATGTTGGATTATTCTTGGATTTTTTGTGATGTTGTTGTGTGGTCTACATGTTGTTTTTGGACATAGAGAAGCGTGTATGTGGTCACTTGTAGTGTTAGTTTAGGTTTTTCCAACATGGAATGCTAGTGCTATTTACAAAGGTACCTCATGGGTTTTGGATGTGATGAGTAGCGTGTTGATGTAGATTTGGGTCATAGTTAACCCTTGGCATGGTCTTCCTTCACTTTTTTCCACCACGGAGGTGTTTGGTGCCGACCTATTTTCGTGTTGCACATTAGAGGTGCATACATTTCATTGAGGTCAATTTAATTGAGGTTGTTTAGGTCACAGATGGTATAAATTCAAAGCAAATTGTTGGAGATGTGTGTGGCAAGTGTGTAATGTGTGAGAGATGTGAATGTGATCAAGTGTTGTGATCTAAATGTGAGCTTAAGTGCCTATGACTCTAGATGAAGTGAGTAGAAGGTGTCTCATTTTTAGTGTGCCTAAAGTTGTTGGAGGTAATGAGCCAAAGGTTGTAGATGGTGCAAAGTTACAGTGGTGGATTTCTCCTATTTTCTCTAAGATAATGAATCTCTTTTTAACATTCTTCTTCTTTCTTTCTTTCTTCTAGACAATGAGTCCTCTTGGCAGTGAGCCTTTCTTCTTTTCAAGGCAACGAGCCCTTTGAAAGTGAGCTTATTGTAATTTTGTATTGCTAATCATATATATGTGAGATAATCCTCATTTTTCCTTGCTTAGGGTTTTCCATGTAAATTTGGTGTTCTATTGTGTATGGTCATGTTTACATTGTTGTTTCACATGTTTACATTCTAATAATGCTTAATGAGGGTTTAAAGTTTGATAAGGGTTTGAAATTTAATGAGGGATTGAATGTTTTAATGTACAAATGATTCACCCCTCTTCTTAGCTATCTTGTGCATCTAACAATTGATATCAGAGTTTTGGTTCCTTGGAAGAAGCTTAATAGCTTGAGTTAGATTTGGATAGCACATAGGAAGGGTGTCAAAGCTCCTATATTCGATGGAACAAATTATGCCTATTGGAAAGCTAGGATGGAATCCTTTCTTGTCTCTTTAGGATTTGGAGTCTGACAATCAATTGAAAAAGGATATACCTCACCTACTAATTATGGTCTGGAAAGTGATGATGAGATCAAGGATTATGAGAACAATGGTAAAGCAAGAAATGCTATCTTGAGTAGTATTTTTTATTCTGAACATGGAAAAGTGATAAGTCTGAAATTTGCAAAAGATGTTTGGACAAATTTGTAGATCATTTATGAAGGAGATGATAAGGTTAAACAAGCAAATATACAGAATTACAAAGCCAAATTTGAAACCCTAAGGATGCTTGAAGATGAAGACATTACAACCTACATGATCAGAGTGGATGAAGTTGTCAATGCCATCAATGATCTTTATGGAAAGCTGGAAGAAAGAAAAGTTGTGAAAAAGGTATTAAGGACTCTTCCTAAATCTTATAGTTCTAAAGTTTCTGCTATTGAGGAAGCTCAAAATTTGGATAATTATTCTAGAGATCAAATGTTTGGTATTTTAGTTTCTTTTGAACTGAGAGATTTTGGTAAAGATGCTAAAAGTAAAGAGACTAATTTTAAAGTCTACAAGCAGAGAAGGATAATGAATTAGATTTGGATGATCTTGCTGAGGTGGAAGAAAATTTTATAAGAATGAAAAAGGAAACGTGTAAATACAGAGGTAAGTTACCCTTTAAGTGTTTCAATTATGGAAAGATAGGTCAATATGCCTCTAAATGTCCAATCAATGTTTCAAATGACAAACATAAGGATCATAAAGGTAAATCTATCAAGAAGAGCTATTATGTTGAAAAAGAAAATGGTGTATCTGATGATGAAGAATCAAGCTATCCTGATGAAGACAGTGATGAATGCTTGTTCAAGGCTTTAAATGTTGGAAATAATTCTACTAATTCTAAAAGATGTGTGAAGAAAAGTGCTCCAGAAGTAGGTCAAAAGGTTGAAGGAACTATGGTGACTGCTTTTCATGCAAGAGAGGAGAGGAATTAATAGATAATTGATAGGGGTTGCTGAAATCATATGACAGGTGATAAGAGTAAGTTTGTTAAACTTTAGAAGAAGTATGATGGTGGTCTTGTTAAGTTTGGTGATGATACATCTGCTAAGATTTGTGGAAAAGGTTTAATTAGTTCCAATGACAAGCATAAAACATATGATGTTCTTTATGTCAAGGGTCTCCAACATAATCTTCGTAGTGTAGGAAAAATGTGTAACAGAGAATACAATCTTGTGTTTCAAGATGATGGTTGTGAAATCAAAAAAGAAAGATCCAAAATTTTGGTTATTGTAGGGAAAAGGATAGAAGGTAATGTTTATCAGCTCAAAGATAGTGGTGTTAAGTGTTTTATGTCTCAAATCAATGAAAGTTGGTTGTGGCATAGAAGAATGGGTGACATAAATTTTAATAACGTAGTGAACATCAGTTCTACTGATGTTGTGAGAGATTTACCAAGGATTACAAAGCCTATCAATGCAATCTATAAGGAATGTTAGTTTGTAATGTAGGAAAAGAAGATGTTAAAGAGAAAAGAATATTCCACCATAGGTCATTTGGAGTTGATGCATACAAACCTATGTGGACCTACCAAAATCAGGAGTTCTCATGGCGATGGGTATTTCATGTTATTGATTGATGATTATTATAGAATGACTTGGGTGACATTTCTCAAAGAAAAATCAGAGGCTCTAGATAATTTTAAATAATTTAAGTTTGTGTTTGAGATTGAAATTGATGTGAAAATCAAGTGCTTAAGGTCTGATAGAGTTGGAGAGTTCACCTCCATTGAGTTTAACAAATATTTGTGAAGATCATGGGATAAAAAGACATTTGTCAGCTCATAGGACTCCTTAGCAGAATGGAGTTGTAGAGAGGAAGAATATGATAGTTCAAGAGGAAGCAAGGACTATGATGAAAGAAGAAAATCTACTGGATGTCTATTGGAGAGAATCAATTTGTACTGCAGTTTACATTCTTAACATAGGTCAAGCAAGAGTGAACAATTCAAAGACTCCCTATGAGTTATTGTATGATAAAGCTCCTGCTATGAAATACTTTAGAGTTTTTGGAAGAAAATGCTATATCAAAAGAGATGAAGAAAAATTAGGAAAATTTGATGCAATATTTGATGAAGGAATCTTCCTTGGATACTCTACAAGAAGTAAGGCCTACTAGTGCTACAACAAAATACTGAAGAATATAGTTGAGAGTACAAGTGTCAAAGTGGATGAAGAACCACATCAAATTTTAGTGTTGATAGAAGGATATGAATCTGATGAACCCCCTTGCAGTGAATAAGAAAAGGATGATGAGAAAGAAAAATAGATGATAGTTGAAGAGGAAGAAGCTCCGAAAAAGATCCGTAAGACTCCTAATTATGTGCAAAAGAATCATTTTGAAGATCAAATCATTGGAGATAAGAGCAAAGGTGTGTTGAAAAGGAGGAAATCTTCTATGATAGAGGAATAGGTAAACTTTTGTTTACTTTCAAAGGTAGAACCTAAGATTGTAACTGCTCAAGGCATGTAAATATGAGAATTGGATCAAAGCTATGAAAGAAGTACAAAAGATTGAGAAGAATCTGACTTGGTAATTGGTCCCAAGACTTGCAAAGAAGAATGTAATAGGAACAAAATGGGTTTTCAAGAAAAAATTGAATGAGGATGGAAAATTTATTAGAAACAAGGCTATGCTTGTGTGTAAGGAATATATTTTGAGGAGAAATTTGCTCCAGTGAAAAAAATGGAGGTCATTAGGATGTTTTTGGCCTTTACAACACATAAGGACTTCAAGGTATATCAGATGGATGCGAAGTCTATATTCTTGAATGGTGAGTTGGAAGAAGAGGTGTATATTGAACAACCAGAAGGTTTTCAGTTATTAGATGATGTTGATATGGTCTTGAAGTTGAAGAAGGAATTATATGGACTCAAACAAGCTCCTAGAGCTTCGTATGCAAGATTGGATAAGTACTTATTACAACAAGGATTCATAAAAGGTATTGCGGATAACAACCTACACTTCAAAGTTGAAGGAGAACAAATCTTGATTGTGGTAGTGTATGTTGATGACATAATATTTGGGGGAAATGAGGCAATGTGTAAGATGTTTGTAGAAGAGGTGCATAATGAGTTTGAGATGTCAATGTGTGGGGAGATGAATTTCTTCCTTGGACTAAAAATCAGTTAATTAGGGAAAGGTATGTACATTTCACAGTCAAAGTATATTAAGGAAATGTTTAAGAATTTTGGGATGGAGGATTCTAAACCGGTATGTACTCCTATGGTTATTGGTTGTAAGTTGAGAAAAAATGATGAATCTCCTAAGACAGATCAAAGAAAGTATAGACCAATGATTGGTGGATTGCTATACCTAACTGCTACTAGACTAGATATCATGCATTTAGTATGTCTTGTGGAAAGGTTTCAAGAAGATCCTAGAGAATCACATGTTGCTACAATAAAAATGATATTTAGATACTTGAATGGTACTCTAGAATTTGGTCTATGGTATCCTATGGATATTGATTTCTCCTTGAGTGCATATACAAATGCAGATTGGGTTGGATGTGATAGAAGAAGTACAAGTGGAGGTGATTTCTTTCTTGGAAGTAGATTGGTTTCATGGTTGAGTAAGAAGAGGGACTCAATTTCATTATCTACTATAGAAATAGAGTATATTGGAGAAACATCATGTTGTACATAGATGTTGTGGATGAAGCAAACATTGAAGGAAAAAAATATATTTCTATTTGATATCAATTTATAAGAGAGAAGGTTGTAGAGAATGAGGTAAAGTTAGAGTACTTGCCTATAAAATATCAAGTTGTAATATTTTTGCAAAGGCTCTTCCAAAAGATACTTTTGAGTATCTCCAATAGAAGTTAAGGGTTATTTCCCCTTCTTTCAACTATATGCACAAGTGTGTGCATCTATCTAGGAAGCATTTCAAGATACATTCTAGTTCCTGGACTGATGTTGAAGGATACCTCTTAGAGGGAGTAGGTAGTAGTGATTTTGATTTGTGTAGTCAGGTGGAGCATATCTTGTGTCCCTAAGGGGAGTGAACAAAAAATTAAAAAATAGTAGAGGGTGCAGTGAAGAATGAGTAGTGAGAATTGTATGGAGAAGAATAGTTGATTGCTGGTGTTTCCTAAAGATGAGTGTGCAAGTGTCATCAAAGGGAATGATGTTTCCCTTTGCCATTGATGTCAAAGGGGAAAAGTATGATCTAAAAAAATCAGGGGGAGAGTGATTGTTTGAAAAAATACTTAAGATAGGGGGAGAGAAAGTGATGCTTTCAAAGAGAATAGAAAAGGGAGATAATGGTGTCTAAAATACACAAGGAAAATAAGTATAAGAGATGGCCTAGTCAGGAGGAGTGTTGCTTGATGCAAAGTTGCTTTTGGTTGCTTTATTGTTGATGGTTTTTTAGAGTTGGTTTTGCCATCAATGACAAAGGGGGATATTTTTGGAATATTGTTGGTGTTTTCATTGATGTCAACCTCCAATATAGTTGGGGAGATTAATATTGGAAGATTGTTGGTAGCGTCAAGTGTGGATGTGTTGTGGTTTGATGTCACATTGATCTCAACCCCTTGTATGTGGAGATTATTGGAATAATTAGAGAGTGTTGCACTATGTTTTCATCTATATTATGGATTGATGTAAAACTCTAGTGCAGTCATGATGTGAAGTGTTTTCCAGATGTTATAGATATGTTCAGGAGGTGTTTATAGTGTTGTTGATGCAATTGGTTCACTTGGTTTCCAAGTGATTTTGAGAAAATTTAAATAAAAGAGTGTGCAGTGTGACAAAGGTGTGTTTAGTGTTGTGATCCACATTTCTTCATGGTTGAAGATGTTCCTGTGTAGTTTGGAAATGATGACTAGAGTTGTTATATCTAGAGTTTCAGGTTTTGGATTATGCGACAATGGAAGTTGTGTTTGACAATATTTTTTGTATGAAGAAGGTTGTCTGAGAGAAATGAGATTGCTCCACATTTCTTTGTGTTGAGTTTTCTTGTCTTGTAGATCTGCGAAACATGCTTATATTGTTTGTATCTACTTTCCTTTAGAGTTTTTGGTGTTGAGTTGCTCGACAAGTCCATTTCTTGTGTTA
Source organism: Sequoia sempervirens (assembly GCA_007258455.2). Lineage (NCBI taxonomy): Eukaryota > Viridiplantae > Streptophyta > Pinopsida > Cupressales > Cupressaceae > Sequoia > Sequoia sempervirens. The sequence goes on along the minus strand of VDFB02271358.1, from coordinate 253,262,543 downwards.
TAGTTCAATGATAGTGCATCTTGATGGTTGAAACAATGTTGCAAAGTAGTATGTTGATGTTGGAATATTACTAGATGTTGTGTGATGTTGTTGTGTGGTTTGTATGTTATTTCGAGAAGCATGTATGTGGTTGCTTGTAGTGTTAGTTCAAGTTTGGCAGATTTGGCATGCTAGCACTATTTGTGGAGGTACCTCATGGATTTTGGATGTGATGAGTAGCGTGTCGATGTAGATTTGGGTACTAGTTAACCCCTGATGTGGCCTTCCTTCACTTTTTTCCATCGTGGAGGTGTTTGGTGCCGACCTATTTTGGTGTTGCACATTTGAGGTGCATATTTTTCATTAAGGCTGAGCTAATTGAGATTGTTTAGGTTGTAGATGGTATAAATTGATGTAGAGGAAGGACTTACTCACAAGAAACTTGACACATTCCAAACAAGGTTTCAATGCAAATGATGCAAATGTGCATTCTTGTTCATTCTTGGTAACTTGCTCTTAAACCCTATTGGCAATCAAAAAAGAGGAAAAAACATGAAACGTGATATTCTTCAACTTCTCAGCCCTCTTACAACACATATTAATTATTTCCCAACCAATCACAATCCAAAAAATCATAGGTTATATTGAACCCTCAAGTAGCTAGGGTTTCTTGACTGTTGTCATGAAAATGAACACACACATGTTATCATAACTTACACATATAGTCGTTTGGTGCAATTTACTTTAATGGGTATCTAGATAATGGCCTTAAAAATATTTTCACCAAGTTTCATAATTTTCCTATAGTTAAAATAAAAGTTATGAATTTATTACACTTGCTAGAAATCGTAGTTAGGGTACAGGGCTGTCATCACCAAAAATGCAATAAATTTCACAAAATTTGATGAAATGACTCTAAAAAAAATTTAAAAGTTCTATATTTCATAGATTCATCATCCCATACCTACCCTTAACTATATCAGGTCGTACAATCCATACAAAAGAGGTTTTTCAGGCATGAAACAATGAAAATTTGTACATGACAATCACTATTTTTATAATAACTTTTACAAAACACAATGAAAATCAATAAAAACAAAAGAATTAGAAAGATAAAAACACTATCCAACTTTTCCAATAACTTTTAGGGTCATACTATATAGTAAAAGTTTGTACAATTCAATTTACAATTTGTTTCACCATGAAAAACACAAGAAAATGCTTCCAAATGTTCATTTTTTTATTCACTCTTCTCCAACCTTCTCCAACCTTGGTGCTCATGTGTACATGTCATATTTTTTCCATTAAATTCATTCCCATCACCCAATTTAACTGATTCCTAACTTCCCAAATCAAAATTACAACTTTTAGGTGACAACTTTTTGCAATTTTTGACAAGTTTGCACCTAAACATCAAAACTAATCCAATATGACCCCAAATGGTCTTAAATGGTCCAAATTGATCTTATTGACACAAAATAAGCCCAATCAACCCAAAACCAAACTTTTCCCAAATGAAAAAAAATGCACCCAAATGGATGCTCCTGCATCATACTCCCGTGGAAAAGAAATTTGAGTTCCACCTCAAATGATGATCAACTACTTTTTCCACTTCCTCCAATTATGTTGTAGTATTAATTATCCTTTGACCTCCTCTTGATATTCTCCATGCTTGGCTTGATATGCTCCCTGTTTCTTGGTGTGCACTCTTTTCCTCCTCTCTTTCTTCTTGCATCTTCTCTTGCTTATCAACTTCTTTGCTTGAAGACTCTAAGATTCTATTGCTTTGTCATACACTTCATTGTTGATGTCCATTTCTTCCTCCTCTTCATTTTATCCTTGGTTTTCACCTTTAATATTTCTTGTGTTCTCCTAAAGGTTCTTCCAAAGTTCTTGTGTGCATCTTTCAATCTTCTTGGACTCTTCTTCATAATTTTTAGTTTGTTATCTTAGACTATCATGTTGCAATATCACCTTTTCATCCTTGGATGGTTCAATCATGATCTCTTGGTCATTTTTCTTGACCTTTCATTCATATCTTATCCTCTCTTGAAGTGTTTCCTCATCATTATGCCCTACAACACCATTTTCCACTACCTCTTTCATGTTCTTGACCAACCACTCTTTGCTCTTCTCCCTATCAACTTGTATATCTACATTCTCTTTTTCATATACATTATCAAAACCAAGATTTGTACTTCCATTTACCTATTCAATGGCATGTTGTATGGATTTCCTCTCTTCCCTAACTTCATTTCTTACAAACTCCTCCTTTTTGAATGCTTCATTTCCTTCTTCTATAGCATTCTCCAAGGCTTCATGAAACTATAGTTCACCTACAATATTCAAAGCAGACATCCTTTTCCTTCTTCTTTTCTGAATAATCATCTTTATGGGCCACTTCACCTTCTTTCTCATTGGCCAATGCCAAACATTTTCTTAGTATACTTCCTCAAGACACCTTTGCAATACAAGCTTAATATGATTTTCAAACTCTTTTATTTTCCTATCAAACTCTACAACTTGGCTTATCCTATTGTCTTTCATCTTCCTCTTTTGAGTTTGTTGTTGCATCTTGAGATCTCTTCTCTTTTCTTGGATTCTTCTTTGATACCTCACCTAGGTTTTCTTTCCTTTTCCTCACTAACTAGTCTTTTGACATACAGGTTCTTCACTTAAAACTATCAAATGCAATACACGAACTTTCCAAAACTTCCCTTTCCTATATATTTGGGCTTTGATACAAAAAATGGTGCATAGGAAGGACTTACTTACAACAAACATGACGCATTCCAAACAAGGTTTCAATGCAAATGATGCAAATGTGCATTCTTGTTCATTCTTGGTAACCTGCTCTTAAAGCCTATTGGAATTCAAAAAAGAGGAAACAACATGAAACATGATATTCTTGGACTTCTCAGCCCTCTTACAAAAAATCTTAATGATTTCCCAACCAATCACAATCCAACAAAGCATAGGTTTTATTGAACTCTCAAGTAGCTAGGGTTTCTTCACTATTTGCATGAAAATGAACACACACAGGTTAGCATAACTTACGTATACAGTTGTTTGGTGCAATTTACTTTAATGGGTATCTAGATAATGGCCTTAATAATATTTTCACCAAGTTTCATAATTTTTCCATAGTTAAAATAAAATTTATGAATTTATTACACTTGTTGGAATCCCCAGTTAGGGTACAAGACTATCATCACCAAAAATGCAATAACTTTCACAAAACGTAATGAAATGACTCCAAAAAAAAACCAAAAGTTTTTTATTTCATAGCTTCATCATCCTCATACCTTCCCTCAACCGTATTAGGTCGTACAATCCATACAAAAGAGGATTTTTAGATAGGAAATAGTGAAAATCTATATATGGCAATCACTATTTTTATCATAACTTTCACAAAAATGCAATGAAAATTAGTCAAACCAAGAGCAATAGAAATATAAAAAAATTCTCCAAATTTTCCAATAACTTTTAGGGTCGTACTATATTAGTACAAGGTTGTACAATCCAATTTAAAGTCTATTTCACCATGAAAAACACAAGAAAATGCTGCCAAATGTTCACTTTTTCATTCAAAATCTTCTCCAACCTTGGTGCTCATGTGTACATGTTATATTTATGCCATTACATTCATTCCAATTTCCCAAACAAAATTACAACTTTTAGGTGACAACAATGACAACTTTTTGTAACTTTTGACAAGTTTGCACCTAAACATCAAAACTAATCCAATATGACCCCAAATGGTCTTAAATTGTCCAATATGACCCCAAATGGTCTTAAATTGTCCAAATTGAACTTATTGACATAAAACAAGCCCAATCAAGCCAAAACCAAACTTTTCCCAAATGGCAACAAATGCACCCAAATGGATGCTCTTGCATCATAAATGCAAGGTGAATTGTTGGAGATGTGTGTGGCAAGTGTGTAAGGTGCAAGAGATGTGAATGTGATCAAGTGTGCTAATATGAGTGCAAGATTAAATTTCTATGAATTTGAATGCAGTGAGCAGAAGGTGTCTACATTTTAAGTGTACCTGAAGTTGCTAGAGGTAGTGAGCCAATGGTTACGAATGGTGCAAAGTTGTAGTGCTAGATTTCTCTTATTGCTTTTTGATAGTGAATCTCTTTGTAATAGTCTTGTTCTTTCTTTCTTTCTTCTAGATAGTGAGTCCTCTTAGCAATGAGTCTTTCTTCTTTTTAGGGTAGTGAGCCTATTGTAATTTGGTGTTGCTATTCATATATATGTGAGCTAATCCTCACCGTGATTTTTCCTTGCTTAAGGTTTTCCATGTAAATCTAGTGTTCTACTATGTATGGTTGTGTTTGCATTATTGTTTCACATGTTTACATTCCACTAATGCTTAATGAGAGCTTAAAGTTTGATAAAGATTTGAAATTTAATGAGGGATTGAATGTTTTAATGTACAACTAATTCACCCCCCTCTTAGTTGTCTTGTGCATCTAACAAGGTTCACCAGAATGTAACTTGGAAAAAGGATGTTAGTCATAATAGAGAAAAAATTAAAGCAGTAACCGCAAATCTACAATTCAACACTCAAATACAAATCCAAATCAATCAATAGAAAACAAGCAACATGAATGAAATCATATTCAAGTAAACAATACATTTACCTTCACCATGTTGTCATGGATTACTTCCATTGTCCTTCTTTGCTTCTTTTTTTTCTCTCAAAAATTAGTAATGCACTTCTTTTTCCTTAAGCTTCAAGTGTGTGGAATGATAGAAATGATGCAAAACTCCAAAGTTTGCGGTTAGCCATCAACGTGATGTGAGGGATGATTTTATAGAAATGGTTGATTCAAACAAATGATCCAGATTAGGAGGTGCAAAATCAAGATCAATGGTTGAGGATTGTTGAGAGGAACTGATTGCCCAATTAACTAACTACAATTGGGTAAAAGCACAAAGTTGTGTCACACTTTATAAAGGAAACAACCAACACTGATCCAATTTCTAAACTTGAATCACTAAAAAGTGGCATATATGTCTTGAATTTTGAATGATGTCAACTAGTAAAATATGTATTTTTTAGTATATTTTATGTTTGTATTTTTTAAAAAGCATTAAAAAATTATTTTAAACTAGTTTTTGCTAAATTAACACTATAATTTAGTTGTTGATAAAATGCTGAAAAATGAAGTTGCATAAGATGTCAAACTTTTTACAATAAATTTTATTTATTTTTCTTTCAAATTTTTTGTGTATTTATAACTTGAAACTTTAGTGAATGGATATATTTTTTTCCAATTTTGATAAATACATATTTTTAAATAAATATTAAAATGCATGTGAATCAAAAAATAGTTGTTTCCATCGGATGTCAACTTTCATATTAAATATTTATCTAAAATGGAAAAAAAAATTATACCATCTTGAAATAGATTCTTTTATCTATTGCATCATATTTTTTAAATTTTTTTTAATAAGTTTTAGTATTTTTCCTTAGCATGGTAATCAACCTAATATTTTGTGCTGATCACCTACTTTTAGTAAAAATAAAAATAAAATATAAATAATAATTAAACTATTAAAATAAATATATTTTTGAAAACTACACTTATGGATCTACAAAAGGATATTTTTTATATTTAAAAAAAAATGTTATTTAAATTAATAGGAGTTATTGAAACTTCAATTTTTTCAAATAATTTTATTTTTTTGGTAAATTGGACTCCATGTGGTGCTCCATATATTTTTAGCCAACAATTTTAGTTGAGAATGTTGTGGAAGTATCTAACTTAGCTAGAATGAATCTTACTAGATCATATGTTTGAACATAATTGATTTTTAGTTAGAAATACTTAAATTAAGATGTGTTGATAAGTTGGTTGAAAGTGTGAAACAACTTTGTGCTTTTACCCAACTAGCTACAGGATTCTAGTTAACTGGTTGCATGGAGAATTGATTGAAGTGTTAACTAATATTAACAATTAGTTAACTAAATTGATTGATTCAAAAACTCAAAGTGAGTGCGAGTAAATTGAATTGATTGATCAGTGAACTAGAATTGATTATCCAATTGACTGGAAGAGAGTGTAAGTTTGAGGGAATTATGCATGAGAATAATTAATTATTAAAGGAATGTACAAGTGAGGATTAATTAATAAATAATTTATTTATTTATTAATGAATGATGTTGAGACAAAATAAGAGAATTAAATAATTAATTTAATTAGTTAATGTAGAAGTGTGAAAGTGGTCAATTAAAAAATTAATAACAATTATTTAATTTAAGAATGGTGTTGAATGTTTTTTATTATGAGGTAAAATAGGTTTTGAATGGACCTGAAACCATTTACAAGAAGGTTTTGATGGGACCCAAATCCTAAGCTAAATGGAATGCTTCCAGAGATAAAACAAAGACAAAAAACAACCAATTAACAACAAAAAACTGCACAACAAAGGCAAATTCAAAGGAAGGAATAACAACAAACACTAATCTTCAGCTAAATCAAAATAATACAAGTGCTTTGAAAAATATAGATACCAAAATGTATCTCCTTCATTGATCTCAATCCCCACGAGTAGGAGAAAGCATACCCAAAAAAAATAGGGCAACAATAGCTCCATAACAACAAATCTAATAAACCAAGATGTAGATCCCATACTCCATCCTTCAAGAAAAAACACTCAAAACCCTCCTTAATTCTCCACCTCAAAAGGAGATATGAGAATAAAACCAGGAATAGAGACAAGGACCACAAGAGTCCCCTTACACCTTTGCCAATCCCACCAACAAGACAATTATCCACCTCAATAAGAAGTATGATCTAAAAAAGGGTAAACCAACTAGTAAATAGGGCATCAATAACTCCCTTAAAAGACAAGACTATATGGTGTTGAATGTTAATTAAATAATTAATGATAATTATTTAATTAAAATAGAGGAATAATTGTAATTAATGACGTAATTAAATAAATAAATTTTATTTAATTAATTAAGAAGATTGATGATAATTAGGACATAAATAAATAAATAAGATTTATCAAATTAGTCAAAAAGGGTGAATTAGAATGAATGAATTAAATAATGTAATTTCAATTAATAGAAGAATATGATATTCGATAATAATTAAATAATAACGTGTTATTTAATCATTAGGGGAAAGGATGAAAATTAGTAAATAGGTGTTACTAGTAGACTAGGACAATTTCGGGTATCTACAATATCCAATCGTGAAATCCATCGCATCAAATCCAAATCAATCATGGGTCTCTAGTGTATAACCTCTTTGGAAGTATGAGAAAATATCACCTCACTAGTTGGTACATCCTATCAATCCCCAAACTATTTGCAGACTCTGTTTGGAAAATAAATATCAATAATTTGTGTCATCCTCCCAATCAAATAATGGGTCTATTAATAATATGATAACTGCTCTCCATTATCCAACCATACCTCACACAACCTCAAAGGTCTTTAGAGGAAACTTATCATGCCATCTATCATTCATCACCAACAAGGAATATCTCCTAATCTGCATTATTTCAAATCCTAATCATAACTATAAATATATGGTAATTCAGGTGCTCATGATCTGTCTGTCATCGATCACATGACTATTATGTGCTCCCATGTCTATATGTCAAGGAGTGTCACCCCATACCCTATGCTCACTCCACGCTTCTATGCAACCTAGTGAAGTTGATATAAATTAGCTAGTACACACGGGCCCCATGCATATACAACACCATCCTCAAACATTCGCTCAATCACTATCTCGTATCTAATAGGAAATCCATGACTACTCCTATCAGGGACTAACACACTACTAATCACTATCACCAACAACATAGGTAGCATATCAAAATGCACCTAAATATAGCCTAAACTAATCTCCTAATCCTCTATCCCAAGGTCAACTGTCATGAAAACTTGATTGAGTGCCAACTCCCTACCATTTGTGTCATAGGAAACCTACTCCCCCTAGATTAGGATCCACAAAATCCTCCACACATCCTTGAGGGTGATCATTTCCTCTCCAATCGATAATAAGAAAAAGCTCCACTTGATATACCATCTCTCAGCTAACACCATCAACAATGCTCTGTGTGCTCAAATATTTAGCATATAGGTTATATAAAATAATCTCATTGCTCCTAAGAAAGTTCGCTTATCTCCACCAATACGATACCTCAATCTCATAGCATTTGGATGCCTCTAACATGACATCATAGACTCCCACCCACCTTGCATCCATTAAATCCATCTTAGTTAACTCATTTTCCCTAAATCTCTACAACTGTCACCATTTCTAGTGTTATTCAAGTCAAACCAAATATTTGTCATTTATGGCAACATATGTCCCCCCCACTAATTCATTCCACATGACAACTTAGTTATTTAGTTTCTATCATATTCCCCCAAATCCTTACAACTAGCACCATTCATGGCATTAATCAAATGTAGCCTACTATTTACACCATACATGACACCAAAATTATCTTTTTCATTTAAGGAATCCAAGCACAATTCACATACCTATTGTCAAACTTTAATAAATCCATGTGCCCTCATTACATGTATTTGCACTCTCATTACATAAATTTGTACCATTTTTATATGCATTTGCGCCTTTCCCTTGTGCATTTGCACCATTTCCATTAACACTTGTACCTTTACATTATATATTCATGCCATTTCCATTAACATTTGCACCATTTCCATTAACTTTTGTACCATTTTCATAAACATTTGTGCCAATTTCAGACACACATATGCATTTCCCATACATAGTTGCACCCTTTTTGTTGGAAGCTTGAGTTTTTTGGGTGTTGTCATTGATGTAAACCCCTTGTGTGAAGAGACTGTTGGAATGTTTCTAGTTTTGATAGTTGTTGGAAGCCCATAGTGGTTGGTATTGATGTCAACACAGTGTTGTTGGTGTTGTCATTCATGTCTTACTTTAGTATAGTTGAAAAAGTGGTGATAGTGGATGTATTATAGTTGATGATAGGTGTTGTAGTTGTTGTAGATGTGTTTTAGAGATGTTAATAGTGTTACTGATGCAGTTGGTTCGCTTGGTTTCCAAGTGCTTTTGAGAAAATTTGAATAAAAGAGAGTTTGGTGTGATAGAGTGGTGTTTAGTGTTCTGCTCCACATTTCTTCATGATTGAAGTTATGCCTACATGGTTTGGATATGATGATAAGAGGTGTTTAGAGGTTTTGTATTTAGATTTTCAGGTTTTGGATCGCTCTGCAATGAAATTTGTGTTTGACATTATGTCTGTCTGGTGAAATAGGGTGTATGAGAGAAATGAGACTGCTCCACATTTCTCTGTAGTGAAGGTTCTTGTCTTGTAGATCTAGGAACTTGCTTATATTGTCTGTACCTACCTTTGCTTGAATTTTTAATTTTTGTGGTGTTTTTCAAGGTTTTCTAATGTGTTGGATGTCTATGCTAGTGTGTCTGGTTGCACAAAATGATGGTGTTCTCAATTTTAAGTGGTTGTGGTAGAGTTGCAGAATATTCTAATGATGCTAGAATATTCTAAGATGTTGTATGAATATTTTAGAATGTTGTTATGTGGTCCAAAAATTTGTTTTTGGACTTGGTTAAGCATGAACTTAATTGTTAAGGGCGTTAATGCAGGTTTGGATGACTTGGCATATTAGCGCTAATTGCGAAGGATGATTGTTGTTTATGGAAGTATTGAGAAGTGTTTTAATATAGTTTTGGGTCCTAGTTAAGTTGTGGTGTGGTCTTCCTTCACTTCTTTACATCTTAAAGTGTTTGGTGCTGACCTATTTAATGTTACACGGTTGAGGTGCATACATTTCCCTAAGGTTGACCTAATTGGGATTGTTTTAGGTCATGGCTAGTATAAATACAAGGCGATTTGTTGCGTGAATTGTGTAGAGAGTTTGTGTGATGTGAAAGATGAAAAAGTGATCAAGTATGGTGATCTGAGTGTTCAAGCCTTAATGCTTATGAATCCCAGATGCAGTGAGCAAAAGGTGTCTACATTTCAGTCTAATGAATGAGTTGTTTGTGCTTCAGTGGAACTATATATTCGACATAAGTGAGATGAATTATTACCAGTTCAAATTGGTAGTGATCCACCCCTTCTTGTATCTTCTTTCTTCTGGACAATGAGTCCTTTGGTAGTGAGCCCTTCTTTCTTTTGGGAAATGAGCCCTTTGGAAGTGAGCCTATTGTATTCAATGTTGCTTGCTATTAACTTATATTGTGAGCTAATCCTCACCGTGGTTTTTTCCTTCTTGGGTTTTCCATGTAAATCTGGTGTTCCTATGTGTTTGATGTGTTTGCATTACTGTTTCTCATGTTCACATTATATTAATTCTTAATAAGAGATTAATGGTTGACAAAGGTTTGAAAATATATTGAAGAATTTATTATTTAAAGTATACAATAGATTCACCACCCCTCTCAGTTGTCTTGTTCATCTAACAGTTTTCATGCATAATTGCACAATACACATCAATTGCACAATGCATTCCAATTGGATAATGTGTAGCAATTACGCATAGGCATAACAATTGTGCCATACATCCACAAATGTGTCATTCTGCTATCATTTGTGCCCTAATTTTCCCCAAATATTATTATCTAGGGTTGGCATATTTGTCCAAACCCTAGATGTGCCCTAATAGATGCATAAATTCACGTAATTGAAAAATCTAATTAGAAATCCTACCTCGATTGGTGCACCATCCCTTCATCTGAAAGTTCACACTTGCTCCACACAATGATCACCCTTTGGAATCCCCGCCATTCTCTCCATAAAATCACCCTCACAAACTAGAGCTCAACTAATTTCCACAAAACAAGGAGTGTAAATGAGGAGAAATTCCCACCCCACCCACTTTTTATGCCCCTACCTAACCCTAATTTTCCCATTTTACCATTCCCTCCATCCCCAAAACCTATTTCTATCCCCTTCACTAAAACCCCATCACATAACTTCATTTCATTTTACTAATTTACTCATTTCCCCATATCCTCCACTATATTCATTCATTTTCATGAGTTCGCCTAAAAAAATATTTTTATTAAATTTTTTTCTGTCAAACTCCCGAGGGTTCATCCCACTTCCATTATCATTCATTGGGGAAAATTGGGGCATGCCATCAAATTTTTATACTCCTTTGAAACCACACTACAAAAATGCATTGTCTCAAAGAGGGGAAAAGTGTAGACACTTAAAATTGACTAATGTTTATCGTCACCACATCACATTAATCATTCTTTCGATATTTAATTAATCTAAAGTCATCTCCTATAATTAAATTGTTTTTAATTATTTAATTTTTCAAAATTTTCCTCCATTATTAATTAAATAATCTTAGATTACTTAATTAAATCATATTACTATTTTTTCTTCTATTATTAATTAAATAATTTATTGAATTAGCTGATAGGCTATTTATATTGGGCACAACCCACCAAAATTATCTCATGCCTGAGAAAAATCCCATCGGCCATTCCTTAGTCTCACACAATGAAAAAATGCACTTCACCTTGCCTTATCCTTACCTTACATCACTGCCATTTTGTTGTTTTCATACCTATGCAAAAAAATTGATAAAAAACTAAAATTAACAGCAACCACTAGAAAGATCTTGCCTTGAGCTCAAGAATCTACTAGCTCTAAACCCTCGATAATTTAAGATCTACTTTTCATTTATTTTGAATAGATTAAAGCAACCGCTATAGGTAGATTAGTTTTGGTTCGTTTCATTTTTATAAAATTTTCCTAGACATTATGTCCATTTTCACTCATCGGTATGGTTGATAACACAACACAACACAATTTTTGCAGAATCTTGAGGTAGGTCACTTGCCATGGTTTCAGTGATTTTTTTTTTGGAATCTGTACGCGGCCAGTTTATTTTTCTTGTGTTTTATTTCATTCTAAAATGATTTTGTTATCTGTCAATTGTTTGTTTTACTATGAATAGATTGAGAAAACAACTATTTACGCTTTCTTTTTATCCCTTTGAGGAAAAGACTAGCTTCCATTTGTACAAATACGATCATGAGGAGAAGACACCGACTAGTCCAAAGGGATGCAACCTCAATGTCTAAGATTTCAAGGCAGTTTTGAATAGAAGCTAGGAAATGGTGTGGGTTTGAATCAAAGGTACCATGGCCTTTTCACACCATAACCAGACCCTGCGTCTACATCTTCTGCATTTTTGTGGATTCTCTCGACATACAAGGCTTTGTGCAAAAGGATTTCTTACCCACCTGATCAAATGCTCAAGCCTTTAAAAGGATCTTTCATCTTTGTTATCTATGATGCTTCCATACACACTATCTTTGATGCAATGGTGAGCTCTTTTAGTTTGTTTTTTTAGTTATGGTTTAGAAATGGAAAAGATTTTTAGTATTCACCATTGTAAAATGGGTTAATTATATGTTTTGCAGGATAAAGAGGGAAAAGTAGCATTTTATTAGGGAAGTGCCTTAGATTGGTCACTGGTTTTATGAGATTATTCAAATGTATTGCAGGATGTGATAAATCCTTTGTTGCATTCTACTCAATGAATTGAAAATTCTCCTCTTGTTCTTTTACCTAAATGGTTAAAAATGATTTGCCCCTTTTTTTTACCTAAATGGTTAAAAGGATTTGGTCTTTTTGGGTTGCAAATTTTCTTGTTACATCATATAGTTAACCTATTATCTGCTACATTTTACAGCTCAAAATCCTTGATAATGGAAATGGAAATTTTAAGGCATTAAGTTTGATGGTGATTAGGGAATGTAGATGTTCAAATTATACTAATTGATATCATGCACTTGATCCTGATTTACTAACACCAATTCTGCCTAAATCATCTCTCTACTAACCATTTAATCAAATAATCTTTATTTGATTAAATTCATCATAATTCCTCTATTAATTAAATAAATCAACTTTATTTTATTAAATCATTTTCTTCTCTTAATTAAATAAATCATTTTATTTGATTAATCCTAATGTTCCTCTTTTAATTAAATAAATCACTTTTTTTTATTAAATCATAATCTTCCTTTAATTAAATAAATTAACCTTTATTTGATTTAAATCTAATGTCATCATCCCTTTTAATTAAATAAATCAAACTTTATTTAATTAAATCTAATGTTCATTATTCCTCCCATTTGATTTAAATAAATCCAAAAATCTAAATCAAGTGTCAAATCCACTAATCTCCATCTAAGTTAATTAAAACCCGATTAACTCTAACTCCAACCCATCAATTCCTCTAGATTTTGCAACTTGTACAAGTAAATCAATTTAATTGATATATATATTCTTCTATTTTCATTCAAAAGGGCATCTCATTGGGATATTCCCTCCATTTGAAATCTCCCTCTTAAAAGGAATTGTCCTCCAACATGACATTTAAGCCTCTTACATGTCCTTTTCTTGAGCCAAATGGTATTAACTCTTCTTCCATCTCTTCCTCCACAAGCCATCTTTAAAATTTCAAATTTCCACCTAATTGCATTTATTTGCACATTGATCAAAATATGGTCCACCTCTCTTCAATAGCATGTTGACAAGTGGCACAATGCCATTGGTCTATCTTTAATCCCACATCCTTCATGTTTCTCATTCCTCCATCCTTCTTTCCTATAAATAGAGAGCTCTTCTATTGATTTTGGATCCACAACTTGAGGCAAAGTCACTTTCTATAGATTTGAAGCAAAGTTCCTCCATTCTTGTCAAAGTTATCATAGCATTTCATCACCATAGCTAGGTTATTGAGAATTTTCATCAAGGATCACATTCTTCATCATCAAAGCTTGCAAAGAATTGGGAAAGGGCTACTTTCCACATAAAAGTAGCACCAATTCCCCCATGGGATGTTGGGTTTGAGTATTTGAATAGGATTTAAATACCTTTCATTTGGTTTCTTTGCTTTATTTCTTGTTCCTTGTGCTTTGAATGAATCTCATGGGGAATGCTAGTTTAGATTTTTTTATTGACTAACATTGTGTTGTTTGCCTATGTTTGAGCAGGTCTAGAGCTACCATTCACATTTTGGTGTTAGAAGGAGGGCGAATCTTGAGAAATTAACATGTTTTTTGGTCAAAATTTGGCTATTTTTTAAAAAAAAATTGTGTTTACAGGAAACAACGACGTTGCAAAAGACAAACAATGACGCTATTAGTCTAGTTTTGCTATATAGTGACGTTGTGTCTTCTTCAAAGGGCAACACTTCTGTAATTTTCTTGAAGGGCCAGTTTTTCAAACTCCAAAGAGCGATGCTTGGTGAAATTGTGATGCAATCACAGTCTCTAGTTTTCCATAGAGCGACACTGGTTTCACCAGAGCACTGCTGGACTTCTTCAAACTGTGACACCTTTGCAGATTACGACACCAGAGTTGGGTAAAAGGTCAATTTTAAGTTTTAATTCAATGTGTGCTTTTTTATTTTGATCACCTTTGACTTCTAACCTATTTGTGGCTTTGTTTTCTATAGGCTAATCAGTTTTGTAGGTTCAAGTTTTAGGACTCAAATAAATTTATTTTGGGTTTTAAAAAGAACAATCAAAGGGTTAAAAACAACTTTAGGAACTTACTAGAGTTGGTTTTGGATTTAAGAATTGAACAAGCAAACTTCACACTTCATCTTGGTGCTATAAAAAGAATCCATTACTACTTTAAGGTCTAAAATGAACATGTGTTTTTCGTGTTTTGTAATCCTTTTTACAAAATAATATCATGTAAAAGGCGTATGCACTTCTCTCACACTTCACGGTGATCTTGAGAATCAAAAGTCTTTTGGTGATATTAGGTTGTCTAAAATATTTCCTCCACACTTCAATTTGGGCTTTTAAAATTGAAAAAATCTTGCTAGTGTGAATTAGGTATATCGTGTGTGTTCTCTCTTTGTTCGCGCAAACAAAGATTGATCGAACTATGGATGTGCATGCTTGCTTTTGTTTACCCTTAGAGGGGCCTACCTAAGACCAATTCAAAGGCGACTCCAACTAGTTTTTCACTTAGGCCAATATACAGATGGATAAGACTAAATTGTCAAGTCCTCATGGTATGTAGGCCTTAGACGTATAGTGTCTTTTAGAATGGGGTACTGCCATAAAAAGTATAAGTGCCCCTAGTAGGATTGATCAAAGCCTTTACTGGCTTGTTGGACGCCCACAAGGTGCCATGTCCCCGATCACCCTGACTAAGAACCAATTTGTATAGAGGCCAAAATCCTTACTATTTGTTGGTGCAAGAACGGTCGTTTTGAAGCCATCCCACATTTTTGTGATTTTTGGTAGAGATGAAAAGTTCATCATGGGAGATTCATGAGAACTGAAGCTTGGATAACTCGTAGAAGTGAGTGTCGTCGAGGGGAGTCAATGTGGTCAAGCTTCTAATCATCCACCAAAAATAGGCACAACTGGATTTATCCAAGTGGGAATTCAACAAATATTGTCTCTTTCTATCCTAGGGTTGTGCATCATTTTGGAATCAAAAAACACTTTGCTTGGATCTAAAACATTGGAAAAAAAACATTCAACCAAATCATCAAAATTTCAAACCCTTTAGGAGGAGCAAATATCTTTGAAAAAAAGTGCTATTGCTTGCCCTAGGGATTCTATCCTTAGAGGCTTCTAAGTATTTGGATTTATATCTCAATTTTCTCTCACTAAAGTCAACATTAGGGAACTATTGCCTTGATTTCCTTGATTTCCACATAATGGAATTTGTGGGATGAAAATAAATTGGGACATTGGACATTTAGTTTGAAAAGCTAAGGCAAGAAAGTGTTTGTGGTAAAAAGAATTCATTAAGCAAAGATAAGAAACAATTGAACCCCACACATGTGTTTTTCCAAATGATTTCCTAAAAGATCAAAATCCAAAAACCAAAGTCTAAAAGTATTAGTCCAAGAGCTCTCAAGAAATGTCTCTCAACACTTTACAAATTTAGAGAGAGATTGGTCTTCAACTTTTACAAACGTGCTTCAAAGAACAATCCCAATTTATCCAAATCAAATCCAAGTCAAGACCAAATCAAATACAAAATTAAAAATCTAAAGTCCTAAAGTCTAGTATCTCCTTCAAGGTTCCTAAGAGTTCAATCATCCACAAATCATTCATCTTTTCATTATTTCATCACCATCCTTTGATCCTTAACATCTTAGACTTTCTTTTTTGTACCTAAAGTTTAGATCAATCGAAGGAGTTAGGGGTTCACCTCCCACATTCTTGAAAATTTATCCTTGTTTTATGGTCCAAACTAGATCTCAACACAAGAACATGGAAACAATCAAAGAAACATCTAATTCAAGTGATTTGAGTCAAATTGTTCCCGAAATCAATCCCATTGGATCTAACAATCCCCAACCCAATCTTCCTCTAATACCATAGGATCCCCAAGAGGAAGGGGGCAAAGTGGAGGAAATCACCAACAATTTCCTAGGAATGAATCAAGATGAAATCATAGAAATGGTCCAAAATCCCGAGACTCACAAAATTGTTAATGTCATGATGAAACTTAATCCTTCACAATATATGCTAGAATTGGCAAAAGAAGGGGCTAAACTACCTTCTGATTTTCATGTAAGCACTATTGTGGAGAAACCTCCTAGGATTATGCCTCTAGTCTCATTCACACCCTCCTTTCAAAGCATCACTCAAACCATCCCACAACCCACATCATCTCTTACTCCAACTCAACCTATTGTCAACAAGGGGAGCTTATTGCTTCATGCTCTTCAAACACATCCCCTTGTAAACAACCAAGACTTGGATGAAAACACCATCTTGGGTCAATCCATCCCATTAGATCCAAAACACCCATACATTCTACTTGTCTTTCATGAAACCAACAATCCATCCCATTTCTTTGTGACACTGACTTATCCTCTTAACACACAAGTCTCTCTCCCCATGACCTCACAAGGAGAGGGTGGATTATTTGGACAAGGGGGAATCTTTGACCCCTCATCATCATCATTTCCTCAAGGGAATTCCCCACCCATATTCCCACCATTTCCACCTCTACCACTAACATCCACACCAATCCTCGATTTAGGGCAACCCCCTTTACCAATCCTCAATCAACAAAATCAAAATAATCCCCCAATCATAAATCAAACCATCATACCGAATCCTCTGATCATGACATCGGTATCACAACAATAGTTGGAAACAATCAAAACAACACAAGTAATCAATACATCATCTACAATACCCCAAATACCCCAAAATGTGGTCTCCCAAGGACCTATCATATCAACTACACCATCCACCATACAAATCAATCCAACAACAACTCTCATCACAACATCTCACACCATTTTGAATCCTCCACCACCACCACCAAAAGCAACCATGGAAAACCAATATAGCATCACACTACAAGCTGCCCAACAAGCCTATCAAAAGACACTTCAACAATTTCAAAATCAACAAGATACACAAGTTGCACAACAAGCTGCTCAACAAGCATAGGCACAACAAGCCGTACAACAAGAATAACAAGTGGCCCAAGCCCAAGATTTATTGCAACAACAACAATCTGCCCAAGCTGCCCAAGCTGTGCAAGTAGCTTAGGCAACTCAAGCTGCATAGGCAACTCAAGCTGCACAGGCTACTCAAGCCGCATAGGCTGCCCAAGCTGCACAAGTTGTTGAACAAGCTCAAGCTTAGGAACAATCCCAATATCAAGCACAATAGGAACAAGTGAAAGAACAATACCAAGTAGCTCAACAAGCCCTGCAATAGTACCAAGCACAACAAGAAGCAACCCAACTATTATCCCAACAACAAGTGTTGTTGCCACAACAACATCAAGACCCACAACAACAATTTCAGGCATATCAACAAGCATTGATCACACAACAAATCTTGCAAAAGACTCCCCCAAACATGCAAAGCACCCCACCCATCACTCAAACGATCAAACGATCTCAAAACATATTCACTCAACCTCCCAATTTGCAAAATGGTGTGACGACACAAATCAAATTGCTCTCGCAACAAGTGCTCGATCTCCAATCTGGGAAAACAACAAAAACACTAAGTAATTTGTGCCCCTATCCATTCGACAGAAGCCTTGTGATGGTGTCATTCCCAAAAGGGTTTGAAATCCCTAAATTTGACAAATATAGTGGGATGGGTAATCCTGAAGATCACATCAGGGAATTCTAGGTACATTGCATGGAAGTTGCATACGATGAAACATATCTAATGAGACTATTCCCTCGAAGTTTGGTAGGACCAGCAATGGAATGGCTCTCTCACCTTCCTCCTAGAATCAAAAAGTTCCAAGAAATTGTGGATGCATTCATAAAGAACTACGCATTCAACATAGGCATGGATGTGAGTCTAGAGGAACTATCTGCTCTCAAACAAGATAAGGGGGAAACATTTGCAACCTTCTTACAATGATGGCAATCCAAGGCCAATAAGAGCAAGTGGGCCATGCCAGAGGAACAACAAATCTGCACTATCATTGCCAATCTCAAAAAAACGTTGTCATTCCATCTAAATATGCAATGTATCACCACATACAATCATTTGATCCCCAAGGTGCTCAACATCAAAAGACCCTTATTGCACAAGGTGGGACACCCACATATCAAGAATATCAAGACAATCACCCTTCCACCAGTTGTAACAAAAAAAATTACACATGGGTGAAAAACAAAAATGTCACTAATGATGGTGTGGTTGATGCCAAGGTCATAATTAGTGCCCCAAAACAAAACACGCAATCATACCAATAACCACAAGCCAACAATCGAAACAACACACAAGCCAACACGATATCACAACCACCCAATAATCAAGCAGTCAACAATCTAAGCAATCAAGAGGGACCACCCCTGTGAAACAAATATCCACCCAAACGAAAATACACAGCCCTTGGGGAATCAATCGAATTTGTCATGAAGAAACTGGTAAAAGAGAATCTCATTGAAATCCCCGTCTATGAGAATTATCAAGAGCCCCAAGTAAAACCACCATGGTATAATGAGAACCACCTTTGTGATTTTCATAAAATCAAAAGGCACACAATAGCTAGTTGCATGAGACTGAAAAATATGATCAAAGACCTTATCGATCATAAAGTCATAAACATTGAACAACCTACTAGAAATCAAGACCTTAAGATATACACAAATTTGATGTCAGATCACAATAAAGGGAATAACCATGGAAAGACAAAGTATGGAAATGTAAACCATGTTTACGATCATGTTATCACATCCCTAGATGAATGGGTCACTATTGTTAATGTCAAGGGAGCCAAGGTTGATTGTGAAGTCACCACACATGGAAAAAAAGTTACCATTGCTGGATCATCACAACCACCTAGGGCATCCACCTCAAATCCAAAATCTATTCCCAATGGTTATAATGTCTTAGACTAGCTGAAAAGAACCCCCACTCATATCTCCATCATGGAGTTACTGAATATCTCACCTGCACATAGAAAAATTCTAGAGGAAGCATTGGCTTCATCCACCGTCTCTACGGATCTTGATGCTGAACAATTCCAAGCTATGGTTAGACACCTCACTACCCCACATCTCCTAACATTTTCTGATCAAGACTTTCCCATTCAACCATCTCATAACCACGCACTCCATCTCAAAGTATTGGTCCATAAAAACAAAGTCAAAAGGGTCTTGGTGGATGGAGGTGCAGGTCTAAACATTTGTTCACTCAAGCTAATAAAGAATCTGGGATTCTCCTAGGATGCCATTGAAAAAGGTAAAGGTATTACCATTAGAGTGCATGATGATCAGGAAAGATTGTCTCAAGGCACTATTCAACTCCCTATTCAAGTAGGGCCAGCCATCATGGAAACCACATGCCAGATCCTTGACCTTGATTTACCTTATAATATTCTCCTAGGGCGTCCATGGATCCATGGGATGTGAGCAGTTGCATCTACTTTCCATCAATGTGTCAAATTTCCCTACCAAAATCAAGAGGTCACAGTCCATGGTGATCCTGAGCACTTTTATTATTGCAAGAACTTGGAAGCAAAGTACTACAAAATCCCTCAAGTCCCAAAGAATGATGAAGGCCCTTCAACCCCATATGTAGACCCAACTACCTTAGCCTCCACCTCTAAGACAAAGACACCCGCCATTCCTGACATATATGAAATCAAAGTCATTATCCAAGACAATGGGTGTGGGAATTACATAATGAAAAAAAGTTCTTTCGTAGTGGGAGAGTTACCTCAATCTCTTAGGTCTTGTGGGCAGCCCCAACCGATTGAAACATCATCCCAAACTTTTAAAATAGACCCCTCTAGATTCAAATGTTGGGGAGACCTAAGTTGGGAAGTGGTAGATGAAAAGGACATATCAAGTTTGCTATACCAAGATGAAAGGCCTAAGCCTAATCTTCCTATGGATGATAGTAGCAAAGGACTACAAATGATGCTTGGTATGGGCTATAATAGAAACAAGAAACTTGGATAGAATGAAAATGGTCTTCTAGTACCACTCATTCCTAAGAAGTGTATAAGAAATCTTGGCCTTAGATGTACCCCTTCGAAGGTAACCATACTTGGAAAAGCGGCCCCAGTTAAAAAAGTCAAAGCTCCCCTTCAGTTACTAGTATCCACAGGTTTTCCCTTAGATAACTTTACCTTTGACATAAATGATGTGTGCAATGATGAAGATCCCATAATTGACCTATCCATGCTATTTGAGGATTCCTCCCTTCTCATGATTAGCACCCTATCTTTTGAGTCAAACAACCAAACCCATGAGCTAAACTTAGTCTATCCCCAACTTATCCATTACGACCAACAAGGACCACCAATTTTAGACACATTCGAAAATGATGAGGCTCTCTCAAAATTCATGGGATTGTGGGATATGATACCATATGGAGATCACAAATCTAGATTTGACATTGAGCTTGACACACATGCCTATTATGTGGAAACGATTGAATCCTTCAGTTGCAAAAGTGAAAATTAAAGAATAATATATAGGTCTTTAAGTGAAAACCACACTATGCAGTCTCAAACCCAAAAATAGTAAAAACAAAGGACACATCCAATGGTGAAAACCTCTCTGAGGCATCAGAAGATGAGGGATTCAATATTCCCCTTAGTGCTATCCATTAGGATAAGTTAGTAGTCTTGGTAGAGAAGTGCAATCCAGTCAACCTAGGAATAGAAGAAACACCACATATCACCTTCTATGCAGAATCACTCTTGACAGAAGAACATGAACTCCTAGTTGTGTTTCTGAGAGAAAGAAAGGTAAACTTTGCATGGACCTATGTCGACATGCCTAGGATTGATCCAAAAGTTGTGGTTCACCACCTAACTATATATCTTGAAGCAAAACTAGTAAGACAAAAGTTGAGAAAGATGCATCCACAAATAGCATTATTGGTCAAGATGGAATTACAAAAGCTCCTTGATGTTGATTTCATGATGTCGATTGATTATCCAAAGTGGTTTTCAAATATTGTACTTTTTCAAAGCCCACTAGGGGCATCCACATCTGCACTGACTTTAGAGATTTGAATAAATAATATCCCAAGGATGATTTCCCTCTCCCAAACATAGATATGATTGTGGATATGATGGCTGGACATGAAATGCTATCACTAATGGATGGATTCTTAGGGTACAATCAAATCATGATAGCTAAGGAAGACCAACACAAGACAACTTTCACTTGTCCATGGGGAACATATTGCTGGAATATGATGCCATTTGGGTTGAAAAATGCAGGAGCTACCTATCAAAGGGTCATGACACTAATCTTCCATTATATGATTCACAAAATTGTGGAAGATTATGTGGATGACATATTGGCCAAGTCAAAGAAACGTCAAGATCACATACCAGCTCTAAGCTCCATCTTTGATAGACCGAAAGAGTACAAGGTCAAACTCAATCCAAAAAAGCGTGTCTTTAGGGTACAATCAGGCAAGTTACTAGGATACATCGTATCTATGAGAGGAATCGAGATAGACCCCACCAAAGTCAAAGCCATTATATATATGGAGACACCAAGGACATTAAAATAGTTAAGGGGTTTGCAGAGAAGACTCCAATCCATTCGTTGATTCATAGCGTAGCTAGTAGACAAGGCTATCCCATATTCTCATCTACTCCACAAGGGGGTAGCATACAAATGGGACGAGAAATGTGAGTAGGATTTCAATAAGATCAAAGAGTACTTTCTCACACCACTAGTTCTTATGCCACCAATTTTAGGAAAGCCCTATAATCCTATATATATCAGCAATAACAGCAGCCCTTGGCGCTCTCTTAGCACAACATGATGAAAATGGGAAAGAGAGATCTATTTACTACATCAGTAGAACCATGGTGGGACATGAGTTGAATTACACATCCATTGAGAAGGCTCGCTTAGCAGTTGTGTTTGCAACACAAATTTAGACACCATATGTTGGCACACCAGATAAAACTCATTGTAAAGATAGATCCTCTCAAGTATCTACTTTCTAAAGCAACACTCACAAGGGAAAGAACTAAATGGGTTATGATCCTAAAAGAACACCACATTGACTATGTAGAATGAAAAGCTATTAAAGGACAAGCAATTACAGATCAGTTGGTAGAGGCACCGATATATTCAGAGAATCCACTTGTATTAGAGGTCCCAATGAATCCATCTTTAACGTAAGTGTAGCAGATCACTGGAAAATGTATTTTGATAGATCCTACACACAACATGGGTCAGGAGTTGGAGTCTTCTTCATTACACCATAAGGGGATTGCATACCCAAGTCATACAACCTGTCATTTCCTTGCACAAATAACATTGCAGAATATGAGGCTCTTGTCATAGGGCTAAGAATTGTAGTGCAATGGCAGATCATGGCAATCAAGGTCTATGGAGACTTGCAACTCATCATCAACCAAGTAAACAATGAGTATCAAATGAAGGATGAAAAGTTGAATCCATACAAAAAACTAGTGGAAAGCCTCAAAGAGTCCTTCATTGATATCACATTTGAGCAGCTACCAAGGGAAAATAACAGAGCGATAGATGCTTTGGAAACAATTGGATCTCTACCGAATGTCCCACACAATGTCCCTAAGCAAGAATTCCTCGTACCAGCATTCAAGGTACCGGAGTCTAAATTTTTGTGTGAAATTGTTGGTCCCAGTGATCCTTGGTATCATGATATATACACCTACTTGAGAATAGGAGTCCTCCCCGCTGATATAACCTCGAACCTTAAAAGAACATTTGTTAGGAAGTCATCATGTTTTGTTATCTTATGAGACACCCTATACCGTAGGAGTATTGAGGGAACCTTGTTACAATGCCTTAATGTTGAGGAAGCTTTGACTACTTTAACTGAGGTACACAATGGCATTTGTGGGTCACATTCGAGTGGTATGACCCTGGCTAAGAAACTACTGAGGACTGGGTACCATTGGCCTACAATGGAAAAGAAAGCTCACAACTATGTTCAAAGGTGCTTACAGTGTCAAAAACATGGGGATCTCATCCATTCACCAGCTTAGGAGCTCCATCCAATCATTACACCTTGGCCCTTTTCACAATGGGGGCTCGATCTCATTGGTAAAATCACTCCCACCTCATCCAGTGGACATAAGTTCATCATCACCACCATGGAGTACTTCACAAAGTGGGTAGAAGCCATTCCCATGACCTATATCACAAGAAAGCAAATATCCAAGTTCATCCTGAACTACCTAATTTTCCACTACGATGTCCCTCAAGCCATTATCTTAGTTAACGAGACACCTTTCAAAAACCAGGATGTTCGAGACTTATGCCAATAATTCAATATCCAACATCACTTTTCCACTCCATACTACCCCCAAGGAAATGGCCAAGCAGAGGCCACAAATAAAACTATCTTGAAAATCCTAAAGAAAACAATCAATGACGTTGGTCGTGACTGGCACCTACAACTGAATCTAGCCTTATGGGCTTACTGAACAATTATCCACACATCAACAGGTGCAACCCCTTTCTCCCTAGTCTACGAATCAAAATCCATTCTCCCCATTGAGATTGAGCTCCCATCCTTGAGAATATCATTGTAAAACCTCATCACAAATGAAGAATATCGAGTATCATGGTTGAAAGAGCTGGAACTACTGGATGAGCAGCACATGGATGCCTTAAACCATTTGTAAGTCTACCAAAACCATCTCAAGCAGAGCTTCAACAAAAAAATCAGGAGTCAGACCTTTCAAATTAGAGAGCTTGTGTTAAAGGAGAATAAAAAAAATGTACCAAATCCAGATAGCAAGGGAAAGTTTGAATCCAATTGGTTGGGACCCTTCATCATCACAACAAGCTACAGGCCAAGGGCATATCAGCTATCAACACTCGAAGGAGAGCTTCTACAGGAGACCATGAATAGTTCCCATCTCAAATAGTTTTATGCCTAATCTTACAAGGTGTAAATCCAAAAAATTAAAAAAATTAAAAAAAACATTAAAAATCCAAAAAAAATAGAAAAAGGATTGAAAACAGTAAAGAGAGAAAAATCATCCTCTAGTGAAAACCACTTCGGTGGCGCTTTGGGCAAGTACTTTGGTGAAAACTTGGCAAACAGGCGCCTTGTGTAAATAAGCACTTTCCATCCACCATGATCTCTATGGCTCATTCTGCATCATCCATCCATCACACTTCCACATCTCCATCCATCACCCATCCACATCTGCATCATGGCTTGATCTTGTGTTCGTATCATGATCCCTCCTAGTACTACTTGGCCCATTTCTAAGGTTAGTTTGTCTTGCCTATATCCGAGTAGTCTATTGCATCATGTTGGGGGCATGTTCTTATTGGATCATATTCGTGTATATTCTTGAAGTCTTCTTGAAAATTAAAAAAATCCAAAAACATTCATAAAATCAAAAAAATCCAAAAACATTCATAAAATCCAAAAATCCAAAAACATTCATAAAATCATAAAATCCAAAAACATTCAAAACATATCAAAATCCAAAAACATTCAAAAGGTCAGTCGAAAATTCAATAAACAAAGCCATCTTGTCAAACTACGGGTCTCTGAGCTTTGAACATAGGCAAGGTTGATCTTTGATCATCCCTTGAGACACTTAGGTCAGTCCTTAGGAGTCCGTCATAATAAACTGGCAATCCATTTGTTCATATCTCATCAATAATCGAGTCTGTGTCAGTTGAAATATGTGGTCTCTACATGTATAACGTAGGCAAGGCTAATCTTTGATCAGCCCTTGTGGCCCCTAGGATAGGTCTTTAGGTTAGTCTCTTGGTCAAAATCTCAAAAAACACAAAAAACATTGGAAATTTTTAAAATCAAAACATTTGCAAAACATCTTGAAAATACCAAAAAAAACCTCAAAACATTTCAAAACATAAAAAACCTCCATATATTCAAAAAAACCCATCCGTCCCATCTCACGATCACCCATAATAAATCATCGTCATCCTCAATCTTTGGTGACACAGTTGGAAACAAGTCTAGCAAATGGAAAGTGGAAACACAAAACGTCAAGGTCTCGAGTCTAGGTCGATAGGTAAACAAGTTGGTCAACTTTTCATACTAATAGCCCATCATCCAGTCACTCCCAAAATCATCTGATAACATCATGTCCTAGGATGCATCCTTCCTACAATGGACATCAACATCAAGCATCACCGTAGTTTAGTCTTGGCTAGCGGTATGAAGAACATTAGCTTGTTTTTTTACTTGATCTTTGTCTTTTGACTTATCTTATTGTGCTCATTTCAATGACCTCTCAATGATGTCTCAAACAAAGGGATTTAGAGAGAAAGGAATGCGGAAACAATTATTATCTTTTATCTGTTGTGCTTGTTGGATGTTCTTGTAATATAACCTTGGTCATGCGTGCTTTGTTTGGTTTGTAGGGAGGGTGTTTTAGGTGTCTTGTTGACCACATAGGAAGACTTTCCTTTCTATGTTTTGGTCTGAGATGTTTGAAATATTTGAACCACATTTTAAATGAGGTTTTGTATGTCAGGTGTGAATAGGAATAATCCTATTTGATTGTTGAGTCAAAGTCCATCACACTAGGTACAACACCATCCTGGTTCTATATACCTTGATGCATTGTACCTATGTGTGTTATCAAACATAAGGTAAGTAAGTCCTTTTAAAATCCAAATTCTTGATAAGAAAAGCATCATCATTCATCATCCTCATCTCTAATAAAGTCTTGTAGATCATGGACTTGTTGGATCCTCTTGTCTTCATCTAATTTCATCTTTCTTCCCTCTGCACTAACATGGTACCATGACAATTAATAAAAAAACATCACCCATGCATCCATCCTGCATCCACAAACTGTTAGTATGCTACATATCATCCATATCATATCATATAGGAAACACTGATCATCTCACATGCATTGCATTTCATCATTGCATAATATAGATTGGTTATTCTAAGCATCTCATAAATCATACATTTACATCCATTGCATAAGCATATAAGCATCATCATATCATCCATATAGGTATCAATCATTGATATATGCATCATCATATTATACATGAAAAAGATACTGAAAAAGAAAAAAGAGCATGTCATAACATCTCATACATCTCATAAGAATAACATCATCCACTAGAGGCATAATATAGATCTGTTAGTTTAAGCATATTAAAACCATTTGCATATCATAACATTTGCATCCATACTCCATACATCATCATCATAAAAGTGCATAGAAAAGATACTGAAAAAGAAATGCATCCATGACATCCATAAGCATTTGCATAATCATACATCGCATCATGACATATAGAATCACATCACATATAGAATATTAAATGCATCCACCCATAATGCATAATTAAATAGGACACATCTCATAACAAATCAATCACATGATATCATATATATCAAAAAAGTGTAACTGTCATGGTACAAAATTAGGATCATGTATGTGTATCAATCAATGTACAATGCCCACAAGGCTATCAAAAATAGAGCCCGTGAATCTCAAAAAGAATCAAGTGTCGCTGATTAAAACTATGTGGTAGCTAGCCCTAGTGGCTGCTCCCCTTACCTGCCTGTCTCTCAGCCCTATTGTTTGTCTGCCTCATACCAGTCTGCTGAGAGTACTATGGTACTCAGACTGCTACGAGTACTACCTGCCAATAGTGAAACCGGTAATACTTTTCCTCTCGTACTGCCTCGTAGTACATCCACGTCAGGACTATCTTGCCCTATGAAGATGCAACCATACTCTCTAGTTGTTGTCTCCTACTGACCTCCTGGGCCAATTGTAGCTCTGTCGTTTGTCACTGCTGTCTCTCATGATCTCACTCAGTAGTGAGGGCTTGGACTTGCTACCTGGCCTGGTCCCTCTCTACTATAGCAGCCTATAACTAAGCTTGTAACCCCTGTAAGCTCTACAACTGCCCCCGAAGCTGCTGAATCTGGGCATCTCTTTGATCTGGCTATAGTGGCTGAGGTGGCTGTGGCGGTGGTTGTTGATCTCTTGGTGGTGGTTGTTGATCCCTCAATGATGGATGCTTATCCCTCTAGCCGGGTTGTTGTGGAGGTGGCCCACCACCTCCTCCCCCTCCTCCTCTATCTCTGGGTGCTCTTGAAATCTTTCCCACCTATCCCCTCCTCATCGTTCTGCCTCGAGGTCTCCTCCTAGGCAGTGCTACTCCTGGGACTGTGAGCTGAGGCGGAGGCCTAAACCAATCATCATAGGCATGTGTGGTTACTGGATCCACCTATCCCTGATCGTAGGCACATGGCCTAGCCACCAACTATCTGAAACTATTGACTGCATCTGATGTTGGGATCATCCGACCCCATGTGGTCTGTCTATGAGGCTGAGCAAAGATAACCATATACTGATAATCCAACCTATCCTAGGTATCCTCGAATTGTTGGGCTACCCTATCTGGCAGGTAGCACTCAATAATGGTGTGCTCATGCCCCTACATTAGTCTGTCTTGCCTGGCATAGAATAACTATTGTATGTCATTGTACCAAGCCAACATCTGTAGCCAAGGTCTCTAGGTGAACACTATCATCTCATCCAAAAACCTCCGCCAGTGAGGAAGACCTACCTGTCTTGTATGTCTGAAAGTGAGGCCACCCCTGTACCTCCAAACTCCTAGGTCATCAGGCTCGACATCGACCATTATAACCCTCAGTCGAACAACAACTATGTGCTCCCACACCCAGATGCGTAAAATTTTGACAAGTTGGCACCAATCGCTCGACTGTCATAGTAGGTGAACTCATGCAAATCATGATATAATGAGGCCAGCATCACTAGTTCCCAAGTAAACAAGCTCCTCTTGAATAACATCTTCTCCCAAGCCAGCCCCCATCTTGGACTGAAATATCGACCTCGTTGATCTGAAGCTACTAGCCCTAATATGATCACGGCCACAATCAGCCGAAAAGTCGACACCTGACCTCTGTAATACTCAAGATAAATCTAACCCTCGATAAATACGATCTCATCTATCCTCATGATCTCATAGCATGCATCAGTGTCGACATCCATGCCATATATAACTCTCTCACCATGGATGGGAAATCGCAAGATATGTCAAACGTCCTCTAATGTGACAGTCACCTCGCTAGTGGGAAGATGAAATGATGAGGTGTCACTGTGCCACCTCTCTACCAACACAATCATCATAGTTAAGTGGGTCCTCATGGTGGGCGCGTAAGCAACATACCAGAAGCCAATCACACCAAGGTGCTCCTGTAGTAACTTGTGTAATCCTCTCAATCTGCTCAGCACCAAGGGTCGGTGTTCACGTGAATGCACAAGCTCTCTATCCTCCTATATCCCTGAAGCCACATCGTCAAGTTTCATAAAAAGACTAGATCCCGTTTGAAGTTTTTGACACTAAAACAACAAATGCGTCACTATTTGCAAAGGTGATGCTCTTTGAAAACTCCAAACAATGACGCTAGAACCCCTCAAAATGTAAACCAAGTTGTGACGTCATTATTTGCATGCATGAGCCTATTTGACCTGAAACCCTAAAAACCTAACTGAGTCGCAATGTCACCATTCACATTGGCATCACCCTTTGACTTTTGGAGCCCTAAGACCAAATTGTGACGTGACGTCACAATAAGTAGTAGTGGCGCTATTTAACCCCTAGCATCATTGGTTTTGCACCTTTAGCGTCGCTATATAGTGACGTTGAGAGTTTTGACTTTTCAAAAGGTAATAAATGTGCATAAAAATTGAAATTAAAGGTCAAGTTAGGATAACATACCAGTGGTCCTACACTTGGGGGTCTCTGGTAGACTCAAACTCGCTCAGAAATGTGTTGGGGAGGCACTCTTTGCGCCATTCTACAGGAGGGTCAGAGCTCAAAATGAAGGAATTCTCAAAGTCTGAATGTGAAAATGAATTGAAAGTGACCACTCCTAGGCTATTTAAGCAAGAAAATTAGGGTTTTTTGCCCCGTTTTAGCTGCCAAACTAGGGTTTTGTGCCTTTGACCCTGTTTTTGCCCTATCGAAGCTCGTTTCAGGTCTTTTTCTCGCATTATGGCACATTTTCAGCATTCTGGAGCCTTTCTGGACCCATCGGCAACTTGTCCTCTTTTTTCAAGAAATCACCCAAAAATCTAAATTTTCATCTAATCTCTTAAGGGGATAGTATAACAGCGTAATTCTTTTGCTAGGGCAGCAATGGGGCATCCAAAAAAAATAGAAATTTTTGGAATTTTGATCTCGGCAAGGTTATTCTTTGAACCAACATAGCAAGTGTGTTGCTTCAAAGAGGGGCAAAATGTAGATGTTCAAATTATACTGATTGATATCATGCACTTGATATTGATTTACTCACACCAATTCTGCCTAAATCATCTCTCTACTAAACATTTAATCAAATAATCTTTATTGATTAAACTCATCATAATTCCTCTATTAATTAAATAAATCAACTTTATTTTATTAAATCATTATCTTCTCTTAATTAAATAAATCATTTTATTTGATTAATCCTAATGTTCCTCTTTTAATTAAATAAATCACTTTATTTGATTAAATCATAATCTTCCTTTAATTAAATGAATTAACCTTTATTTGATTTAAATCTAATGTCATCATCCCTTTTAATTAAATAAATCAAACTTTATTTAATTAAATCTAATGTTCATTATTCCTCCCATTTGATTTAAATAAATCCAAAAATCTAAATCAAGTGTCAAATCAACTAATCTCCATCTAAGTTAATTAAAACCTGATTAACTCTAACTCTAACCCATCAAATCTTCTAGATTTTGCAACTTGCACAAGTAAATCAATTTAATTGATTTATAAATTCTTCTATTTTCATTGAAAAGGGCATCTCATTGGGATATTCTCTCCATTTGAAATCTCCCTCCCAAAAGGACTTGTCCTCCAACATGGCATTTAAGCCTCTTACATGTCCTTTTTCTTGAGCCAAGTGGCATTAACTCTTCTTCCATATTTATTTGCACATTGATCAAAATGTGCTCCACCTCTCTTCAATAGCATGTTGACAAGTGGCACAATGCCATTGGTCTATCTTTAATCCCACATCCTTCATGTTTCTCATTCCTCCATCCTTCTTTCTTATAAATGGAGAGCTCTTCTATTGATTTTGGATCCACAACTTGAGGCAAAGTCACTATCTACAGATTTGAAGCAAAGTTCCTCCATTCTTGTCAAAGTTATCATAGCATTTCATCACCATAGCTAGGTTATTGAGAATTTTCATCAAGGATCACATTGTTCATCATCAAATCTTGCAAGGAATTGGGAAAGGACTACTTTCCACATCAAAGTCGAACCAATTCCCCCATGGGATGCTAGGTTTGAGTATTTAAATAGGATTTAAATAGCTTTCATTTGGTTTCTTTGCTTTATTTCTTGTTCATTGTGCTTTGAATGAATCTCATGGGGAATGCTAGTTTAGATTTATTTATTGACTAACATTGTGTTGTTTGTCTATGTTTGAGCAAGTCTAGAGCTACCATTCACAGGGAGATAATCGTAACGAATGTTTAGTACAGAGGGCATGAAAATGGTTAGGGCATAGGCAATAAGGGGGCTTTGGAGTCTAGAGGAGCACCTCTATTGTTGAGTGTGGGGTGAGAGAAAGGGAAGAATGATAGGTGGGGGATATGAGAACAACACCAAGGTGAACATCAATAGTAACAATGAAAAGAGCATCATTACACTTTTCTCTTCCTTGTCTTCATTATCATCATCCACTGGCTCTCCCTTCATTCTCACAAATATTCCTTGCCTCCCTAGCAACATTCATACTTAGTGAGAAATGGATCTCTTACAATCGTGGTGGTCTCAAATTTATTCTCTTCCTAATTCAGGATAAGAATACAAAATTGACTTGTGATTGCTTTGGATTCGAATCTGAAATAGGGAAAGAGAAAGAGGAACATGGTGTGCTTTCAATTTTCTTGATATGGACTGTGGATTCTTCAATTTAGAAAAATATTAATGGTTTTTATAATGGATTTATGTGGTCCTTGGTTTTTTAGATATGGGAGTTAGTGACCTATGGATTGCTTACTATTATATGTGTGAGAAGGATAGATATGCCTCAATAATGTTGGAGTGCCTGCTCCTTGGATTTTGTATCGTTGGGGGTGTGGCTCTATGAATAATCATTGGTTTTGACGTTTGCAGACATTTGACTGTAAATTCTTCAAATTTGAAAAATATTGATTAAAAAAACATGTTGTAAGTTGACCTTGATTTTTAGGATATGAGTGTTAATGACCTATTAATTGCTTTGGTTTTTAATGTGTATAAGTGTGTTTATGATGAAGAGAAGGGAAGTGATGGGTAGGCAGATGGATACATATATGTATAGATAGATAATGGGTGTTTTCTGATGGTGTGTCTACGCCTTGGTTTCGACTTTGTTGTTGGTGAGGATTTGTTGGTGTTTATTAATTATGGTTGCTATCAATATGGGTTTTTCTTAGTGTCTTTATCTATCACTCTATGAAGGATTGGACCATTTTCTGTTTGTTGGGGTAACCTTTTGAATTTGTTTGATCATCTTAGTATAAATTGCTTGCAGTTACTCGAGTTATTTTTACTATATTGCTAATATCATTTGGTTATCATCAATATATGTAATATCCTATGAATTATCCTTGGTTGTGATTGTTATGGGCATAAATGATCTTTTGATGATGTGTATTGTATCACACTCTATGTTCCTTTTGTTTCTTCCTACATTTGGGGTGCAAGTCCCATGGGTGATGTCTTAGTGCTAACATTTCTAGTGATGTGAATCCTATGTGACTTCTACTTGTCATTCTCCTTGCATTTGGGGTGCAAGTCCCATGGTTGATGTACCAAATTGCAATGTTCTTCTGGGATCAATTGCATAGACTGATTAGTTTCTAATGTTTTCATTAATCCTTTCCTTGATGATGGGTCTAGTAGAGAGGCCCAAAATGTGGGAGCATTTTTTTTTCCATCTTATATTCTAACAAAGAAATTTCTATTTTTCACACGACATGTGATTAATAAGACAACTCAGGATCAATATTGATCCCATTTCCACATCTTCTATATTTTGGATATAGACATTCACAGTTAAAATACACTAAACATGTTGGGGATTCTTTTGCTAACAATGTGTTGAGGTTGGTATTCTTATTGCTACCTACCATCAATAAATATTATGTTGTTAGTGGACAGGAGCCATTACACTAAGGAGGTTAGTTTGTTTTTAATCAGATTTAAGTATTATGAAAAGTTCTAAGGTGATTTACTCTTTACAGTCACAAGAAAAATGCTTCTCATGGATCATGTGTTTTGGGTGCTTGAGATAGTGGCACCCATGGTATTATCTAGATTTTAGGTATAGTTAACTCCATAGCACCACAATTTTGGTAAATGTGTTTTAGGAATGATGGGTCAATCTTCCTTTCAGTACTTCTATCATAAGAAAGTAAAGTTTTGAATCATGTCATCAAACTTAACACTTTTTCTAATGTCTATCATATAGTTCTTTGGGCACCTAAAATATCAGAAAAAGTAAATTATAAAAAAAAATCCAAAAAAGAAAAACATAAAAAAGGATGAAAAGAAGAAGAAAAACAATGTATACATAAGTTTCAAATTTATGAATGGTGTTATTAATTTTTATCCTAGGATACCTAAGGATAAGGCTCCCAAGAATTGGGAAAATTGTTGGCTGAGATGCTAACTCCATGTCTTTAGAAGATAGATTTCACTGTGTTACAAAAAGGCATGTACAAACTATTTTTATGCAAAATCTGTGTGTTCTTTTTATATGACTTTTTGCAGTACCATTTACAACTTTGATTAAATTTTATTTGGGCTCTGATTGAATATTTATCTGCTGAAAAATATGTTCAACAGTTGAAGAGCGGTTTATTGGTTACTTGTTACTATATTACATTAATTATCCATATGGATTTGTCTAAGACCAAATAAAATCAAGGGTCTGATAATGTTGCCAAACATGCCCAAATATAGAAAACAACCATAGAATTTGTGAATTATTCAATTTGCAACAATTAGATACCGTTGGATAAAATGGACTAGAAAAAAAATACATGTAACTAGATATAGAAAACAACCATAAAATTCATGAATTAACAGGTTTATGTGACAAACAAATCAATCTATTTTGCTTCAACAGAGACTCAGATTTCACTATATTGTGTTTCATTGTAGTTTTGAATATAGAACAAAGCATATTTTTGTTAGCAATAGTTAATAAGTTCTGCCATTTTGTAGCAAATTTTTTTCTTAAAGATGACTTATCTACATGTTTCTCTTATTTGTTAGTAAAGTAATAGGTCTTGATAGTTTTGGAAACAAGTCACTAATCAACAAAATTGTTATTTAATTTTAGTATAGCTTATGACATTAGTCTCAAGCAACATTTTCAGTTTTGTAAGCGGTAACACTTCATCTTCATGGGATAAGCTTGATGTATACGTTGATTATTTGTTGGTAGTCATAAAACTTAAATATAATACACTCAAAATGAGTTATGTGAAACAGAACCTTAATTAATGGTGGGTTGGTTGCAGTGGGGCTTCTATTTCTCACTCATTCATTCTTGATGTATTTAAGTGCATTATTTGTTGGTAGTCATAAAATTTAAATATATTACCCTGAATATTCAACTCTTATTGAACCTCTTGATATCCTTGCAGAAAGACCACCAGAAAACAAGTATGAATGGGTAAGTGGCTTCAATGAAATTTTTAGTTTTTGGAAATTCAATTGGGGGCTTTTCCTATCTTTGATTTTTGCTTTACAAGTCTTGTTGGGAAGCAACTCATTTCAAGAAAAGGTAAGCTTGTTTTAATAATTTCAATTATATTTAATTTGTGGCTCTTGGTTTGCACATATAGATTGAGTTCATTTAATATATTGTATTTAAACCTCATTTGTATTAAATGCTTTAAAAGTGCATTTGTATTTAATTCCTATTGGTTTTGGTAGCAATTTCAATGTTCAATCAATGGCAGCATCGTCAGGAGAAGATATTGAAGGGCTAAGTTCAGTGTGGTGGAAGAAACTGCAGTGGGTGGAGAAAAACTTAATGATATACAACTACTGCAATGACAAACAAAGATATCCTCTGCCTCCACCGGAATGTACTACAACATATAAATGAAAAACTTCAATATGCTTTGTCTCTTTGTAGTTATGACAATTTAGTTTAAGGAGGAGATTTTCAACCAAATACTTAAGAATAAAGATGTCAATATATATTAAGTTTAGGTTTACAAAAAATATTCAAAATGGTTTAAGGATTTGAGAATGACCCAACAAATGTATACATCTATTAATTACTAATTATTCATACATTTTTTTATTTCATCTCTTTTTTTAGAAACTCCTTATACTAGTCATCAAAAAATTGCAAACATTTATGAAAACTTGATAATATCCACAACCACCCCACCCTCTCCTCTTCCTCCACTCTCTACAACTCATGTGGTGTCTCTGAAATACGAATTAAGAAATATTTGATCACCAACTTGCTAAAGTGAAGATAAGAGAAATTGCATCCAAGTAAACAAAAATGATAATAATTGTTTTAATATTGTATTTTAAGATCAAATATAAGACAAATATGATATTTATTGATTGTCAATTGGTGCTAAGGTTTACATAATTAAGTTCCTTCCTTTCCTAAGAAAATATTTTCCTTATAAGATGAGTGCTAAGATATGCATTTCGTTATAAAAAGAAACAAAAAAATAAATGATGAAAACAGTAAGCTTTGTTAAGGAATATACAAGTACCAACCAGTACCTTGAAAACAAGTGTTAAACTAAAGTAATCTAAACAATCCTAAGAAAAAAATTATTCAACCCTAAGGGGTCTTCAAAATGTATATTAAGAGTAAACTAAGCACCTCAATCTAGGATTATTAACTATTTGACATAGCAATGAAAATTTAGAGGCATCATTTGCACAATTTTTCTATACATAGAAAGAGATAGGTCATGATGTTCATGCTCTCTAAAAAGTATGTAAGAAATTAATTTTAATAATCAATATAAGTTTAGGTTTATAGAAAATATTCAAAATGGTTTAAGGATTTGAGAATGAGCGATTGAAGTATTGGTTTTCTTTAAGATTTAAATTTAATCTTTAAATTGATATTTAAGTTAGAATTTTAAATTGTTCAAAATTGAATTTTTAAAGTGATATTAAAAGTGGAATTTTTTTTTTTTTAAGGACTTATATATTGTAAGTTATTAGAAAATATTAAAAAAGATGCATCAATATATGAACCAATTATATTCCCAACAAATGTATACAACTATTAATTACTACTTATACATTCAATTATAGACCTCCTTTCAAACAAATTATAAAAATATAATCGACGTAACCATTGAACCTTCTTTGGTGCAAGTGCTAGTTAATTAATTTACTAACTATCCTTGTTCTTCTCAAATTAATTAAATAAAACATTATTATTTATTCCTCTAATTAAATAATTATTCTCAATTATTTAATTATTCTCCCATTTAATTAATTATCTATTTACCCATTTGCACATATAATTATTAATTAATTCATTTAATTATTAATTACCCATGCATTTCCACCTCATCAGTTGACTAAAACTTACTCTCAGTCCACTCAATTAAATCAACTTCACTCCCATTCACTTCGAGTTCACTAAGCAACCAACTCAGTCCACTAACCGTTAGTCTTAGTTATCACTCCAATCAATTCTCTTAACTGATCCATACAATTAGTTAGCTACAATCAAGAGATCAATTAATTCCCTGTCAATTCCTCTCATCAATTTTGAAACATTAATCTTTTTAATCTCTCCTCAAATCTTGACCTTTGATCAGTGTCACCAAATATCTATAAATTCAATCTTCCTATCATCTATTCCTCCTCCCAAATCATTGCAAATAAACTATACTTGTATTATCAATGCTTTATGCTAACGTGCTACTAAAAATATGAAAGAAAATACTAATACACTATTTTGCAAGGTGAAGAGAGGAAAACAATGGAGCAAAGTGAAGGATTCACACAAGTTTATGGTTTTTTTTTGAGTGATTCTTTTATGCTTCATTGATATGATATTTTTTTGAATTTGATTGTAGATTTTGATTCTTTGCTACTTGTTATTGGTTTCCCTAATCATTTTCTAGGTCATACACTGGGTATAATCCATGTCTTGTGTGAGTGTTATCCTATCTCCCAAGTGTCTTGTGTGAGTGTGATTGGGAAATGTGACAATCTCCTGGCATGATGGGAGTGGACCTTTTGGTTTCACATGGTTGGGTGGCGTGAAAACCATTGTTGGGGTTTAGAGGATCGAAGATCAAATGTGGCATTTGTATCTCCTTCTCTTTTTTATTTTTTTATGCTTTATAGTAGTTTCAATTCAATGTAATTTGGTTGCTGAAGGAGATTTGAGTCCTCTCCTTATGTAATTGTAAAGAATTGTAAAGAACCTCTCTTTTGGAGACAAATTATATTTGATTGAATTTATAGTGATATAGCATTAGTTGCATGTCTTGAAGTTGGTGCTAGACAAGATTGAAAATGAATGATGTTGTGTTTATGCTTTGGCAAGTTAAAATGAACTTAGGAACTTTTATTTTGGGTTGAAAATGAATTTAAGTGTCTTCCAATGAGTTTGGGTAGCCTAGTACTACATTTGGGCGGTTTGGTTTGCTTAGGAGTCATCTAACTCACCTGAAAAGTTTCTAAGCGTGTTTGTACAATCTTTTCAATAGTGGGGAGGCCTAGTATTGTACTAGAGAAACTTGGTTTTGAGTGTTGGCATACTCAAAATCAACTCTCTACTTGGGCAGCCTCATTCTATGTTGGGGCAACATTGTTCCCCATACAAAAACTAGAATGTAAATGCTCCCTACCATAATTATCCCATGGTTTTCCTTGCCTAAATCCCTTGTGAAATAAATTTTATTCCTTGTATCTTTCCAATGACGATCGTTTTCATCAACTAGACCTTCAAAAACCTAGTCAAAATATCCCTCTTAGGACTTATTCGATTCTCTAGGTTTTGAGACCTCATATAGGTAAACCATGTAAATAAACTTTGTTCATCATGGTCCCAAGGGTCTAGTGGTTTTCTTAGTTTGTCCATAAGTGTCTTCATGGAGGGCTTGTGGTTTATTTTGCATCATTTTGTGTGCATTCTTCTAAAGTTTCTCAATTGTCAAACCTAGGGTCAGGGAGATTGTGCACCTAGTTTGTGAAGACTTGGGAAAGTTGTAAACCTTCATGGTTGGTCTTGTTAGTGCTCTCAACATTCCTCATAGGTCATGGGGTATTTTCGTTGTAATATCTTTCATTTGGTGATTAGATAATGGATACTCCTGATGTTTAATTGTACAAATAAATATCTTTAAATACCAAAACACATGTCACACAAATATGTATACAAAGTTGACTCCTAATGACTATTAGAAAAAAGATAATTTAAAAATTTATATTTGAGGTTCTGCATTTCAGGATTAACTCCAAGTCCTTTAAGATGGAACGTATGTATCACAAAATTGACCCATAACAAAAGAATGCAAATTTTCAAATTAAAAGCAAATGAAAACAAATGTTTATGCCATGTATAGTGCTCTCCCTAGAGCAAAACACCGTTCAATAAGATAAGCAATTCTTCTAGAAAATTTCTATTTACCACAAAGCTCTCCATCCAACTCTATCTTAACAGTCAATGATAAGGGAGAGGGGCTAGTAGTCGTGCAGGGTCCAATAGTTGTGCAATCAATTGTGATTATAATACCCAGTCTTATCGCATATTTATACTATATATTGTAAATAAATAGTCAAATGTAAATTAAAAAATAGCCAAATGTTGATCAAAAGTGGACCCATACTTGAACACATGAGAACCTCTGAATGTTATATAAAAAACATCAATATATTCATGAAGAAGTGAAATAAGTATTTTTTTGTATCAAATAAAATATCATAACTATCCACTATAAGTGTGTCATTTAAAAAATAAAATGTTCATTTAATAAAATAAGACACTCATTTAAACAAGTATTGTTATCATAGTGAAAAAAAAATGTTGTTCTTATGTGTACAACTATTGGAGTAGCAATGTACAAGCATTGAAGTATTTTATATTAATAGTTTGTCCTATCACAAATATAAAAGGTGAGCACAATAAATACCATGTATTTTCCCATTAAATGTGAAGGATTTTCAAAAAGTTTTAGTGTTCAACTATTGGTCCTTTTTTGTTTGATATAAGTTGTATTTTAAAAAATTATGTGTTGTTTTTATAACAACAAATATTTTTTTTGTGTTCATCTATTGGTCCATATGGTTGAATATAAAAGCTAGAGATATCCAATATTTATGACTACCAATAGGTATTTGGTCCATTTAGGTTGCATATTAATTTTATTTTAAATAAAAATATGATATTCTATAAGCAACAAATGATATTTTTTTGTTCAACTATGAGGATCCCATGACTAAGTTTTGGTCGAATCTTTAAAAAGTCAAATTTTAAACACTTCTCAATAGATATGTTATGTGTTGGCAAGTTGCATGATGAGTCACACCTCCAAACCTTAGTTATAGATAGATAAGAGGCCAGACCACATTTAAAAAAAAAAAAAAAGATATACCATCAATTGTTACATACTAGTGGCCCCTCTCGCCTAATCCTTCATTGGAAATGAGACAAATTTCAAAAAGACGAAAGGTAGGAATTGAAGGATGATAATTATGGAAAAGGTTTGGATCTTATCCAAACGGATTAAAAATTTAGGCATCTTTTGGTAGATGGGGTTGGCTTTGTGCTACTTAGAAAGAAATCAAATTTTTTCATCAGCCCAGGCATGGCTGCATTGGTAGTTTGTGCGTCTTCTTGGATTGTTAGTTCCTCTTGGCCATCCCAAACTAACTCATTGCAAATAAAACATGGCAGTGCACATACATTTAAAGGGCATATTTTACAGAAACAAAGAAGTGGACATTTCAAGGTTAAGGGTGTTGCTATGAGAAAAACAGCTCTGATGGCCGACATAGACGAGAATGATCATGTAACTAAACTCTGTAAACAAGGTTTATTGAGAGAAGCTCTTCACCATTTACAAAGTGTGGGAAAAAATGGCATCAGGATATACCCAGGTACCTATGGTTCATTATTAAATTTGTGTCTAGGCATGAAGGCTTTGCCAGAGGCCCAGATGGTACATGAACACATGATCGCAAATGGCATTAAGGTAGACAGATTTCTGGGTAACTATCTCATCGACGTGTATTCAAAATTAGGACGCGTTGAGGTTGCCCGCAAACTGTTCGATGAGATGTCTGACGCAAATTTTGTCTCATGGAGTTCCATGATTGGAGGGTATGCTCAGAATGGACTTGGTCGGGAAGCGCTGCAAGTGTTTTGCAGAATGCTAGAGGCAAATTTTTTTCCAAACAAGATTATATTAGCCAGTGTTTTTCGTGGGTGTTCGAATATCCGGATGTTGGAAACGGGTAAGCAGGTTTATGCCTATGCTATCAAGAGTGGAGATAGTGAACAAGCATCAACAGGGTGTGCTGTTGTTAATATGTTTATGAAATGTGGGCTTAGTGAGCTTGCACGCAAGGTGTTTGACAGATTGCCTGAGAAAACTGTTATAACATGGACTGCAATGATCGTGGGGTACGTTCAGAATAGGAATGAAAGTGAAGCACTCAGATTGTTTTGTGAAATGATGTGCACGGGTATG
Organism: Sequoia sempervirens; assembly: GCA_007258455.2. Taxonomy (NCBI): domain Eukaryota; kingdom Viridiplantae; phylum Streptophyta; class Pinopsida; order Cupressales; family Cupressaceae; genus Sequoia; species Sequoia sempervirens. The sequence goes on along the minus strand of VDFB02271358.1, from coordinate 253,222,352 downwards.
GAGCTGGATCAATTCGTTTTCTCGAGTGTTCTTCGTGCATGTGGCAGCACGTCGGATCTGGAACTCGGAAAACAAATGCACGGGTATATCATTAAAGATGGATTCCAATCAGATGTTTCAGCTGTAACTCCTCTTGTGGATATGTATGCGAAATGCAATCGTGTAGAGGATGCACGACAAGTGTTTGACAGAATGTCTGAAAGAAATGTAGTTTCATGGTGTGCAATGATGGCAGGGTACGTGGACAAAGGCGATGGTGAAGAGGCCCTCAATATCTTTAAACAAATGCAGCGTGCAGGAATGAAACCAAACCCATTTGTTTTCTCCAGTCTGTTTGACGCATGTGCCAAACTAGCAGCTCTAGAACAGGGGAAACAGATCCATGCTAATTATATCAAGAGGGTATCGAACCCATATGGCGAGGTCAGTCTAGTGAACATGTATTCAAGATCTGGAACCATTGATGATGCAAAAAAAGTATTTAACAGAATGCCGGAAAGAGATGTGGTTGCCTGGACGACATTGATTGTAGGATACGCACAGCATGGTCTAGGAAGGGAAGCTCTTGAACTATTTGAAAAAATGCAACTTGTAGGCGTGAAACCTAACCATATAACTTTTGTAGGTGTTCTTTCAGCATGTAGCCACATGGGCCTAGTTGATGAAGGTTGGGAATACTTCAATTCAATGAATAGGATTTATGGCATTGAACCCACTGCAGATCACTATGCCTGCATGGTAGACATCCTTGGTCGTGCTGGATGCCTAGAAGAGGCAGAAGAATTAATTAGACAGATGCCATTTGAACCCAACGCTTTGGTATGGCGAACCTTACTCGGTGCTTGTAGGGTCCATGGCAATATAGAGCTTGGCAAACGCGCAGCAGAATGTATTCTTAAGTTGGAACCAGAAGATGATGCAACCTATATCTTGTTGTCAAACATGAATTCTTCTATTGGCAATTGGGACGAGGCGGCAAATATAAGAAAAGCGATGAATAAAATGGGGATTAAAAAGAAGGTTGGACGCAGCTGGATAGAGGTAAAGAACAAGGTGCACACATTTGTCGCAAGTGATCGCTCACACCCACAAACGGAGGAGATATATGGTAAGTTGGATGCATTGAGTAAGGAAATGAAAGAGATAGGTTACATACCTGATACAAGTTCTGTATACCATGACGTGGAGGAGCAGCAGAAGGAACACCTTGTATTTCACCATAGTGAGAAGTTGGCTATTGCTTTTGGGCTTATCAGCACAGCCCATGGTTCCCCTGTTTTCGTATTTAAGAACCTCCGTGTTTGCAGTGATTGCCACACTGCCTCTAAGTTAATATCAAAAATTGAGGGACGGGAAATTGTTGTAAGGGATGCTTACCGCTTCCATCATTTTAAGGATGGAGTTTGTTCTTGTAAGGATTACTGGTAATTGAGATAAGGAGAAAAACATCCCCTGCTCCTCCATTCCCACCCATGAACATGTTTTGTTGGATGGTCAATATATGGTTGTAGTACCCAGGAGTTATTAATTGTTTGCCCTAATCAGAACATTGGTTTTCAATGAGATCATCTTGTGCTTGCACAGTCACAAACCCTTGCAGCGGCCTTGCTACAATCAACAGAGTATTTCTATAGACTCTTCTCTCAGAATCAGTGTGTAGCAGGACACTACTTTACTCTCAATTTGATATCACAAATAAAGATTATGCAGTGTACTACTATAAACTATGACATCAGGTGCACATATTGCACAAAAATATATGTCTGGATCAATGCAAAGGGATCCAAATTACCAGAAGATTTCTTTAGCTTTTATGCAGGCTATTTATTTTTAGAACAAGATCAAATGCTTTGTGCAAGCATTGTCCTGTCCTTTCTTACAAGGGGAAATTACTTGAGACTATTTTAGTCTGAATTTCCTTAACAAAAGAAGGCAACTCCCCTTTGAATGGCACTACTAAATACCTTGGGGTTGACGTCTACTGTAAGATAGAATAGACTAAATAACGATATACTCATGAATGTTGGCCACATCATGATGTAATAATGATATCAACAATTTCATTAAAATAATCACTGATCACGAGGGTAGGATATAAATACCCCACCAATTTAACTTTATCTTTCATTACTTGCAGCTTTATTTGTATGAAGAAAAACTAAAAGTGCTATTGGGTTTAAGAAATTTCTTCTGCGTTTATGAGACTTCAAGAATGGCCAAATGAATCTTAAGGAATCCAGTCTGCTCCTAAATAGAGTTTTTCACCATAGTTTCTCTTTTCTCGCATATATATATATATATAAACTGCACACCCAGTTGCCTTATATGTTGAAACTGACACCACCAAAAGAAGTTTCTGCATTTCGGTTATTGGTTTAAACATTCGATAGTGGCATTATTTTTCCTCGGGATTCATATTGCTCAGAGAGTTTTTCCCGCTCATGGCCGTTCTGCACCCCAAATGTTTATCTGGCAGAGTTCTTTCTGCATTTTGGAAGCTGAATTGTTGTAATTTCTTTTTTAAGAATACATATTTTGGTGTAGCCAAAATTTTGTTTAATAATGTAAGTCTAATATGTGAGTATGGTGGGGACAATGTTGAATTTATGATTGATCTAAGAAGATAGATGAGAAAATTCTTTATCCAGAATCTTTAGATAGCGAATTAAAATCCTAGATATTTAGTTGTAGCCAAAGTTTTGTTTACTGATGTAAGTCTAACATTTCACTATAGTGGGAACAATATTGAATTTATGATTGATATAAGAAGATAGATGAGCTAATTCTTTATCCAGAAACTTTAGATAGCAAATTAAAATCTGTTAGTTTTCTCATGTATGTGCTTACACCAGAAATGAAGATGCAGGGAAACCAAGATCCAAACGTTCTAAGCAGAATCACAGGTGCAAGTATATTTAATGTTAGTTGATTAAAGGCTTTTTACAAAATCTGAGAGCTTCCCTAGATTTTGACGGATACTTTTGGAGTGTAGAATATTCTGATCGGGAGTTTGCTGAGATCTAAGTTTACAAACAAAATTACAGGTGGAATCAGCATTGCCAGATATTGCATGCAGATTCTTCAGATTGCAGATAGATTATCTATACTTCCTGTTTCATGGAAGCTGAATGACAGCTATTTGCTGTAATTGCAAGGATGATATTATCATCACCAAGGGCTCTAAAGACTGGGTACAGTTTGATCACATCAAGGGCAAAGAAGTGTGCCAATTGGATAAGCCTCGAGACAACAGCGAACAGTTCAGACAGAAAGGAAGCAGCTATTTAGTAAGAAGATCACATGGCCATGTGAGTTGGAATGCCAAAACCATTGAACACAAATACCTGCATAGCATGTGGATTAATTTCTTTTGCGATTTCCAATTTCTGCATCGAAGGAAGAAACTGATTGCAAGGTTGAAAGTTGGCTGCAATATTAGTGCATCCCCTTGCATTATCCAGCGCCAAATCTTGGGAACATTGAATGGACATTTACCCTAAAGTGTCACTGGAAAACGCTTAGTCACTAGAGGAGGTTTGTAAAGCCCAACTATGTTGCGGCCTTAACCCCACCTTGGTTGCTTAACCCATGCATTATTGCATATGTTAACCTTGCCATGTTTAACTTTCCAACGATTAATGGGACATGTTCTAGTTGTTTTGGTGATTTGCTTGTTTTTGATTAAGGGGTAAAGAGGTTTTGAAGGGACTTAGAATTTAGATAAAATGAACAAAATGTCTGCTAAATAAAAGCTGGTCTATAGCAAAATGGCAGCACATTTGCTACAACATATCAAAACACAAAACAAAGAAACAAAGCAAAGCATTAAAATATAGAAAATTAAAGTCTATTTAGAGTTTTTTAGCCTCTAATTCTCTTTTTATAATAGCTCTTATGTAGGTCTACAAACTCATGTAGCTCCAACTCTACACAAGTTTTCTTCTTATTGCTTATTGTTCTTGAACTTGAATCCGTTGTATTCCCCTTACCATTCATTTGAGTAGTAGGTATCCCAAAGTTCTCATTCGAGTTCTTCAACTCTTCGCTCAAAATTTTGAGACCCATAGCACTATTTTTTTTTTGTGCATTTATTAACTTCAATGGCTTTATTGAGGTTGTTTTTGATGATTTTCATGTCATTTCCCAAGGCAACAATTCTAGTGGTATGATTGTCCTTAACTTGTTGAAGCTCTTTTACAAGATGTAATGTCCCCTTTTCAATTGATTTGTATTTGTGGATTGAAGACCTATTTCCTATTCTCAACATTCCCCTTGGTTCAATTTTTTTAATGTGTTCTTCCTCCTTTCCCCCATGTGCTTATTAAGTTCGAAAGTTGCTAAGGTTCCAAAGGGTTTTAAGTTTGCAAGTTGTAGGAGTGTTCAGAATTACCCTTCTTGGCATGCCTCTTCTTCCAACTTCACCTTTACTTTATCCTTGTTAGAGTATTGAAGTTATCCTACTTGTCATTGCTTCTTGTTGAACTCCACTCTTCCCTTTTCCTCTATCAAGGTTTCACATTTCTCCCTACCAAAATGCCTTCCCATGACTCCCAACTTATGGCATCCATCCTTGACCCTCAAACTCTAATGTTCCCACCTTTTTGCATTGTTCATTCCTACCTACCCTTACACAACTTGGAATGCCATTAATGACCAATTTGATGCTACAACTACTACATAAGTGTATTTTTCTACCTAGAAACCATAGTCAAATCTCAATGGCATAGATTTACACATGTCTACAAGCAAGGGATGAAGGTTGATTAAGTCAATTGTTCAAATGGAAGCGGGAAAAGGGAATTATTTTGATTGCATGCCATAGCCTATTGCTTGCTCTAGGATGCCATTAATGCAATGGTTGTATTCTTTGCTACCCTTAATTGTGCAAGATCCAAGCTATGCATTTGAGGTGAGATTCATTTCTAGTTGTAGATTTGATAAGGTTTCAAGGATATCAAAAGGTGGACACATTCTAGGAGGATTCATTCAACATTGTACACATAGAAACCCTATTTTGAGCACTTATGTTCATACGTCCATATTTGAGGATGAAAACCTTTAGGTTTGCTTGAGATCAAAGGATGAAAATCCTTTGATCCCACAAGTCAGAGGATGAAATCCCTTTCACCAAAAAGGATGAATCTCATCAAGAGTCCTAGTGTAGCTTTGATGGTGGTGGATCTTCAATTGTGTCAAGCTTGTTTGGTTTGCAAAGAGTTGTGAGTGTAAGACTTGCATTTTTGCCTTGTTATTGCTATTGTAGTAGTGTAGTGTACAAAATCTTAGACCCATTATTACAAAATAGCCAACTACACAATTTATATTATTGTTGTGGTGGGTTCAAGTACAATTGTATATAATAGGGGTATTTGTTAATGCACAACTTTTTGTAATAGACCCACATAATGAAGAAATGCTTATGATTTATTTTTCATCCTTATGGGCTGATTGTGATATTGGCAATTTATGTTAAGACATCAATCGTGCTTGTAATATGGGTTTAGTAGATTAGAACAAAATATTTAAATCTATCATTCTTTTGAGCCCAACCTACAATAATAGGGTTTGTTACTATTTATGCAAATGTAATGAGAAACTTTTGGTTGTGTATTTACTAACCTCAATGGCTTTATTGAGGTTGTTTCTGATGATTTTCATGTCATTTCCCAAGGCAACAATTCTAGTGGTATGATTGTCCTTAACTTGTTGAAGCTCTTTTGCAAGATGTCATGTCCCCTTTTGAATTAATTTGTATTTGTGGATTGAAGACATATTTCCTATTCTTGGCATTCCCCTTGGTTCAATTTTTCTTGTGGTCTTTCCTCCTTTCCCCCATGTGCTTATTAGGTTCGGAAGTTGCTAAGGTTTCAAAGGGTTTTAAGTTTGCAAGTTGTAAGAGTGTTGGAGTTACCCTTCTCGGCATGCCTCTTCTTCCAACTTTGCCTTTCCTTTATCCTTATCAAAGTATTGAACTTATCCTTCTTGTCATCGCTTCTTGTTGAACTCTACTATTCCCTTTTCCTCTATCAAGGTTTCAGATTTCTCTCTATCAAAATGCCATCCCATGACTCCTGACTTGTGGCATCCATCCTTGACCCCCAAACTCTAATGTTCCCACCTTTTTGCATTGTTCTTTCCTACCGACCCTTACACAACTTGAAATGTCATTAATGACCAATTTGATGTTGCAACTACTACATAAGTGGATTTTTCTACCCAAAAACAATAGTCAAATCTCAATGGCATAGATTTACACATGTCTACAAACAAGGGATGAAGATCGATTAAGTCAACCGTTCAAATAGAAGCGGGAAAAGGGAGTTGTTTTGATTGCATGCCATAGCCTATTGCTTGCTCTAGGATACCATTAATGTAATGGTTGTATTCTCTACTACCCTCAATTCATGCAAGATCCAAGCCATCCATTTGAGGCAAGATTCATTTCTAGTTACAATAGATTTGAAAAGGTTTCTAGAATATCAATAGGTGGACACATTCTAGGAGATTAATTCAACATTGTACACATACAAACCCTAGTCGAAAACCCTATTTTGAGCACTTGTGTTCATACACCCATATTTCAGGATGAAAACCTTTAGGTTTGCTTGAGATCAAAGGACAAAAATCCTTTGATCCCACAAATCGGAGGATGAAATCCCTTTCACCAAAAAAGGATGAAACTCATCAAGATTCCTTGTGTAGCTTTGATGGTGGTGGATGTTCAATTGTGTCAAGCTTGTTTGATTTGCAAAGAGTTGTGAGTGTAAGACTTTCATTTTTGGCTTGTTATTGCTACTATAGTATTGTATTGTACAAAATCTTAGACCCATTATTTCAAAATCTCCAGATATACAAAATTTATATTATTGTTGTGGTGGGTTCAAGTACAATTGTTTATAATAGGTGTGTTTGTTGATGCACAACTTTTTGTAATAGACCCACATAATGAAGAAATGCTTGTGATTTATTTTCTAGCCTTATGGGTTGAGTGTGATTTGGGTAATTTATGTTAAGATATGAATCATGCTTGTAATATGGGTTTAGTCAATTAGAACAAAATATTTACATCTATCATTCTTTTGAATCCAACCCACAATATTAGGGTTTGCTACTATTTATGCAAATGTAATGAGAAACTTCTAGTTTTGATAGATCTAAGAAAAATGGATTAGGGTTTATTATTTTAGGGATAAATGATGGAATTTGAAGCATAATACTGAGTTGTTAGAGTTGTGTAAATATTAATGTACTCTAGGGATTTTGTAGGTTATGGTTAAATATTTAAGCCCAAAATTTAAATAACCAAATATAGTTGCATAAATAACTGGATAGGCCATTATAGTGGTAGCAGAGCTAGTTTTCTTGCTAGCCTATGAATCATGAGATTCTTTACAACTCTAATGCATGGTGGAATCAGTTTGTTAGGAGCTAATAGTGATAGGAATAGAGGTGATGAAACCAACACCCTAACATATGGTAACAATGTATGTCATTTTATTGATACAGGGATATAAATGCAACTAAGTCAAGATGAAATACAAAGGAACAAAGACAAAATAAATAGGTTTGAACAAGTGGCTAAGTTAATGGATAAATATCATAAACAATCTAAAGTTGTGAGGGTAGCTTTGACCTTTAAGAAGAATGCCAAAATAGTAAGGAAATGACCATTCTACAAGAAGAGAAAATAAAATTTAATGGTCAAAAATTGGGTTTCATTGGAAGAAGAGTTTGATAGATTTTCCAAAGATTATTAGGAATAGGCAAATGATTTCAAATTTGTATTATATTTTGAATGGTTTTTAAGTGTGCTAGGGAAAATAAATCTATGTAAATACCTAAGAATGTGAGGAAGGAAGAAAAGGAGTCAAAAACAAAAGAAGTCTCTAAGGAGGAGATCACTAAACATGACAGAGAGAAAATAATCTTATAGAATGAAAAACATTTAGAACTAGAGTCACAACCAAAACCAAAATATAAATCACACTCAAAGATGCACTATTGTAGTAAATCAAAAGGAGTCCCACGCAAGAAGAGACATTTTGTACCCTCTCAAAAGACCACATCACTAGTTGCTATAGGTAAGATGATTGGAGAAACCCAAATTGAGTCGAGAATACAAAAAAAAAACTTCTCATGCAAAGAATCATGGGAACTAGGCCAAAAATTTGAGCAAAAGAGAGGAGAAAACAAAGGGAAGAACTAGAAAAAGCTGACAATTAGACAAAAAAATGAGATTTGCAAGAGTTGGAAAGGAAGAAAACCATAGACAAATCTACAATACAAGTGGAAGCTATGAAATTTGATGAATAAAGTGATTTTTTTACTAATAATTGTGTAGAACAAGAAGATGGATTTCTTCATGAAGTTAAGGGAAATTTGTGGGATATCTATAAAAATGAAAATGCAAAAGATTGTGTAGTCAATAACCATGAAAGGGAAGGAAATAAGGATCCAATGCTATGTGAGAATGATCTACCTAATAGGTAGGTTGTTGATGAACATGAATATGTGAGGATTGCTTTAGTTGAACCTTATTCTATTAATATTTTATGTTTTGAATAAATAGTGTTGCAACAAATCTCACAAAAATCACCGAATTTTTGAAAAGAAATAAACATGTTAATCACAACTCCAAAAATATGGATGATAGTAGAAGGAAGGGTTTATTACATCATTTTCATAATATGTCATTACACTATTATTCTTAATGAGAAGTATTCTAATAATAAACAATAGATGAAGGGTACTGAATGGAATGAAGACCCATTCTCTTAGTTACAAGACTACTCATGGAAGATGGTGGGGAACCTCAATGTCATAACTAGAAGACTCCAAATAGAAGGTATTGTGGGACACACACAAATTGAAGTTTTTGAAGGTATCTTGAATGGATCCATCATAGTAGTTACAAATAAGAGGACTACTTGTATAATATAGGTTGTTGGGGTAGCATATTGCTTGTTGGTGGTGGGCATGAACACTCTTTCATTCTTTGAATTGCTTCCATATAGAGGTTTCTAACATGAATTAGAATTACTTGTGATCAAACTACCAATAGATGTTTATTTGCAAGGAATATGGGAAATTTTCAAATGCCTTGCTAGACACATTGAGTAGTTGGTCATGTTATTCAAATGGATTAATGCACCAAAATTTACATGATTGATTTTGAGTAAGGGAGTTCAATTTCCAATAGCCACTGTATTGGGGAAAATACCTTGCTTGATGTAGTGTGGATAAGGCCTTACCTATTGGGATCACCAACTACAAGAATTATATCCTACAAATTGTTGTTTAAAAAGATACTTTGAGCAATATATGACCCTTACAACTATTTATTAGCCACCATATGATTTGATCCATGCCATTGGTCGAAAGGTAAAACTTTAGGCATCATGGTAAGAATCTTGGGGACACCAAGAAATCGTTATAACAATAATTTAGGAAAGTTAAGTATAATTTTGAGCATGCCATGAACATAATCCAAGGAAAGGAAGATAGTGTTTCTAGCCACCTTTCAAATGGAGGAAGTTGTTGACACATCGTAGAGGCACCTCAAGGATGACAGTGATTTTGATGAAAGGAGCTCAAATTCAAATTTATTTTCACAAGAGTACAATCTAGGTGTAAGAGGAAGAAGTGATGCTTACATTTGTAACCATATTGCATAAGAAATATGACAAAGAACAATACCCACATCATTTCTAGCTTGGAGTTTTCTATCATAATCATTCCCAACTATTACATTGCATCATTGGCTGCCACATAGGTGAATCAGAAGAGGATTGAAACTATTCTAGTATAGGATCCCCCTCTTGCACTAACTCTATTGAGAAGATTCCTTAGTTTATGAAGTAATTATAGAAGGCTTATTAAGGGATTTTCACATTCAACATCAAATTTAAACTATAGGGAAAAGAAAGGATTTTTTTCTAGGGATGAATAGAACACAAGAAGATTTTGATTAGATTAAGGAGGTAATAATCTCATTTCATGGAAGGATGTGATATTTTTGGAGATGGTATTTGGGCCATTTTAATGAAAAAGTGGGATAACAAGTATGTGCTAGCAGATGGTCTCATTGTGTATAAGGATGCAATCTCTTTGGTGCTTGATTCAAAGATGAAGTAAAGGAACTTGAAATCCTTGCAAGATACATGCATGGTGGGATTTTATAGATCCTACAATATTTGTAGATATCTAAGAGAGAGAGAGAGAGAGAGAGAGAGTTACATGGAGGACTTTTGAGAAAGAGGATCTCAAATACCTTAGAGACTACATCACCTACCAACAAAATGGAGAAGACCATGACTTTTTAGTAAATCTATCAATTGTAGTTGTTGTTTACCCCATCAAGATTGGGAAAGTGTGTTCATGGAATCCATGATAAAACTACTCTAGGTACATGATAAAAATTATATTAATGCTATTGAAGACAAGATAAATGATTAAGCATACATCTTTACCATTATGCTTGAGTTCAATACACATATGTGACAATTATTTTTAGCAAGTTACTTAGGATACAAGGTTTGCCTAAAATTATTGTTAATGATAGAAGTAACAACTCTAGGAGTTACTGTTGGTATGAATTATTTCATTTGAAAAATGTAAAACTTACTCCTAGCAAGGTGATCCCATAATAGTGAGTTACACTTTTTGGCCAAACTTGACATTGAACTAAATTTTTTAACTAAATCTTCACTTTCAGACACCTATAGTTGTTAAACCATGAGGAATTTGAAGATGATGCAAACTAGTGATTTGTGCCATTTTGTCTATAGATTCTAAATATATATTTTTTAAAAAAATTGGAATCAAATTGCATTTCTTTTTCCATCTCTTTCGAAAACTAGTTTTTAATGGTAAAAACCATTTTTAAAGAGTGATGTGAATTGGCTAACACATAAATTTTTTCTATGAAGGATAAAATTCTTTTTTTTTTGAATTTAGATTCGTAACTATGATATCTAGTGCATGCATTTGGTTTCATAAAGTTTTATTAAATACTTTTTTCTTAATTACGTTTTGAAGTCAAACCAGTTACAATTTAGACATAGGTTTACCGACTAACACATAAATTTTTTTGTATGTATCGAAATTCAATTTTTTTTTGTTGGATCAAGGACAACAATACCTAGTGCATAGATATTTTCAATTTTTTTTTTATAATCTACTATTTTTCCATATGTGCAAAACAAAGAGCTTGATTTTTGGTGAAAAACCTATGTTTAATTAAACTAAAATATATATATAATAAAACCAAAATGTATTAAAATTATACTTGATGGATAGGTTATTTTGAGGACTACAATCCTTCATTTGGGTCTGTGAAGTTTCCTCCATTTTCATCCTCAAACCCAGCTCTGAAAGCCAAAATTTTGTAGAAAATTTCAAGAGGGGGAGGCGAAAAGAAAAAAGAGGGTTCGAGTGAACCCCCCTTCATATGAACCCCTCTAGGCCCCTTTGTGCGAATGGGGTTCACACAAAGGGGGGTTCACTCGAACCCCTCTGATTTTTCCATTTTCCTTTTTTTTTTTAAAGCGCCAAAAGTGATCATGATGTCAAAAGGGGGTTTGCTCGAAAGGGGGGTTCGAGCGAACCCCCAAAAACCTAATTTTTTTTGTTGGGAGCATTTTTGCAAGTTTCTTTCATGATGAGAACTGCAACCCACTTATGTGGGATCACCTAGCACAAGTTATCAACAACAAGTAATCAAATAAATAAAAAAAGGAGATAAGCGGGTTGAAGGATACTTGAAAATATATATTTAAAAATATAAATCAATAGGGATTAAATGGATACACATGGGAGAATGATGTAGCCACACCACCCAAAATTCATACCTTAGAATGTTTCCATACATAACATTGTGTTTTGTTGATACACTAACTTTCATTGATTGGGTGCATGTAGATAGTGGAAGGGTAGACTTGTAATGTCCCCTTTTCAATTAATTTTTATTTTTAAATTGAAGGCCTATTTTGTATTCTTGGAATTTCCCTTTGTCCAATTTTTCTTATGAGTCCTTCCCCCTCTTCCTTTATGTTCCTATCAGGTTTGAAAGTTGCTAAGGTTCCAAAGTGTTTTAAGCCTACAAGTTGTACGAGTGCCAAATTTCCCCTTCCTAGCATGCCTCCTCTCTCAAATTTAACTTTCCTTTATTCTTCTTAGAGTATTAAACTTATCCTTCCTATCATCCCTTCCCATCAAATTTTTCTCTTTCCTTTTACCTTATCAATGTTCACACTTCTCCCTACTAGAATTCATTCCCTCAACTCCCCAACTCTCAACTTGTGGCATCCATCATGTGGTATCCTCAACCCATGAACTCCAACATTCTCACATTTTGCACTATTCATTCCTACCTACCCTGGTGTAGGAGCACACCTTGGCTAACCTCCTTACTTAGGACATTTTGGCTTGTATCTGACATTAGCCAAGTCAGAGTAATTGTGTGTTTGTTTTGGACCTTAGAAGGTCATTGCCATGACTAGGTGAATTAGTCATTAGGACTAAGGTCACCATAGTTTAGTCATTGTTAATAATTTTGCTTTGCTTAGCTTAGTAGTTTAAGTTGGGATTTTGAGTCTTAAATGTGTTCTAAACACATGAATGATGTTAGAAAGATGCCATGAGGCCATTAATGGAGTTGGTTGCTCGAATTATAGGACATAGAGGTCCTAAGAGTGAGGAAGATGGCATAACCATAAGTTGCCAAAAGTTGTTACAAAGTTGTCATGACAACATTTGCCATTATGGCAAATGTTGCATGCAACTCGGTTGCCTAGGATCCCCTAAAAGATAGGAGTGGGGGATTGACCAATAGACCCTAAAAAGATGGTAAGTGGCATCTAAGAGGCAGGTGGCTTGAATTCAAACATTAGGAGATTGTAATCAAGTTTTTGGTGTGTTTGGAATAGTGAAGAACTCTGCAATTTCTGTGTTTTACCGAATGTTTTGAGTGACAAAGCTATTTCATGAATTGGATGCATTGATTTGACATTGGATTTGTGTTCATAGGGTAGTTCTAAGCATTTTTCCTTCTGCAAGAAATTTTATTTGAGTTAATTTGTTGTCTTGTGTAAATAGGTTAAGGTCTAGGGGTTTTACTGGTCCTGTCCTGACCAGTTTGTCTTTTTATGGCTCCCCCATGAAATCTAACCACGGGATCTTCCTGAGAGTAGATGGATATGTTAGGGGAGCCATTGGTCTATACATATTTAGTGGTAGGAGTCATGAAGATTCAAGCAGCAGTGTGTGTTAACAAACCCTAGGCGAGCTAAGAGTGCCCAGTTAGAGGTTTGACAGAGAAGAATTGGAGAATTTAGGCAGGGGATTGAGGTACAGTATGAAATAAGTACGGTTCCAGGTAGGGTATGGTCATATCTTAATATGCTAGAAGGATTGAGGTCCAATCAATCCATTTGTTTAAGAGATGAGCAAGAGGTCAAAAAAATCCTAGAAATTAGGTCTTTTAGCCCTATTTGACCTAGATAATAGGAACCCAGTGTACGGAGGGCTTAGGGGTCTGAAACCTTGTGAATAGTTTAGAGGATAAAAAAGGGTATTCGAATGTGAAGTTTTATTTTCAGGTTGTTTGGAAAGTTTGGGCAGGAATGAGAAAAAGGTCACTATCAAGGGCTACAAGGAATTAGGCCTCCTCAAGACCAAATTTTGGAATCAGTAAGAAAGAAGGTTGAAGATCCTCCAAGATGGATCCAGTTGGATGTGTATGACATGTTTCCAGTATCTTTGACACCCCTGCAATCAATTCAAGGTTTTGTGTGATATTGGCACTTAGAGTCTTCTAAGTATAGGAAAGAGTTTGCCCAGAACAAGGTGGTGTTAGTCTTTCAAGGTGAGGCACAAGGTGTGAAACTCTTGGAAAGGAGTTGGATCAGGACTTAGTTAATAATCTAAGCCTAACAAGAACCTAGAAGATATCAGGTTCTTGGATGAAGATAGAGAAAATTCTTCTTAGCTAGTTGTGCAAGAAGGCCTTGGAACTACTTACACCATACCCCTACACAACCTCGAACACCATTAATGATTAATTGGTGTTGTTGTTGAAAGAATGAAGAAGTTGTGTTGTCATTGATGTCAACACTATGTGGCAACATGGAGAATATTCTACATAGAGAATTTGATTCACAATTACATAGGATACCTACACCGATAGTTTTGCTCTATGTTCCCTCCGGTAGATTGGTTCACATTACATCGCACATACAGATCTACCTCTACAATTTCAATATGTTATTTGTGGTTGTCAATAGCATTGGAATTTATAATTTTAGTTGGTCTGGAAAAACTGTTCAAAATTTGTGAGTGACAGAAGTTTAGTATATAAGGTTTTTTTAGTTTTTTGTCTAATGAGTATGATCTATTTTGTCCGTGCTCCTCCGCGAATTTGTGTTAGGACTTTTTGTTTTGGGAGAATGTTTATAGATGTCTGTGATGTGATATTTCCAGTTGGCATGATATTTTGAGATCCAAGTGTCCTATGTTTGGCAATTAGTTGAAGTATTTTGTTTTAGGACCTATCCCTGGCCAACCTAAAATATGTGAAAGTTTGTGGAGTTTTATTTTGTGATGTGAATGTAAGAAAAAGCTATTATAGGTCCATGCCAACCTATATCACATGTGTTATGGCACTAGGATAATTTATTTTGAATTGGGTGCCGACAAGACACATTTTGTATTACCTTAGGCAACACCTAATTAGGCTGACCTAATTAATGTTTGCAATGATGCTAATATATATAAAAGATCATTTTTAGTTTGTGATGATGACAATTTTTCATAGAGACGTGATCCAAATACAAGCAAAAAAGTGAAATTTTGTAGAAGATTGAGAAAAGGATATGCGAATGTAATTCTGAGAAGAGATTTGTATTCTGTATCAGGAAAAGTGTTTTTGGGTCAGGATCTTGAGCTTCAAAGGAATTGAATTCAACATATGACAGATGCATTTCATATCAGTTCAAATCTTGACTGTGTAGCCACTTTCTCTATCTTACTTTTTCTTGTGAACAATGAGTTCACTTGGATAGTCATTCCACCTAGCAATGAGCCTTCCTATAATATTTTATGACTGGTCATATTATATTGTGAGCTAATCCTCACCATGGTTTTTCCCACTTTGGGTTTTCCACATAAAAAAATTATGGTGTTCATGTGTTGTATGTGCTATAGGTTGTTTATGCTTTCACTTTTGTTAATTGCTAAGTATGCTATGATAATTGGATGGTTAGTAATTAAATGGTTTCTAAGAATACTGATTCAACGCCCCTAGTATTTTGGGTGTTCAACAATTGATATCAGAGCTTGGTTCCCTTGAAGAAGCTTGACCACTATGGGAAGATCTAGGAAATTAAACACATGGTTGATAATGGTTGCATACTTGACAAACAAGGAGAACTCAAAGTTTCTCTTGAAGATCTTGAAAAATTTGAAGGTGAAAATAAAGATCTGAAGGAAAATATTAATGAAGCTAATGAATGCATCAAGAAATTGAGAGAGAAGATTAAGAAATTAAGAGAAAAAGGAAGTCAATGAACAATTGAGGAGAACAAATGAAGGCATCATCAAATTTAGAGCACAAGTGGAATAAAAGAAAAGAATTGAGGAATTCCTGAACACTATGGTAAAAAGCAACACCGATGAGTGCACTAGACTTGAACAAGAAGTGGTAAATATGAGATCAGATTTGGAGAAAGAGAGAATTCATGAAGTTAAATTCAAGAAAAGTTCTACGATTCTTGATGAGTTAATTGCAGGTCAGAAAATATCTAAAGACAAAGGTGGTTTGGGACTTGAGAAAGGTGAAAGCTCAAAAGCAAATGCAAAGAAGATCAGTGAACCTGAGAAGACTAAAGATAAGAAGAATAATGGAAAGTACCAGAATCAAAGAAATAATGCAAGAAGACCTCCTATCAGACAACCAAATGCTCAAAGGTACTCATCCTTCAATGGTATCTATTATTTTTTGAAATAAGTTTGGACATAAAGCAATAGAATGTACAAGTAAAATAAATTAGAATATCCATCCTTTACCAATCAATGTTTTGCATGCAAGAAGTTTGGACATAGAGCATGTGAATGCAAAAATTAAATGAGGAATGTACATACAACCATGGTATACTCTTTCAATCTTTCAATGGATACTATTATACCTGTTATGAATTTGGGTATAGGGCTAACCAATGCAAATCCAAAATGAATGAAAACAATAACTTTCAAAGGAATATTGTATGCCACAATTGCAATAAACCTACACATGTTGCTAGATTCTGTAAAAATATAATAAAGAACAATCTTGAAAAGAGAAATGATCTAGTCACAAAGATTGATTTGAAAAAAGTAAAGAAGGAAATGGAGAAGATCTGGAGGAAGAAAGAAGAGCCTAATAACAAAAAAGAATAAAAAACTACAAACAAATTTGTACCACCCTCCAATGCAAATAATTCTCTCAAAAATTGAACATAGGAATTGGCTTAGGGGGAGCAATAACAGAAAATCAAAAATCCCCTTACCAATATAAGGTTTCATGGCTTGGCATGAAGATATAAGTTGGAGATTGGCAGTTTAGATCTTGTGAAGGAAATTCCAGAAGAAAACACGCTTTTGCGGAGATTTGTGGCGTAATTAAGGGTTTCTTGTTGCACAGTGAAGAGTTTTCATCAGCTTTATTGATGGGTGCATTGAATGTGAATTATGAAAAATATTGATGGACTATAAGTTTCTAAAATTGGTCTAATTTACTCACTTTTATGCATTTGGAGTGAATGAAGCGAATTCAAAAGTTCAGGAAGTAGTGCATTCAAACCCTAGTTTTAGTCAAGCGAAGAAAAGGTATTTTTATCATTTCCTTAGAATTTTTTTTCAAAGCATTTAAATTTTGTAGAAATGGCTACACCTATTTTAGTGAATGTAAGTGAGAAGCCTCAGCTGAAATTCAAGAAGTACCCAATGAAGATATTTAAGAACGACCCGCTCAGAGCTTTTTCGAGCATTCCACACAAGGATTTTTCTATAGAAGGCACTAGGGCTTATATCCATGAAAAAATGGAAGAATATAACCATGTGAAATTCATCAACCCACGGATAAATGAGCTAACTAGAGATGATCACTAGATCAAGCCCAAATACAAAAACCTAGTGGCAAAGAAGTTAGATGTCTGACAGCTATTTCCAAATTTCACCTATGATGATGCAACTAAGTTTATGAGAATGGCATTGATTAGAGTACATGACTACTACTTATGGACTGAAAATCCCAACATGATATCAAAGGAAGTTATAAGGGAAGTGACAAGATTTTGTGCTACTAGACCTATGCTAGTATTGAAGTCAGTAAAGAATAAAGATGTGATGAAGTTGACTAGGGCCACATTTGATCATAGGGCTCTCACGGTGGACACTATTTGAAACCTTGCAGTAAGGTATGCAACAATGGTCATAGGATACAAAATTTACTACACCAATAGGGAGATTTTTGTGTCAGCTACAATAATCCATGTTGCCTATGAAATGGTGGAAAAGGGTAAGGACTATGATCTGTGTGAGTTGCTTTAGAAACAACTATTTGATAACTTGAAGCAAACCAAAGATAAGAAATATCCATTCAAGTTTGGTTCCCTAGTAGTCTATCTACTATTTTACTTTCTAAGGGAGCTTCCAGGAAGAAGAAATGTCATATGGGATCAAAGGAGACCAGTATCACATCATATTGTGGAACATTTACACAAACTTGATGACATGAAAGTTCAAGAAGAAGTACTTACTACATTCTTTGTAGTATTCTAGAAGAGAATGCATGAAATGGAAAGAATCCCTAAGTCCTTGGTGGAAAAATATCGAGATAATATCACATTTTTAGTTTTGCCTGATTTTTGTATCATTGAAGTTGTTGAATAATTTGTAATCAATCTAAATAGAAAGTGGATATAATAGCCATAATATATTTATTAATAATTTAAAATATATGATTACACTAATTTTAGAAGGATACAATTCTTAAAAATTGAATAATTAAAACAATACCAATGATTTGTAATTAATGTAAACTATGATTTATACAATAAAATATGTGTTTATCCTTTACTTCATTAGGAAAATATAAACTAGCAATTGCACCTTGGTGTGCAATGGGTACACCAAAGAAGTGTGGAAGGTCAGTTAAGGAATTTCTTGGTCTATTTTTTACATACATTTGTGTAGTATACATGAGGTCAATTGGTATGCCATTTAGAAAATTATGTTGTTTGTGCAACAAAGGTCTCAATGGAGAATTGATAGCTTCAAATCAACTATGCATCTAATTGCAGGGATCCTAACACAGCTAAAATAAAACCTCTGAATCAGGAAGATAATAAGGCTCCATTTTGCAATAGGGAGAGAGGGAAAGAGAGGGAGATGTGGGGATAGAAAGAGGGAGAGAGAGAGGGGGGGATATGGAGAGAAGGAGAGGGAGAGATAAAGATAGAGGACAAAGGGATAGATAGATATGGAAGAGATAAATATATAGAGAGGGAGAGAGAGGGAGAGATAGGAAGTGATATATAGAGAGGGGTAGAGAGAGGGAAAGATATAGGGGTGTGAGAGATGGATAGATAATGAGATAGCTATAGAGAGAGATACATAAGAATTTAAATATGGAGAGATAGAGATAGATCTAGATATAGGGAGGGAGAAACAAAGAGAGTGTGTGTGTATGAGTAAGAAATATATATGGAGAGAGATAGAGAGGGAGATAGATATGTATAAATAGATAGATAGGGTGGGATATGGAGGAAGATAAATAGAGATAAGAGAGAGAAGTATAGATATATAGAAAGAGGAAGTGATAGGGAGAGGGAGAGAGGGAGAGATATGGGTATAAAGGAGAGATAGAGAGATAAATATAACTTGGGAAAGATAGAGAGGGTGTGAGAGACATAGATAGATAAATATATAAAAAGAGAGATGGACGGATAGAGGAAGAGGGAGAGGAAGAGATAGAGATATAGATAGAAAGAGGGAGATAATGAAAGAGGGGGATATGGAGAGAGAAATATAAAGATATAGGAAGTGATATGGGTAAATCCACAAAACTGGTTTACAATTCCAGTGAGGAAGGAAAATTGCAAAAAATGCTCCCATGGAAAAAAAATTGGGGATTCGAACGAACATTTGGTTCAAGTGAACCCTAAGAGGGTTCGCTAGAATCCCCCTTCAAGTGAACCCATTAAATGGTGGGTCCCACCATAGTTCTCAATCCCCAGGAAAAAAAAACAAAAGAAAACTTTGTGGAAAGAGGGTTCGCTCAAACCTAGGCTTGAGCGAACCTCGAAGGGGGGTTCTTTCCCCCTTCTCCCCCTCTTGCACCAAAAATCTTCAGGATTTTTCCCTTTGAAACTCAAGTTGAGGATGAAAATCGAGGAGACTTCTCAAACCTAGCTAGATGATGGCAGTCCTCGAAACAAGCTATCCAACAAATATAATTTTAATATGTTTTGGTTTTATTATGTATTTTTTTTTTAGTTTGATTAAACATAGGTTTTTCACTAAAAATCAAGCTCTTTGTTCTACACATGTGGAAAAATAGTAGATTATCAAAAAAAAATTGAAAAATATCAATGCACTAGATATTGATGTCCTTGATCCAACAAAAATTGATTTTGATATATACAAAAAAGGTTATGTTGTATACGGTTTGCCTATGTCTAAATTGTAATTGGTTTGACTTTGAAACTTGATTAAGGAAAAAATATTCAATGAAATGCTATATGAAACCAATTCCATGCACTAGATATCGTAGTTACAAATCTAAATTTGAAAAAATTAGAATTTTATCCTTCATGGAAAAAAAGTTATGTTGTATACAATGAGTATCACTCATTAAAAATGGTGTTTACTGAAAAAAACTAGTTTTCGAAGGAGATAGAAAAAGAAGTGCAATCTGATTCCAAAAATTAAAAAAAGTATATATTTAGAATCTATAGACAAAATTTCACAAATCATTAGTTTGCATCATCTTCAAATTCCTCACGGTTTAGCCTCTATAGGTGTCTGAAAGTGAAGATTTAGTTAGAAAAAATCAATTCAGTGTCCAGTTTAACCAAAAATTGTAAACTAGTATTGTGGGATCATCCATATATATGTAGAGAGAGAGGTAGAGAGAGATATATATATAAAGAGAGTAGGAGAGATGGAGTAAATAAGAGAGAGATATAGATATAGATAATGAAATATAAATAGAGAGGGAGGGGGAGAGATGAGAAGATATAAATAGAGGGGGAAAGAGTGAGATAAAAGAGGTGATAGAGATAATTAATAGAGGGAGAGAGATAGAGAGATAGAGATAGAGATGGAGATAGGGAGGGAGAAACAATGAGTGTGTGTGAGAGTGAAAGAGATATAGAGATAGAGATAGGGAAGGAGAAATAAGGAGTGTGTGTGTGTGTGTGTGTGTGTGTGTGTGTGTGTGTTTGAGTGAGAGATATTGAGATATATATAGAGAGGGAGAGATAAATATAAATAGATAGAGAGGAATGGACAGAGGGAGATAAATAGAAAGGATAAATAATTTGAGAGATATAGAAAGAGAGAGTGATAGGGAGAGAGGGAGAGATATGGATAGAAAGAGGGAGAGATAAATATTTATATATTGTCGAAAATATAGAGGGGAAAGAGGGAAAAATATGTATAGAGAGGTAAGGGGATAGAGATAGGTAGAGAGATAGAGAGGAAGATAGAGATGGAGATGGAAATGGAGAGAGAGAAGGAGAGAGAAATAGAGGGAGACAAAGAGAGAGGGAGAGATGGAGGGATAGAAAGATAGAGATAGGAAGTTATATAGAGAGAGGTAGAGAGAGGGAGATATATAGGGAGAGGTAGGGAGAGGTAGGGAGAGGTACATATGGGGAGATATATAGGAAGAGAAAGAGAGAGATCTCTTTATATCTCTACCTCTCTCTCTATCTTTATATTTATTATTTCTCAATCTCTTTCTTCCTCTCTATATTTGTCTTCCTTTCTCTCTTCCTTTATCTTTCTCTCATTTCTAATCTCTGTCTGTTTCCTTCTCTCTATATTTCACCCTTTACTATTTTTTGCTATCCCTATTTATCTCCCCCTTTCTCTCCTTTCAATCTTTGTCTTTTGATCTCTCTACCTCTCTCTCTCTCTCTCTATATATATATATATATCTTTTTCTCCTATTTCTCTTTATCTCTATTTCTCTATCTCTCTCTTTATGTGACTATATCCATCTATGCCTCTCCTCTTCTCTCTCTTCTCTCTCTCTCTCTCTCTCTCTCTCTCTCTCTCTCTCTCTCTCTCTCTCTCTCTTCCTATCTATATCTCTTTGTCTCTCCATATTTATTCCTTTATATCTAAACCTCTATTTTTGTATCTCTATCTCTCTTTTTATCTCTTGTATCTCTTTATCTCCCTCTCTATTTCTCTATTTCTCTCTCTTTATATTACCTCTTTCTCATTCTATCTGTTTTACTCCTAAGTGTGCAATGGGTACACTAAAGAGGTTTTAAAATTGAATTATCGTATCCTTAATCAAATGAAATGCTACTCTAAGCATAACTCCCTAAGGGCGTGCTATTCTTAGATTGTTGGCATGAAATGACTAATTAAAAGTTACCTTCTCTCTCACTCTATAAATTTTAATTTATATTTTAAGTTTGAAATTAATTTAATTATATATAAATTGTAACAAAAATCTAAAATAGAATTATTCTACAATAATTAAAGTTTTAAAAATAATTATAAATTAAATTAATTCTAATAATTTTTAATTATTATTTGTAATTTCATAAAATACATAAATAACAAAAAAATAAAACTCATCTAAATTAAAAACTAAAAATAAAATAAACTAAATGGAAAGTCAAAATATATCAAAAATCTAAATATTAATAAACATAATAATTTTAAAAAATTAATAACAAATAATGAAGCTATTAAGTTAATAAATGATTAAATAAAAAAGTAAAAATATTTTTTTATTTATTAGAATTAAAATATTAATAAAATATATACCTAAAAAATATAATTAATATATTACAAATAATATTAACATAAACTCAATATTAACAATTAAAAAATATTATAAACTATATTAAAAATGTTAAAAGTAAAATTCTAACTTTTGTATTCAAAAATAAAAATTCAATTCATAATTTTTTTTTAATAAAAGGATGGTAAGCCGACTATTTATATTATATAATAATAGAGGTTACAAAATGTTTTCCATAGTAGTATCTAGATCAGATTTTAATACAAAATGTCAACTGTTGCATTTGGATACAACAAAGTTGATCAGTCCTTCCTATTTGATGACTAACTTCTTTCCTATTGGAGATGTCAAGTTTCAACTATGCAAAATTAACAAAACCAGTTGGCTTTACAAAATTCTATAAGCAATTATTATATTTCTTCATGCCTTCTGTACAAAGAAGCTATCTTCTTTGCCATATTTACTCATAATCTGATTCTATGGAGGGGATGTATCAAATTTTGCAATGATGTTCATGTCAGGAAGGATTAGTTGATGCCCATGGATGAGTGGCTGCACATTTGAAGGCTCTAGTGTTGCATTTGATTCCTCAGTTTCAATCAATCTCTTTGTTGTGATAGAATAAGATGGCTTAGTAAAGTTGCATGATGATAATGATGTGTAAGAAGGAATGAGATTGCATGATACTTGGTCTTGAAGCTCCTTATCATGTCTTTTCCTAGTTCAACCTAATACTTGTTAAGCTTTTTGTATAGATAACTTGATGAATTAAATCCAAGTGCTAGCCTCATACCAGTATAAATTTTCCTGGAGCTCACTCTATGGTGCAAGTAGTGTCTAGGAAAGATACCTCCAATGTATGCTTCTCCATGCTAGAAGTCATATTTTTGAACACTTGTTGGAATGCCATTATGTTGCAAAAAAAACAAGTCATTGATAATACCATTTGCTATCTTCTGCATATCATGATAATTGGGATTCGAATCCAAGATTTTGGAGACAAATATGGATACCAAATGAGATGGAAAAATGATTCTCTATGCTGATGGTTGCAAAATATCCTCTCCAATTATATCTTTGACACATTTTAAAATAGGTATACAATATGTCTTAAAAACATAAGACAATTGTTCTTTATCTAGGCCTTTGGGAAAGGGCACTTCCCATTGTTGCACTTAAAAGGGTTTCATGTGATTTCTTGGAAGAAATTCGATTAAAAAACCCTTGCTTGACAGTCAGAAACACCCATAAGTCACCCTGAAAACTACAACAATAAGCCCCCAAAAATCACCTAGAATACAACAATATAACCCCAATGTTTTGAAGGAGGGCTTTTAGAATTCTTTGTTATGGCTTACCACTGAGTAAAATATGAACTCACATAATACCCATAAAGTATAAGGTAATACCATTCAAACTAAAACTTCCATGAAATCAAAAACCTTGTTCCTAACCAGTAATTTCCATAATGAAAGAAAACTAGGTGGAGTTGCACTTTACCCAATGATTTGCGGCTCCAAATTATCACTACTACGATGCTTTGGGCATGGTTGAATGGGTAAACCAGCTTGTTGGATTAACTTTATTCACAGACCACGAGCGCTTCACCTTTCTGTGGAGCATTTTGTTTTGCAAAACTTGCAATATGTAAATAAACATATCAAACTGGTTCCTCATATAGCCATGAAATTTCCTATGTTATTCAATTTCTAAAAATATGCTATGGATTCCACCTGTCCTTGACAATGTTTTAGGCACACTTGAGATTAATTCAAGGTATGATTTTCTCAAATTATCTTATTTTCCTTACATAAATTACCTACAAAATGCCGAAAAATGTTAACAATCATCATAATAAACCCTTATGGCATAAAATATGTGAGATGTATTGAAGCACGATGGTGTCATTGGAATGAGATCATATCACACAGGTGTTGGCTTTGGCATAGCTTTGGGCTTGAAAAATATTTTACATCAGATAATTTATTTCCACACAGATAACTTTGTGCATCCCACATACGATGAAATAAGAATGATGTGACTACCACTGGCTGGAATGCTAACATCAATCTTTCTCATTTTAGATTTAATATGTTATCTCGCTAACATTAGTGTTTCTCATTTTAGATTTAATATGCCATCTTGGTGTCCACATCACATTTGGTATATCCTCTGCTTTTTATCCTGGTGTCGATAAAGGATACACCATACGACATATCACAAGGAGTATAAAGCAACCCGTTAGTACAAAGCAACCTGTTGGTGATGCCACATAAAATGTTTCATTTATGCAGATTTAACCTCAACTAAAATAATGTAATTCCCCATAGAATTTTCTTTTATGATATGTTTCTCAACTCACATGTGCAAAGATAATTACCCATGTGCGAAGGTATCTTCTTTTATGTACACTGTACACTTCGTATCTTTACACAAGGCTAGTTTATAAGCTACTCACCTATCAATATTGCAATAAACCTTAATCTTATGAGTCATCTCAATATGGTAGTGCGATCCACCACATTTCTTATAATTAACACTGATGTTACCACTCTTTGCAGTGTCCTATCAATATCCCTTTTATGAAGTAAGATAAATCAACATCTAACTTTCATATTATATCAAAACTGCTTTTCATTAGCTCCATTTCATTTTCTTAGATTACAACCCTTTCTTGGTTAATTGGTTCATCCAATTCTTATGTGATATTTTGCATATTACATCCATACATCTGAACACTCTGAATTTGTTCACACCTTATGTTTGCCAATTTATCTGCAAGCTGGTTTCCTTCCCTATAAACATGTTTTATTTGAACTGATTTGAACATAGGCAACAATTTCCACACCTGTTGCATCACATATCTAATTTTCCAATTAAAAAAATTTCTTTCTTTACAGGAATTCACAATAATTAAAGAGTCTCCTTCAATTTCTAGGTCTTTAATTTTCATATCATATGCTAATTGTAACCCTTGAAGCAAACCTTGTGCTTCCACCATATTATTTGCACCTCTTGGCAATTTTATTGACTTAGGTAATTTTAAGAGCCCTTCACAATCTTGTATTATAATCCCCGCACCTGAAATACTTGGGTTTCCATGTGATGCCCCATTAAAATTCAACTTTGAGAATCCTTTTGTAGGTGGAGTCCAAGAAATTTTGCTTCTATCTAATTTGTGACTTGAATTCTAGTGCAAGCTTCCTTTGAATGGTAGAACAATATAATTACACTTATGCATTACCTTAGAATCCCAATCCGTGAACAAAGACCCAATATTTTTGACCTTTTATATGTGTGCATTTGTTATCTCTACTATTGACAATTCTAACTTCTCTAATACTTGCTCAATCTTCATTTTCTCCTTCCTAAAAACCCTTCTATTATAGTCCACAACACAACAAATGGTATCACTTTCCAAATGCATGCAAACAATGTTGATTTATACAACACTGACCAACTTAAAAATAGATCCCATAAATTATTTGGCAATGGAGCATACCAGCATAATTTATTTTTAATGAAATTCCAACAATAGGATGCAAAGGGACAATGGATAAACAAATGATTCAACTCTTCCATCTCATCTTCACATAAGACACATGTAAATTGAGCTACTATCCCAAGTTTGGAAAGTCTATCACTTGTCAAAATTCTTCTTTTAATAGCCAGCCATGAAAAACATCCTGCATTTGGTAACACAGTTGAGTCCCAACAAAAGGACAAAGCTCTTTGAGGTTTGATTCTCCCCCCTTTACTCATCATTTCCTTATAGCCCATTTTGACTGAATAATTTCCATTTTTTATGGCCCCCATAACAACTTATCCTCCCCTCTTGAAACATATACAATTCTCTCATTTAGTATGCTCTTAAGTTCCTCTTTCTGAACAATTGGACAGTCTACAACAATGACATCTTTCCAAATTACTTTCCCAATGCATTCTTCAAGACTCTCAAAATAATCACTTACTTTCTCCCCCTAGCTTGAACTAAGAAGATTTTGAATACATTGCAGGTTAGTATCTACATTTAGAAGAGCATATCCACCCCAAGAATATTCCAAAAACTTTGCTAGTAAACCATCTTGAACTTCCCAGGTAAGATACAAGATGATTACCTTTCTACACACTACCAAGAAATTCTACATTATAGATCCTTGAGGTGGATTTGAAACTATAAAAATTCTCTTTGGATATGTGTTATCTAAATACTTAGTTTGCATGACTTTGCACCATTTCACTTGCGGTTTAGTGTACATGTGTCACACTAGTTTAGCACCTAATGCTAGATTTCTAGCCGGTAAATTGTGTATCCTAGCTCCCCCTTTTAACTTATCTTCACAAAGATTTTTTAGTGAAATAAGTGAGATCTTTTTGTTGTCCATATTCCCTTTCCATAGAAAATCCCCAATTAGTTTTTCAATTATCAATATCACAGATTTTGGAGCTTTTAGTACTACCATGTAATAATTTGGTATGGCTGAATGAAATAATTTGATCAATAATATCCTTCCTGAGAGTGAAAACCACCTCCCCTTCCATGTGGCTATCCTTAGCTGAATATTTTGAATGATCTTGTGCTAGTAAGAAATTTTATTTGATCCAATAAAAAACAGGATCCCAAGATAGTTGTAGGGAAATTCTACTTTTTGAAAAACTAGAAGGTTAACAATTCTCTTTTCTAAACCTGATTTAATGTTAAAAGTGTATATCTTTGATTTTTCCGCATCAATTTTCTGGCCTAAAGCCAATGAATAACTTTGTAACACAAACTTGATTTGTTTGGCCTCTTGAAGCTAAGTTGCACCAAATAATAATGTGTCATCTGCAAACAAGGAATGTGTGACTGACACATCAATAAAAGGTATTGAAATCCCTCTCCAAAATCCTTGAAGATGGGACTATTTGACTGACCTACTAAGTGCCTCTGCTAATATTATAAATAAGAAAGGTGATAGTAGGTCACCTTGTCTCACTCCCTAGGTGGAGTTAAAAAAACATGACAAGGTACCATTGATTATCACTGAGAATTTTGCACCATTTAAAAAAGAGAAGATCCATTTACACCATTTGTTGCTAAAACCAAATTTCTTTAAAACTTGCATCAGAAATGCCTAATCTACTCTATCATAATATTTCATCATGTCTAGCTTAATGATGAATGAAGGAACTTTATGCGAAGAAATAGAGTGCACAACTTCATGTACCACCACAACACCATCCACTGTTTCCCTACTTGGAACAAATCCACCTTGTTCTTCAAAGATTAGTTTAGGTATGATGGGCAATAGATGAAGATAATTTGCTTTGGTAAAAATCTTGTAAATTGTGTTACAAAGAGATATAGGACAAAATTCAAAAAAGGACTTTGGATCCTTCACCTTTGGAATTAATGCAATGTGTGTAACATTAAATTGTTTGAGTGTGAAACAAGAAGTGTGAGATTCCTCCAAAGCCTTAAGCAGATCATTCCCTATAAAGTCCCAACATTTTTGAAAGAATATTGTTGTAAATCCATCTGGTGCTAGGGCTTTAACTGGCTTGAGTGAAAAAATAACCCCTTTCACTTCATCCAAAGTGAAAGGCTTATTAAGTTGCACATTATCTTGTTCAGTGACTAATGTAGGAATTTCTTGTATCATGTTTTCTCTTTCAACTCCAATTTGATTTGATTGCTATAATAGAGCGGATAATAAATGAGAGAAGAATTTTATTCCTTCATTTTGTATCTCCACCTCATTAGTTAACCAATTTCCCGAGTCACTTTCTTGAATGCAAAACATTGCATTCTTAGCTTTCTTTACCTGAGCTGACATATGAAAAAATTTAGTGTTCTTGTCACCTTCTTTAAGCCACAATTCATAAGATTTATGACGCCAGTATGCTTCCTCATGCAACACTAATTCTTCCCATTCTGATTGTCAAATTTTCTGATACTCAAAAGATTATGGTGTTAAGCCTTGACTTATAATCTGTTCATTTACTTCTACCAACTGTTTTGAGATCAGATCCTTTTGGTGGAAGATGTTTTTAAACACATGTATATTCCATTGCTTTATTTTCCTTTCACAAACTGTATTTTCTTGCAAAATCTATACATAATGGATCCTAACTCATATGGTGCTTGCTCCCACCAAATTCTCAATAAAGGAAAGAAATCATTATGCCTAAACCACATTGACTCAAACTTAAATGATGCTTTCCACTTTTGACAAGAATTAGTGGCTTCAATGCTTAAAGAAGTAGGAAAGTGATCAGACCCTATCCAAGGTAAAATTTCTAACATTTGCACATACTTATCTACTACCCAATTGGATGACATTAGAAATTTGTCTAATCGTACAACTATTTGCAAAAAATCACATCTTTTATTTGTCCATGTATACATACCTTTCTTTGGTTGCACATCAATAAGTGCATTATTGTGAACTAAATTTCTAAAATCTTCAACTGTCTTGTGAGGAGGTATAATGCCTCCTTTCTTTTCATGCAGAGATAATATTACATTAAAATATCCTACAAGTACCACTTTCTCTACCCCTGATTGTCCAAAAATTAATTCAAGCTCCTTCCAAAGCTTTTGTTTACCCATTGTTGAATTTGGAGTATAGACATTGACCAACAAGAAAGATAACTCAAAATGAGTAACACATGGCAATTGCCAATGAGTAGTATTAGAAATAGGTTCCAACTGTACTGTTCTAACATTCCATAGTGTTAGCAAACCCCCATATGCTCCTTGGGCAGCAAATTGACATGAATTCCATAAGGTCCACTTGGAAATTATACTATCATAGCTTTCCTTAGATAATTTAGTTTCTTGTATTAATACTATATCAACCCCTGAAGAATTTATTTGTTGCTTGATTTGGGATCTTTTGTTAGGGGCATTAAAACCCCTAACATTCCAAGATATGATCTTCATGTCAATCGAGGAGAGCATCCTGCTCTCCTCAATCTTTTCTTTATGTTGCAATCTAAAGTCAACTAAATCCTTGAAACAATCTCCTCCTGCATCTTTGTTGCATTGGATTTCCTACCTCTCTTCCCAGGTGATTTAATTGCAAGAGTCACTATAGGTGTTTGGCTGACAGATAAGTGACTTGAAAAATCAAATTCATTACCATACACTTCAGTGGGGTCTATAACCTCTACAAAAAATTTTGTTTAAAATTGCTCATTAGTTTCTTGTGTATCAACATCATTATGCAATTGAGATCATCAATGAACTATCACATGTACCTTTCGGCATCTCCCCTTCTTCCTTTTCAACTTGATCTACAATTTCATCAATTATGTTTGATCCCACATGATTTACCATATTGTCAACCCAACTTTCCAAATTGAAGTGTTCACCCAGCTCATGTATGTCATATGATTTCTTCCCAGACTCCTCAAGATTTGCACAAACAAAATCTTGTTTATCATGAGGTAGCAAAAGTGGAAGGCATGCTTCTAAGAATTCTCTTTGATGAAAAGGATTAGATATCAGAGGTTTCTCCCACATCAACTTTGAAATTATTCCCTCCAACTGTTGCTCATGTTCTATAGTAAAATTTAGTGTATACAAAGATAAAGATTTACCCATGGGTGAAATCTCTATTATGGTTTCCCATCCCTTGGGTAGATTCATTTTGAACATTTGTGCCTTACCCTTTTTTGAAGTCTTATTGGACACAACTGCAAGCTTTTGATGTAAAAAATTAGATTAACATGGCAACAAACCCATTTCAAGAGGAGTATCTGCAAGGATGTCATTTCTCATCTTTTCAGTAGATAATGGCATATCTGAACCTACATTCAATAGTACTGGTGAGATGGGATAATATGAATCTATCTCATTTTGATAGGTTGTGACATTCAACTCACCTAAGACAAAAGCATCCTCTTTCTCAACTGTCTCTACCACATTTGAAACTATTTTTATTTGATTTAGCATAATGGGTGAATCTCCTATATCCTCATTACATTGAACTTGTACACATTCTTGGGTAGAATGTCCCAATAGGTGACAAAAAGTACAAACATTGTTTGGATCCTATATTAAGATTTCCTTCATCCAAGTCCCAAACTTGGAATGTATCCTTATTGAAGAAGGACATGCCTTTAATGCATTTAGTAATACACAAACCCTAATCGATTTATCTAGATTTCTGAAGAAATTCATATCATGGCATAGAAAAATCCCCAAATTATTTGCAATGGTTTTCACAATACCCATTTCCCTATACTCTAGCGGAAGCATGGGCAAATAAATCCAAAAAGGAACAAAATTCACTACAGTCAAATAAGGATCAAAATTTGGAACCCATGCCTATGTGTACAACCCAAAGCCCTCAAAGACCCATTATTTAACCTTAAGAATCAAATCCCTTTGTAGTTTTGTTTCAAAAAACACAATAAAAAAACCATTACCCTGATTGATATAAAATATTCGATTAGCCCCAATCCATTCAGAATAAAGTAAATCTTTTAAAGTTTCCATAGAAGGTAAAAACTTCCAGAATTTACATATTAGGGTGTGATCTTTAAGATCCTAAATTTTTGCACTCAATACTTCCTCAGGCTAAGTCAATTGAACTAAATCTTTAAACCCAAACTCATTGCATGAGATCTGAGGAGGGCATTTTTTAGGGACCCATTTCTTTTCTACTTTTGATTGCTTATTTTTCTTGAAAATAAATTCACTAGAAGAGGTTTTAACAGAAGCAAACAAAGGCAGAGGCTTTACCTTATTTTGTTGCGCATTCCTCAGTTGTAGATGTAGAACCCGATAACAATCTTCATGCTTTTGGGCTATGCTATTGGGAAAAGAAGCAAGTGTATCCACAATAGAGCAATACTTTTCAAGCACAAGCTTAGACCCAATGCAACCCTCGCTGGTATGAAGATGATTCACTACCTTTGGATTGAAGGAAGCTCCATATATGATAGGGATATTGTTAGGGAAGGATGCATGAATCTTCCAATTGGAAACCACATCCACCCAAGATCTAGAATCACCGTCAGATTGATAATACGAAACACAAATATCAAAAGGATTATGCTTTGCCTGATTAAGAGTTCTCCTGGCTTGTAAATTGGGATGGCTCTTCCCATTAGGACACTAAGA
Source organism: Sequoia sempervirens (assembly GCA_007258455.2). Classification (NCBI taxonomy): domain Eukaryota; kingdom Viridiplantae; phylum Streptophyta; class Pinopsida; order Cupressales; family Cupressaceae; genus Sequoia; species Sequoia sempervirens. Next base: position 253,191,219 of record VDFB02271358.1, on the reverse strand, counting down.
ACCATGAAAAATATAATCTCGATCAAGAATTCACACAAAACCCTTCGAGCTACCAAAAGAATCCCCTTTTGCCCAAGAGAAAGGAGTTCCCAATGCCCTAAGTGCCGATCTATGCGATGGTGCAGTGAACGGGGCCAATGAAGCACCCCTGCTATGCCGATCTGCTCCATGAAGAGCCGAAGACCTTCCAGAACGATAAGAAATTTTTGAAAAGTTACCATTTTCAAGAACTTCGTTGCTCCATTTAAAAATCTAAAAATCTTTGTTTAAAAATTTTAATAGAAAAAAAAGCAATTCTTATCCCATCTTTTCTTAATTTAAAGCTAAGACTGGATAAGAATGTAGTTGTTTTTTCTTTAATTATATAGTATATTTTTTAAGTTTTTAAAAATTTGAGGGTTGAGATAATTTCAATTCTTGCATCCTTCTCTACAATTTTGAATAGTTGATTTTCAAAATCAATTCGTTCATTAGAACACCTTTGGTGTAGTTAAAAAAATGGAGAATATGTAGACTTGTTTTCTAAAAAATAGTTTTTTAAAGTAGTGATATTATCTCTTTGATAGAAAAGAATATAATTTAGATTTGATTTCTAAATAAATACATTTTTTTATTGATAATAGCTATCTTTCTATGGTCACATCTTTCTCAATTGTCTTGATCATTCTAACACATTTTAAACCATTGATAAGAAAAGTCAACTTCTCTTTGATTTATTAGAGGAGAATATAATTTAGATTTCATTTCTAAAAAACTAAGTTTTTTTTATTGATAGTAGCTATTTTTTCTATGGCCACATCTTTCTCAACAGGCTTGCAACATTCTAACACATTCTCAATGGTTGATAACATAAGTTAGTAGATTGAATTCATATAAGAAATGTCTTGAGTAATAATATGAAATCTAAATATTATATATAAAATTATATCATAATGTGGTATTTTAAATAAAGATATTAGATAATAATAACATGTTCATAATTAAAATATTTTATAATAATAAAAATCATAAGTTTTAAATATTCTAAATTTGTTATCTATCATTTAACTTTATTTATTCTTTATCTAAAAGTTTCTATTTTTATTTTTATTTTTCAATTTTATGTAAAATTAAAAAATGTAATACATACAACATCCATTCAATTATTATAGAATATACAATCTAATTTGTATCATATAAAATATACAATAAGATGAAATAGAAATAGAAATATAAAATTATATTATAATATTTTAAATAAAGATATTACACAATAATAAAATGTTCATATTTAAGATATTTTATAATAATAGAATAGAGATTAAAATTTAAATATTTTAAATTTATTATCTATTATTTAACTGATTTACCCTTTCTTCCATGTAAAAGTAAAAATCTAATACATATGATACTCATTCTATTATTATAAAATATACAATCTAATTTCTATCATGCATAAAACATATACTATAATATGAAATATAAATATTGCATATTAAATTATATTACAATATGATATTATTTCATATATTATATGGACTATAAAATGTGATAAATATTATATTTTATTTTGAATATATTATAATTATGTAAATTTTAATTTAATTGATTATAATGTGTTTTTAAAATTAAATTTATTTATTTATCGTTAAATTTGGAGTTTTTAGTTTGGCCACAAACGGGGAGCACGGTAATCCAGTGGGAACGTAGACTTGAACCCTTGTGACCACAACAACAAACACCACCACTTAATTATCACACTATAAGATGAACTCAAAATAAATTTATTTTTAGTTAATATTTATAGTTGATTATTTTGACATTGTCTTGATTTTTTTAATTACTTCTCTAGTTTATATTAATCTTTTATTTTTTTCATTTTATTACTATTTTAAGTTTAGTATGTCTACTATTTATTTATTTTTGTTAGCACATTCACATCATTACATTTCATTGCCTCCACTCATTATCACTATAAATTATTCCTCTAAATTAAAACCTATAATTATTAATATTTCTTCAAATAATATGTAAGATATACTACTAAAAGTAAAAAAGTATATTGATACCAATAATAGTTTATTCTCCCTTTTTCTTAGTTGACTATCACATTTCATTTGTCAAAATAATTCTAATTCCTAAATCTGTCTGATAGGTTCTTAAAAAGAATACAATTGAAATGAATGAATGATTGATTTTAATGAAAACGGTGAAAGCTAAGCCTTCTCCTTATCCTTGTACATTAATTCCATAGGTGGTAGTGTACGCAGAGGAAAAGTTAGGGGCAATAGCAAACCAGCAGCTTCCCCATTCTTATTGTAGTTACAACCTCTCCATCTCATCTCATAATTGACCTGTGACCACCATTTCATACTATCAGGAAGGAGACAAGATGGGCCCTAAGCCAGCACTTGGCCTGCGATTGAGCATCACCACTGCCCTGCACCAACTCCATCCTTGACAGCCCACGACAGGGCATGCACATCAGATATGAAATTACAGAACTTAAAAACCTAAATGCCAAGTAATATCTGATAAACCAGCCATACCCACATGACGCTTACGTGTGCTGACTCACGCGCCAACCCCAAGAGGGCCCCACAATTCCAACGGGCCGTCGGATGCAAGCGAAGCCCAAGAACTGGCCCGGCCCGGTCAGTCCACCCGATTCAAAACGGTCCCGCCGTTTTGCCACCCGGGTAACCGAAACGGAAAGCCAATATTAAAACCGAACACCCCTTCCTCTTGCCAGACGCGATAATAGTAGAACGACAGAAGCATCTGAAAGATAGCAGAAGCACAAGCAGCCTTTAGGGGTTCGGTCTTTCTAAACTGGTGGGCTGTGTTTTTATTGTCATAGAAAATGAGGGAAATATTGCATGTTCAAGGTGGACAGTGTGGAAACCAGATCGGCGCCAAGTTCTGGGAAGTGATATGTGATGAGCATGGCATTGATCCGACTGGGCGATACAGGGGAAGTGAGGGTGACAATCTTCTTCAGTTGGAGAGAATAAATGTGTATTATAATGAGGCCAGTTGCGGGCGCTTTGTTCCCCGGGCTGTGCTCATGGATTTGGAGCCCGGTACCATGGATAGTGTGCGCTCGGGACCTTATGGTCAGATCTTTAGGCCTGATAACTTTGTATTTGGCCAATCTGGGGCCGGAAATAACTGGGCCAAGGGTCACTATACGGAGGGCGCTGAGCTTATTGATTCTGTGCTGGATGTTGTCAGAAAGGAGGCTGAGAATTGTGATTGTTTGCAAGGTATGTGCATTGATCTTTTGAGTAGTTTAAACTGTATCTGGAAACACTAATTGCCTTAGAATTTGAATAATGGAAATCTGCTTATGAATTGTTTACAGGGTGCGACGTTGGTTTAGGGATTTTTGCAAATGGGGTAGCTTGTTAAGTGGGATTGACTGTTTTGTGTATGAGGCCTGTTTGAGTAAAAGTGGGGTTTATTGAATGAGCATTTGTGTTTTTCAAAATTGGTATAACTTTATTTTTGTTTTGTGAAGATATGGGTGCTTAGGAGAAATGGGTTATTCAAGCAACCTTTTAAGTGCTAGTAAATGCTTGCAGTTAATCGTGGAAAATTATATCGAAAATGACGAAACAGACTTGAAACTTAATGGATTACAAAATGAATTGAGTAATTGGGCTCGGAAGACACTGGAAATGTTCTAGGGTTTTGCAAATAAGGTAGTAAAATAACTGGACCAGGTTGTGGGAAGAAACGGTGGTTAAGTACACTTGTATAAGGGTAAATGGCTTACCAGGAAATTCAATGGGCGATGATGTGGTTGACTCCTGTTGGAGTACTCTGTGTGACAGGGAACCCAAGTAAAGTGCAAGCCTGTGATTATTGATGCTATTGGAGGGTAATTTTCAATTATGTTAGTTTTGATTTCTCTGCTTCACTTGTGCTAACATCTCTTATTGACTGCAATGAGAAACGAGCCATTGAAATAACTATTCAAAAATGGCTTAATATTGTAAGAAGTTATTATGAAAAATCATGTGTAAAATAGGGAATTATAAAAAAATTTATCAGTACTTCTGCTTGCAATTGACATTAGTTGAAATCTATGAAATGTGGCTGCCATGAAATGCTGGGATCAGAGAAAAATGCCGTACACAAAATTTCTTTTGGGGTATCTGTAGTTTTCAACGCCTAATTTGTAATATGTCAATACTTAAGGGGTTTTCCATTGGCATTGTGAGATAAAATTTGAGGTGTTTGGTCCTTACCCTTTCTATTTTTGTGTGGGGTTTCAAGTGGGCATGCTTTAGGGGTTTTCCATTTGCATTGTGAAATGGGATTTGAGATTTTTTAGGCTTTACAATTGTTGTTTTCTGTGCAGGTTTTCAAGTGTGCCACTCACTGGGAGGAGGTACGGGATCTGGAATGGGTACCCTGTTGATTTCGAAGATCCGGGAGGAGTACCCAGATAGAATGATGCTGACATTTTCTGTGTTTCCCTCGCCCAAGGTTTCTGATACAGTTGTGGAGCCCTACAATGCTACTTTGTCAGTTCATCAATTGGTGGAGAATGCAGATGAGTGCATGGTTTTGGACAATGAGGCTCTGTATGATATCTGCTTCAGGACACTCAAGTTGACTACACCCAGTTGTAAGTATACTGTGTTCTTTAATGTGCACCTCAATTAACACTGATCGCAAATACTGTAATGGTGGTGTTGGAAGCTGACTTGTAGTTAAAAGGCTTCTCACTAGGTTATATCTTCTTAGTTCTTAAACAATAATAACCTTTGCTGAACTTCTGGTTAGTAACCTCCTCTCTAGAATCATTTTCAAATCCGTTATTGTGGTATTCTTAAAACATTACACTGAAACTCGGTTAGATCTAAATACTGCAATGACAGTTGTAAGTCGACTTGTGGTCAAGGTTATTTAGTTGCTTAGTTACTAGTTAGAGGTGGGCATAGCTGTAGGTATACCTCTTCACGTTGTGAAATTGGTCTCAGTTTTGTCTTAATTTGTATTTGGAACAGTTGGTGACTTGAACCACTTGATATCTGCAACCATGAGCGGAGTTACATGCTGTTTGAGGTTCCCTGGTCAGCTCAATTCGGATCTCCGGAAGCTTGCAGTTAACCTCATTCCTTTTCCACGTCTTCACTTCTTCATGGTGGGGTTCGCTCCCCTAACCTCCCGCGGCTCCCAGCAATACATAGCCTTGACAGTCCCAGAGCTCACGCAACAGATGTGGGATGCAAAAAACATGATGTGTGCTGCTGATCCAAGACATGGCAGGTACCTTACAGCCTCTGCCATGTTCAGAGGAAAAATGAGCACCAAGGAGGTAGACGAACAAATGATCAATGTGCAGAACAAGAATTCCTCATACTTTGTGGAGTGGATCCCCAACAATGTGAAGTCAAGTGTGTGTGACATCCCTCCTACAGGACTGAAGATGGCTTCCACCTTTGTTGGAAACTCCACTTCCATTCAGGAGATGTTCAGGAGGGTCAGCGAGCAGTTCACTGCAATGTTCAGGAGAAAGGCTTTCTTGCATTGGTACACTGGTGAGGGCATGGATGAGATGGAGTTTACTGAGGCTGAGAGCAACATGAATGATCTGGTTTCTGAGTATCAACAGTACCAAGATGCAACTGCAGACGAGGATGGTTATGAAGAAGAGGAAGAGGAGGGGGTTGCACATGAAGCTATGTGATCGCACCCTTTGTTTTCTGTGCTTCTGCACTGCCTGCTCTCTGCATTAGCTGTCAAAGAGTCTCTATACATGTGGTTTCTCTATCCAATTTAATTTTCCTATTTGTTAGTAATGTAAGAAATTGGTCCAGTGCATAGTCTAAGAGGGACGGTTAGCTGAACTGTAGAAATAAGTTCCGGTGTCCTATGTTTGCTTCACAAGAGCAATATTTATTGCTATGGCTGCTGCTACTGTCAGGAGTATGAGAGTGAAGATGGGGTATTTCCTGATTATAAATGTTGCTACCGTATTTTGCTAAATACCTGTAAGATTGTTCTCAGAGTCGGTAATTTTTGAATGTTGATGGCAAGCTAAATAATATATATTATTTTATTTTTTTGTAACAATGTTTGAACTTTGTGCTTCGTACCAATGCAAACGACATGCAATTCTGTATCTCAGTAAGATTAAGGAAAGAAGCCATACAAAAATTAGTCTGTTTTTGTAGCTTTTATGTCAAGACTCTTGGTTTTGATATTTTCCCATGATTAAAAAAAATGAACAGATAAGTGAAGATAGGGGGCGTCTAGCATGTAAAGGATGTTCACTCTTGATTAAATAACAGAATATAGCCTCCTCAGAAGACCAGTTTTTTTAACTTATTAGCTTGATCCTATGTCCAGTTGGGTGGTTTAATCAGCAAAGAGTTGGAAAACAAAATGAAGTAGCTCGGTGGGGTCGGCTATTGTTTTGTTGTCTTGGCTGGTGTGGTCTTTCGGTTTCATTTCACGGGTCCCATAGACTGATTTGATCTCATGGACATTATTAAAATCAATCAATTAATCCATCCTTACTGCCAACTGCCAAGTAAGCATATGTGAAATTATTAATTCTATTCCATCACAGGGTTGTGGTTATTCCCTTTTTTGGTTGGAGGATTTCTCTCCAGCGTCCTTTAAGCACTCAATAACTTGCATATAAACACAACCATCTTCAAAATAATTTGGGACTTGTAGAGGCTGACGTGACTCTCTCAAAATAGACATTTAGTGATGTGACTGTCGGTCTGGCAGATAGAAATAGGTGCTGTCAGAAGTGTCACCAAATTGTGGGATAAAACCATCATTCTTTTAAGCTTAACACCTATGGTAGTACTTTGGAAAACAAGGATATTTTTAGTTTGAAAAAATACTATTAGATTTCACTTTCAATATTAATTAGTAAAAGTACTATTTAGAATTTTAAAGGGGAATAAAACTTTTTAAAGGGAAATAAACAAAGTTTAATATAGGATAAATCAGGCAATTAAAGTACAAATTAATTCAATTAGTCAATTTAAAGTGAAGTGGATAATGTAGTTGTAATGAATAAATTTGTTGTTATATTAGAATTTGTCTATTTTAAGACTGAAGATGGTTTTTTGATCTTTTATTCTGAAATTAGTTTTCTTTGTTCTTTGTTCTTTGTCACGAAATTAAACTATTAAGTTTATTGCAAGTTGAATTTCAAGGATTGCTTAATATGGGTAATGTCAAGGATTGATAGAAACATCTAGGGAAGATTGTTAGATTACAAGAATCATATTCTCCTAAATCAATCCCGCTATAGGATTGATTGCATAGTCTTAGAAATGATTGAGGATATCAATTTTCAAAGATATAATTCATCAATCAAAGTGCTACTAGCATGTTTGAGGAATGATTGGTTGAATGAAGCTCAAATGTGTATATAGCCAAAATGAATGCATTTGAATGTCTTCAAATACAAATAAATAGCATTAAATCATGTCAAATGTATATGAAGTTTGTTCATGGTAGGAAAAGAATGGGTGGGAGTTGGTCCGAAATTTAGATTGACCTAGGACATAGAAGTGGTAATATCTAGGTAGAGAATAAATGTTTAGATATAGATAACAGTAGTAGGTATAATGAATATTGATATATGGTAGTGTGTAGATATGAACAAGATGATGCCAATCGTGGGAGAATGTGTAAATGAAGATGAATAATAATATGAGAGAATGAGCCCATCTTTGCACAAGAGAGTTATTTGCTGATATGTAATTGTTTTACGTCATTCCATCAAAATGTGCCCAAAGTTAGACAAGAATTAGCATGGGTATGCAAATTATGTGTAGATGTGGATAAGATGTACCAAATGTGAGAATGTGCAAATTGTGATGTGTAATAAGTATAAGAGAATGAGCCCTTCTTCGTACAAGAGCACCACTTGTTGATATATAATTATGTTAAGTCATTCCATCAAAATGGGATGCAAACTAAATAAGAACTGACATGCGTACACAAATTTCACCATTACAATTCTATTTTTACATAAATCTAATTTAAATAAAAAAAATAACATAAGCATTCAAAACTACATTAGATTAAAATTGTCTAGGATGTATAAATGTAGTGAATTAAATGTTTTGGAAAATAAAATAATAAAATAATGGTTCTTAGATGGAAATGTTGTGATAGATGAAAATAATGATTTGCCAATAGTTCAAAGATGTCAATGAATATCAAATGAAAGTAAAACATTGCAAATGGAAATAGAATGTTCTCATCCAATTGTCAAATCAATATTTATCTGACATTTATGTGATAAGTGAGATTTTAGAGATTTTTACCTGATATTTTGGAAGCTTTTACCATTAAAGGACAACTGGTTTACCATTAAACAATAGTTGAAACTTGTTTTCTGACGACTCAACGGTGATTTGGAGGTGTGAGACTTATTTCAAACTCAAATCTCACACTATATGTAACATAACACACACACACACACACACACACACACACACACACACACACACACACACATATATATATAATAGAGATTGGAAACAAACAGTAACAATGCTGTTAAAGAAAAAATGCTGAGCTGTTAAGAGATAGCGGCATACAGAACTTGAACAGTCAGTGATTAGAGAAACAAAGACCCGACCCTAAAATGAACTTAATAATTTCTAAATAAATGTATTTAAGATATTTGTAGTTACATAATTTTTTTTACAGATTTACTGTAACTCTTAATCTTATAAATTATTTAATCTCTTAAAAATTATTAAAATATTTTATTAAACAAAACATAATTTTAATCCTTTACCAACTGTAACTCTCACCTGTTTAAATAATATTAGATTAAAATAGCTCAAATAACGTAATCTGATTCAATCCACAGAGTTTTGGAGAGCATTCCAGAGAGCTTGGAGTGCATTACAGATAGCTTAGAATATATTACAGATAGTTTGGAGTGCATGTACAAAATCCCATACAGTAAGCCATAAGTAAATTTGAGTGTGGAAATTTTAGTCAAATAAAATCAGATTCTTTGAATCAAATCTTACACAGGGAAATCTGTCACATCTTACAGTTGTGAGAGATTGTATAACACGCTGAGTATTAATGATAACATGGGTTCACGTGGCATTGTCACACCAGATTGGATTCTCTTTCTCTAATAAAAACCCAGTCACCATTGAGACAAACTTATGGAAATAATATTGTCCGTTGGAGCTCGGACATCAATAAATTCTAAGGTCTCAGTTTTAATGGTTAACTTTATCACAAATTTTTTTCTATGGTTATCCATTTCTCTATCATTTTTTCACGTTCTTCCCAAATTCCCCTATCACGGGACACATTATTTGAGATATTTTGGTGTATTTTATTGTAAAAATGCATTATGAAGGTCACATGGCATTAAATTTATCCCTTGTAGCTAAGTTAAATTGTAAGGCTTTTTTTTTTTTTTAAATACTTTTGAACATTTCCCTCTTTTCTTTTTTAAAAATTGAATGAAACTAAATATTATTTTACAAGAGGGTAGTTGTGTCTAAAACAGTATGCTAGGTTTCCATGAGAAAAACAAAAGCCAAGAGAAATTAATCAATATGGATCAATCTGCCACATCAATATGTTCTAAATGTGATTATTTATTTAAATGTACTAGCATGAAAGTGCATATCTTATTGGAGATTTGTATTTTATTAGGGGTAATGGTGTTGTTCTCATTTATTTAAGAGGAAATGATATTTTGATTGTTTTGATCAGTCATGTATGATGTGGATGGATACGTGATGGCTATACATGTATAGGGGAGAGGATCTAGTAGTTGAGCATGTTTCAATATTTGTGAGAGTAGTTGTTTATATAATGTCCAATAGTTGTGATAGTAGTTGTTTATATAATGATCAATAGTTGTGACATGACCACCCATAATTAAACAAAATGTAAATTCCTTTGATCTAAAAAGCAACCAATCATGTGATGCCACGTTAGCGCTCAACTACCCATGATGTGAATGCACAAGTATTGGTCAACTACATCTTAACCAAAAGCATACTGATGTGACATCATATTTGATGATGTGGCCTTGAAACGAAAGCTATAAGTAGAGGACTTGCCAAGTAAGTTGTGAAAAATTGGGAGTGATTTGAAATTTCCATGTAGGATAATTAGAAGCGCGAAGTTAGGGTGCTCAACTACTGGGTCCTCTCCCCTATTCAATGATCATACACACAACCCTCTATTCCTTCTTTTTAAGGAATACTTTATATCTATGTTTATGTTTTTAAGAAATATTTTAGAATTAATCAATTTGTATATATGTGTATGTTTTTTAATGGTTTTAAATTTTGAAAGGTTTTTAGTTATTTAATTGAAGTTTATTTAAATGTATCATCCTAATTTAGGTTAATTTTCAAATTATCAAAAAGAAATTAAATATTATGAAGACAATCTAATCAAATAGAGCATCACATTCATACATATGTCACTAACACTTACATGTTCAACTATCAACTACTCTATTTATATCAACTTTCAACAACTTTGTTATCTTGAGACCTAACTTAGAATTTAGGAAGTTGTACACTTCAATCCTAGCACACTAGATTCATAACAATATTACTTATAACCTATATATTAAGTGAACTTTTTTTCTCTAGATATTGGAGGTCAAAATTCATATAGAATAAAATTCATATATTTTTTCTTTGTAATTCAACTTTAAACAAATAAAAAAAGGACAAAAAAATCAATTATGTAGTAATGCTTGAGTTAAAAGAGAAGTCAAAGGTGAAATTGTAATAACTAGAGAGATTGGTTAGATTACTAACAAAAAAAAGGGTATTTAATGCAACCCTTAGTAAACAATGTGATATAATATATAACCAAATATGCTATGAAAGGTTGTAAATGTTGGATGCCACCTTGGATATTTTTTCTCGCTCTTAATTTTTTGTGAGAATAATTTAATATTTATTGCATTTGTTCATGATAGAAGAACTCATTATGTAGTTATGGTTGCAAACTCTAGAAATAAAACTTTGATTTGTTAAAAATACTCCAAACTATTTAAGTAATTAAGGAAGTTTGGCCCATCACATTTAGTATCAAAGCTAAAATGTGTAGAAAAATAAGATCCAATATAACAATGACTATATGAGCCATTGGTAGTTCTATTTTTAAAACATCCAATTACTATCCACATGTATGCCCTAAAATTTGTAATGTGATTAATAAGTGTTTGGGTGTGCCAATTTTTTGTGCCATTCCTTTTGTTTTCTACTTATTAAATGAAAGGGAAAAAATAAGGTTTAGGTAAATACACAATATTTAGAGTTGTATCTCCTTCTGTAGATATTTATGAGGGTGCTTTTTGACCCTCCTATTTTTTCTCTCCCTTATCATGCTTTTATCTTGACACATCTTGATTATCAATATAGATCTCACATATCTAGTGAGAGTCATTCATACATAGTTACCATATTGAAATCTTACATTGTACTTGATCCCATCAAATAATTCCAATTATAGTTTAATATCAACATTAAGGCACATGAATAGCTTCTAGAGGCATACATCATGATTTCTTCTTACACTCTACCACTTGTGTGGGAATTTAATAATATTCCTACTAGAGGTTTCTTTCTTTTGAAAAGAATTTTCATTATTCATTATAGAGGGACCTACTATAATATTTTCTATCTGATTACCTACATTTGCATCCCCTCTCTTCTATATGGAGGCATTCATGGGCCTTATCATGGAGGGTTTCATGATCCTATTCTATATTTCCTCTCTTTGGGAGGGAGTTTTTGATGGCCAAATTGAGACATACAACACAATTAGAGTGAAATCACTCCACCTCTCTTGAAAAGAAAACTAAGCTATCAATTTAGCTACCTCTAAGGTCTTGGGAGTTAGGTCACAACCGTGTTGGATGAAATTAGTTGGTCAATGTATTTTGTTTTTTCAAGGGGCCTTTGTTGGTTTTAAAATTTTGATCAATCTAGAAAATAGTTTTCACTTCTATTGATTTTTTTAATGTTTTTTCCTTTTTTCTATGTTTTTGTATTTTTTTTATTTTAAGTTTCTAATTTAATATATCCTAACATATTGTAAAAAATGTTAAAAGATGGGAATTTGATAACCCACAATACTAAGATTAGGTTTCATTCAATCAATTATATTGCAAAGGAAAGATCCAAATAAATTAATATGATAAACAAAAATAGACACAATAAGTTACTATATTTCACTTATAAGTTTAATATGTTTTCTAATAACTCATTCAACAAATTTATTATTAAGCATAAAATTTTCATACATATTCAATATATAAGATATGAAAAAGAGCACTCCACCACTCAAGAGAAAAAAATTCAAAGAAGTTACAATCTTTATGGATATGAAAACTAGATAACAATCCCAACAAGACTATTATATTGGAATATGTTATTCAAAAATTTATGTCTAAGTACTGTTGAAAACAAAAAATAGGGATTAGGGATCGGGGGTCCTTTTTATATTGCAAGGAGCCTCCTTTAATAGTGAAAGGAAAAATAAAAGCACCTAATTACAACCAACAATTAGTTGCTTCAAATGATCCATTTAGCTATTCTATTATGAGTGTGTGTGTGCGCGCGTGCATGTGTGCATGCGTGTATTCTTTTGAACTTTCCTTTTAAAAATAACTCATGAAACAACCTTGTATTGATATCATGCAAGTTTTTAAACTATCATGAAACAACCTTGTATTGATATCATGCAAGTTTTTAAACTATCCTGAACATGCCTATTTTCTTCCTAAAATATAAGAATCACTTTAGAGCTATAGTGTGACCCATTAACATTCAAATTTTCATAATTTTGACGTCTAAAGAATGAATCAAATGTAACATATAATAAATGATATGTTATTAAAAATAGTAATAATATATTTCTTTTTCATCTTCTAATATCTTTAACATATAAAAATTCATTAAATTAAGTCTAAAAGTGACGACCATTATGCAGACTATGTAAAAATTACTTCTTCATTGTTCGAGTAATCATGCATTAGCTAATAATTAATTAATCTTTAATTGATTATTAGTCTAATTTATTCTCATGCACTTAAGTTAAACTTAAGAGTGTTTTAATACTTTATTAGTTGACCTAATATTAGATCATTTTGTCCCATCTCATGTGATGTTGACACTTGTCATGATCTGATCCCTTTCTCATTTAGGGCTTTTGCTCTTATAAGAACTCAACCCTCATTGTAATTATCTGGAGAATACATGGAGCTTTCATATCTTCTTGAGAGTCTTTTGCTTCTGTAGCTTTTTCTTGTTGAGGAATATTGCATATATTGTTTGCAGATCTCTTGCATAGAAGGTGTATTTGTTTGTTGTTTGATCCTATGGCTCATGGTTTTGTGCTTGTTTCACAATTCTAACATGGTATTAGAGCTTCGATTCAACAAACCCCTTCTCAATTTATGAAGTTTTTTTTCTTCATGAACAAGGGTTGCAGGCTTCAGATCTGAATCCCTTTTTTCTTTTTTTGCAAATTTTGGAGGTGGGTGTTTTTTGGTGCATTTTTGTGTGAAAAAGACTTCGTTGTTGAATTTAGAGTTGTTGAGAAAGTCAAATTTGACTTTTGTTTCGCCTGATTTGGGTTCTTGACGTCAGATCTACGAGGATTTGAAGTGGTTGCTTTATTTCTAGATTTGGAGGGTAGCTACATTTTTGGAGCGTTTTGAGCCAAAACGAAGGTTTTCATTGCGCTTAGAGGGCCTAAAAACCTTAAGCGCCTGTCAAATTGCCAAAATCTATGTCAGGGGTTTCTGAGGCAAAATTTTTTTATACAAGGGCCCGAATGACCCCTGCACGAAGTTAAACAAAAATCAAAATTTTGGGTAATTTCGTCGACAATTTTTTTGGTTTTTTAAATTTCTTTTAGAAATAAAAAATAAAAAAAAATAAAAAAAATTGCAAGTTTGAATTTTTTTAAAAAGGGAGCCGGATTTTTTTGGGTACCCAAAGGGTACCTTACCCTACGGGCCCTGTACCTCCCTGTTGCAAATCATTTAACATTGTCCGGCAATGTTTTTACCCTACGACAACCTCTTCCTTTTCACTGGCGACTTTACATTTCCGACAAAATCTTTTAAAGGTTTTTCTTCCTTTCCACTTTCCTAGCGACGACCTGGCTTTTCAGGCAGTTTCATATTTCCCAGCGACTATTTTCCAACGTGGCATGGTTTTTTGGAATCTTCAAGACTATTTCATTTATTGAAGAATATTCCATCAATGTTTTTTTAGGGGTTCAACTTTTTTTCCAGCAACAAGGAATATTCTGCTGACGTCAACAGTACAGCAGCTTGCATGGCCCCTTTGACCCCTTCTTTGCCCTCCAGGGAGTGATTTTTTTCTTTTGGCCATAACTAGGGCATACAATTTTTTTTTTGGCAAAAGAGATATCGTCGAAAAGCTAATTTCGTCAACTTTCTAGTGGTGTGGGTCTCATTGCTTTATTTTGCTGCCGGTGCATTCTACAGGTTGTTGAAGTCAAAGGTGTTGTTTTCAGTCCCAAACTCATAACTTTTGACCAGTTTCTCTATTTTTCATCATTCTAGTGATGTTGGAACCGTCTTTCAGAGCTCTTCAATTCCATCCATGCAATTTTTCTACATTGTTCTCCAGGTATATTTTATTCATATTTTTGTGTTTTCACACTCTGGTGAATTACTTGGATGTTTTAGCTCTTGGAAACTTTTCATTTGCGTAGGATGACTCGTTTTTGGCTATTCCATATGTATTTCTAGTATTTTTTCCTATTTTGGCATTATAGACATCTTTTTCATGCACATTCTTTTGTAGACGCACTGACATAAAGTGCCAATCTAGTGTATATTTTTTGGGGTTTTTGCACATCCTGCTGTGCTTATTGTATTCGCACTAAGATATAAAGTGCCATGGGAGTGTTGATTTTTTCTTTTGTTTTCCATCACACCTTTTTCAAGTGAGTTTCCCTTCCATGACAACAATGAATCTTGTTGATTCTTGGCTCATGTGTGTGTGCATTAGTTTGCATACCCTTTTATTTGCAGGTTGTTTCTCCTACATGCACTTCTTGGTTTCACACGTTTTCAGTTTTCTTGTCATGGCTCTCCCTTTTTTTAGCATTATGGGGGGGGGGGGTTTCTACTATTGGTGTTAATGCTTCCTTGGGTTTGCGTTGGATTGAGCTATGTATACAATATTTGTTCCTATCTACTTTCGAATGCAACACACATTAGTGGCTGGTTACTTGCATTTTGGTGAGATGGATCATTTACCATATGGATATTCTTGCATTCCTATTTCTGGAGGTTCTTCATTCAACACTCTATCATTCAACTTTTGACAATAGTCTACAACTTCGTGCTTCTGGATGTTCTACATGTTCCTATTTTCAAGACATTATCTTGTTTCGAGGCTTCTCTAGTCCTTCACTTGGCTTTCATCTCTTTTTGGAGTAGATTTTTTCCCATGAGGTTTTCTTTATTTCTTCGCATTATAGAGATCTTTTTTTTGTACATGGGTACCTTATTTGGCCTTGTTTGCGAGGACCCATCATGCATTCTTTTTAGGGTTTTTAGCTACTCACTAAGTTCATCTTAAGGGGGGGTGTTAGAGTAATCATGCATTAGCTAATAATTAATTAATTTTTAATTGATTATTAGTCTAATTTATTCTCATGCACTTAAGCTAAACTTAGGAGTGTTTTAATACTTTATTAGTTGAGCTAATATTAGATCATTATGTCTCATCTCATGTGATGTTGACACTTGTCATGATCTAATCCCTTTCTCATTTAGGGCTTTTGCTCTTATAAGCACTGAACCCTTGTTGTAATTATCAGGAGAATATCTAGAGCTTTCATATCTTCTTGAGAGTCTCTTGCTTCTATAGCTTTTTCTTGTTGAGGAATATTGCATATATTGTTTGCAGATCTCTTACGTAGAAGGTGTATTTGTTTGTTGTTTGATCCTCTGGCTCATGGTTTTGTGTTTGTTTCACAATCCTAACATTCATCCCATAGGACACTTTCATATTTGAGTTGTTTTGAGCTCATTTTATTTAATACTAGGAGATTCTTATGATGGTTTTTATCTACAACCTTTAATCCCTATAAAATGAGCCTATAAATTTTTGTACTTGGTGAGCTTGATCATATAATTGGAATCTAGTATATATCACCTTATTAGCCTTACTCAAAAATTTCCCAACCCAATAATTAATGGCTTGATATGTCCTCTTCATGTGTTGCAAGGAATTAGCTTCTTGTTTGGTGGTCAAAACTAGTGTGGTATCAAATGTTAGCAATTAGTGTTCACATGGGATAGTGTGTGATTTAAAGTGAGTTATTTATTATGGGTGTTAATATATGTAATAAAAAAGTGTAATAATATTAAGTTGTTAAGAAGCAACTTAATATTATTAATAGTCATAGGGTTTGTTATTTTATTTAAGGTACGTATGTTGAGTTGTTGAAACAACTCAATATATTTAGGGATATTGTTTTAGGAGTTTCCTATAGGAGATTGAACTCCTATATATATGTTATGTATTTGAATGAAAAATAGTGAAGCATATTATCGTGTTTAAAGTTTTCTACCTGCCTCTGCCCAAATTCCCAATAGCAAAAGTGATTTATTGTTGGGATATGGGAGTGATTAATTCTTTAAAAAAAATCTTCATTTGTTCCAATTGTTCTTTTAGCTCCCTTTTTAACTTTTTATCCCTATCAATCTTCATCTTGAAATTTTCTACAATTTGCAAGGGAACAACCTCTTCTTTCTTGGTTTGTTTACCTATATTGATTATGGATATTTGATAATTTGAGGGTTTCAAATCTCTATTACCTTTTAGCCACCATTGGAGTGGAAATCTCAATAATTATATCATATGAATCATCCAATATTACTATATAAAGGGTTCTAGGTTTCTTCTTTGATCCACCCTTTTTTAATACAACCATTAGTGTTGTCATACCAAAGGTTTAGCCACTACATTCTCGCTTTTGCTCATTCAAATTCAACCATGTGGGAACAATGGGTTGGTCCAAAGTGGTTTGAGACATCTCTTTGGAGTTGTCTTGTTGTTATCATTCTTGTTTCTCTTGAAATGTCTCTTTTTATTGTCGGTGTAAATAGGTGTTTTACCTATCTAGTTCACTTATAGGTTTGTAATGTCGTAAAATTGCACCCCTTACAATTTCACATACATCTTTGCATTTGTTTTAGTATCCACTCCCTTAGCACTTGTGTAGGCTCATTTTAGCCCCTGCATAAGCCTTTTCCCCTCTCATGATGCTCAGGACCCCTTTTCAACAGCTACCCTCACACATCAACTTTGCATCAAACCTTGTGCTTTTCCCATTCTTGTCATTTTGTAGCATGATGTGTCTGGACACTAGCGTGCCACACGAACGTCCATGCTAGCATCTTGTGACGTTTTGACGTTCAAACGACTATTTCATAGTGCCTTGCCACTTTTCAACCCCTTTTGTCAGTGGTAACGGCTCGAGACACTTTGTAATGGTTAAGGAACCTTCTTTTCCCTCCTATTCTCTCTTTAAAAGCTATCTCTTCAATCCATTTTTCCTTCTTCTTGATCTCTCCCTCTTGGACATACTCTCTTTTATCTTGCTCTCTTTCTTGCACAACTCTCTTGATTGTTACAATAGCCTCAAGCTCTCAAGTTATTACAATGCTCTTTGTCCCTCTCTTGGCTCTCACGACTATCTCTTTCTCTCTTTGGCCTCACAAGTGATATCTTGCTTTTCTTTTATCTTTGAGCATCTTGGGATTTCTCACATCCCTTATCTATTGCATCTTTATTTCATGATATAGTTTCTCCTCTTAGAGTGGGTGTTGCTTTTATCACTCTCACATTCATTTCATTTCAGTCTATTATTTCTCTCTATCTATTTGGCTATCTATGGAGCCGAAACACCAAAATTGGGGTTTAACTATGGCAAGCTCCTAAAAACCCCCAACAATTTTCCCCCGGTCTTATGTGTGCAGGTGTTGAAGATATTCACTTAATAGAGGCTTCATTGCTTGGTCTACTATGAGAACTTTATTTTCCTTAGTTTTATCATTTACACTTAGTTTATCTTACTTTATTTTAGTTTTGTTATACTCTGTTACCTTCCTGCATTTTAAAGTTTCTAATAATCAGAATAGCAATAGTTGCTTTGTGTTTTCTATGGTACTCTCAGTTTCTAGTCTGTACAAGACACCAGCGTGCATCTGGAACTACAACACCCCGTGTTGTCCTCTGTATTCCACGCTTCCATCTTGGACCAAAAAATTTCCATTTTTTCCAGAAAATTGTTGTGACCTACTCATTCTGATTCTGAAACTCACTTTGTTCCTTGAGGTAGTTTAGGGTAGTTCACTCCCTGGGATTCTCTTGAGAATGAAGAGACTCGTGAGTAATGAATCCCTCTTCTCTACATTTTGGTGAACCCGACATGAAAACACCTTCCCAAAAAATTTATTCGACCGACTTGTTATGTATTGTTTATTATATTTAGCTTACTATATTCAAAATAAATTTAATAACCTCTTTTATCAATTCAATATCTAATTCTATTGAAAGCGTTAATGATGTTCCATTTCATGCATGTGATGGTGACTTGTCTCTACCCATGTCACTTTGTATCTTTGATCCTTCTCATGAAATTCCTCTCCCTTTGAAGGATATTTTGTTGCAAGAAGATGAAATCATTGATACTTTTCTTAATATTACTCTACCTTCTCTTCATTCCAATGCACTCTCTTCTAGAGATGATGCATTAACGAATGATGAATCTCCTCTCACATCAGACCCTTCAAGGATAGATGTTGAACATATTTCTTCAAATTATTCATCTATAAGTTGTAAGGAATCTGTAAATATAATCTCTTTGTCACCCCTCAAAGGCCTAAGAGACCGGTCATTTATTTGACTTTGGCTAGTCCTTCTAAAATAATTTGTTCTATTAATGGTGTTCCATTGAATAGTGATTCTCCTAATCTTTCTAAGGCTCCCTATTATAGAATGGTAGCCCATAATTATAATACTAGAAAGAATTAAAAAAATTCAATCAACCTACTTCTTTACCACCTTCTCAACCAAGTCTTCCTTCAACACCTAAACCCATGACTAAAGCACCTGTGATTATGATCTTGTTGAGAAACTTCGTGTTACTCCGGCTAAAATCTCACTATGGGACTTGCTTCAGTCAGCTCTAGTTTATCAAGGTATGCTTCAAGAATCCTTGCAAAATATCCTCTTGCCTTCTTCTGCCAGGCCAACAGATGTTAATGCGTTGATAACCCATATTCATGTGGATTCACCGAATATTACGTTCTATCCATAGGAACTCCCACTAGTACAAAAACAACAATAAATGATTGAAAAAACTACTAAAAAATGCTTATAAATGACTACAGTTGGTCACGTGACCAGTATTAGTTCATTGCCAGTCAAATATAATGCGACCAGATTGATGACTAAACTATTTCTAGTCATTTATTGGTTTTTTTGATTGATTGATTTGGTAGTATATTTAGTCGTCGATTTAGTCATTCATTGCTATGATCTGGTCACTTATCTAGTCACTTTTTTTTACTGATATATTTAGTTGTTGATTTAGTCATTGATTGTTCTAATTTGGTCACTTATTTAGTCATTTTTTATTCATTGATATATTTAACTGGTCACTTATTTAGTTGCTGATTTAGTCATTGATTGTTGTAATCTGGTCACTTATTTAGTCATTTTTTTATTCACTGATATTTAGTCATTGATTGTTGTTAATTGGTCACTTATTTAGTCATTTTTATTCACTATTCATTGATTTCTATCAATTGGTATTATATTTAGTCAATTTCATTTATTTCTATCAATTGGTAGTATATTTAGTTAATTTGATTATTAATTGATATCAATTAGTAGTATAGTTAGTCATTTTAATTGACTGATATTTAAGGATTTAAGCACAAAACATAGAAATATGCATCAATCATCAATTGCACACAATAAGACAACCATTAAGAAGGAAAAATCGGTGAACTTTATTAATAAAAGAAAGGTGTTCTAATTACAGCTTAGAAATAGAGTATTACAATTGTTATTTTTAGTCACAAGACTAAAAATTTGAGTTACAATATTGCACATAAATGATTGCAAGAAAGAAACTTCTCCAAAAAACTTTTGCAATGATGGAAACACGTACTTGAAGCCCTTCAATGCGATAACATGCCCCTTTCATCTCTTAAAACTTCTACAACATGGGCAATCTTCCTAGAGCAAGATGTAACATGTAGAATCCAAGAAAGAGAGTTTTGATCATGTCCCATATATGAAGATCTCTCCTTCAATGCAGTAAACAATAACCCAGCTAGAATCTTTCCTCCTTTATATGCAACGTGCCATCTGATATGAGCAACAAGGTGTTTCCTTTTCCACCATGAATGAAGCTATGCCTCAATACAACCAACAAAATTACTATTAGTCTCAATTCAAGAAGAATAAAAGTGAATTGTATATTGCAAGTTTACAAAAATCCAAACACAACAGAAAGATAAATCAATTAAAAATCATAGCCTTGTCAACAAATGCCTTAAACAAAGTATTCAACATAGGCCTGAAATATGCATATTGAACCCTTGATTTCAGAACCTTGTTCAAAGTTTAAGAAAGGTGATATGCTCATATTATAGAATGAAGTTGAAATTATAGAATGAAGGATATCAACACTAACGAGACTGGAACAACATTATCAATAGAAATTTCCCAGAAACCAAGCCCAAGAATGCCATCAAACTTAATTAGACAACAAAAATGTCAACCCTGGTTCATGTGTTGTCTGAGTAAAGACCTGCACCATGGAAGAATCCATTTATACATAAATTCCAAATTAAGTTGATGAGAAAAGATCTTTGATATCCAATTGGGAAGCCTTAACATCCAAAAATTACCAATCTAATGTTTCACAACAAGTTTCCAAACTGTGACATCATCTTTACTTAAGAAACTGGATATTGATCCACTACCATATTGAATCTCACAGGATTCTCCTTCACAAACAAAAAATGATATATATTATTTTTTTACCAAATTCCTTAATATCCCCATGTAAGTAGACTAAACTAAGTGAGGTTGAGGGTTTGAAGTAGAGTACCATCTTCTTGGTATGTGCTTGAATTTGATGACTTGTATCTTGAATGAAAATAGCAAGCTAGTTGCACTGTAAAATCATTGTTACAAAAATAACCACAAAATCCTCTTTAATTAAAATAATCCTTCTAGATATTTCAGTTAATTTCTAAGAGAGCTAATTTCGATATCCAAACAACCATCAATCTATTTAATGTATATAATTTCCTAGAATTCACAATTTGAATGTAATGAAACTAACCATAATTACCAAAGATTTGACACCAAAATGTAGTACAAAATGAGTTATTTGACAAAATGCCTCAAAGAGATGTCATCTCATGGAATGAAATGATATGATTACAAAATGTGCACAAAATAGATTTTTCAAGGAAGCTCTCAAAATCATTGAATTAATGAAGCACTCTAGAATACTGACATTGTAAGCTTTGCTTGTGTTCTAGATGAATGTAGTCATGCAGGTTTAGTGGATGAGGGTTGCACATACTTCAAACGTTAGTAACCCTTATTGCATTACATATATAGTTGGTCATTAGGTGTGCATGGTTGACCTTCATGCCCGTGTTGGCTATCTTGAGGACACCCTAAACATTATTACTGAGATGCTAGATAAACCTTTGGTTCCTGTGGATCATATATGAATATAGGTTGAGTATTCTAGCAACACTACTTTTTTAGTTGGATCCTAAAAATGTTGCAACTTATGTTCTTCTCTAAAAAATTTGTGTAGAAGCGGGCAGGTGTGATGAGGCTCAAATAGTAAGGAGATTGATGAAAGATAGAGGAATTAAAAAGACACCTGCATGTAGTTGGATTGAAGGGCATAAAATGGTACATGCTTTTTGTGTAGGAGATAGATCACATCCACAAACATAGGAGATCTATGCAAAATTGGAGAAATTGGCTTGGCAAATGAAGGCATTAGGGTATTTCTAGATTCAAGACTTATACTCAATGTTGTGAAATAGAAGAAAAAAGAATCATTTATTTGCCACCATAGTGAAAATTTAGCAATTGCATTTGGTTTGTTAAACATGGCCCTTGGTACAACTATTAGAGTTTTTAAGAACCTTCGAGTATGTTTTGATTTTCACACTGCATCTAAATTCATCTCCAAGATTGTTGCAAGAGAAATTGTTCTAAGATATGTGAACCATTTCCATCATTTTAAATAGGGAAAATGTTCTTGTGGAGAATATTGGTGATGCTAAATGAAACAATCTGAAAAATAGACTTACACTATAATAATGTGCACTACATCAGATATCCAATAATAACGAAGGGACATCCATCAAAGAATAATAGCAGGGATTTTTTTTGTCATGTGTTGTAGTTACAAGTGCCCTGGTAGACATACATGAAAATGTGGAAGCAATATACACAAGGCAAGCAAACTGTTTCAAAAAAATGCCTCAAAGATATGCGATATTTATTTTTTATAGTTTAACTGTGATACCGCACCATTTTGGAATGATCCTTGCGGTGATGCAGGATGTTACCATTGCACCGCACCATTATTGCTCGGCCTTCGCAGTAATACGGGATGTTACCACTACACCACACTGTTATTGTTCGGCCTTTACGGTAATGCAAGATGTTACCGCTACACCGCATTGTGTCTTCTTGGCTCTTGCAGGGATGCGGGAGAAGTATTTGAGTTACCGCCATACCGCACATTTATTACTCAGCCTTCATAGTAATGCGGGATGTTACCACTACAGTGTCTTCTTGGCTCTTGTGGTATGGTGGTATTATGAAACTTGTCATAATAGTCTTATGAAACTTGTCACGACCATCTACTACCTTGACACAACAGTCTTATGAAACTTGTCAATATTTATGGGCACCTTTTAAATTACATTCAGATCTATAAGGAAACTATCCTATAAGGATGGCAGTCCCAAGAAACATGGCGATGGTTACACCAATAAATAGTTAACTAGAAACCATGAATTTTCAATGCATAATGGAGAATATACAGAGAGTTAAGTCAATGAGCAAACATCCTTGGAGAATTGTCATCAAAAGTATGACAATCTAAGAGTTCGTGGTAGAAAATCATATACCCTCAAAGACCTAATAATCATAATAGACCTAGTGATAGCTTTCAGAGTCATAAGAATAAATTCATAAGAGAATAGATGCAAGAGCATGAAAAGAAACTGAGATGGAAAGGTAGTTGGTAGAGTTGAAGAATTGGACCTGTAGTGAGAAGTAGGGAGAACAAAGTAATTTACAGTCAAGAGCATCATGGCAGTTTCTCAGGTGACCATATTTGGGCAAGGAGAGAACTTAGTGACAACATTACCATCAAAACAATAAGGATACTCAAAACCCTACCAAACCCTAGGGCCTTTATCATCACCTTGTAGAGATCTCAAACATGCATGAAAATATTTCACAGAGACTAAAATCTCATTGTATCTTGATGAAAGTAGTGACCTTAATGGTCAATCACTGACAACCATGATTTTAAAACATGCTATTGTGCTTATGGAGGCAGTGTTTTAAGCAAGGTCGTGAGTTGTGGTTTGGAACAATGGCAGGTATGAAGGACTTGCTTTATATGCATACTATGCAGTCTAGGTTAAGACAACATTCTTAGAAGAGATTGAAGGTGGGTTATGGAACTCAAGGGTTACCATGATAAGGATTAAAGCAAAGATTGAGATCTATTTAAAAGCCACTGCCATGAAGATAGTAAAGATGTCACAAGCAAAACCCTAGTAGCTGGAGTAATGAATACAGTGCCAAAGAGGATAGTGTGCTAGGGTAGATTTAGGAGATCTCCATATTATCTAATCACAGGAAAATACATTATTTATTTATTTTTTAAAATTAAAAGAAATCATTCTAAACCCTATAAAGGATACATTGATACTTCAAAAGCACCTGATTTATTTTTTGAAATTAAAAGAAATCATTCTAAAACATATATAGGATACTTTGATACTTCAAAAGCATCTAAAGGAATTTGAGATTATGCAAATATATGTCAATTAAATACCTGGATTATAGAGAGTAGTGCAAACAATTTAACCCTTGTTGAGTAGAGCGGGAATAAAATAAGCAGCAATGAATCCTATGCCTCCTGTCACACACATCTCCTTACCGTTCTCTATCATTCTTTACTAAAACAGTTCTCCATTTTGGAAGGCTACGCCTAAAAATAATGTTTCGACGAAGGTTTTAGAGTATGTTTATTAAAAGGAAAACTCCATTTTGGTGGGCTACGCCTGAAAATAAGATTTCGACGAAAGTTTTAGGGTATGTTTATTAAAGTTTTAGAGTATTTTGGCGGGCTATATTCTTGATTCCCTAAATGATTTATTCAAATAGATTGTGACTAAATAAATGACTAACTATTTAGTCATTTTTATTTGTGTGACTAAATAATTTTTAGTCAACAACCAAATTAGTCATTTATTTACTCATTTATAGCTGAGTTGCAAAAATTTAGTAGAATTTAGTCATTTTTAGTTGACGTGACTAAAATTTTTAGTCACGTAGTCATTTATTTGCCAAATTCTACTAGTGTCCTGCCTCCGAAAGTACATAAGTAGGTAGACCCTCTAATGATCATAGTTAATGTTAATAAAATTGGAAGTAGATGTACTCTCATTGGCATTGGTTCGGTGCTCAATGTATGTAGCATTGATCTATTGCCTAAGATTAATATTGATTCTTCCTCTCTAGCTACTTCTTCTCTTGTTATTTGTGGGTTTGATAATGTTGGTCAGCAACCTTTAAGCATGATAGTCTTTCCTTTAAGGATAGGACCCATTACTGTACCCACCCACGTATATGTTATGTTAAAAAAGTTACCATATAGCCTTCTTCTCGATAGACCATGGATCCATGCTATGGGTGCAGTCCCATCTACCTTGCATAAATCTATTAAGTTCATTTGTAACAATCAAGTAGTCATAATCAAGGATAACTCGATGCTATACACTTATGTGAGATGACAGCTTCTAGTCAAGCTTCGATTGTGCTTACTCTTATCCCTTCAATGTCTTCCAATGTATTGATCATGTCTACTCCAGCAATATCTATTACAAAGCATACACTTGAGGTAGATGTCCCTAAAGAAGATCCTTCTGAAGCAAGAAATCTTAAGTCTGCTCCTTCTACCTCTTCTCAAGAGAATGCACGTCTTGGTGATGATTGGGGTACTCTATACTTTATAGAATCCTTCATTGGAGAATATAAAGTCAACCCGATCCACTTAGTCCTTTTGATAACATCATCCAAACCCACTATCAAAGATGGTTATTCTTTTGTATCATGGGATAATGGGAACACAAATTGCAATGTTCTTAATGTTGATCCTCCCCATTCTGAGGAAGATGACCACGCTTTTGTTAAAGAGGCCAATGATGGAAATCCTGTCAAAAAGGCTAATGGCAATCCTGTAGAGGAGTATGATCCCCATTGTTGGAATAATGCTCTCTATGAAGATCCTCCTACTCAATATTCGCAAACACGTTATGACCTTGGCTTTAAAATTATCTCTAAATATGGATATGGGTGTAAAGGTTGCAGGCGTAACAAACAAGGCATTCAAGTCCCTATAGAATGTGCACCTCGTAAGTGTAATTTGGGGCTTGGTTGCTCGAATGAACAATCTAAACGAAAAACCACAGTTGAATGTCGACATGATTTCTGCTCAACCTCATTCTCTTCATCCGCCATTATCTGCTATCTTCATGTCTTCTTCTTGTGATCATTCAAACTCTTCCTCACAAGGGAAAGGGTTCATTCCTGCTCCTCATTCTTTATTTGAGCAAGAGTGTATTTTGTTGAGGTTTCTGAAATCCCACTTAATTACTCTTCCTCCTCCTACACATAAGAAATTTCATAAGCATGATAAAGAAAAACATTCTTTATGTGCATACCATTGAGTGCTTGGCCATTCCACTAGTGAATGTAAGGCCTTGAAGGATACAATACAACAACTTCGTGATTCTGATGTCATCACTCTTCCATTTTTTTGATGTGCCTCTTTCTTTTCTTTGCATGACAAGTGATATCGAGGTCTACCTCTATCTTTTCCATTTTAAGCATTTTCTCATGAGGTTCTCACACCTCCCTTCAATCGTATCTCGCATGGTTCTCCTCCCATGTATGTTGGGGGGGAAATGATAACTTGTTATGGAGATGTGCCCCCTTCTTAAGGACCCCCTCTCCTCTCTCTATCTTTCAATTGGAGTGTTCCTTTGAATGAGCCCTTTGCATCTTGAATGGTTCCCTATCAAAAGAACCCCCTTTGAGAGCTTCTTTGCATCAAGCTTGCCTTGCAAGGTTGAGCACCTGTAAGGGCCTATCAGAATCTTTGGAGCCTCCCACATTTGGCTTCCTTCAGGACCGAGCACCTAGGGGTGCCTCCTTGCAAGTCCAAGGACCTGTAAAGTGCTTTCATCCTGTGGGATCTCTTTATTCAAATTCATAGGTCTGAGGTCCTATAGAGCTTTTTTTCACCTTCTGTAGGTCTAAGGTCTTGCAGAAATTTTGTTCACCTTCCGTAGGTCTAAGGGCTACAAATATTTTTTCCACCTTTTGTAGGTCTGAGGGCATGTGGCGCATTTGTTCAAATCCCCACTGGACCAAGTACTTGTGGGGCCATCTCTCTCTTCTCTTCTCAATTGTGTATGCCAAATCAAAGACTTGCATCTTCTTCATCCTGAGTATATACCTCTTTCTCTCTTTAAAATTGGTTGTTTCCCTGACTTTTGGGTGCATTCTTCTCTTGAAGCAACCGATCCTTACATTCTTCTCTCTGTTTAAGAATTCTTTTGTGTTATTTCTTAATTTGGGGATGACGCATTGTATCGAGACAACCTTCTACATCAAGGCCTCTTTCACTTTGCTGACTCAAATCCTTTAGTTTGTTGTGTGCCTATGTGTATGTGTTCTTTTATGTTCTAACCCACGATGTAATGGATTATTATGTTCTAACATTGTTGTCTTGTGTAGATCTCTCTTATCTAATGCATTTTTTTGTAGGTCTTCAACCTGGGGGCATGCATTTGTTTTATATGTTGTCACACCTCGTCTTGTTGTTACTAATTTAATTTTACCTTCATGGGTAAATAGGATGGTAAATGCAATCATGATTTTGATATGTTTGTAAAATAAATGGAATACTGAAATAGGTATTAAGGTATTATTTCCTTGGAAGAGTAATTATGTTTACAAATTGATGATGAACATGTATTACTATATGAATATGCTTAAGTTTTATGATGCATATGGATTTATTGTGAACATATAACTACCATTGAAAATGTGCTAAGCTGGTTGTAGGGACAGGTTCAATCCTCTAAAAGGGAGGGGAGGTATCACTCAGAAGAAGTGATTGTTCAAATAACCTTTATGAAACCTATCTAAGCTTAAACACACACTCACAATAGAATGGTTGAGTCAAGTCACAGTATTGGGAATTGGTAAGTCATCCTTAAGTATGATGTGGTTGCATTAGTAAGGGTCTTGATTACTATTGAGTGCATTCTTGGATGATGTTTATATGTTTGGAGCTTATGAGTTATTCCTTATGTTGTACTATGCCTAATTGATGAGGTGAACATACGTTGAATGTATATATATGTATGAATATGTGTGTCAATGATAGACCATATGCATGGAGGAGCACGCACATGGGATTACATAGGTAGACATGTACCTATGCACAATTATGAACGGGCTGCTTATTAGCATGGTGTTATCGAACGGACAATACGACATGCATGTGAATATGTATACATACATTGCACGTATGTTCCTATCAATAAGATAGTAATTGTGTATGTGCTTGATTATGCAATTGAATGTATATATATAAGATATATACATATATACATGTGTCGATACATACGTATGTGTGACAAATGAAAATGTCCATACAGATATATCAATATATGTATACATACGTATACATGTACATAGAGGAATATATATATATAATCGATATGATTATTATATGAATGTTAACTTGATCATATTCATTTTTATATCAAATGTATACATACTTGATTGACATGGAATATGTATATATATATTATATATTTATTAGTATATATATAATATACACTAATATATATATATATATATGTATGTATATATATGTATATATATATTAGTATATATACATATACATATATATAAGACATAGTGTTGATGCTATTTGTTGACATATATAAATATATATATTTTAATATATATGGTATTTAACAGAGGTCGATTTGTATATATGCTATGCAAGTATTATGGGCTGATTAATACATAAGTTTGACATAAGATAAAGGTCAATCTATATGCAAGTAATATGCAATATTAAAGGCTGATATGGAGAAGTGAACCATAGTCGACATCACTTAAATTGCATTGTTGTTTTATAGCATCGAATTACTTCAACTTGGAACGCTTTTATCCAAAGATATAAAGCGATGAAAAATTAAATCCTGCTTCATAAAGTGTTTTAAACGCATGAAAATAGGAAATAGCAAACAACAAGTAACATGCTAGTCAAAGCACTATGTGAATGTTATCATTGAGGATTCGACTCACCTTTTCTCTATCAATAGATTAAATTATGACCAAGTCGACTTAGCATGTGTGTTTCCTACAAATAGAAGACTGTTTCAATGAGGTAAACCGTGCCAAAAAGATAGGAAAGTTGGCAGATACATGGTGCCAATATATGGAAACTCTCTTTCTATAGAAGGCTATTTTGGTTGTAAGTCGATTCTCATCTTTGGGCATGTGCATATTTGAATTGGTCTTGAGCTATTGTCAAGCAAAAGGGGTCAATTTGCATAATACCAAGCTGAGTAAGTTTATAGAATTCTTCCACCTTTATTCTAGACTAGCTGAGTCAATTTGGAAGTTACCTCGTTGTCTACTATGTCTTCCCAAACACGCCATCGATCACCATCTTCACACCTTAATCACATTTCTTCAAACCATCGACAACACTACTACTTATCAAATTGATACAATTCCATGTCACACCGATATTCACCTTCTCATCGATTGCCATCCTTGTCATCATTCACAATTTGCAACAGCAATGCAAATAGACCTATTGTCCAATCACCATTTTCCATCTGTCTGTACACGTCATCATCTCCTTCCTATTGGCCCCCACAAAATTCAATGACATGTGTTCGTTGTGTCGAGAGGACACCAAAACCACTTTCCTCGATATCGTCGTGTCTCACTGAAAGAGCCCTTGTTTGACACTAACAAATTGTTGAACAGACTCCATAAGACATCCCACCGATACACACCCTTCTCTTTGATTTAGAATGTTGAAGGGACTCATCAACTCATCCTACCAATATATGCATCTCCCTTCATTGAGAACTTTCACAACCATTCACTGTCGTCACCTTCTCTATCGCCATGTCAGAGAGACAAGGAACCATGTCTCTTTGAAACCCCAATATCCTTCCAATGAACCAATTTTTTGAAACACAAATCATTAGGAGTCAGAGTTTGACCTTCCCTCGTACCGTCTACCATCTTTCAAGTAAAGCATAAGCTGTACAGGTCGGACTTGCGAAGCCTGAAACTCATCCTTTCCAACTTCTACTCTTTTCGGGTGTTCGAGTTTCATCATGCCTCATATAGTCCTTTGCAATATAATCCTTATCACTAATGTCACATCCACCTATTCACATCACGGTGTAAGCCACCGGCCCGAAGTCTGAAACTAGACCAACCATACTCAGCTAACAGAAGTCGACTTAGCCCTTATTGAAAAGAAACTACTAAGAATTTGTTTTCTTGTCGATGCAAGATCGCTCTCACACCCTAGATGCTCCTACATCAGACACCTAAGGTAGGAAGAATTTTGTGAATATGGATTCACAAAATTGAGTTGAGTAGTAGTACCACCCTTTCAGACTGCAAGCAATCCTCAACAAACCCCATTGCTGAAATTGGTACCTGAAATTGGTACCTGCAATTACTTCTTCTTTCTCCTCTTCCAACACTTCACTAGAACAAGCAACCTTCTCTTCTGAAAACTCTTTTTTGCACTCAACCTCCTAAGTGTGGAATCAACCCACCATAACCCGACCACCTCCTCCATATGTGTCTCTCATTCACCTCTAATCTTGTAGGATTCAACCCACCATAGTCTGTCCACCTCCACCTATTTGCACCTGCACTTAACTCTGCAACACCATACAAATCCTTCTTTGCATACCAATCATCCTGAATCACTTCATACACATTCACTAACAGATCCATCTCAACATGAAAAAAATTATGCACTACCTTCTTCTCTGGTAATAATACGTCCACTTGTTCATCATCACCCTCAAGCTATTCTATTGTTGCAACAGCCTTGCCCATTCCTACATTTTGACCCTCATTGGAACATATTCCAAAATTTGGGTGAACCTCATCACATTCTCTGGCTGCAACCTTAGCTGCAATTTTCTTATTCCATTATTTTATGATTGCTTCTAATTGAATTAGCAAATCATCCTCCCATTTACATCACTCACATAAAAACTAGAATCCTCTATGAATTCACATGATGCAAGTTTTACCTTTTCTTCAACTATTACAACTTCGGTGTCCTCCTCTTCAAGGTCCTCCTTTGTTCTCCACTCTTATGTGGTTGCTACCACCTTTGGATCTTCATTCTTTATGTCTGCCATTAGACATCCTTCAATTTCAGGTTCAGGCTCCTCAACCTGCACATCCTCTTCCTTAGTGTCACATGCATGACACTCTGTTGCATTCTCTTTCCTTCTTGCAATTAAAATATCATTAGATGGATAAACATTACCTTCAACTCTTATCTTATTTTTTTCCACCCTCTTATCATGTCCTCCAATTCATTTAATTGCTACTGCAACTCTATCAATTCTCTTTCTCGAAATCTCTTTCTGATCTCCTCTAATCTGGGAATCCTCGAAACCCATCTAATGACAAAATTTTGTTTGCCCATTTTCTTTTCTATTTTCCAAGCCTCTCAAAGTTGTAACAACACAAAATTTCAACCCTCACATTTCACAAATGTAAACTGCCTCCCATTTGATGATCTATTTACAAATATTCAACACCTTTAGATGTTACTCTCGATCCACTCACACACTGCTATCCTCTACCCAACAAAGACCCTAGAAGATGCTTCCTCTACCCACCTTTTCTTAGTGGAGGAACTCTACACCTTCTACCCAGCTTTATCTCTACTAGAGGATAGTAGTTACATACCCTCTTCCATGCCTACAACAAACATACTTTTCCCACAACTCTCTCTCTCTTGTAGCTTCACTGTGTCACTCTTCACCACTCTTCACCCGCAAGTCCTGGTGCATACTCTATAGTCTCAAGATCTTTTGGCTTCAACCCACACTCACAGGTCCTCCTGCAAATGCCTCATGTTCGATGCTCTGTTATAGACTCAAGAACTCTTGCTCTGATACCACTGATGAATGGTACTCCCCTTACAATGACAAACTCACAATGGAAACACAGGTTTGCACAACAAAATGCAAGAGAATGCAAGAGATTGTATTGCTAAAAAATGGAAACACATATTACGGTCTTACAGGTCATCTTATGGGTCACTTATTACATTCATCTTCTGAATTATAGATCTAAGTATTCATCCTCAGTTCTTCATTCACCAACAAGATATTTTCTTTCTTCTTTGCTCCACAATCTCACCACCTACAGGCTACTCCACCACACACTCTATCTCCCCAACCAGCCCCCTTGGTCGCCATCTTCCCTCTTCCTATCGCATTTATATTATTTTCTCAACAAGAAATATTCTTACGTTAGCCATCTAGGGTTTCCTGTAATCCAATCTTCATTTAATGTTTTCACCCATTTTTCCTTAGTACCACCTCGTCGTCCAATGAATCATCAAGCTCTCCAAGGCAGATACCTCGATGTCTACTCTATCTTCCCAAACACGCCATCGATCACCATCTTCACACCTTAACCACCTTTCTTAAAACCATTGATGACACTACTACTTATTAGACTGAGATAATTCCATGTCACATCGATATTCACCATCTCATCAATTGTCATCCTCATCATCATTCCCAATTCGCAACAATGATGTGAATTGACCTGTCGTCTAATCACCATTTTCCATCTATCTATACACATCATCATCTCCTTCCTATCAGGTCCCACAAAAGTCAATGCCATGTCTTCGCTATGTCGAGGGGACACCAAAACCACTTTCCCTAATAACGTCAAGTCTCATCGAAAGAGCCCTTTTCTGACACCAACAAAGCATCGAACAGACTCCATAAGATGTCTCGCCAATACACACCCTTCTCTTTGATTCAGAATGTCGAAGGGACTCGTCAACTCATCCTACTGATATATGCATCTCCCTTTGTTGAGAACTTTCACAACCATTCATTGTTGTCACCTTCGCTATCGCCATGTCAAAGAGACAAGGAACCATGTCTCTTCGAAATCCACATATCCTATCAATGAACCAATTTTCTAAAACACAAATCATTGAGAGTCAGAGTTTGACCTTCCCTCGTACTGTCTACCATCTTCCAAGTAAAGCATAAGCTTTACCTCCAACTTGTGAAGCCTGAAACTCATCCTTTCCAATGTCTACTCTTTTCATGTGTCGGAGTTCCGCCATGCCTCATACAATCCTTTGTGATTTAAGCATTATCACTGATGCCGCTATCTGCCTATTCACATCACGGTGTAAGCCACTAGCCCGAAGTCCAAAACTAGACCAGCCATACTCAGCCAACAAAAATTGACTCAGCCCTTATTGAAAAGAAACTAATCTGAATTTTTTTTTTTTCTTGTCGATGCAAGGTCACTCTCACACCTTGGATGCTCCTTCATCAATAAGAAATTGAGGTCTTATATGCAATTTATGATAGGTAATTTATGCAATGCTTGTAATGGATCTTTTGGGGTTTTTGTAACAAGATGAGGTATGAATATGACTACCCTCTTACTTTATCAATAGACAAATCATGGAGATTCATGTATGGATTACAAATGTATGATAACATGTAGTTAGTTGATAAGAGGATTGTTCTTATTCATCTTCATTTTTTAGATGAATTTTGTTAAAAAAATATACATGTCAAAGAAATCAATTTAAATTGCTTAATATTTAAGTATTTTCCTCCCTCCATATGTTAAGTAATAAATATTAAGTTAACACCATCAATATCCTCTCTAATCTGATGAAAACACTTGTCATTTGAAATTTGTATCTAAATTTTTTTTGGGTTGTTTGAATATTTATTAACCCCACAAGGGGCACTACCTCTTGAGCTTGTTGGTGCTTGTCAACCCTATACCACCACTCTAGCACTATAGAAAACAAAATAAAATATGACAGAGTACGTCAACTAATTGTGTGGATATTCATGAACCTAAAATTTTGTTAATATTTGATCTTATGGTTAGTCCAAGTTAATACTTTATTGTTCTATAGGAATAATTTTTAAAGGATTCATCATGGTGATTAATGTACTTAGTTAATGTTCCCTAACATTTTCAATAAATTTTTAGTGATGTGCATAAATTTGCTAAGAAAAATAATATTTTTTCAAAAATAGAAATGACTCACCATGAAAATTAATGCACTCATTAAGATTTTATTAAAAAATAAGAGTCTTTTCTTAATTTATCATTGTTTTAGGCTCTTTCTTTTTTTACTTAAACAAATTCATAAAAAAAAAATGTTTGAAAAATGATAAATAAATTAAAAATTAAGTTTAAAGATTGAAATCTTTTATAAAAATGATATTTTTTCATTTTGATGGATGTTAAAATATGTTAATATGTAAATGATCTAAGGATATATATATATATATATATATATATATATATATATATATTACAAACAAATTAATTTAATGTTTAAGGTTGTGATGGATATTTTTAGATTTTTTTATCAATTATATTTATGACTATTATTTAATAGTATTAAAATAGGAAAATCAAACCTCTTATGTACAACCACCTTCACTTGACCTCAAATGATTGCAACATAAATTTTATTTTGAATGTGTAGAATATGATGTCCAGTTTTTTAGTTGTGAATATTTTTCAAATGGTGAATAGTTTTTGTGATTAATAGGACAAGTTATGAGTACAACTAAATTGATGTATTTTTATGAAAATTTAGTTCAACACTAGTTAAATTTCATGAGCATTATTTTATTAAATTTTTAAATTACATTATTTTGCCACAATAAATAATGTGTGATTGGAATCTAATAGTTTAACTTTTATGATTCACATTAAAAATATAAATCATATTTCATCATTGATTTTATATTTCCACTTATTTTTGAGGCAATATTACCATTACTACTAATTCTTGCTTTCTTTTAGGGTCATATTTACTTTCAAGGGCTGTGTTGTGGCCTCAGAAACCTTGTAGCCCCATAGTAAAAACAAAACCATTGAGGATGACTTACCAATATTGAGTTGTGATCTATGACACCAATATTCTTCTTTCTCTCCTTTATTATCATGACCTCTAAACACCATATAGAAGGCCATAAATTTGATGATTACAAAGAATACATGTAGCATACATTTTTTGTACTAATATTACTTTTTGAATGTTTGTATGGATAAGAAATTGAGGTTTTATTTGTAATTTATGATAGGTATTTTCCTTATAATTTATCCAATGCTTGTAATAGATCTTTTAGGGTTGTTGTAAGAAGATGAGGTATGAATATGACTACCCTCCTATTTTATCAATAGAAAATCATAGAGATTCATGTATGGATTAAAAATGTATGATAATGTGTAGTTAGTTGATAAAAGGGTTGTTCTTATTCATCTTATTTTTTAGATAAATTTTATTAAAACATCTACATATCAAAAGAAATAAATTTAAATCACTTAATATTTATGTTTTTTCCTCCTTCAATATGTGAAGGAATAAAGCTTAATTTAACACCATCAATTTCCTCTCTAATCTAATGACTATGATTTTATTTTGGGAGATAATAAACATTTGTCATTTAAAATTTATATCCAACTATTTTTTTTGGTTGTTTGATTATTTATTAACCCCACAAGGGGCACTACCTCTTGACCCCACTGGTGCTTGTCACCCCTAGACCACTACTCTAGCACTATAGAAAACAAAATAAAATATGGAAGGACTAGTCAACCAATTGTGTGGATATTTGTGAACCTAAAATTTTGATAATATTTGATCTTATGGTTAGCCCAAGTCAATAATTTATTGTTCTATAAGAATATTTTTTAAAAGGATTCACCATAGTAATTAATGTACTTAGCTAATGTTCCCTAAGATTCTAGACAAATGCATAGTGATGTGCATAAATTTGCTAAGAAAAATTATACTTTTTCAAAAATAGAAATGACTCGCCATGAAAATTAATTCACGTATCTAGAATTCATCAATATTTTATTATATAAAATATGAATCTTTTCTTAATTTTATCACTGACTTAGACTCTCTCTTTTTTTACTTAAATAGATTCACCAATAAAATAAATAAATTTTGTTTGAAAAATGATAAATAAATTAAAAATTAAGTTTAATGATTGAATTTTTTATATTTAAAAATTATAAATTTTTTCTTCTGAAACCCCAATAATTTCATAAAAAATCTAGTAATATAATGTCATTAATCATATCAATCAAATTGAAGTTTTTTAGTATCGACTAGATATTTAGTCCAATCGACTAGCTATTTGGTCCACTCATACTAGATTTCTAATTTGCTTGGATATCCAAAGCTACTATATATTTTCAATAAGAATTATATGTTGAGATTAACTAGATATATCTTGATAAGTAGATATATATGTTGAGATATATCTTCCTTGGGTGTTAAGGGTTGGGTATCAAAAATCATTAGAACCAAAGCACTACCTCCAATTTCACCTTAATCTTTTTGCATCCACTATTTAGAAAGGTGTAATGAGATTTTCTTAACACAAATTTTGTATGTCTTTATTTTTATATTTGATTAACAATCATTACCTAGAAGTATAAATTTTTTGGACAAGATAAAAAAATTAGTCTATGTTGGTAATCTCTACTATTTTTGTCTTTTTTAACACATGTCTCCTTATTTATCTATGTTACATTGGATGAACAATAAAAATAAATGATGAAGCTTATAGGGGCCTCATCCAATTCTTTTGTTTTCTTTGGTTGACTACACAAAGCATTGTAGAGATTTATTGGTTACATTATTTACTTCATCTAATTCCTTAGATAAAATTGGGAAGAATGATGTGGCTTATGGAGGCCCCTCTCAATCTTCTCATGTTCTCTAACAAACCTTGTGAGGTAAATGATGTGATTAAGAAGTATTTAACATAAGAAAGGATATGGAAAGTGTCTAAAACAACCTAACATCTCTAGATCGTGGTGAGTATGTCCTATCCCTAGAAAGTATCTAATATGGAAAGTGTCTAAAACAACCTAACATCTATAATGTCAAGCTTGGACTCATAATATATTTTTTAAACATATTTAAAAATTTATTAATTTTTTAAAAAAAGATATAGTTTTTCAAGTTTGTGAGATATTTTGTTTTAAAATTTTTAAAAAAATTAAAATTAGATTTAAAGTTTTAAAAATTAAATAAAATCATATTATTTTTTTTGTTTAAATATGCAATATAAAATTGTCATCCATGTGACCAAAGCCAAGTATGTTAAAGTACATCATCATAAAATTATAATTGCAAGTCTAAGTCCAAAACTAAAGCAAATTTGAAGGAAAAATTTTGAATTTGAATAAACTAGATATCAATCTATTTGAAATGAATATTCAATTAAAAAAAGCAACCAAATTTCATTTTTCCATAGCAACTATTTAAAAACATAAAATTGTTTTTTAATAAAATTAAATATCTAAAATTCAAAATATCCATTTAAATTTGAACATCCCAACTTAAATAAATATCTGATTTTTTATTTTACTAAAACAACCTAACATCTCTAGATAGTGGTGAGTATGTCTTATCCTAGAATCTCTGTGAGAGTGTCACAAAACAACCTAACATCTATAATGTCAAGCTTGGACTCATAATATATTTTTTAAACATATTTAAAAATTTATTAATTTTTTAAAAAAAGATATAGTTTTTCAAGTTTGTGAGATATTTTGTTTTAAAATTTAAAAAAAAATTAAAATTAGATTTAAAGTTTTAAAAATTAAATAGAATCATATTATTTTTTTCAAAAAAATATGCAATATAAAATTGTCATCCATGTGACCAAAGCCAAGTATGTTAAAGTACATCATCATAAAATTATAATTGCAAGTCTAAGTCCAAAACTAAAGCAAATTTGAGGGAAATTTTTTGAATTTGAATGAACTAGATATCAATCTATTTGAAATGAATATTCAATTAAAAAAAACAACCAAATTTCATTTTTCCATAACAACTATTTAAAAACATAAAATTGTTTTTTAATAAAATTAAATATCTAAAATTCAAGATATCCATTTAAATTTGAACATCCCAACTTAAATAAATATCTGATTTTTTATTTTACTAAAATATTTCTTGTCTCTAGATAGTGGTGAGTATGTCTATCCTAGAAAGTATCTAATATGGAAAGTGTCTAAAACAACCTAACATCTATATTCATCAAGCTTGGACTCCATAATATATTTTTTTAAACATATTTAAAATTAAAAAGTAATTAATTTTTTAAAGATATAGTTTTTCAAGTTTGTAGAGATATTTTGTTTTAAATTTTTAAAAAAAATTAAAATTAGATTTAAAGTTTTAAAAATTAAATAGAATCATGTTATTCTTTTTTTTTTCAAAAAATATGTAATATAAAATTGTCATCCATGACCAAAGCCAAGTATGTTAAAGTACATCATCATAAAATTATAATTGCAAGTCTAAAGTCCAAAACTAAAGGCAAATTTGAGGGAAATTTTTTGAATTTGAATGAACTAGATATCAATCTATTTGAAATGAATATTCAATTAAAAAAAGAAACCAAATTTCATTTTTCCATATAACAACTATTTAAAAACATAAAATTGTTTTTTAATAAAATTAAATATCTAAAATTCAAGATATCCATTTAAATTTGAACATCCCAACTTAAATAAATATCTGATTTTTTATTTTACTTTTTAAAAACATTCTTTTAACTTTTTTAAACCTGATCTTACCAATACATAAGTTTAAATTCTAGATCAACCTAATACAATCAAACTATGCCCTTGATAATCTTTAACATGTAATGAAATTTATGCATAAATCTTGATGAACATCCTTAGACTTGTGCATTAATTAAATAACTATTCAAAAAATAGGTCAAATTTATGGAATTTTAAATTGACAACTTACACGTTATCACATCTTTGTGCTTTTTACCTTCTTTCAACTCCACAAAAGCGTTGACTATATTTTTCCAGCAATGCATCTGATGACTTTCTCTTTAAATTTCAAGTCCTCTGTAATATGGCATGGCCTTATGTTCTCTCATTTCCCTGCACTCAGGATGTTCTTCTCTGTTCGTTGGCAGGTTCTCAAAGCTTGTTTCCACTGTTCAGTGCATTTTATTTAATATGAATCCGTCCATAAATCCTCAAGGAAGGAATGCCATTAATGCTCGCATCAAATTAGATAGGACCTATCTAAGGGCTAGTCAACTGACAAATAGGAAACTATGAACAAGATAAAGAACAAAGTTTGGTTGGTTGGTTTTTATGATGGTTTACATTTTTTTAATATATATAATTGAATTGTATAGATAGTCATAGATAGTGTTATGCATCACCGTTAGTCATTCACTTCAATTCATCGTCATGACAAATTTATCTCTATGAAAATTCACAACCAGTAATTCATCACGGTGGAAAGTTCAATTCATCACCATGGAAAGTTCACCACCAGCGATTTCTCAATTGTATATGCGATGAATTATCACAATTAGGAAATTGTTCGTGGTGAATTTTCCACAGCAATGAATTGCTGGTGGTAAATTTTCCACGGGGATGAATTGTTGGAGGTGAATTATTGACAGTAATTATAAGATTATACATTTAGTTATCTTTTAGTTAAGTTGTGATGGGAAATTAGTGGATCAAAATTTTGATAAAGAGCATAATCAAAGAAGGTATCATCATCCTCATCAATTAAATTACAAACGTTGAATATAAATACATATATTTTAATTTGAAATCCAAAAAAAAATGAAAAAAATGATTCTTTTATTTTCTTAAAAATCATAAGATCAATATACTAATCAGCAAGTCTAGCGTGTAGCTGATGAATATATCATAAGCATAACTAACAATCAACTACTAATCAACAAGTCTAGCGTGCAGCCGATATATATATCATAACCATAACTAACATTCAACTATTACGCATTAGATTACAATCTGCAAGTGTAAGGAATTGCACTTAGCTATTTTTACAATAGATTACAACTTAGAACTGGGAAGAATTGATGTCAACTGTAATGTATGAATTAAAACCTACAAACAAGAAGAACTGCAGTCTATTATACAATAGATTGCAACCTACAAGCGAAAGAAACTACAATTATGCAACAGATTACAACTTACAAACAAAAAATTGTAATCAATTATTATACAATAGATTACAGTCTAGAAGCAAAAAAGGAAGAAAAAACAATTACACCCAAAGTTGTGACCTCGTTGAAAATTAAAAAAAATTGTAATCTAACTATTATACAATAGATTACACCCTAGAAGCGAAAACAATTACACCCAAAACAGTGACCTTGTTGAAGATGTCATTGTTTTGGGACGAAAGTTTTTTCACTATTTGAAGTTGACAGTTATTTCTGATGACAACTGTTAAAATTAGATCACATGGCATGAACTCAAATGAAAGAGATCATATAAAATTAGAGAATTATTTAATCAAATCTTTTGGATACATAGGTAAGAGTCCAGAGCTTGCTATTAGAGAAAGGAGAATAAACTATTGATTCAATCAAACATGTTGGATACTTCATTTTTACATGCATAGCACACAACGTGACACGTAATTTTTTTATGATATTGTTTCCAACGTAATTGGAACGTTTAGTCTATTAAGAGTTGTTGACAAGGTCCATCAACTTGACATTCCAACTACTTATATTATTAACATGGCCATATAATCTTAATTGGGCACATATAATATAAAAACCCCATGCTTAGCAAATTTCAACTTTAATACTGCAAAAATCATTGTCTCTACGTACAAAGCCATTACAATACAATATACATGCAGGCAGTCCATTGTGCTAACATGTGTTGATGTTGAAATTGTACCTGGCCTATTACAGCTCGAAATCAATTCAAGTATATGGATAAACTATATTTCAACCAAAGCAAAAGCAGACATGACCAGTTCTTCTTAACCATGGTGCAATCCTTTTGACCATGAAAATGGAGTTTAGTATATAAAAGCTCTATAGAACTTCAACATAATTATTTACAGACTACCAATCTTTTATCAGAAAGGCACTAAGAAAGAAAACAATACATGGATGCATGATACTCACTGAAACCAAAACTCTCATTTCTTTACATTTGTATTGAGCTGAACACAGGGACTCCATTACTGTAGCAGAAAAGCTCAAACATTGCAACATATTTTGTCATCAGTGGATGCAGATTGCTTGAAGAATTCTATGCAGTCTGAAATGGCTTCATTATAATGAGAATCCGGGCAATAATATGCATTATAGAAGTTTATGGTGGTGGAGGAGGAGGACTGATTTGTGACAGTTTTGTGAGTGGAAGAAGAGAACAAAATTCTCACCAAAACTTGTTTACATCGATCCAACAATCTCATGGGAGACATGAACCTCTTTGTGAAACTCAGCTTCCCCTTCATTTTTTCTTCCTGCTTTCTCCTTTGATATGCTCTCCCTCTAATTTCACTACTCCAATGTAAAGTAAAGGCTAAATATATTTATATATCTTCCACCTCAGTGGTCTAAGCATAAAGAAAAAGAAAAAAAAAGACCCACAATCAGTGTATTCATGTTCATGCACATGGCTACATGTTACCCTATTATGATTATATGCTCTTAATTGACCCTACTATTATGCCCAATAGTATTAATTTTGTGATATGCGTCAGCCTTTTCTATATTATAAATGCTTATTGGTCTCTGAGTCACTTGGCAATGACAGTATTTATGAACTGAGAGGTTATTTGAATGTGAACAAGGGGGTGGTTGGATTTGATTAATAGATGTTTTTCTGCAGCTTGGTATGATTTTTTAATCACCCATGTAAGTTTAAAACTCAAAAGCTTATAATGCTGGTAATCTTTGATTTATAAATGAAATTGTCTATTCATATTCATGTACGGTTGGGGGTCTAAAATGTTAGAGAACCATTCCTTAGGACAGCTAATTATGAATGGAACTACCATTGTTGCACAGTTTTGTGGGGTATAATTAGGTGACTGATAAACACATGTTAACCCAACAGATATTGCTTGAAACTTTGGAAAGTGATGTGTGACTTCGTCTGGACTTCAGGAGCTATTTCTTGAAAAAGAATTCATAGAAAATCACTTCATATTCATGGGCTTCATCATCTCCTTCCAATTAAAAACCAAAAAACATAGAATCTTAATGCTTTTGTAAAGGAGTTGTGTTATTTTAATAATGTGACGATAGCAATCTTTTTCTTGATTATTTAATGGTTAAATCACTTTAGATTGAGATTTCTGTCGAGGCTTTGTTATTACTATTCCTACTTTTTGCAGTGTCCATTGATAATATTCTCATTCCGTATAAGTTATGAAAGAATTGTCTGCCTGTTGCTTTAAGTGAGTATTTAATCAATAAGCCTATAATTCATAGGAACTAAAATTGATACTTATGGTGGGTAATGATAGGCGCCACCGAACTACTTTCACAAACAATGATCGCTTGTTAGATACAAGAAATGGTTAAAATATATGTATATAAATGAATAAACCTAGGACTACTCATTGATCAACCATCATGTTCATGACCTTTTTAAATTTGAAAAAAATATATATAAAGCACACTTGAAGAGATTTCGATAGGTTTGCATTCAAAATCTTAAAAAAATTAGACCAAGTAATAATAAGGATGTAAGAAATTAGCAATAATAATTGTTGGCGATTTTTCATAATTTATTGGGGTTTGGACTTGAGTTTGGGTAAAGAGATGTCAACATAGGTGGATTGTTAACTATAAAGTCAATGTTGTCTTGGATGTTAATCTTGTTTATATGATTAAATTGTATAAAAAAAGAAAAATGTATTAGATGTAGGGGTTTGTTGTTGTCTACTGATATTTGAAATATAATCAAGATGAATTGGTTGGATTGGTAAGTTATATATGTATAGGATAAATATACATATCTTGTATTTTTTTCTTATAATTTTATACTCACTTATGGTTTCATCGTATATGTAATGTCCTAATGTTAAGTTTTTCCTATTTTATGCATAAGTTTACTCAAATTTGAAGTCTATTGTAAATATTAGGATTTATAAGATATTCACTTGACAAAAATCTTGTGGTTAGAGTTTATCTATAGTATTCATTGTGATGGAATTCAATGAAATGTAGTGATTTTCTAGTATTGCAATGTAACATTTTATGCCAATTAACATGTGGTAATGATGTAATAGTGATAGTGGCACATCATACATGACTTGTTTATGTATGTAGATGATGTGGCAACCATTGCAAGGTATCTAGAAGAACTCATTATCGTGCATAGATATTTAGTGCTTGCTAGAAGCCTGATCGGTGATGTAGGTGCACTTGCAATAGAACTAGTCAACATGTAAGCATGATCCAAGGACTAGATAATATCCTAGGAGATGATACAAAGTATCAAAATCAATCTAGAGTGAATTTATATTTGTGGGTGTTATCACAAGTGAGAAGTTGGTAATGGTGGTTATAGGAAACATATTGATATTGATAGTGCAATGGATGTAACTATTGTTTCACAATATGTGACAACAAATTACAAGGACCCTGTCCATGTGGAAGCATCTTACTTGGTGCTAAGTGAAGTATGATAATGTCACATTTATATAGAATATGGTTGCATGACTCTTGGGATTTCATAAGTTAGTTATACTGTTGGAGGTTTGGTATTCCAAAGAGTATGTCTATGTATAACATTTTTTGTGAATGAATCAAGGTTTGTGAATGTATAACAATTATAATATGAATTAAAGATATTTTATACATGTTGGTGTGCAAACACTTAATGAATTGTAGAAGGGTATGTTGTAGATTGAGACTCTATAAAAAAAATTAAAGATTTTATTGTATTTAATTGATATTGATTGTGAATAGTATAATTGTGAATATTTTATTTTTATTTTTGAATTTAGAAATTTCTACTTTATCCCCTCCTCTTGATTTTGTATTTGATGTATCAATTCATGAGTAAATTATTGTGGTTTTTGTCCTAGTGGAATTGAAATATCTCTAACTATTTATTGTGATGTTTCTTATAGAGTATTCAAAAAGTTATCTACATTGTATGTTATATCTATTTGTTGATTTAATAAATCTTCTTTTTTAGTTGTTTGTAACATATACCCTAATTAATACTTATCAAGAAAAAAACATATACCCTAATTAAAATCATTGTCTATAGTAGAGATATCTATGTCAAGTTTATAATTGGAGACTACCATGTAGAGGATGTGGTATAAGCTAAAATTAGTTTTGTTATGCAAAGAATTTATTTATTTACTCCATTGAATCAAATGGTGGAAATCTAAGAGTGGGTGGTGAAGGGTTCTTAGGTGAGGGAAGCTCTTGTTTTGCTAACTATTGTTGTGTCTAGTCCTCAACTTATTGTTGCTCCTTTTATATTATGTCTTATTCTTATATTTTTAGTGCCTCCTTCACTTCTTATAGCAATCTGGTGAGGTCTTGTTGGGTAGCCTTTATTGCTTAAACCTTTCTATTGATTCAACTACTTGGAACAAAAGTGTATCCACTCTATTTTTTTACTTTAATTCTTGTTGTTATAGTTGTTTTAATATATCCTTATTTTCTATTGATAATTTTATCTCAAATTTTTCTAAAGATTCCTTCCTTTTTTCTTCTTCTACCTTTACTACCTCATAATCTTGGTCAATTCTTCCAAGAAAAATCCAATTATCTCAACCAAAGTTTGAGATGTAGTGGATATAAAATGTAGCATAGTTATTTCAATTATCCTCTTTCTTTTATACTCCTATTAAAGGATACATTTGTATAGTTTTTAAGAGGATTTTGCATCTATTAATTCATCTATTTATTTTTCTTCTCCTACTTGT
Source organism: Sequoia sempervirens (assembly GCA_007258455.2). Taxonomy (NCBI): domain Eukaryota; kingdom Viridiplantae; phylum Streptophyta; class Pinopsida; order Cupressales; family Cupressaceae; genus Sequoia; species Sequoia sempervirens. Next base: position 253,146,768 of record VDFB02271358.1, on the reverse strand, counting down.
TTTCTCTTTGATATGTATTCTATTATTGTGGTGATTTCCTCCTTCAAGGATCCTTTTGATTTAATTGGAGGTGGTTGTTTTGTACCTACCTCTTCTTTCTCAATTAGCATTTTCTCTTGTTATGTATCTTATGTTATTTGTGTTGGAGTATATTCTCTCTTAGCTTTCCACTTCATCTTCTTCTATTGAGATGTCTCGCCTTTCTTTTTCTTATTTATCATATGTAGTAGGACCTCAATTACTTCCCTTGTTGGATGTTTGGTAATTTTTCTCTCTTTTTTAGTGAGGAAAAGTGTATCGGTAACCTCCTTCTTGTAGTAGTAGTTGAAAAATATTTATTCTCCAACTCGTACGTGCTTAATGTATTGGGTGTGTGAGAATCTATTCTCTCAAATCCAAGGGATTCTAATTTGAGGTATCCTATAAAAAATAATTCATTATAGTCCTCCTTATTTTATAGTGGGAGAATCAAAGATTATTGTCACTTTCAATGAGGTGGGTTGGGTTGAATTCCCTACCTTTTTGATACTTCTCTTTATTTTTCTCCAAGTTTTTTGCAACCTAAATTATTTTTGTTGCTTTTCCATGAATTCCTTGTGTGTCAAACCTTTCTTTTAGATCTCTCAAGAGGACTATAATTCTTGTATTTTTTTTATTCAATGTCATGTTCTACCTTGTATGGAAGAGTAACCATGAAGTCCTTAGTTTAACTGCCTCTATAAATACATTATATTTTTCTTAAAAAAATCTTACTCAGTATACATGTTTTCTAACCATTATGGATGAGATCCTATCTCTTTATTATATTTCTTTTTGAAATGATTTAAAGAAACCACACAAAAAATCATGTGAGAGGTACATTTTTTAAATGTTTAGCATATGCATTGATTTGGGAGGCCACAATGGTGTATTGAATCCATACTTTTCCTAAAATTTTAGGTAATTTTTATTCATGAAATAAAATACTAGATAAATTATAAGTGAACATACTGAAATGGGTAGTTGTTTGTGTTCTTTATGCATTGTTTATGTACTCCTATAGTTTGTCTCACAATACTTCACACAAATATCTCATTTCCTTATATTATCATCTAATAAATAGTGGATATAGTAATGTCAATTCTAGAGCCCTCCCTTTTTATGTAGTAATTCTTATGTGCTACGTTCAGCATGGTTGCATATTGTGCTACAAGGTTTGTAATTTTTGAAACATTAATATGTCTTCCATCTGCCATGGCACTTATGAGCTAGATATAATTTTTTTATTATTGATTTTTTTCTTTGATGGTAGGTTTACCTTATTCTGTAACCCCATTACTACATATATCACTTCCTTTGTAACTATTTCAAGGTGTCCGACCTTAGTCTCCTTGTGTTGTGCAGCGCAACACTCAGGTTCGTGACATGGCTTAATCGCCTCCCATGGATTCATTAACTTTGGGGATTGTATTAGGCATTAATAGGTCAATCTTTTGGTGCAACGATAATTTTTGATACAACAACAATTGTTTGTGCAACAACAATTGTCTGTGCAACAATTAGTATTAGAGCTTGGGTCACGGGTTTGAACCCCTCTCTTGCACTAGGGGGGATTGTTGCAAGGTGTTTGACCTTAGACTCCTTGTTTTGTGCCGCGCAACGCTCGGGTTTGTGACATGGCTTAACCGCCTCCCATGGATTCACTAACTCTAGTGATTGTATCAGGCATTAACAAGTCGATCTTTTGGTGCAACAACTGTCTGTGCAACAATAACCTGGTAGAGTTTTTTTAGGTATAGATAGTCATCATCTAGATACAACTTAGAATTATTCTTACCCATGTGTTCTACCATGAAATACCATGAAATATGGGAAATCCTTCCATGTGTCAATATTTAAGTTAAAAAAATGGTATTATGGTAGGAATTCTTTATTCTCTATTACTAGTAATGTTCTATAGAGAGGATCAAAGGTTGTATGATCAATTTTGGTGAGGGAAGTGTGAATATAATTACACACATCTTTAGCATAAAGTACATTGGAAGGAATGAATGATAATTCAACATTAGTGTCCACCTCCATGGCTTTGAATTATATATACTTCTTGTATTTAGGTCATGGGTTCTAGATGCCACATCAATGATAAATGGAGTGGCCATGATGTCTACTTGTCTACTTGATAAATTCTTGTTAATTTTACTAATATCTAAGGCTTATCAATTTTCACAAGTGAATTTAATTTGACTACATCATCTTTTATAGATTATGGTGAGTGGTGTTCATTTATTACATTTACCTATCCCTTTCTTTGTGGCATTATTTTTATTGTACTCTTTTCTGATGACTATGCCATTGATGAATGCACTTTTCCTATTATACATATAATACAATTTTCCCATTATATTTTCCTTAAGTACTTTTATAATATATATTTTTAATATTGTTTCATTGACATAACCTTTTAATGGTTCATCTTGTAATGTTTTTAACTTAACAACCCCTAACTCTATTGTTTTTGCAATTCTATAAGGCCCTAACCATAACATCTTAAATTTACTTTGATTCTTGAACTTACTATCGTACAATAAGACCACATTCTTCAAGTTGGAATATTTTATTAAATTGTGTCATTATTTTGGGTGCTTTTTTATCTAAAGTAAATGGTGATAAGTTTGTAGTTGTTTGGTTGCCAGAGTCTCTAAGAAATGCTATGTATTTCTCCATTGATGTTGGTTTACTCTTGCAATTTGGAGGACAACTTCATGTTATGTCAAGGCATGTGTGATCCAAGTTTCAAGTCTTTTGGGTTACTAGGAAAGTGTTTTTAAGAGTGATAGACTGAGGTTTGTGTTAATTCTATTTGGATGATCTCAGAGGTGCAAAGGTTGGCTTTGTATATCTCCACATTTATAGATATGGTTATCCAGTTCAAAATTTAATTTCTTTGAGATGTGAAGTTGTTATATCCAAAGTTTCAAGTCAATAATCCTTCTATAGAGAAAGTTATGTGATAGTGTATAGGACTATGTTGTTCGATGACTGGCATTAATGTTTGTCTACATGGGCCAGAAGAATGTTGTTAATTTGAATTCTATGAGTTTGTGTAGACACTTCAGTGTCTCAAAGTGTCTAAGGTTTGAAGCACATAAATATCTTTATTGTTTCTAGTATCACATAGATGTTTCAAGTTATTTTATGAATCTATATGCTTCTATTGAGGCTGACTAAGGCATGTTGATGATATGCACCACATATTCAAGATTGGGTAGAGCTTAAGGAGTTTTTGAACCTATGTTGTATGGGTCATGCCGACTCATCTTAAGAGAGAAGCGTAGATAATGTTTTATCTTTTTGTGTATTGCCAATGGATGTGAAGGCCGAGAGGCTATGTAAGTTTCATAGTTTCTTGTTTATGGCCAACCTAGCTTGTATTTGTAAAGCGTGTGGATGATTTTTATAGAAGATCAAAGGTGTGAAGATAGTTTGGGACTAGGTTTTAAGCATGTTTTGGAATCTACAAGGTGTGTTCCTCTTCTTGGTGTTGAGTGTAGTCTTTTTGGGTCTTGCACTCTACATATTTCATGTTGTTTTTTTAATCCTTGGTCGACTTGAAGATGTAATATTTTTGTTATTATAGGAAAACATGAAATGTAAGATTCAATGTAATACCATGTATAAATCGTAAACATAGTTGATCTATGGTGATGTAGTAATATGGAATGATGATAATTGTGTAAGTGACAAAAGGAGGAAGAGTAGTTGTGGTAGATCTTGTTCGATTTCATCTTGATCATATCTCTATAATAGAAGGGAAGTGAAGAAGTGTGCTTGATTGCTTGTTGGAGATAGTGAGACGAAGGTAGAATTTCTTAATTACTGAAAGGAATGAGCTAGTAGGTAGCTAAGAAGAAATTTGTGTTACATAGACGGTTGTCATTGCACCAAAAGATCGACCTATCAATACCCAATACAACTGCCAGAGTTAATGAATCCACGGGAGGTGGTTAAGCCATGCCATGAACCCAAACATTGTGTTGCACATCACAAGGAGACCAAGGCCACACACCTTACAACAATCCCCCCAATGCAAGCAAGGGGTTCAAACCTATGACCTAGGCTTTGATACCAATTATTGCACAAACGATTGATGTTGCATCAAAAGATCGACCTGTTAATGCCTAATACAACTGCTAGAGTTAATGAATCCATAAGAGGAAGTTAAGCCATGTCACCAACCCAAGTTCTACACTACACAACAAAAGGAGACCAAGGGCACATACCTTGCAACAATTTATAGAGGTTGCAAAGTAGAATTACAATCATAAAAAAGGATTGAGTTGAATGCTAGTTTCAGACATTGGAAGGAATTTCATTTTGTAATCATTCCTGAGTGTGTGCTCAAATCAAGCAGTTGTAGATTCCTTGGGAGTGACCCTAAAACTGTAATCATGGAGTTGTAGCTTCCTTGGGTTGTAGCCCTAAGATAAATTTGTAAATATTGTTCATATTGTGAGGCTGGATTAGGACAATAGCTCCTAGCAGCTTTTCTCATCGTGGTTTTTCACATGTGGGGTTTTCCATTTATATCTGGTGTTGTGTTGTGTTATGTATTATCTTCTTCTCTCATGTTCTTTTATATGTGGTAAAGTTTAAAGTATCTATTTGGTCTAAAAAGTATGAAATTTGATAGAATAGTGATTCACCCTCTCTCTCAATATTTTGATGTGTTCAACAATTGGTATCAGAGACAAGTTCCTTAGAATAAGTCTAAAATTTTGAGGAAGATTCAGGATGGCACAAGAAGGGTCTCACAAGGTGCCTAGGTTCGATGGAACAAATTTTACTTTCTGGCAATTCAAGATGGAAATTTATCTAACCTCTTTAGGGTTTGGTGTTTAGAAATCAGTCAAGGATAGTTATACTATTCCTACAACTCCTCCAATTGATCCAACAGAGGTTAGGCCCTATGAGAATAGTGGAAAGGCTAAGAATGTCATCTTGAGTGGGCTAGAAAATTATAAACTTGTAAAATTAATGCACTACAAGACAACAAAAGAGTTCTAGGATAAGCTTAGTGGCATCTATTAAGAAGACATTAAAGTAAAAATAGTCAAGCTACAAATCTACAAAGGCAAGTTTGAGAACCTAAAAATGTCAGAGGATGAAGAGATTGTAGGATATTTTCTCCAAGTAGATGAAGTGGTCAATGCAATCAGAGGACTTTTTGAAGAACTAGAAGAATCGGTGGTGGTTAAAAAGGTGTTGAGATCTCTTCCTAAAGCCTATAGTCTTAAAGTATCTTCTATTGACGAAGCTATAGATTTAGATACTTTTTGAATGGATCAATTATATGGTGCTCTCACTACCTATGAAATGAGATTTTGACCAAGAAGCTCCAAACAAGGAAGAAAAATTCAAAGACAATGAGATGTATGAAGTAGCTGATTAGAGTAGTGACACTGATGAAGAAGAAGCAAACTTCGTAAGGAAGTTGAAGAGGGGTACCGGAAAGTACAAAGGTAAGCTACCTTTAAAATGTTTTAAGTGTGGAGAGGTTGGTCATTTTACTCCTAAAAGTCCCTTAAAATATTTTGAAAAGAGAAACAAATATACTAGAAGAAATAAGTTTAAAAAGAGTCTCTACTCCAAGGAAGACTCCTCTTTAAAGGATGAGGAATCCAGTGGTTCAGATAATAAGGATGAAATCCTATTCTTGGCTACTAAGAAGACTGAAGATGAAACTAAAGATTGAAGTGTTGTGTGTACTAATTTTCATGCAAAGGATGAGGAAAACTCCTAGGTGATTGACAGTGGTTTTTCCAACCACATGATAGGAGATAGGAGAAAGTTATCAAACTTGTGAAATGGAATGGATCCATAGTCAAGCTTGGAGATGATACTTCAATATAGATATGTGGAAAAGGTACAATAAGTATTGATGGAAAGCATGGGACAAAATATGCTCTTTATATTAAAGGTCTTAGGAAAAATATTCTCAGTGTGACTCAGATGTGTAGAAATGGATATAGTCTCATATTCAATGAAAAAGGATGTGAAATCAAAAAAGGAAAGTTTGGAAAATTGGTTGTAGAAGGATCTAGGATAAATGATGCCATATGCAGTCTGAGGATGTCAATGGGAGAATTTATCTTCTGGGACAAGTGAATATTGGCTTTGGCATAAGAGAAAGGGATACATCAATTTTTACAATCTTGTGAAGATCAGTTCATCACATGCGATAGGAGATATGCCTAAGATAGTCAAGCATGTAAGTACTTTGTGCAAGGAATGTCAGTTTGGAAAACAAACTAAAGACCTAATTAATTTTAACCGAAATACCACTATATATTTTTTTTCAAGTATTCATTCACAAGTACACTCGGGAACTTCTATCCATACGGGATAGATATATCATCTGTTCATACGGAACAGGAATTCACTTCATCTATTCATATGGAATAGGAATACATCTATTCATATAATCGGAATAGGCATCCACCTAAACGAGGCAGGCATCTATCATCTGATAGGTATGTGCTCTGGCCAGAGTCTTGAACTCATCGGGATCATCTGGATCCTGAGTCGCTTCCCTGATGACCACACTTTCTACTAAAAGTGCACCGAGGTCGTCGTCCTCAGGGGTATGTAAATTGTAATTCTAAACTTGAAACCCGCCTCAGAATTTGGCCTAAGGGCCTCGGGGAATCAAGCAATCCATGCGGGATTCTTCCGAGTAGTTGTATATATCTTAGTTGATTATCTCTTATAACTAGTTATGTGATCTCTTTAACCCTAAACCCCATTCCCGAGCGCCTGAGTACTGGGAGCATCCTTCGCTTCCCAGACTGCCTACATACCCTGCTTCCAAACGGGATCAAGGCGTAAAATATGTAGTTCTGTTTTCTAGGCTATGTTTATGTGAACTGTTATAAAGCGGGTACGCAACCCTTTCTAGGGTTTTTATTTCCCCTAGACAGTTCCTCTGCGGTTGCTACCCACGATGGGAAGCATGGATAATAAATGATCGCCTTGACCATTTATTGTTTATCTAATAACATTCATCTAACCCTACTCCCTAATGATGTTCGTCTCCCTTGACCCGTTTAAATGATTTCCTAATAATTTATCCACATGATTATATCTTTGAGTTAGAATTACATTTGCACCATTGAAAATTCCTAAGTTACAATTTTCTAGGTTGTCACTAGCGGATTTGCTTCATTTTTGTTTTATCTTTTTAGATTACCGATCCAAAGGGGATTTCCCTTCCTTTGGATTTTAATCAACCCATGCTCCTTATTTCTCCCCGGCGATTTATAGGGATGATGCCACAGATGCCGTTATTGCAGCTGTGTTAGGCTGTAGATGCAGTAGCTCAAGTGCGACGCATTACCCGTAAACGTGAGCCAGAGGCATCGTTAATACCGAACGCTGCTAGTTTTGTTTTTCCTTTCTTTGATTAGGTTTTCCAACATAATTTATCTTTCGTAAGAAAGAAGCCCATAAGAATCTAAGATTTATAAGGACTATTATTATAACAATATTTAAAGCATAACATTCGCTCAAGATATTTCAGTAAATCGACAAGCATTGATCAAATACATCTTTAGAATAATTTATTGCTAATAAAGAAACGTTCCATCTTAACCATTGAATAAATAAGCTAACTAGACAATAACCATTCATAGAAAGTATTTTCATGCAACACAATAAATGAGTTTCTAAGTTTAGCTACATGCGATATTCCTCTTTTTCCTTGGTGGCTCCTCTCTTCTTATCTTTCAACCGTTTTATGTGTGAATGCAAGAGCTTCAATATCTATTTCCAAAACATAGGAAGAGGTCTCTCTTTGAGAGAGATCTTATATACATACATTCTCATTCATTTGGAAATACAAGGAAAGGGCTTATATATTGCTTTTGGGGAAAAGTTATCGAGATTTAGTGGCTAGTGTATTTAAATTTTGGAACCATGAACATCCATTTTGTTAAGATTATAACATAAATTTTTCTCTTAACAACCTTACATTAAGACAACTTTTGAGAAAGCCTCATAATCTAGGTTGAATTGGAAATTTGTATAAAAGCTTTTTAAATGATCCTAAGTTTCAGAATGTATTAATTTTAAGGGACTTATGCACAAATAGGATTCTTGAATGCATATCACATGTCTAAGTAATCATTGTTTTAATTAGGACTACTAGTAGCAAATTCATATCATTACCATGTATATATTTGATTTGTGTTACATTACTCTCCTTTCAAGACTTAGGAGTACTTATTACAACTATCTACAATCCAATTGAGCTTATGAAATTAAAAGCTATAAAGAATGGAAGTATTTTATTTATTCACTAGGAAAGGTGATTTAATATAAATTTAATGAAATATCCCACAAAATATATAATGATCTAGATGTTAACCAAATCAATAATACGTTTTAAAGGGAATTTATGGATCTTTCAATGTTCACTGGATATCTTTTTTTTATCAGAAAAATTAGAGTAGAACTATATTGGAATTTAAAACATATATGAATTCAATGGATTTTTTTTTATCCAATTAAATCATTGTATATTTAGCTACTCCACAGTCTCTATAAAATCTTAATTATCATTAATAAGATATTGATATCACAGATCTATACTTTCTAATCTCTAAGAATCATCCTTCCAATGTTGTGAAATAATATGAATATAAGTTACTTTATAATATTTCAATATGTTGAATTCTTAGTTATAACACTTATTAGATCTATCTCATGATTCTATACTTGACAATATTATGAATTTCATTTCTACGAAATCATTACTATTGTATAGATAAAAGAATACTCACAATAATTAAAATTTTGACCTGATATGTAAAATTAAAAATTAGTATCTACATAAGATCATTAAAAGGGTGCTTGCATCTACACTAAACATGTACACATTTCCCTACTAATTGAAGCACCTATTTTTTGAATAAAAGATAGCTAATCCATGAGAGGGCAGAGTGTGTGAGGTTATATAGACTACACCATGACTATTGAAGGTGCTGAGTTTTCCTGAGGTTGATGATTCCAGGTACCCACTAGTTATGTATAATTCTGAAATGGAATAAAGAATTCCAACACTAAAATATGGTTGCAGAGATTGATGGTTCTAAGACTAATTTTTAGATAATCACAAGCTTTCACAGTATACATAAATACATATATATATAAATTTCAAAATAATCCCAAGGTTCCACATACTAGATATGACTCCAAGTATCTACAGTTTCATTCTAAATTGAATTATGGGGGCTATTGCAGATCACTTTTACTCTATAGACTCTATATTCAACCCCCATTTTTATGATATGCTCAAACTGAAATGAAGATAAAGAGGACAATATGAAAGCCTACATGTGGTGCTAGTTCCAGGAGGAGATCCAGGGTGGATGATATGCTCAGGACGACACTCCTCTTTCCTTCAATTGAACGCCCCTCTAGAGTTTCTCACAAAATGTAGAATTTTCAAGTGTTCTCAAACATAAGCCCATCCACTCATTTTATAGCTATAATGCATTAAATTTTTTGCACACTGTAGAATGCGAATTAGTTCTAAAGTTTATTTCAGGCAGATGAAATAAAACTACATGTGAATAATATGGATGGGGCGAGGTTATAGTTGAGCAGCTGAAGACGGCGGGATGTGACCTACCAGTAGGTTTGTGCTAACTAAAAATTTAATTTTCTTATTTGGATCTAATTCACTGTGCAGTTTTTATTGAAAACGTGGTCATAATGTCTATTTCCATTCATGCATGATGCCTTAAACTCCATAGTTGTCAACTAAATTTGGTCTCCATTCAAATTATGCTCTCAAGTTTTCAATCAATAATTAATGACTGGCAATATTTTCAAGAATGTGAGTATTAGATTTTTAGTCCATTTAACATGTGTTCATGTATTAAAGTATATCAAAATGTGTAGTAAAAGTTAGGGAAGAGGAGTCATGACACAAACAAGGATAAGTTTCAAGTCTAAAGAGTATTCTTCTTCTAGACCATTGGAGATGATTCATATTGATTTGTGCAAACCTACTAGAACAAAGAGTCTTCTAGGAGAAAGCTATTTCATGATTTTTATTGATGATTTCTCTAGGATGACATGGGTTACATTATTGGAAGATAAATATGAAGCCTTTAGTAGATTCATGATTTTCAAATCAAAGGTAGAGAATGAAATGAATTCTAAAATCAAGTATTTGAGGTCTGATAGAGGAGGTGAGTTCACATCAAATGAGTTTAACGAATTTTGTGAAGAACATGGAGTAAAGAGGCATCTATCTTCTACTAGAACTCCTCAACATAATGAGGTTGTGCAAAGAAAGAATAGGACTATTAAAGATATGGCAAGGACTATGTTGAAGGAAGAGAATTTTCCTAATGTTTATTAGAAAGAGATAGTTCATACTATAGTCTATATTCTCTACAACAAAGGATTGTTAAGGGTGAATAGAACTAAGACCCCTTATGAGTTATGGTATGGATGACCTGCAATTGTCAGGTATTTTAGAGTCTTTGGAAGTAATTTTTACATTAGAAGAGATGAAGATTTTTTGGGAAAGTTTGATTCAAGAGTTGATGAAGGTATTTTTCTTGGATATTCAACTCAAAGTAAAGCATACACCTTTGCTACAACAAAAGACTAGGAAAGATAGTTGAAGCACAAATGTCAAAGTTGATGAAGATTTACATCAGAATATGTATGAAATTGAGGATTGTGGATCCAATGCACCTCCCTACTTAGAAGAAGAAGAATAAGAAGAAATCGAAGAGAAAGAAGAAATAGTAGAGAAGCACAATAAAACTCCTGCCAAATATGTTCAAAGGAATCATTCAAAGGATCAAATTATTGGAGATAAGAATGGAGTGTTGACCAGGAGGAGGCTTGCAAAGACAAATGAACAACTAAACTTTTGTTTACTATCAAATATAGAACCAAATTTATTTTTTTGATGCTAGCAAGATAAAGGATGGATACAAGCAATGGAAGAAGAATTGAATCAAATTGAGAAGAATCTAACTTGGGAACTGGTTATAGGAACAAAGTGTGTTTTCAGGAATAAGTTGAATGAAGATGGAGAAGTTGTAAGAAATGAAGCAATATTGGTATGTAAAGGATATTCACAGGTAGAATGAATTGATTTTGAGGAAATTTCTACTCCAATAGCAAGAATGGAAGCAATCAGAATGTTTCTTGCTTTTTTAGCCCACAAGGTCTTCATTTTTTTCAAATGGATGTCAAATCGGCCTTCTTGAATGGAGATCTAGAAGAAGTTTATATAGAGAAACCTAATGGATGTTGATTATTAGAAGACCCAAACATGGTGTGTAGACTCAAAAAGGCATTGTATGACCTCAAACAAGCTCCTAAGGCTTGGTATGCAAGGTTAGAAAATTACTTGCTTCAACAAGGTTTCAAGAAAGGTATTGCAGATAGTAATCTTTACTTCAAGATTGAGGATGAAATAATTTTGATAGTTGTTGTTTATGTTGATGATTAATCTTTGGTGGAAATGATGAAATGTACAAGAAGTTTGCAGAAGAAATGTAGAAGGAGTTTGAAATGTCTATGATAGGTGAGTTATCCTTCTTTCTTGGTCTTAAAATTGCTCAACTAGATGATGGTATCTTTATTTCTCAAGCAAAGTATTTCAAGGAGATGTTGAAGAAGTTTGGTATGGAAGATTACAAACCGATGAGTACTCCTATGGTAACTGGTTGTTATTTGAGCAAACATGATGAGTCTCCCTTAGTTGATTAGACTATATAGATCTATGATTGGAAGCCTAGTGTACTTAACTACTTTAAGACCTTATATTATGCATGTACTATGTTTGGTTACACCATTTCAATCCAATCCCAAAGAAACTCATGTGAAGGAAGTTAAGAGAATCTTCAGATATTTGAAGTGTACTCCAGATTAAGGATTACGATATCCAAAAGGTAATGACTTTGATCTATGTACATACACTAATGTTGATTGAGCTAGTTATGTTGATGGTAGGAGTACCAGTGGTGGTGCTTTCTTTTTGGGAAACGGGTTGGTTTCATGGCATAGTAAGAAGCAAGATTTAGTATCTTTGTCAACAACAGAAGTAGAGAATATTGTTGTAACATCTTGTTCTACTCAATTGATGTGGATGAAGAAAACATTAAAGGATATCAAGATAAAGTATGACAAGGCCATTCCTATTCTATGTGATAATACAAGTGCTATCAATATTTCCAATAATTCAGTGATGCATTCTAGAACCAAGCACATATCAATTCAGTATCATTTTCTAAGAGAGAAGGTTATAGATAAAGAAGTGAAGTTGGAGTATGTATCTACAAAGGATCAGGTTGCAAACATTTTCACAAAGGCACTTGCAAAGGATACATTTGAATATTTCAGATAGAAGTTAGGGGTAATTTCCCCTCCTTTCTAGATGCATAGTTGGTGCATCTATCCAGGGAGAGTAATTCAAGTCATATCTTTATTCTTGGACTGATGAGGGCTACCTCTCAAGGGGAGCAAGTAGTGGTTTTTGTTGATAGGGGAGCTTGTATTTTTTCCGTTTGTCCTTGATGTGAAAGGGGGAGAGATTGTGCATCAAAGGGATAAATTTGGTTGGTTTTTGCATCAATGACAAAGGGCGAGATTGTTGCAGTTTGGTTTTCATTGATGTCAAAAGTTCTATGGAGAGTGTCACAGTCTAGTTTTTTGGTTGCCATAGTCTTTGAGAAATGCTTTGCATTTCTCTACTGATGTTTTTTTTCTCCTACGATTTGGAGGACAACTTCAATTTGTGTCAAGGCATGTGTGATCCAAGTTTCAAGTCTTTTGGGTTACTGTAAAAGTTTTTTTAAGAGTGATAGATTGAGGTCTGTGTTGATTCTATCTGGATGGTATCAGAGGTGCGAAGGTTGCCTCTATATATCTACGTATTTGCATATATGGTTATGCAGCTCAAAATTTAATTTCTTTGAGATGTGAAGGTCTTATATCCAAAGTTTCATATCAATAATCCTTTTGCAGAGAAATTTATAAGTGACAGTGTATAGAATTGTGTTATTCGATGATTGGCTATAATGTCTATCTACATGTGCCAATAGAAGGTTATGAATTTTAGTTGTATGAGTTTGTGTGGATACTTCACAGGTCTTAGAGTGTTGAAGGTTTGAATCACATAAAGATATTTCTTGTTTTCAGTATCGCATAGATCTTTCAAGTAATTTTGTGAAGATATGCTTCTATTAAGGCTAAATAACACATGTTGATGATATGCGCCATAGATTCAAAATTGGGTAGAGCTTAAGGATCATTTGCAGGTGTTATATGGGTCATACCAACTTATCTAAGATAAGCTTAGATAATGTTTTATCTTTTTGTGTACCGCCAATGGATGTTGTTAACCTTGAATCTAGTTACACTTGATTCACAGGATAACCCCTACGAAACTTGTCCATTTTCATAGTCCCATGTACGTTAAGCATGAAAAATGAGGTGAATCTCAATTTTCTCTCATGTGTGGTCCTGAGTCTCAGAACATCTTCTGAGTGATTACCTCCGTCGGTTCATCAAAATTCATCTTTTTGTGTGAATTGTGAAAGTTAAGTTTGCAGAAGTTAGAAAATTTGTTATACTTGCAAGGTCAAGGTTTTTCCTTGACCCTACAAGTCAAGATTGCAAAATAAACAATTACTTGGAGGATCGAGGTTTTTACCCAACCTTTCAAGTTACATAAGTTTTATTTTCAAAATCGTTAAAAAATGTCAATTTTACAAGTTATGTCAAATCCAATTTGTAAGCACTATGAAAATACCCGCTCCTATAATCTTGATCTTCGCATGCGTGCATTTAATGTTGTTTTTAAATGACTTTTCAAACCAATTTAAATATTTTTGATTCATTTTTCCTCCTCATTTTCATTTGTTATTTGTCCCCTCATCTACTGCAAACCTACTTGAGGCATTCGACTTCATTTGTGCATGTTGCTCATGTCAAATTTTGATCAGTCTCGACCTAGGGTTTTATCTTTGTCTTCAAGTACGTTCAATCTCTTTTCACCCTTCCTTTTGCTCTTTATATCATTGTGAATGTTTAGGGTTTACTATTTTTAATGGCATATCATTATTTTAAAACAGTTTTTAATTTTTGTTTAGATTTAATTCTTCTATTTTTTTTATTTTCTTTATGTATTGGCTCGTAACCCTAGTATGCTCAAACCTTTGGTAACTCAAGGTTTTCAGCCTTGAATGACTGATGTATGAAGCCCTCATTTTTTAAAAATGGTCAAGATATTGTTTCCTCATAATACCTGAAAGGGTTTCTTTTTTCCTTGGAGACCCATGGTGTTTTTCCTCAAATCAGTGTTGAATTATTTCACTTAGGCATTGAATGAGACTAGAATCTTCTAGGGTTTGTCATCTTGTTTTCCAATGACCATGCATGAGGTTTCAAATTTCATGACTATGGCATTTACATGGGTGAATATTTTTCGCAACCAAACAAAATATTTTTTTTGTTTTACCATGTTGTGTTGGTATAAGTCACTGACAAGACAGTTTGGTTTTTGATTGTTTGGGAACATTGAATCAGAATTTTTTACCGATGATACATGATTGATGTCATACTTCAAGTTGTAAGGTCGGGGAAATTCCCTGACCATACAATAAATCCAAACCATTCTTGTAAGGGCAATAATAAAACCCACACATGCAAATGGCGTTAAGCCTCCCTTTAAGTTGTAGGGTCGAGGTTTTTCCCCAACTCAACAATGATACTATGTGCTACTTGTCACTTTGACAATTTTTAGCGAAGATGCAAATTTAGACTTACCCCCATTTGTAAGGTTGGGGACCCAAATTGAGAATCAACTTTGAGACATTGAGTTCAAATTCCAAATCAATTCCAATTAATAAAGAAGGAAATTTTGGTATCAGACTTTGTGTTGAATCGAATTTGTATGAATAAGGATGTTCTTATGTCATTCTTATTGATTTCTTTTGTGTTGATTGGATAAGTGGTGTTTCTATATTGAGATTGGAGGATGCTTAAGATAGGTTATATGAACTTTATGTTATATTATTTACTTGATATTGTGTTTGTTGAAGGTGTTTCTTGGTGGAGAATTGTTAAGACTTTGAGCTTGTAGTTTTTCACTTCGTGGATCAATGGTATTATCAGTTGATAGACTCTGTGCTCTAATTGGTGATATGATTATTCTTAAAATCTTTTTGGAGGATAATTTGAAGACTTTGTGCTTGGTATTATTCACTTGGTCTTGCAAAATCATTAAAAATTAATGATGTTACAAGTGGGTAGATCTCTTTGTTGTAAAATGGTAAAAATCACTTATTTTGCAAGATGGAAGTTTACTTGTTGTTGAGTTGCAAAAATTATTGATTCTACAAGTGGGTAGAATTTTGCTTGTTAGAAAATTTGGCAAAAGTGTTGACTTTGCAATTTTGGAATAATTCTTGAAATCTTGCTTTTATTGTCAAGTGGGGGAAAAACCCCGACCCTAAAAGTGAGGTTCCATTTTACTTGCACACTCAACAAAAAATGTCAACTATATAAGTGCTATTTGGAATGAAACAATTATTTTGAAATTTTGGGGGATTTTCACACACTTACAAGAATGATATGAATTATTTGTAAGGTCGGGGGAAAACCCCGACCATACAAATGGTGGTAAGTCTAAATTTGCATCTTCTCTAAAAAATTATGAAGTGACAAGTAATACATAGTATCGTTGTTGGGTCAGGGAAAAACCCCAACCCTACAACTTAAAGGGAGGCTTAACGTCGTTTGCATGCATGGGTTTTATTACCACCCTTAGAAGAATGGTTTAGACTTATTGTTTGGTCAGGTAATTTCCCCAACCTTACAACTTGAAGTATGGCATCAATCATGTATCATCAGAAAATTTTGTTGATTCAACATGTGCCCAAACAATCAAAAACCAAATTGTCTTGTTGGTGACTTATACCGACACAACATTATAAAACCAAAATAATCTCTTGCTTGGTCACAAAAAATCTCCACCCATGTAAACTCCATAGTCATGAACTTTGAAACCTCATGTGTGGTCGTTGGAAAACAAGATGACAAACCCTAGAAGATTCTAGTCTCAGTCAATGTCTGGGTAGAAGAATTCAACACCGATCTAAGGAAAAACACCACGGGTCTCTAAGGAAGAAACAAACCCTTTCAGGTATTTTGAGGAAATAATAGCCTGACCATTGTAAAAAAATGAGGGCTTCATACATCAGTCATTCAAGGCTAAAAACCTTGAGTTACCAAAGGTTCGAGCATACTAGGGTTACGGGCTAATACACAGAAAATAAAAAAACACAGAAGAATTAAATCTAAATAGAAATTTAAAATAATTTTAAAACAATGATATTCCATTAAAAATAGTAAACCATAAACATTAACAGTGATACCAAAATTAAAAGGAAATTTGAAAAGAGATTGAACATACACGAAGACAAAGACAAAACGCTAGGTCAAGACTAATCAAAATCCGACATGAGCAACACCCACAAATGAAGTTGAATGCCTCAAGAAGGTTCACAATAGATGAGAGGATGAATAACAAATGAAAATGAGGAGGGAAAATGAATCAAAAATCTTTAAAGCAGTTTGAAAAGACATTTAAAAACAACATTAAATGCATGCGTGCAAAGACCGAGATTGCAGGAGTGGGTATTTTGGCGCACTTACAAATTGGATTTGACATAACTTGTAAAATTGAAATTTTTTAACGATTGTGCAAATAAAACTTATGTAACTTGCAAGTTCAGTTAAAAAACTTGATCCTACAAGTAACTGTTTATTTTGCAATCTTGACTTGCAAGGTCAGGGAAAAACCTCGACCTTGCAAGTATGAAAAAACTTCTAAATCTTGCAAACTTAACTTTCACAATTCGCATAAAAAGATGAATTTTGACGAACTGATAAAGGCAATCACTTAGAAGACATTCCAAGACTTAGGACCACACAGAGAGAAAATTGAGATTCACCTCATTTTGCATGCTTAGAGTTCGCGTGACTATGAAAATGGACAAGTTTCATCAGGGTTATCTTGTGAATCAAGCGCAGCTGGATTCAAGGATAATAGTTGGCTCTAGTTGAGGAGCTTCTTTTGATCATTCTATGAAATGATCGAAGGGAGAATAATTCTAGTATCTAAGTGCATTCATCCATCCATTGGGCATAGAGTCAAGTGACAAAAACAAAAAGACTTAAAAGGACTCAAAAATAAAAAGACACAAAGACTATACAATTATTTACAAAATAAATTTGTCACCTCACTGAGTTAAGAGTTTCAAATGTTGTCTGTTATGTGGAAGTGAAAATGGAGTGCATATTGATATGCAAGCAAGAAGATATTTTCACCGTAGAGTTGGTGAATCTCAAATGGACCTCTCCACAATGAGTCAAATTTCTTGTGCATGCCTTTTGGCTCTCTTCTCTTGTCCCACAAGAGAACTAGATCTCGAACTTGGAAATCTCGAGACTTTTCCTTCTTGTCGAAAAGCTTCTTTACCTATTCTTGGTGTTCTGTAATATGGTTCACCACTTGAATACAATTCTCCTCAAATTCAAAGAGATACATAATATGCTTGTCAATTGAGTTGTCAAAAGTCTCATCCTCAATGGCCTTATCTAATTTGAGGGTGGGAAATTCCAATGTGATTGGAATCTCTACATTCAACCCATACAAGAGTTGGAATGGTGGCATACCTATCACCCGCTTGGGGGTAATTATGTCATCCCACAAAGCATTGTACCCTTGTGCCATGACCTTTGATTCTCGTCAACCAACTTGTAGATGATAGTAACCAGGTTCATGTTGTTGGATTTGGCCTAACCATTACCTTGAGGGTAATAATCTAATGAATACAACTATATGATTCCATGTTCAAGATAGAACTCTGTAATCTCACTTGACGAGAATGAAGTAGCATTGTATATTACAATTTTTTTTGGCATACCAAACCTAAAAATGATATTCTCCTTCAAGAATCTACAAACTACCTATGAAGTAGCATGTTTCACCGATATAACCTCCACCCACTTGGTGAAGTAATTAGTGGTTGTGATAACATAAACATGTCTCACACTTGAAGGTGGATTTATAGTGCCAATGAATTCAATGCCCCATTGTTGAAAGGGTTCCTCAATGACAACTGGCTTGAGTGGAAGGGAAGCCAACTTAGTCTTTCCTACAAACTACTAACATAATTTTCATCTATGCACCTAATTATACGAATCTTGAAATAAGGTAGGCCAATAGTACTTAGCTCACAAAATTTTGTGAGTTATAACCTGTGTAGAAAAATATCCTCCATATGCCAAGTTGTGGAAAGATTCCAGTAACTTGCTCTATTGAGCCTTGTCAACACATTGTAGAAAAGTTCCATCCAAGCTCCTTAATTTTGTATAAACCATTATCCCATAAGACAAAATTTGTTGCCTTAAGCTTGACTTTCCTTTTCTCTTTATGTGTCAAATGCTCCAGACATTCTCCATATGTTAGAAAGTAAATGATATTGGAATACCACTTGTCAGTTGTACTAACAAATAGAACAGTTGGAATATCTTTAGAAATTACCTCCTCAAAATATGAAACTTGATCGAGATTGTTGTCAGCAATAAGATGGCACAAACCTTTACCACACACCAAATTGGTGGGATTTATGTCCATTTCATATTCTTGAATTTTGAAAATAAGTAGTATTTCCCAATATTCTCAATTAAACATAAGCATAACCCAAGAATACCAGTATAACTAAAGATATGTAACCAAAAAATGCACGAATGCACAAATTCTTTTCGTCGTCCTCAATGAGAGTTCTTCAATAACCAGTGATGTAAATTGGAGCACAAAGTCTTTCAATTCACACCACAAAAGGATTCACGCACCAAGTGAATAAACCCAAGCACAAAGTCTTCAAAGTATCCTCCAGAAAGATTTTAAGAATATATGTATCACCAATTAGAGCACAAAGTCTATCAACTGATAATACCACTGATCCACAAAGTGAAAAACTACAAGCTCAAAGTATTAATAATTCTCCACCAAGAAACACCTTCAACAAACACAATCTCAAGTAAATATTATAATGCAAAGTTCATATAACCTATCTTGAGCATCCTCCAATCTCAATATAGAAACACCACTTATCCAATCAACACAAAAGAAATCAATAAGAATGACATAAGAACATCCTTATTCATACAAATTTGATTCAACATAAAGTTTGATACCAAAATTGTCTTCTTTATTAGTTGGAATTGATTTGTAATTTGAACTCAAAGTCTCAAAGTTGATTCTCAATTTGGGTAGCACTTCATTGCAATCGATTAAAGGTAAAAATTACAAAAGAGCTCTCTCATATTTATAGATGAGAGTAAAAGAGCTAATCTAGGAAAATTCTAACTACTTTGACTTATTCAATATTGGAGTCCAAAATTATTGGAGGACTTCATTATTGTTACATGTATTTACAATTTTACAAATGGAAAATGACATGTAAATTATCTTCGACTAACTATAAAAACTTGTGAATCACAAAAACTTTGAAATCTAAATCTAAGGCAAGATCAACCATCTTCAACATCCTTCATTAGGAAATCATCATGCTTTTTCAGAATCATCTCTACTTCATTATCTGGCACTGAAGTATGTTTAATGATGCCATGAGCTCTTGATACTAAATCTCTAACAGTATTGTAGGCTTTTTCATGTCACCCGAGGTATTGTTTCAAGTTCTCCAAAGTTAATTGAAGATCAAAGATTTGATCCACTACAAGCACTGAAAACACCTGGTCTTCAAATTCCTTCTGAATCATGTTGACAAAATGTTGAACAACATTATCTGGTGGAAGTAATTTTTGACTATGATCTCATAGCTTGCATCAAATTTCTTCAATTTTGTTAATAAGTTGCAAGTCATGTTCTTCACCAAGTTCACGTGCATATTGTAAATCATTGAATAAGTTGGTGAGCATATTGTAAATCATTGAATAAGTTGGTGAGAATAGTGTCTTTGTGAATCAAAAGACTCTTCAATTTCCACATACATGTCTCAGTTAGGAATTATCCCAAATTCCTCCAGTTTATCTATTTTGAGTTTCCTCATTTTGATCCAAGACTATACTTTGTTTTCCATATCCTTTTTCTCTTGAGAGAAAGCATTTACAGTGTCATCCAAATTTTCTTTTATACCCTCCATCTTTTCCAGCTTCTCCATGGAAGACCCTAGCATTTTTGTTCCCAATGCAATTAAGCGGTCAAGATACTCATTGACCACTTTGCCCTAGTATGTACCTTTTCCACCTTATGGATGATAGGATTCTCAACACCATCTGCAATTTCAGCTTGATGGATTCAAAAGATTAAGTGATCTTTTGTAGCACGATCGTAAGTTGTTATGTCTTAGCCTTATAGTGATCATTCATCTTCTTCTCCTTGTCAAATTTCTCTATGAGAGAATCCAAAGCATATTGAACATCCACCTTCACACTATCATGAGTTACGTTGCCCAATTCTACCCTTATGATAGAGTAGTTTGCAATATTCACTTCATAATTTTTGTCAAAGGGAGTCTGAGCTATCTATGCATACTTATTACCCTCTGTCAAAAAGCATCCTGGAAAGAGTCTTTGCTTTCTTCTTGGTTCTTGTCTTGGAAAATGTAAGTTGTGAAAAGTCAAAATCATCTAGAGAAATGGCTTCTTTCCTCCTCTTTGGTGTTTGTGATGACAACCATGGTGGTAATGGTGAACTCTCCTTAGGTTGTGTAGCCACCATATGGGATGCAATAGCTTCATTCACAAATGTGGTAGTCACAATGGGAGGAGTTTCAGTCAAAATAACCTTGGGAATTTCAGCCCTAGACACTTGCACATAATCATTGAAGAACTCCTCTAAATTAGAATGTGGTGTGAGGTCAAAACATGGTAAGGATAAACTTGGTAAAGAGATAGGAGAACCAGCCACATTATCTAACCCTTGTTTTAGGCTTTCAAATGACAACCATGAGATGGGAGAAGAATGCATAGATTGTATAGATATGATAGGAGTAACCTCAACTGTAATAGTAGGAACAACAATAACATTAGGAATATTAAAAATGGTTGAAGACACAAGGGGAGGAGTAGGAGAAGATACAATGTTTGCAATGGGGGATGAGGTGACAAGCAGTTCCTCAAGAATATTCTCACGAGGGGACATCTTTGTTTCCTCATGACCCTCTCCCTCAATCTACCTCTCTTCTTTCATATGCTCCTCTTGGGCCTCTGTGGATGGTCCCTCTGCAGATTTCTTGGTCTTCTTCTTGCTACCTTTGACCAAAAACTTGATCTTAGGCTTTGAAGATTTACTAGAGCTTGGAGCATCATTTTTGGTTTTGGTCCTTAGCTCTGATTTCTTACTTGTTTGACCTTGAGACTCATCTTTTGATCCAATGAAGAAAGTGTAAGATGGGTTAGAAATCAATTAGCATAGACAAATTCAATTATCATTTTAAATATCATTCCTTCTCCAATTTCAGCTTAACAGTAAGGTTGTCTATAAAAGCAACCTTCCTTCTCCATTTTCAACTTAACAACTAATTGTCTCCAACTTTCTTGCTACCATTTGCAGGTTTTTCACAAGTGTTTCAACAAATCTGAGGGAAAATTGTCTATAACAAGAAGAAGGAGAGCAAGAGAAGTGATTCAAGTTCAATGGGGAGTGCTTTATTTCATTGTTTTCATTTTGCTCCTTTCATATGATTGTATTCTCTTGTTTGGATGAGGTTTTATAGCTTAGAAGTGTTGGCTGTCACTTTTGTCTATGCTATTTGATTTCTAACCCCATCTCACATTCCACCTAATAGTCCTTGCATACATATATCATTCCATTTTGCATACATATATCATTCCAAAACACTTCATCTATTTTAAATTTTCATTTTAACCTCATCCAAACAAGAGAAAACAATCATATGAAAGGATAAAAATGAAAACAATGAAATAAAACACTCCCCATTGAACTTGAATCACTTCTCTTGCTCTCCTTCTTTTTGTTATGCAACTTTTCCCTCAGATTTGTTGAAATACTTGTGCAAAACCTGCAAATGGTAGCAAGAAAATTGGAGACAATTAGATGTTAAGCTGAAAATGGAGAAGGAAGGTTGCTTTTATAGACAACCTTTCGAATGGACGGCTGAGATTAATCCTCTAGAAGGATTCCAAGATCAATGGTCCATAATTGATGCACCAAGAATATGCTATTCTTGGAAGAATCATGACAGACAGACATGCAAGGACATGCAGACTATGACAAACATGCAGGGACATGCAGGCTATGCCAAGGACATGCAGGATATGACATGAAATAATGACAGGGTATCTTTGACCAAGTGGAGGTGCATAAATAATTTATTTTAAATTATTTATTCAAAATGGAGGAAGATGACAAGTGGCAAATAAATAATTTATCCAAATTATTTATTTAGAGAAAATGACAAAAGGAACATTTAATTAAATTAATTGATTGGGGAGATGGAAATTAGACATGGATAATTAATTTGAATTATTTATCCAAAAGAGAGGAATGAAACATAATTAAATAATTTTGACAATTATTTAATTATAGAAGAATAAAAGGTCAAATAATGATTATTATTATTATCTGACTATAGATGAAAGATAAATAATTAAATAAAAAATTATTTATTTAATTATTGAAGAAAGGGATATATTAACGACACAATTAAATAATTTTAATTGATCAAGATAGAATAAAGATGAGAAGGTGAATTAATTAAATAATTAAAAATTATTTAATTAATAGAGGAATGTGATCAAACTTAATTGAATAATTAAAATTATTCAATTATCAAAGGACAACGACCAAGAAAAATATCATTCCTTCTCCATCATGTCAAAGAGGGGCAAAATGTAGACATTGAAAAATGTCCTAATTGAAAAATGTGAGATGGGGTTAGAAATCAAATAGCATAGACAAAAGTGACAGCCAACACTTCTAAGCTATAAAACCTCATCCAAACAAGAGAATACAATCATATGAAAGGAGCAAAATGAAAACAATGAAATAAAGCACTCCCCATTGAACTTGAATCACTTCTCTTGCTCTCCTTCTTGTTATGCAACTTTTCCCTAGATTTGTTGAAACACTTGTGCAAAACCTGCAAATGGTAGCAAGAAAGTTGGAGACAATTAGCTGTTAAGCTGAAAATGGAGAAGGAAGGTTGCTTTTATAGACAACCCTTCAAATGGATGGCTGAGATTAATCCTCTAGAAGGATTCTAAGATCAATGGTCCAAAATTGATGCACCAAGAATATGTTATTCTTGGAGGAATCGTGACGGACATGTCATAGGGGACATGCGGGCCTTAACGAGGACATCTTGTGCAAATAAATAGCGGGGAGGTATTATCTTTGACCGGTGGAGAGTGCATAAATAATTTATTTTAAATTATTTATTTCAGAGAGAAAAATGACAAGTGGCAAATAAATAATTTATCCAAATTATTTGTTGAAATGACAAAAGAACATTTAATTAAATTAATGCGATTTAATTAAATGGGAATGAAGTAGATATGGATAATTAATTTGAATTATTTATCCAAAGAGAGCGAAAACACAATTAAATAATTTTTGACAGTATTTTAATTATAGAAATAAAGGTCAAATAATGATTATTATTATTATGGAGCTATATAGATGAAAGATAAATAATTAAATAATAAAAAAATGATTTATTTAATTATTGAAGAAAGGAGATATAATGTAGTGACACAATTAAATAATTTTAATTGATAGGGATAGAATAAAAGATGAGAAGGTGAATTAATTAAATAATTAAAATTATTTAGTGTAGAAGGGCTCTGATCAAACTTAATTGAATAATTAAAGTTATTGATTATCGAAGGATAGCGACAAGAAAAATGGCGGCTCCTGAGACTTAGGACATTTTTGGTGTCATACATTTGCCCCTCTTTGGAGACAATCTGCGGCTTACAGCCAGCGTTGTTTCAAAGAAAAAGATTGATCAACTGATACATGCCCCAAAGATATCTTGTTAAGGATTATGATAAGAATGATATGCCCCCTCGAGAGATTGATCGAACAGATTGTAAGAAGATTAATCTCTCGATAGATGTCTAGAAAGTGATTAGATACCTGATATTGCGCAAGTGATAAAGAGGTGATGTACATTTTGATGAAAATGCAAAGTTGATGGGTGTAACTGAACAATTGATGGAAATGATCAGTATAGCCAGGTTGATGAGCTGATGAAGTTGATTGAGCTAATTAAGTTGATTGAGAATTATGCTTATGCAAGACAAAGTGTTGCAATGATGGATTGACTGATTGATTAAGGGGACATGAAATTTCAAGAAGCAAGTTGATTGATTTGAGATTTGATTCAAGAGACATATATCAGTGAGTTAAGCAATTGATTGATTTCTCTGTAACAAAAAAGATGAAGAAAATGAAATGCAAATTGATATGAAATGTAAGATGGAAGAGAATGAAGGTGATGAAGCCTCTTGTACCTTTTAAGTGCTTTTATCATAATTGGGCTTATTATGTCACAAATTAGTATAAGCGTCTAGATAATATGAACATCTAGACGATCTGAATACTGTTTGCATTTTTATTTAGTAATGAAGCATAAGCATCTAGGTATAAGACCTTAGATGGCACGAATACTTATTGCATGGAAGACACTATCAGACAAGGAATGCCCTCATCCACATTAGACTCATAGGTCCTCGATGGTTTTAGACAACTATGTCTTAAGACGAGTCATCCAATGAATAAGAAACAATCTACAAACAACAAACAAATGAACATGCCCCATCCTTGCCTCTCTAGTCAAAGACATCCTGAAGAAGCTAAAAGACATGTCACCAAAGATAAAATCATAAAATAAGAAAAGATCAACAAACAAACATGAGTCCTGCTTCGATGTAAAACTGATTCTCGTTACAGTTTATGCATTTGGTTGGATTTGTAAGATGGGTTGATATATATGTTATAATGTTTACTTGGTTGTCAACACTTGAGTGCTTTAATTTTGTTGAAGTTCAAAGTTGTATGGTGATCTGAAAGTGTCACTCTTTTTTTTTTGAATTTTTTTTCTTTTGGGATTTTGGAATATTGATTTTGGATTTCTGGAATATTTTATTTTTATTTTTTTAGGACTTTTATGGTTTTTTTGGATTTTTTCAGGACATTTTATGATTTTTATTTTTTTATTTTTTATTTTTAGAACATTTTATGATTTTATTTTTTTTTGGATTATTTTAGGTCATTTTATGATGGAGATGGATGAGCATATAGACAAAGAGGGTAGTTTCTCTGACCGCGAGATGCTTAGTATCCTAACCCATAGCTAAGGTTAAGGAGATGCCCCAGTGAGGGATGGGGCCAACCTAGTATGCATGGCAAAGCAAGCAAGCGAGGGGAATGTCAAAAAATTCACAAGCCATGGTGAGTGTGAAAAGTTCATTATGAAGTGGAGGGTGAATGAAAATGGAATGAAAAGATCAAGTAAAGCTCCAAAGGAAAGAGGAGCAAAGCCTCTACACATGGCGCCGATTTCTCGGTTTTCACCATGGTACTTGCTCAAGGCGCCACCGAAGTGGTTTTCACCATTGAACGAATGGATTTCTCTTCTCTTTCTTTTTTTTTTAGGACTTTTTTCCATTTTATTTTTTTTTGTATTTTTTCAGGACTTTGAAAAGATTGTACCCTCTGAAGCATTTAGGTATAAAACTTGTGAATGTGCATAATGTTGATGGGATCACTAAGCAATTCACCTTCCAGAGTAGATAACTAGTATGCCCCAGATCCATACACAATAGTGATAACGTATGGACCCAACCAGTTAGGCTCAAATTTACCCTTCTTTTCTTTGTCTTGTTGAGTGCGAGGATTTTCACGAAGAACAAGATCCCCAACCTCAAATGTACGTGGTTTCACTTTCTGATTATAACTTTGACACATTCGTTGCTGGTATGCTCTAAGATGATTGAAAGCAGTTTGTCTTCGTTCATCCAACAGTTCCAACTCCTGCAAACGGGAAACTTGGTATTCTTCATCACTGACTTGATTGCGCAAAGAGACGCACAAAGAGGGAAACTCAACCTTGATGGGCAAGATGGCTTCAGAGCCATAGACAAGGGAATATGGGGTAGCACCTATGGGAGTGCAGACACTTGTGTGATAAGCCCATAGTGTAGGATTCAATTGAATATGCCAATCTCGACCAGCTTCATTGATTGTCTTTTTAAGAATTTTGAGAATGGTTTTATTAGAAGCCTCAACCTAGCCGTTACCTTGAGGATAGTAAGGTGTGGAAAAATGATGTTGTATATGGAATTTCTCATAGAGTTCACGGACATCCTGATTTTTGAACGGATGACCATTATCTGTGATGATGGATAGAGGAACGCCATAATGACAGATGATGTAGTTTAGTAGGAAGGTGGCTATTTGTTTTCCAGTGATATGAGTGAGAGGAACAACTTCAATCCATTTCGTGAAATAGTCGATGGCAACGAGAATGAACTTATGACCATGGGATGAAGGTGGATGGATCTTGCCCACGAGATCGAGTCCCCATTGATAAAAGGGACATGGTGTAGCAAGAGACTGCAATTCCTATGCAGGAGCATGTATTAAGTCTGCATGTTTTTGACACTGCTTGCATTTTTTAACAAACTGGTAAGCATCCTTTTCCATTGTAGGCCAATAATAACCCATACGCAAGAGTTTCTTGGCTAAGGTAGGACCGCTAGAATGTGCCCCACATATACCTTCATGTACTTCTTGTAAAGCAGTTTTGACCTCATCATGCTCAAGACATCTAAGTAAAGTACCATCAAGACCTCGGCGGTAAAGGGTATCGGCTAAGATCACATAGCGGGAAGATTGACAGATAAAGGTTTTACGAGATTTATTGGATAGGTTTGATGGTAAGGTGTTGTCTCGAAGATAGGTATAAATATCCCCATACCATTGGGAATTAGGACCAACAATGAGACAAATCATTTCAGATTGTGGTATATTGTAAGCAGGTTCCAAAAGAGGTTCTACCAGGAACTCACAGTAAGCGGCATTACTTGGCATTTCTACAAGTGAACCAATTGTTGCCATTGCATCAGTAGCTCTATTGTTATCTCAGGAATCTGCTCAAAAGAGATTGATGTGAAATAGGCCTTGAAGTCATCCACCATTCTTTTGTAAGGCATCAATTTTTCATCTTTTGTTTTATAGTCATCATTAACTTGTCTGATCACTAGCTGAGAGTCACCAAGAACACGCAACTCAAGGATCTTCCATTGCACAGCTATACGAAGCCCTGAAAGTAATGCCTCATATTCTGCAATATTGTTGGTACATGGAAACTGTATCTTATAAGCTTTAGGTATACAATCCCCTTGTGGAGTGACAAAGAGAATTCCAGTGCCAGAACCACCTTGTGTGAAGGAGCCATCAAAATATAAAGTCCATAGATGTGTAGATTCCATGTTGAAGATTGATTCATCAGGAAACTCTGTAGTAAGAGGATGATCATCTATCATAGGAGCATCGGCGAGTTGATCTGCGATAGCTTGTCCTTTGATTGCTTTTCTTTCTATGTACTCAATATCAAACTCGCTAAGAATCATCACCCATTTAGCGAATCGTCCTGTGAGTGTTGCTTTGTTCAAGAGGTACTTAAGAGGATTAATTTTTGCAATGAGCTTTGTCTGGTGTGTAAGCATGTAATGTCTCAGCTTCTGTGATGCAAAAACTATAGCAAGGCATGCTCTTTCAATAGGACTATAATTGAGCTCATATCCCACTAGAGTACGAATAATGTAATAGATTGCATGTTCCTTTCCTTCAGAGTCATGTTGTGCCAAAAGTGCCCCCAGTGCTGTGGTAGTTGTGGATATATATAGAAGTAAAGGTTTGTCATCTGTAGGAGGTACTAATACTGGTGGTGTCATCAAATATTCTTTGATTTCTTGAAAAGCTTGTTCACACTTGTCGTCCCATCTAAATGAAACATTCTTGTGTAATAGATGCTGAAAGGGTTGACATTTATCTGCAAGTTGTGCTATAAAATGACGGATAGACTGAAGTTTCCCTTGTAATGATCTCAACTGTCTGATATTCTTAGGCGGAGGCATTTCAAGTATAGCCTTTATTTTAGTAGGATCAGCTTCAATTCCTTTAGATGAGACAATATATCCAAGGAGTTTTCCAGAGGTTACCCCAAAGGCACATTTCTTTGGATTCAATCGGACCTTGTATTGTTCTAATCTTGTGAAAATTTTATCCATGATCTCTAGATGTCCTGCTCTGGTGTAGGATTTTCCCAACAAATCATCTACATAGTCTTCCAAATAGTTATGCATCATGTCATGGAAGATAGTGGTCATTGCACGTTGGTAGGTAGCTCCGGCGTTCTTCAACCCAAAGGGCATGACATTCCAACAGAAAGTTCCCCAAGGACAAGTGAATGTTGTCTTAATTTGATCTTCAGGAGCAATTTTAATCTGATTGTAGCCTGAGAAACCATCCATGAGGGATAACATTTCGTGTCCTGCTGTCAAATCTACTATCATGTCAATGTTTGGAAGTGGGAAGTCATCCTTAGGACAAGCTTTGTTTAAATCTCTAAAATCTGTGCAAGTTCAGATGCCCCCATCAGGCTTTGAAACTGGTACTAAATTTGAAATCCAATCAGCATAGTCAATAGGTCTAATAAATCCCACATCTAGCAACTTTTGTAATTCAGCTTTTACCAATAGAGCAATGTGTGGGTGCATTTTTCTCAACTTTTTCTTAACAGGTTTTGCCCCCGGTGGCAAAGACAAGTGATGCATTACTAGATCTGGATCAAGTCCTGGCATATCTGCATATGACCATGCAAAGTTAACTTGTCTTTCCTTGTAAAACTGTATATGCTCTATTCTCTCTTCAGGTGTTAATGATTCTGCTAAATGAATTATCTTTGGTTTTTCTTCTGTGCCCAAATTTGTTGGTATTGTCTTCTCCACCAACATAGATGATTTTTCATGATATACTGCTAAGGGAAGTGTGTCAAGCCCTCCATCCTCGAGTGCCTCAGAGAGGTTTTCACCCTTGGATACGTCCTTTATTTTTACTTTTTTTGGGTCTAATAGTGCCGCAAAGCAGTTTTCACTAGAAGACCTATTTATATTTTCAATAATTTTGCGACTGAAAGGCTTGGCACTCCCCCCAAAGTAAGTCGCATTGTTAAGTTCTATGGTGAATCCTACTTTATGATCCTCAAGAGGTGTGTCTTCTCATGCTCCTAGAAATTTTATGATTGCCTCATCATTTTCAAATACATCTAGTTGTGGTGGTCCCTTCTGATCAAAATCAATGAGTTTGGGGTGAACCAAGGGTAAAGAATCATGATTCGAGTCACAATTTTGAATGGATTCAAGGGTACAAATATTATAATCAGGTTTAGGGGTAGGGACACTATCATAGTCATAAATTTCAATGAAGTCATCGATGGAACTTTCCTCATTTGTCTATGTAGCATTAGAGGACTCTACTTCCTTACTTGAAGCACACGCAATACTCAAGGTCTTATCTTTCTGCGCATCATATCCTAAACCAGGGACTTTTTGCATACGAGTAGGTTGTATTGGTTCCAAGATACCTTGTTTCTGTAACCCAAGAGGACTTTTACCATCATATCCCATTTGCTTCATAAGATCAAATCATTTACCATATTGTTCAACAGGTATCTTTATTTCAATCTGTTCTTTTTCTATATCTTCATCTTTGTATAACCATTTTAGGAGATCAGCTTCTTCTGTTTCATTATAAAGGGCTCCCCATTTTTTGAAAGTAGTTGATTTACAAATCACTATAGTATTTGCATCTGATGTGGTCTTAATCATTTGTGGTTTGCCATAGGTGTGGGGAGATCCAATGCAAAGAGCATGATTCAAGGTATATTCTCCCACTCCTTGTTCTTTTACCTATATTTTGATCTCAGTTGCATTGTATTTTGAGGAAGATGCTTTTAAGGACTCAGGATCAACATATGCTTGGGAAGGAAATGCTTCACAGTTGTTTGGGATTGTGATTTCAGTTTTAGGGCTTAGATTATGGCAATACATGAAAGGGTTTGGATCCCCTCGTGTTGTGATTTCAACACCATTGTGGGGGAATTTAATGCACTGGTGGTATGTAGAAGGTATTGCTTGCATTGCATGAATCCAAGGTCTTCCAAGGAGGATGTTATAGGTCAGTGGAAGATCAAGGACTTGGAAAACCACATCCTTTACCACAGGGCCAACTTTGATTGGTAGAGTAAGTGATCATTTAAACGAGCGTTCCTCTTCATCATATGCCTTTATGGTAATCTTTTTACTTGGATCAACTGCATTTTCAGAGAACCCTAATTTTGTGATCAATTCTTGAGTACAAATATTAATGCCTGCTCCTTCATCTATCAAAACTTGCTTGATCTTAACATTATGGATAAGGACGTCAATGTGTAAAGCTGCGTTATGTGGTTGTCGAAGGGATGAATCATCATTTTCTGTAAAAGTGAGCATATGAGGAGAAGTGATGTGTCCCACCATAGCTTGGAATTGATCTACATGTAGGTCTATAGGCACTATAGCAGTAGAAAGTGCTTTATCTAAGATAGCTTTATGCTCAAGAGATAGGCGTAGCAACTCGAGTATAGAAATTTGTGCGTGTGTTTTTCCTAAGTTCTCTATGAGGTTGAATTGCGAAGCAGGTGTAGTAGGTTTTGCATTAGTACCTTTAAGAGTAATGGTGCCTTTGCGGGTAGTAACCTTGCAATCAGGTTATTTTCCTTTTATGATGAAAGTGTTGACATGATTATCGACCTCACTGATGTTATGTATGGTATAGTCATACTTAGCAGTAGTATAATTTACACCATCACCAGATTCAAGAGCCTTTCCTTTATCCTTGTCATGCTTAGGGAGAGGGTTTTTAAACACCTCACAATCAGAGTTACCAGAAGGAGTGTGTCCATCAACTGATATCTTACCATCATCAATAAGGTCTTGTATTAAATGTCAAAGTTTATTGCAACTATTAGTCTTCTGTCCTTTGTGTCTATGATAGTTGCAAAAGTGATCTTCATTCCACCATGGGGGTTTGAATTGTGGATTATATTCCTTTATTCTGGGTAGTGTTATAATATTAATTTCAAGAAGTTCTTTTAATGCGGATTCAAGTGATTGTTCCAATGGTGTAAAATTCCGTTTAGGGAAACTTCTCTATTTTTCTTTTTGTTTATCTGGAGATGGACCTTTGAGATTGTAATCAGGCGATGATGTTTTAGTTGTTTTTGCATCGACAACTCCGTCATTGACTACATTCTTGTTCTTAACCCAAAAAGGGGTCTTGTTGTTTGAATTCAATTTTTGATCTTTGTCATTATTAAGTTTAATAGTTCCATCATCGATGAGGGTTTGTTCAATTCAAAATCCCATTTCTATGGCTTCATCAAAGGAATCCAAGCATTTGAGGTGAAGTTCCCTTCCGATTTCTTTGTTCAAATTTTGACAAAAGAGGTCAACCAATTCTTGATCAGGAATGGAATAATGCAATCATTTTGTTAAATGTCTCCATCTTTGTAAAAATGACACAAAAGATTCACCTTGTTTTTGTTTGGTGTTGAAAAGGTTTGTCATGGTCACTTTAAGGTCACAATTGAAACTATAATTGGAGACAAATCTATTAGCCAATTCTTGAAAAGATTTGATGGTCGGGGGTAATCGTGAAAACCATTCCATAGCCTCTCCTCCTAGACTGTGAGGAAATAATCTCATAAGGTATGTTTCATCAACTACAAATTCCATGGTAGTGGCACAAAATTGTCTTAAGTGGTTCTTAGGATCTCCTTTTCCATTATATTTGTCAAGTTTTGGTATGTCCCAATGGTTAGGAAAAGGTGGCATTGGTATGCTTGGATCGAAGGGATAAGGACATATGTCTTCAATGGAGAACTTGTGAGTCAATATTTTACTGTTCTTGAGAGTATCCAATTCTTGTCGTAATGTTCTAAGCTCATCCAAAATAGGATAGTTTGTAGGTGCAGGTTTTGATGTCTTTGAAGATCACTTGTAACCAGGTTGTAGATAAAAGGGTCTATGATCTTTGATCCTACCATCGTTGTTTGTTTTGGGATTCTTAGATTCACTAGATTTAGGTTGGTCATTCATTGTGAGTAATGATATGTCAAAATCAGGAGGCATTTTGATTCCTTCATCAACAAGGGCCTTGAAGTATTGTTGTGGGTTATGTTTGACCACTTATGTAAGAAGTTTAGTGAACCTATTATCGTTAAGAGCTTCATTTATGGTGGATTGTGTTATTTCTTCACTATCGGTTTCACTTGTTTCACTAGTTGCAACACTAATGTGATCTTCCCCATCAAAGTCTTTTCCCCAAGGGTTTCCCTTCTTCTTGAAACATTTTTGCTCTTGTTCTAGGGGTCATAGGTGATTTGTTATGATTTTCAATCCAAGGTAATGTATGAGACCTAAGACTAGGATGCAAATGAAAAGGATATGATTCTAAGATGGGATATGAAAATGGTATGGTATGATATGACAAGCTAAGAATGCAAAAGCTAAAAGGAAACTCTAGGTCCAAAGTTGGTTATGATGTAAAGGCTTTACTTGTGTTATGATGGATAGACACAAGGACCAATAATCAAGAGAGGGTATGTAGGAGATGATGGACTCCAAAAGGATTTCCCTACTCAAGGATAATGGTATGTTTCCCTAACTCAAGGATGGTGAACCTCAAGTGATGCGGGTGATAGATAGCCAATAGTTTGATTTCAAGACCTAGGAAGAGTAGCCTAAGTGCAAGCTAAAGGTTTTATTTGATCAACGATGAATATGCAAAGGGCTAAATTCTTAGAACATGCAAAGGTTAGGTGAGATGGTCTTGATATGCAAAAGGGGTTGAACATGAAAGAACTAGGTGGAATGATATATGTATGCAAGGACTATGTAATGTGACCTATGTATGCAAGACTAGGAACATGCAAGAACTAGGATGAAAGGGATATGAATATGTAAGGACCATGAATATGCAAGGACTAGGTGGAATGCAAGGATTGAAAGATCAAAACTAAAGGACGATGACCCCAAGAAATCTAAGTGATAAGTTCATGTGGGATGTTTATGTTGTTGGACCTTTTGAGGTTTGCAAATTTTGAGATGTTGCAAGTTTCTAGGTGTGATGTTTGTTTGAGGTTGATTGTTTGTGTTCAGATTTGTGAATGTGGTGAATACTGTTTGAAAATCCAGAAAACACTTGACAAGCACGATGTTTTGGTGTATGCAAACGCACATGAGACAAGCACAATCCTAATAGGCCAATAGGCCAAGGGTTTGTATACTTGATATAGCCCACCGATATACCCCGGATTGGTACTAAACACCTTTCCTTCTCGAGAGCGGGTAGCTTAGAAGTTTGGTGGCACTAGCTCCCCTCCACGGCTCATTAACGTCATTCGGGCACACCAACTTCAGATTATTAGGTAGTCACTTCCCAAGAATTGCTATCTCTACTCAAGGGGATTAGTAGTGAGTGTCTCCAGGCATGATACTGTACCCTGCACTATACCAAGCAACGACTGAAAAATGGTTGGCTTCTAAAACAATAGGTGTTTAGTAAGGGCATTTTGTTCGTAGGGCATGATCCATGCGGCGAGAGTCCCCTTTCGGATCCATCTCATCGGAACCATATGCGTGATTCTTGGGCTTTCCCCAAGAATCCACTTTTATATACCGGCTGGAAGTCCCTCGGGTTCAGGGTGCTACCGGTTTGAGTTGTCCTGGGGTGAGTTCTTTTTCCCACTAGAACAAGCCCAAGTTCTAGAGTTAGTAACTGTTTCTCTTACACCCAGGATCGTCTGAAAGCGCAAGGGGAGAGGATACTTCGATTACTAAGTCTTAAAGGTTACAAAAAATAAAGTGGGTATGGTTTTCTGATCACCAAGTTTTCACAGGGTGAGAGCATAATCACCTACCACATCAAGCACAGTCAAACACCTACAAACAGAAGTTCGTTTTAGTGCACCAAAAGAAGTGTTCCTAAACTAAAAATCACAAATAGATGGTTTGAAAGATTAGTCCTTGACAAACGTATCTGCAAAATCATATGTTAGTAGTTTAGATATATGTCTTTGACTCACGAGCACTGCAAACCCACATGTTAGTAATTTCATAAATATTTTGGACCAATGAGAAAGCTGCAAAAAACTAAGTTAGAACAAGAGATTAAAAACCAAACTAAAAGTCAGTAAATAACTAAACTAGAAAATGAAGAGACTAAACTAAACTAAGAAAATGAAATTAAAGAAAACTAAAAACTAAGAGCTCAATTTTTTGTTGCTCCAAAAGAAGCAGTTTTTGAGAGCCCCACTCCAAAGCCACACACTACAAACAGAAGATTAGTAAAAAAACTTAAATGAAAATAGCAAACTAAAAGAGTTCTCAAAACTACACAAAATTTTAAGCCGTAGATATCTATGGAAAGCTAAGACATAGACCTTCAAAACCCATAAAAAGTTTTGCAAAATCCTGCAAGACAAAAGTGTTATAAACAAAAGAAAATTTCGGGTCTTAATAGCTAAATTTTAAAAAACTGTGATCACTAAAACATCCATAACTTTATCAAATCTTAACAAAATTTTAAACCATTTGATGTTCCAGAAAGCCTAGAACAAGGCCTACAAAACCCAGATAATGGTTTTAAAATATTTCATGCACCCATTTTTCTGTGCTCAAAAGAATATGACGGGATTTCATATGAATTCTTGGTTGTAACTTGCAAAATAGTTAAAATAAACAAGAAAACACACAAATTTCTCTACATTCACGTTGGGTTCACCAAATGTAAGATGGGGTTAGAAATTAAATACATAGACAAAAGTGACAGCCAACACTTCTAAGCTATAAAACCTCATCCAAACAAGAGAATACAATTATATGAAAGGAGCAAAATGAAAACAATGAAATAAAGCACTCCCCATTGAACTTGAATCACTTCTCTTGCTCTCCTTCTTGTTATGCAACTTTTCCCTCATATTTGTTGAAACACTTGTGCAAAACCTGCAAATGGTAGCAAGAAAGTTGGAGACAATTAGCTGTTAAGCTGAAAATGGAGAAGGAAGGTTGCTTTTATAGACAACCCTTCAAATGGACGGCTGAGATTAATCCTCTAGAAGGATTCCAAGATCAATGGTCCAGAATTGATGCACTAAGAATATGCTATTCTTGGAGGAATCATGATGAGATAGACATCTGCGGGACATGGGGCCTATGATCTGAGGGACATGCAGGCTATGACAGGGACATGCAAACTATGACATGAAATAATGACAGGGTATCTTTGACCAAGTGGAGGTGCATAAATAATTTATTTTAAATTATTTATTCAAAATGGAGGAAAATGACAAGTGGCAAATAAATAATTTATCCAAATTATTTATTTAGAGAAAATGACAAAAGGAACATTTAATTAAATTAATCAATTTAATTAAATGGGGAGGTGGAAATTAGATATGGATAATTAATTTGAATTATTTATCCAAAAGAGAGGAATGAAACACAATTAAATAATTTTGACAATTATTTAATTATAGAAGAATAAAAGGTCAAATAATGATTATTATTATTATCTGACTATAGATGAAAGATAAATAATTAAATTAAAAAAATGATTTATTTAATTATTGAAGAAAGGGATATATTAGTGACGCAATTAAATAATTTTAATTGATCAGGATGGAATAAAGATGAGAAGGTGAATTAATTAAATAATTAAAAATTATTTAATTAATAGAGGAATGCGGTCAAACTTAATTGAATAATTAAAGTTATTCAATTATCGAAGGACAACGACCAAGAAAAATGACGCTCGCGGACTTAGGACATTTTTCAGTGTCTACAGAAAGGTTTCAATTGTATATCCCTTTCATCCAACCAAACATTTGTATTGGCCAAGATTGGTTGAAACCTTTCTTAGATTAATATTACTTCTTTCTAAGACCACTAGATGGAAGGGAGAGGAGAAGCTGCGACTCTTTTTCTCTCATATGCAGGATTGAGAATAGTATCTTCATCCTCCATATCCTTTGGGATATCAACAAGATCTAGTTCCCTTATCGGATCCAAAGTTAACCTGCAATAATCCATTCTCCTAGTCTCTCGCTCAGTCCTAATGTCAGCCCAAATGTCCTCAACTTGATGTACATGAGAGAAAGTCATTTTGATTTGAGACTTCATGCCTCTATAATCAAAGTCAAATCTTTCTTTGTACAATTTTATTGTCACTTGCCACATTTCTGATTCAACAACCTTGGCCTTATGTGAAGTTTGAATGGAGTACCTTCATATTTCTAATGGAAAGTTGAATCCTAGCTTATGGGATTCCATCTATTTACTACATGAACCACAATAATCTACCTCCATAACTCCACTAGAACAATTTTTTCAGTAGGATAATGAGGAAACATATATGGATAGCCAACAAAACATCCAACTCTTAAATAAGTAAAATTCTGAAATTGCAAATAAAGGTAGCCATATTTGTTGACAATCTTCCATGCTTCATCAAATACTCTTTTATTCTCCAGTTTAGGGTCAAAGGCACACACGAGTGGTGCAAATAAGGCATCATTTACCCTTCTAAAATGTTTGACACTTCCCTTGAGGGTGATTTGCAGGAAATAGTTGTAAACTTGTGTAACCTTCATGTCTCCCTCAGTAGTCAGACTTGGAAAATTCCTCATGGACGCTACAACATAGACCAAATATGAAGTCATGTAAAACTTGTGTGTTGTAAGCACTTGGGTCAACTGCTCATGGAGGGAATTGCTAATTTCCTCACCCCAAAATATTTGTTGCTTCCCTTTCAAAATAATATTGATGTACACGAAAATCTAGTCCTCAAAGGTAAATGAAGTAGGTAAACCATGTACTCTGCTAAGAAGAGTAATGAGGTCATTTACCTCTTCTATGAACTCACTACAAGGAGGATTCTTAGGCCACCTCATGACACTTGGTCTAGGAGCCTTCAACCATTTACTGTTGATCATCATCTTAGCAAAATCAGGATCTTTATCATATTTTTCCTGTGTCGATGCCTTGGAAATCTCTACATATGTGTTAGCCCCTAGGCACATGAATAATTTATCAAATAAATTTGCATCTAAATCCATCACCACATTCCCATTTGAATCATGGAAATTTTTTTCATCCTTGTTGTAGTGAGAAGCAAATTGTAGTACAAATTTAGGATTTTGAGCAGCTACCAAAAAGGAAGCCACAAGGTGTATGTTACTATGATTAATTGACTTCATCCCATTGTCTGCAGGTTGTTTCTTAGTTCTCTCAACAAACTCAAACATGTCCACATGAACGATCTATGTATCTTTGATTTCATCCACATTTGAAAAAACTATTGTAGGAGGAAGCACACCTTGGTATTTGTACTTCACTTTCCCCTTGGAAGGATACAGATTTGACATTGGGAGAAGAATGGACTTGTAAGAGTGCAAATGCAAGACAACCTCAAAAAACATGCACAAAGAGTTGCATGATAAGATTATCATTTATAGATGTTAGGAAAAATTTGCATTTAGGAAATAGCAACCAAGGTTGAAACAAAATGATTGCATGGAAACTAGGGTTTAAGAGCAATTAGTGTGAAAAATGGAGTGCAAAGGGCTAACTTGGAAAAGCGGGAAAATTTTTAGTGTTGGAGAAAATTTTGACAAAAATGGATATATGTGTTGGTGATTAATGAGATTGTAAGTGGAAATGGTCTTTGCGAAAAGTTGTAAAATTGTTTAAAATTAACGATGTTACAAGGGGGTAGATCTCTTTGTTGTAAAATCGACAAAAATCACATGTATGTGGAAATTGAAGTCTTTGATTCACAAAGACACTATTCTCACCAACTTACTCAATGATATACAATCTGCACGTGAACTTGGTGAAGAACATGAATTGCAGCTTATTAACAAAATTGAAGAAATTTCATGCGAGTTGTGAGATGATAGTCAGAAATTATTTCCCCCAGATAATGTTGTTCAATAGTTTGTTAACATGATTTAGAAGGAATTTGAAGACCAGGTTTTTTTAGTGCCTCTAATGGATCGAATCTTTGATCTTCAATTAACTTTGGAGAACCTGAAACAATACCTTGGGTGACATAAAAAAGCCTACAATACTATTAGAGATTCAGTATTAAGAGCTCGTGGCATCATCAAACATACTTGAGTGTCAGATAATAAAGTCCAGACAGTTTTGAAGAAGCGTGATGATTTCCTAATGAAGGATGTTGAAGAAGGTTGATCATGCTTTAGTTTAGATTTCAAAGTTTTTGTCATTTACAAGTTTTTGTAGTTAGTCGAAGACAATTTACATGTCATTTATCATTTGTAAAATTGTAAATACATGTAACAACAATTAATTCCTCCAATAATTTTGGACTCCAAAGTTGAATAAGTCAAATTAGTTAGAATTTTCCTAGATTAGATCTTTTTCTCTCATCTACAAATATGAGAGAGCTCTTTTGTAATTTTTACCTTTAATCAATTGTAATGAAGTGCTACCCAAATTGAGAATCAACTTTGAGACTTTGAGTTTAAAATACAAATCAATTCCAATTAATAAAGAAGGCAATTTTGGTATCAAAATTTGTGTTGAATTGAATTTTTATGAATAAGGATGTTCTTATGTCATTCTTATTGAATTCTTTTATGTTGATTGGATAATTGATGTTTCTATATTGAGATTGGAGGATGCTCAGGATAGGTTAGATGAGCTTTTTTTTATATTATTTACTTGAGATTGTGTTTGTTGAAGGCATTTCTTGGTGGAGAATTATTAATACTTTTATCTTGTAGTTTTTTACTTCATGTATCAGTGGTATTATCAGTTGATAGACTTTGTGCTCTAATTGGTGATACAAATATTCTTAAAATATTTCTGGAGGATAATTTGAAGACTTTGTGCTTGGGATTATTCACTTGGTGCATGAATCCTTTTGTGGCGAGAATTGAAATATTTTGTGCTCCAATTTACATCACTGGTTATTGAAGAACTCTCACTGAGGATGGCGAAAAGACTTTGTGCTTTCGTGCATTTTTCAATTACATATCTTTAGTTATACTGGTATTCTTGGGTTATGCTTATGTTTAATTGAGAATATTGGGAATTACTGCTTAGGTTAATACTTAGAATTGTAATTCATTGCAAAGTATCAGCATGGAACATTGTAAATGCATTTTCTCAAATAAGAGAAAATCACGAATGTAACACACCCCTCATGGTTAGAGTTTGCATAAATATTGTAAAGTATAGCATAGTTTAATTTTGTTCCAATAAGCAGTAAAAAGGGATCCTCCCCTTTCTGAGAGGGGAGATTTATCTCATCATAGCTATGGCTGAAATTCACATTTTGTAATCTGTAAAGGGATTACAAAATATTCACCTAATAAATGTGAAGTCCGACATGCTACAAGTTTCATAGTTTCTTGTTTATGGCTGACCTAACTTGTATTTGCAAAGTGTGTGGATGATGTTTATATAAGATCAAAGGTGTGAAGATAGTTTGGGACCAGGTTAAGCGTGTGTTGGAATTTGCAAGGCATGTTCCTCTTCCTAGTGTTGCATGTAGTCTTTTAGGTCTTTCCCTCTACACGTTTCATGTTGATTTATTTATCCTTGGTTGACTTGGAGATATAATATGTTTGTTATTATAGGTCAACATGAAATTTATTCAATGTAATATCATGTATAACTTGTAAACCTAGTTGATCTAGGTTGATGTAATATGGAATGATGATAATTGTGTAAGTGATTGAAGGATGAAGAGAAGTTGAGGCAGATCCAACCCAGTTTTATCTTGATCATATCTCTATGACATAAGGGAAGTGAAGAAGTGTGCTTTATTGTTTGTTGGAGGCAATGAGCCGAAGGAAAAACGTCTTAATTTTTGAAAGCAATGAGCTAGTAGGTAGATGAGAAGACATTTGTAGAGGTTGCAAAGAAGAATTGCAATCATCAAAAAAGATTGAGCTTAATTCCCAATTTCAGATAGTGGAAGGATTGTCATTCTATAATCATTCTTTAGTGTGTGCTCAAATTAGGGGGTTGTAGTTTCCTTAGGAGTGACCCTAAAACTATAATAAGGGAATTGTAGCTTCCTTGGATTGTATCCCTAAAACAAAGTTGTAAATGTTGCTCATATTGTGAGGCTGGATTAGGCTAGTAGCTCCTAGCAAATTTTCTCACTATGGTTTTCCCCTGTGGGGTTTTCGATGTATATCTAGTATTGTGTTGTGCTGTGCATTATCTTCTTCTCTTATGTTCTTGCATATGCAGTAGAGTTTAAAGTATATTTTTGGTTAAAAAAGTGTGAAATTTTATAGAATATTGATTCACCCGCCTCTCAATATTCTAGTGTGTTCAACACTAACAGCCTTTACTTATCTAATTTTTTCAATTTCATTAATATTTCTTGTAAATATTTATCCTCATTCAACCATGAATTAGTATCCAATCTTAAATTAAGTGCAATATATTACACAAGTAATGATTTATCAGTTCCATCTACTAACTCAAATGAGAAAAAAATAGTTAGTCTTTTGTAATTTATTCTAGAAGCCCATAAAATTGTTAATAATTTGATGTCCCAATTTGTGATGCTTTTATTGCATATTTTAATAAGTGTTGTTTTTATAATATTATTTTAAGCCTCACTTTCTCCATTTTGTTGAGGGTAGTAGGGACTACTTTTGTTGTGAGTAATCTTAAAGGTATCTAAAAGCTTCAAATGGTATCTAACAACATCTAATGGTGCATGAAGAAGTACTAACAAATGAAAAAAGGGTGTGCAAACAAAAGGCACACTTGCATGAAGGTAGACAAGGTTGTGATTGCAAATAAGAATCTCACACAACAAACCCCACATGGAGCTTCATAAAGTAATGTAGGTACAATAATGGCACAACATGATGTGCAATATCCCAAAAATATATGTACAATGTTGAGACACTATTTCAGTGAGTTTACATATGAGAAATGCTTACAACTTGAGTATAGTTCAATACACCAAATGTATCCCTCTTATACAAATAAGATCACCAAATTTTACAGTTATGCCAAATTATAAGCCAAAGTAAAAATACAAATGTTTGAATTTTTTACTTTTGGTACAAAATGTAGAAAATCTACATGGATGACTATGTAGAACACTGTAATACCTTTCCAATGCCTATTGGAACTTGAAGAAAAAAACTCATAGGCACAAGTTTATGGCTTGATGATCAGAAAAGAGGAATATTTGGCTTTCTTCATGTCTTCAAAGAACTAGACTTATTTAAAATGCATAAAATATAACTTCTCTTCACATGCAGTAACATGTAAGCACATGCAAGCAACATGCAAGTCACATGCAAGTACATGAAAGCACATGAAACTTAAATGCAACTACATATAACTTACATGCAAGTAAATGAAACTTACATGCAAATACATGCAACTTACATGCAAGTACATGCAACTTACATACAAGTACATGCAACTAAAAAAGAATCTATGTTGATTTAGCAAAATGGGAGGCTTCTCTGACTTTCTCGACTGCATTGAACACGATGGTGAGTCCATATTTAATCCAAGAGGCTACAAAACTATTACACCCTGTATGTTATTACCTATTTACTATTACCTTATTTAGTTAAAATGCTTTAATATATATGAATGTGTTTTGTATAGGAATCTTGATGGAAATATGATGAATGAATGATTCAATTTAATGTTTTATAATGATTTTGAAAGTCAAATATATGATGCATATGAATGTATTGCTATCGGCTAACTACTATTATGATGTACTAAGTTGAATGCAAGAATAAGTTCAAACCTTCATAAGAGAGGGGAAGTATCACTCAAGAGAAGAACTTGGTTGGGTAACCCTTAACGAGCCTAACTGAAAATACACACACTCACACCCTAGTTGGTCTAGGATTAAGTCAAGTCAGTGTGGGTAAGAGGTAAGTGATCTTCAGTTTTAGTTATGAATGTTTATATTGGTTTACAATCTTATTTTATGAATGTTTGGATTGGGGAATGTGATTAAGTCTTTATGTCGATTGAAATTCCTTCCACGTTTGCTTATATTTATAATGATGAGATATATACATAAAATGTATGCAT
Source organism: Sequoia sempervirens (assembly GCA_007258455.2). Taxonomy (NCBI): domain Eukaryota; kingdom Viridiplantae; phylum Streptophyta; class Pinopsida; order Cupressales; family Cupressaceae; genus Sequoia; species Sequoia sempervirens. The sequence goes on along the minus strand of VDFB02271358.1, from coordinate 253,104,474 downwards.
ATGTATATATGTATGCATCTACGATAAACTCATACATGAGTAAATGTACGCATGAGTATACGTAGATAGATGTATCTACACATGCTCATGGATGGACTACCCATATGCATGTGAATATCAATTGGACAGAGGTGATATATATATACACTTAGTGCATATATGTCAATCGATATAAATGAGAGTATATGTGTTTATATAGATATATTAAAATAATGCTATTTATATATGTATATTAATAAAATAATATATGTTTGTACATATATATTAATTAATATATTTATATATTTATGTATATATATATATGATTTTTATTTCAATATATGTTTATATATTTATTAATTGACAACTAATGCATTTGATAATCTTGAGAAAATAAATATATATATATAATGAAAAGTGTTTGAAATATAAAGCGCATTGTAATAGCACTAAAGTTGATATGAATAAAGCAATTTAAATAATGCTTATGTACATTATAGTGTTGCCTCATATGTAAATGCATTGCTAAGTTTATAATCTATACATGAAACAAAGTGAGACCAAGTCAAATACCCACGCATGGAAGTAGGCATAAATTTTATATGCAAGAAAGAGAATGAATGCAACTTTGAATGGGTAGAATAAGTCATTGACTGTGCTATCATTTGGGGCACTAAAACATGAAAATGTGGTGCTAAACCTTTAGCATGTGGAAACAAATAAGAAGTCTTAAACCTTTGGATATGCATAAACCCAATCAATGTAAAGTTGGCAGCAATATAAGAAGATAGTCAACTTGCAAACCAAGTAGGAAACCTGCTAAAAAGCATTATTGTCCCTTGACTCAGTAAAAGAGTCATGTTGTCTCTTAAAACAAGTCAACTCAACCATTGGAAATGTGAGAATTGTCATGTGTTGCAAATCTGAGAGTTAATTAGTTGGGTTATTGCATGAGAGTAGAACGGTGGTGAGATTGTTAGCTTGTCTGTAGCCTTTGGTTGCTTAAATTTTAGTATATAGAGAGGTGATCTCTCTACCATTTGTTACACTTTTCATTCTAATTACTCCATGTTATTATGTTGCATTTTATGTGTAAGTGAGTTGAGAGCTTGAGAGTTAGTGAGTTGCTTTGTTATTTTGCATTAGTATTTGTTGAGAGATTCGGTAAGAGGCTAGAAGTGGGAATTGGGTTGATCTTAGAGGTATTGGCAAGCAAGCTTGAGGAATTAAGCTAGGAAGGAAGGATTATCATTTGGAGCTTTTATACAGGCATGTTGATTTCTATTCCTTTATTATTTATGTTGGAAAGGCTATTTAATCATGTTGGCTATGTTTGGAAAGGAAAGATTTTAAATGTGTGTTATAATGCTTGGATATGCTTGTGTGTTTCTTGGTTGATTCTTGTAATTGTGAATCCTTACAATTTAGTTTATACTTACCTATATTGGAATTTATATGAATGTGATTTATTTATACTTTTCGTAGATTGTCATTACTATACGTAGTTTTTCAATACTATATGTATTTAGTAGGAGATAGAAGTTTCTTTAAGTCTTTTTAGTAGCAATGTCATTTTATCATGGGATATTAGTTTTGTTATTCCTGGGGTTAGAATAGTCCATGGGAAAGGGGGTAACCTAAGTATAG
>VDFB02271358.1:253078437-253102748 GCA_007258455.2 Sequoia sempervirens | reverse complement strand
TCTCACCGACATGGAGGGGGGATGCGCATTTAATGCCTCATTGACTTCATTCCAAAGTGCTTCTAGGGCTGACGTGTCCAGGCGCCGACTCATTTTTTGTAGAAACCCTAGGGCAGGGGCCGACACTCTTTGGTTGTATATATGACATTTTTGCCTTTTTTAAAAGGAGTTCTTGGTTAGGAGATTGCTGAAAGAGCATTATTCAGACTTTGTAACTCATTTTTATGAATACTATAGATCTATAACACAAAGACTCCTTATTTTCTCAATAGAAAGTCATTTCCTTCACATATTTTCTTTGTTGTTTTAGTGACTGGTTGTGAGTTGCATGATAAATTTTTTGTGTGATCCTTTATTTTATTAGATTCCTTCAGTACTGGATGCAAAGAATATTATGTCACAAAGCTGGTTTATGTTAGTGATCTCTTTCTATTGTGCATATATCTATGAAAACATCTTTGTTTTCCTTGTGTTAAGCATTAGAACAGTCGAAACCTTACATAGACTTGTTTTTATAAACATAAATCTCTGTATTGTGAGATTGTTTAGCTCTATTGAGATTTTCTGTGAGTTTTCATGATTAAGTTATTTTTTATTTTTTGGTGTATCACCCGTTAGTGTTAGGTTTTAAATTTCAAGCATATCCTTCTTACTCTTTTCCTTATCATGTTTTAGTATTTCCAAGTTATCTTAAGGGGAAACAACCCATAATATGGAGGTCCACTTCATTTTTAGGTCACCCACAACCTCAAGTGTTCCCATGTGTCAATAGGTTGCTACAATTGATAGCTTAGAAGGGTGCACACCTTATTTGATAACAAAGTAGAATCGTCACTTATTTAGTTGCTGATTTAGTCATTGATTGTTGTAATCTAGTCACTTATTTATTCATTTTTTTTATTCACTGATATTTAGTCATTGATTGTTGTTAACTGGTCACTTATTTAGTCATTTTTATTCACTATTCATTGATTTCTATCAATTGGTAGTATATTTAGTCAATTTCATTTATTTCTATCAATTGGTAGTATATTTAGTCAATTTGATTATTAATTGATATCAATTAGTAGTATAGTTAGTCATTTTAATTGACTGATATTTGAGGATTTAAGCATAAAACATAGAAATATGCATCAATCATCAATTGCACACAATAAGACAGCCATTAAGAAGGAAAAATCAGTGAACTTTATTAATAAAAGAAAGGTGTTCTAATTACAGCTTAGAAATAGAGTATTACAATTGTTATTTTTAGTCACAAGACTAAAAATTTGAGTTACAATATTGCACATAAATGATTGCAAGAAAGAAACTTCTCCAAAAAACTTTTGAAATGATGGAAACACATACTTGAAGCCCTTCAATGCGAGAACATGCCCCTTTCATCTCTTAAAACTTCTACAACATGGGCAATCTTCCTAGAGCAAGATGTAACATGTAGAATCCAAGAAAGAGAGTTTTGATCATGTCCCATATATGAAGCTCTCTCCTTCAATGCAGTAAACAATAACCCAGCTAGAATCTTTCCTCCTTTATATGCAACGTGCCATATGATATGAGCAACAAGGTGTTTCCTTTTCCACTATGAATGAAGCTATGCCTCAATACAACCAACAAAATTACTATTAGTCTCAATTCAGAAAGAATAAAAGTGCATTGTATATTGCAAGTTTACAAAAGTCCAAACACGGCAGAAAGATAAATCAATTAAAAAATCATAGCCTTGTCAACAAATGCCTTAAACAAAGTATTCAACATAGGCCTGAAATATGTATATTGAACCCTTGATTTCAGAACCTTGTTCAAAGTTTAAGAAAGGTGATATGCTCATATTATAGAATGAATTTGAAATTATAGAATGAAGGATATCAACACTAACCAGACTGGAACAACATTATCAACAGAAATTTCCCAGAAACCAAGCCCAAGAATGCCATCAAACTTAATTAGACAACAAAAATGTCAACCCTGGTTCATGTGTTGTCTGAGTAAAGACCTGCACCATGGAAGAATCCATTTATACATAAATTCCAAATTAAGTTGATGAGAAAAGATCTTTGATATCCAATTGGGAAGCCTTAACATCCAAAAATTACCAATCTAATGTTTCACAACAAGTTTCCAAACTGTGACATCATCTTTACTTAAGAAACTGGATATTGATCCACTGCCATATTGAATCTCACAGGATTCTCCTTCACAAACAAAAAATGATATATATTATTTTTTTACCAAATTCCTTAATATCCCCATGTAAGTAGACTAAACTAAGTGAGGTTGAGGGTTTGAAGTAGAGTACCATCTTCTTGGTATGTGCTTGAATTTGATGACTTGTATCTTGAATGAAAATAGCAAGCTAGTTGCACTGTAAAATCATTGTTACAAAAATAACCACAAAATCCTCTTTAATTAAAATAATCCTTCTAGATATTTCAGTTAATTTCTAAGAGAGCTAATTTCGATATCCAAACAACCATCAATCTATTTAATGTATATAATTTCCTAGAATTCACAATTTGAATGTAATGAAACTAACCATAATTACCAAAGATTTGACACCAAAATGTAGTACAAAATGAGTTATTTGACAAAATGCCTCAAAGAGATGTCATCTCATGGAATGAAATGATATGATTACAAAATGTGCACAAAATAGATTTTTCAAGGAAGCTCTCAAAATCATTGAATTAATGAAGCACTCTAGAATACTGACATTGTAAGCTTTGCTTGTGTTCTAGATGAATGTAGTCATGCAGGTTTAGTGGATGAGGGTTGCACATACTTCAAACGTTAGTAACCCTTATTGCATTACATATATAGTTGGTCATTAGGTGTGCATGGTTGACCTTCATGCCCGTGTTGGCTATCTTGAGGACACCCTAAACATTATTACTGAGATGCTAGATAAACCTTTGGTTCCTGTGGATCATATATGAATATAGGTTGAGTATTCTAGCAACACTACTTTTTTAGTTGGATCCTAAAAATGTTGCAACTTATGTTCTTCTCTAAAAAATTTGTGTAGAAGCGGGCAGGTGTGATGAGGCTCAAATAGTAAGGAGATTGATGAAAGATAGAGGAATTAAAAAGACACCTGCATGTAGTTGGATTGAAGGGCATAAAATGGTACATGCTTTTTGTGTAGGAGATAGATCACATCCACAAACATAGGAGATCTATGCAAAATTGGAGAAATTGGCTTGGCAAATGAAGGCATTAGGGTATTTCTAGATTCAAGACTTATACTCAATGTTGTGAAATAGAAGAAAAAAGAATCATTTATTTGCCACCATAGTGAAAATTTAGCAATTGCATTTGGTTTGTTAAACATGGCCCTTGGTACAACTATTAGAGTTTTTAAGAACCTTCGAGTATGTTTTGATTTTCACACTGCATCTAAATTCATCTCCAAGATTGTTGCAAGAGAAATTGTTCTAAGATATGTGAACCATTTCCATCATTTTAAATAGGGAAAATGTTCTTGTGGAGAATATTGGTGATGCTAAATGAAACAATCTGAAAAATAGACTTACACTATAATAATGTGCACTACATCAGATATCCAATAATAACGAAGGGACATCCATCAAAGAATAATAGCAGGGATTTTTTTTGTCATGTGTTGTAGTTACAAGTGCCCTGGTAGACATACATGAAAATGTGGAAGCAATATACACAAGGCAAGCAAACTGTTTCAAAAAAATGCCTCAAAGATATGCGATATTTATTTTTTATAGTTTAACTGTGATACCGCACCATTTTGGAATGATCCTTGCGGTGATGCAGGATGTTACCATTGCACCGCACCATTATTGCTCGGCCTTCGCAGTAATACGGGATGTTACCACTACACCACACTGTTATTGTTCGGCCTTTACGGTAATGCAAGATGTTACCGCTACACCGCATTGTGTCTTCTTGGCTCTTGCAGGGATGCGGGAGAAGTATTTGAGTTACCGCCATACCGCACATTTATTACTCAGCCTTCATAGTAATGCGGGATGTTACCACTACAGTGTCTTCTTGGCTCTTGTGGTATGGTGGTATTATGAAACTTGTCATAATAGTCTTATGAAACTTGTCACGACCATCTACTACCTTGACACAACAGTCTTATGAAACTTGTCAATATTTATGGGCACCTTTTAAATTACATTCAGATCTATAAGGAAACTATCCTATAAGGATGGCAGTCCCAAGAAACATGGCGATGGTTACACCAATAAATAGTTAACTAGAAACCATGAATTTTCAATGCATAATGGAGAATATACAGAGAGTTAAGTCAATGAGCAAACATCCTTGGAGAATTGTCATCAAAAGTATGACAATCTAAGAGTTCGTGGTAGAAAATCATATACCCTCAAAGACCTAATAATCATAATAGACCTAGTGATAGCTTTCAGAGTCATAAGAATAAATTCATAAGAGAATAGATGCAAGAGCATGAAAAGAAACTGAGATGGAAAGGTAGTTGGTAGAGTTGAAGAATTGGACCTGTAGTGAGAAAGTAGGGAGAACAAAGTAATTTACAGTCAAGAGCATCATGGCAGTTTCTCAGGTGACCATATTTGGGCAAGGAGAGAACTTAGTGACAACATTACCATCAAAACAATAAGGATACTCAAAACCCTACCAAACCCTAGGGCCTTTATCATCACCTTGTAGAGATCTCAAACATGCATGAAAATATTTCACAGAGACTAAAATCTCATTGTATCTTGATGAAAGTAGTGACCTTAATGGTCAGTCACTAACAACCATGATTTTAAAACATGCTATTTTGCTTATGGAGGCAGTGTTTTAAGCAAGGTCGTGAGTTGTGGTTTGGAACAATGGCAGGTATGAAGGACTTGCTTTATATGCATACTATGCAGTCTAGGTTAAGACAACATTCTTAGAAGAGATTGAAGGTGGGTTATGGAACTCAAGGGTTACCATGATAAGGATTAAAGCAAAGATTGAGATCTATTTAAAAGCCACTGCCATGAAGATAGTAAAGATGTCACAAGCAAAACCCTAGTAGCTGGAGTAATGAATACAGTGCCAAAGAGGATAGTGTGCTAGGGTAGATTTAGGAGATCTCCATATTATCTAATCACAGGAAAATACATTATTTATTTATTTTTTAAAAAGAAATCATTCTAAACCATATAAAGGATACATTGATACTTCAAAAGCACCTGATTTATTTTTTGAAATTAAAAGAAATCATTCTAAAACCTAGATAGGATACTTTGATACTTCAAAAGCATCTAAAGGAATTTGAGATTATGCAAATATATGTCAATTAAATACTTGGATTACAGACAGTAGTGCAAACAATTTAACCCTTGTTGAGTAGAGCGGGAATAAAATAAGCAGCAATGAATCCTATGCCTCATGCCACACACATCTCCTTACCGTTCTCTATCATTCTTTACTGAAACACTTCTCCATTTTGGAAGGCTACGCCTGAAAATAATGTTTCGACGAAGGTTTTAGAGTATGTTTATTAAAAGGAAAACTCCATTTTGGTGGGCTACGCCTGAAAATAAGATTTCGACGAAAGTTTTAGGGTATGTTTATTAAAGTTTTAGAGTATTTTGGCGGGCTATATTCTTGATTCCCTAAATGATTTATTCAAATAGATTGTGACTAAATAAATGACTAACTATTTAGTCATTTTTATTTGTGTGACTAAATAATATTTAGTCAACAACCAAATTAGTCATTTATTTACTCATTTATAGCTGAGTTGCAAAAATTTAGTAGAATTTAGTCATTTTTAGTTGTTGTGACTAAAATTTTTAGTCACGTAGTCATTTATTTGCCAAATTCTACCAGTGTCCTGCCTCCGAAAGTACAGAAGTAGGCAGACCCTCTAATGATCATAGTTAATGTTAATAAAATTGGGAGTAGATGTACTCTCATTGGCATTGGTTCGGTGCTCAATGTATGTAGCATTGATCTATTGCCTAAGATTAATATTGATTCTTCCTCTCTAGCTACTTCTTCTCTTGTTATTCGTGGGTTTGATAATGTTGGTCAGCAACCTTTAAGCATGATAGTCTTTCCTTTAAGGATAGGACCCATTACTGTACCCACTCGCGTATATGTTATGTTAAAAAAGTTACCATATAGCCTTCTTCTCGATAGACCGTGGATCCATGCTATGGGTGCAGTCTCGTCTACCTTGCATAAATCTTTTAAGTTCATTTGTAACAATCAAGTATTCATAGTCAAGGATAACTCGATGCTATACACTTATGTGAGATGACAGCTTCTAGTCAAGCTTCGATTGTGCTTACTCTTATCCCTTCAATGTCTTCTAATGTATTGATGTCTACTCCAACAATATCTATTACAAAGCATACACTTGAGGTAGATGTCCCTAAAGAAGATCCTTCTGAAGCAAGAAATCTTAAGTCTGCTCCTTCTACCTCTTCTCAAGAGAATGCATGTCTTGGTGATGATTGGGGTACTCTATACTTTATAGAATCCTTCATTGGAGAATATAAAGTCGACCCGATCCACTTAGTCCTTTTGATAACATCATCCAAACCCGCTATCAAAGATGGTTATTCTTCTGTATCATGGGATAATGGGAACACAAATTGCAATGTTCTTAATGTTGATCCTTCCCATTCTGAGGAAGATGACCACACTTTTGTTAAAGAAGCCAATGATGGAAATCCTGTCAAAAAGGCTAATGGTGATCCTGTAGAGGAGTATGATCCCTATTGTTGGAATAATGCTCTCTGTGAAGATCCTCCTCCTCAATATTCGCAAACACCTTATGACCCTGGCTTTAACATTGTCTCTAAATATGGATATGGGTGTAAAGGTTGCAGGCATAACAAACAAGGCATTCAAGTCCCTATAGAATGTGCACCTCGTAAGTGTAATTTGGGGCTTGGTTGCTTGAATGAACAATCTAAATGAAAAACCACAGTTGAATGTCAACATGATTTCTGCTCAACCTCATTCTCTTCATCCGCCATTATCTGCTATCTTCATGTCTTCTTCTTGTGATCATTAAAACTCTTCCTCACAAGAGAAAGGGTTGATTCTTGCTCCTCATTCTTTATTTGAGCAAGAGTGTATTTTGTTGAGGTTTCTGAAATCCCACTTAATTACTCTTCCTCCTCCTACACATAAGAAATTTCATAAGCATGATAAAGAAAAACATTCTTTATGTGCATACCATTGAGTGCTTGGCCATTCCACTAGTGAATGTAAGGCCTTGAAGGATACAATACAACAACTTCGTGATTCTGATGTCATCACTCTTCCATTTTTTTGATGTGCCTCTTTCTTTTCTTTGCATGACAAGTGATATCGAGGTCTACCTCTATCTTTTCCATTTTAAGCATTTTCTCATGAGATTCTCACACCTCCCTTCAATAGTATCTCGCATGGTTCTCCTCCCATGTATGTTGGGGGGGAAGTGATAACTTGTTATGGAGATGTGTGCCCTTCTTAAGGACCCCCTCTCCTCTCTCTATCTTTCAATTGGAGCGTTCCTTTGAATGAGCTCTTTGCATCTTGAATGGTTCCCTATCAAAAGAACCCCCTTTGAGAGCTTCTTTGCATCAAGCTTGCCTTGCAAGGTTGAGCACCTGTAAGGGCCTATCAGACTCTTTGGAGCCTCCCACATTTGGCTTCCTTCAGGACCGAGCACCTAGGGGTGCCTCCTTGCAAGTCCAAGGACCTATAAAGTGCTTTCATCCTGTGGGATCGATTTATTCAAATTCATAGGTCTGAGGTCCTACAGAGCTTTTTTTCACCTTCTGTAGGTCTAAGGTCTTGCGGAAATTTTGTTCACCTTCCGTAGGTCTAAGGGCTACAAATATTTTTTCCACCTTTTGTAGGTCTGAGGGCATGTGGTGCATTTGTTCAAATCCCCACAGGACCAAGTACTTGTGGGGCCATCTCTCTCTTCTCTTCTCAATTGTGTATGCCAAATCGAAGACTTGCATCTTCTTCATCCTGAGTATATACCTCTTTCTCTCTTTAAAATTGGTTGTTTCCCTGACTTTTGGGTGCATTCTTCTCTTGAAGCAATCGATCCTTACATTCTTCTCTCTATTTAAGAACTCTTTTGTGTTATTTCTTAATTTGGGGATGACGCATAGTATCGAGACAACCTTCTACATCAAGGTCTCTTTCACTTTGCTGACTCAAATCCTTTAGTTTTTTGTGTGCCTATGTGTATGTGTTCTTTTATGTTCTAACCCACGATGTAATGGATTCTTATGTTCTAACATTGTTGTCTTGTGTAGATCTCTCTTATCTAATGCATTTTTTTTGTAGGTCTTCAGCTTGGGGGCATGCATTTGTTTTATATGTTGTCACACCTCATCTTGTTGTTACTAATTTACTTTTACCTTCATGGGTAAATAGGATGGTAAATGCAATCATGATTTTGATATGTTTGTAAAATAAATGGAATACTGAAATAGGTATTAAGGTATTATTTCATTGGAAGAGTAATTATGTTTACAAATTGATGATGAACATGTATTACTATATGAATATGCTTAAGTTTTATGATGCATATGGATTTATTGTGAACATATAACTACCATTGAAAATGTGCTAAGCTGGTTGCAAGGACAGGTTCAATCCTCTGAAAGGGAGGGAAGTATTATTTGTCACCTAGATTTTCACCCTGTTGAACTTGATGTTCAACACCTCAGTGTAACATGGGAAGACCTCTAAAGATGTGGGTTTCTTGTAAACAAAGGTCAACCTCCGGAGAAGGCCGACTTCCTTTGTGCTATCACCTAAAACTATTGATTTTGAAAGGAAAAGGGAGAAGGAGAATGCTTTAAAATTAAAACTAAACCCTATGGTGATGCACCTAAATGTTACTTGGATTTGAAACCAGACTTCATACACTTGCTTGCAATGACTGAAGATAAATTTGCACAACTCATACGTATATATTTACCTTGCTTTGCTGGTAATATTTTGTGAAATCAACAGCATAACTACTTTGATATGGCAGATTAGAAGGTATATAGATAGCATTTCCGTGAAATGATGAATGGTAAGACATATTACCATAAAATCAACACTTAGCCTGCTGAAACCAATTACGTTGGGCATGGAGTCACCAGATATGCAGATTTCAACCTCTAAGGTATGAAAATTGTTGATTGCATATCAAAATCAGCAATAAGATATATCTTCTTTCAACTATCTGATTCGACGGTCCCACCAGGCATGCCAAAACTGTTGTCACTTGGATTTTGCACCCTGTTGAATGTAATATTCAACAATCCAGTGCAACATGGGAAGACCTCTAAAGCTATGGTTTCTTGTAAACAGAGGTCAACCTCCGGAAAAGCCCAGGCTTCCTTTGTGCTATCACCTAAAACTACTGATTTTGAAAGGCAAAGGGAGAAGGAGAATGCTGTAAAATTAAATCTAAACCCTATGGTGATGCACTTAAACGTTACTTGGATTTGAAACCAGACTTCATACACTTGCTTGCAATGACTGAAGATAAATTTGCACAACTCACTTCTGTATATATTTTTGCAAAAGTGTTTCACAAATAGGTTCTAGTGCTAAGATTCCTAGAAGGAAAGTTAATTTCACATCTAAAATTCTTTTTACATCTTTTGACACAATTTGTAACCTACAAAAACATGCTTTCTGCATAAAGGTTCTAAAATCTGAGACCAAGCTCAAAGGAAATAAACATTACCTCACTAAAAGCTTGATCAATCATCTAACTGAACACAAAAATGCAAAGAGAAAGTAGGCAAGAGCTTCAAATCAATAATAATCAAGGTCTTTATTGAATTTCATCTCCAAAAATGAGTTACAAAAGTTTGCTAATTTGAGAGAGGACTGCAAAAGTCACAAACTTTTGAAAAGCATCAGAAGAACTCCTTTACAAAGAGGCAAAAATGCCTTATATACAAAAAGACGTCGGCCCCTCTGGGCTTACAAAAAAAATCGCGTTCATAAAGATGCATATGATCTTTTAAATGAAATTAATTTTGCATCTGATTGCATCCTCATGTCCATCTTGGTGACAGATCGCCCTTAGGGGAAGCCTTAAGATCTTTTGCAGCATTAACTTTTGGTCCTCATGTCCATCTTCAAATCTCCTTGCCGAGCTGCCTTGAATTCTTATGAGTGTTACCATAAATGTAGATCGACTCTTCTGCCAGCAGCGATCCCAGGTGTCACAGACTTGAGGCTTTCTCCTTTCTGCCAGCTTTCTTCTTGCTCCGACTCATACGCAAGTTGACCTATGCAGAGCTTGGTCTTTGGTCTCCCTCACAGATTTAACTTCTGAGCGCCACCACTTTGTATATCAGGAGTTGATCCATCCACTTTATTCATAGAGCAAATCCATATCATTTTATTTCGTTGATCTTCTTTGCCGGGGTGGTCAATCAGTCAAATGGACAATGGTTCATCTTTGGCTCCCTCTGATTGGTTGAACTCACTCCACATAGATTCCCAAGCGTCAGAGGTCCTCCATCAGGATCGCATGTCGGCGAGACACTAATCATGTCTCCCCGATGCGAATACACCTCGTAGCAGCTATCGTAAGACCTCACAACCGTCGGCAAGACTTCATAGTGAATGCAAAAGTCATACCGATATCCTCTTGTGAACAAACGTCCGGTGTGACATTGTCGGGTCGGTGAGACATTATGCCGAAGCTATCTTGTTTCGGTGAGACTTTCATCCTTCGGCAAGACCTCATGTCGAACTCAAAACATTTCACCGAGACCTCCAAAGATGTCGGAGACTTCTAAAAACCCATGGCGATTTAAAATGTCTGGCCGACTGAGACTTTTCAAAAAATAAATAGAACCCCTACTAGTCGGCGAGACATCTGGAAGGTCTTGGCGACTTTCTCCTTAGAGGATTTTTATGCCAAACTTGACTGAGGCAAGCTTTCCAACTGATTTCCTTGTCACCTAGCATTAGATGCATGATTTAATCTTGCACAACAATGTGCCCATTTGGCCTTTATGAACACTTGAAACATAGATTTCCCAATTGATTTAGCCATAGGTGAAATCGCAACAAGTATCCTCAGGAGAAGTGATTGGTCGAATAACCTTTATGAAACCTATCTGAGCTTAAACACACACTCACAATAGAATGGTTGAGTCAAGTCACAGTATTGGGAATTGGTAAGTCATCCTTAAGTATGATGTGGTTGCATTAGTAAGGGTCTTGATTACTATTGAGTGCATTCTTGGATGATGTTTATATGTTTGGAGCTTATGAGTTATTCCTTATGTTGTACTATGCCTAATTGATGAGGTGAACATACGTTGAATGTATATATATGTATGAATATGTGTGTCAATGATAGACCATATGCATGGAGGAGCACGCACATGGGATTACATAGGTAGACATGTACCTATGCACAATTATGAACGGGCTGCTTATTAGCATGGTGTTATCGAACGGACAATACGACATGCATGTGAATATGTATACATACATTGCACGTATGTTCCTATCAATAAGATAGTAATTGTGTATGTGCTTGATTATGCAATTGAATGTATATATATAAGATATATACATATATACATGTGTCGATACATACGTATGTGTGACAAATGAAAATGTCCATACAGATATATCAATATATGTATACATACGTATACATGTACATAGAGGAATATATATATATAATCGATATGATTATTATATGAATGTTAACTTGATCATATTCATTTTTATATCAAATGTATACATACTTGATTGACATGGAATATGTATATATATATTATATATTTATTAGTATATATATAATATACACTAATATATATATATATATATGTATGTATATATATGTATATATATATTAGTATATATACATATACATATATATAAGACATAGTGTTGATGCTATTTGTTGACATATATAAATATATATATTTTAATATATATGGTATTTAACAGAGGTCGATTTGTATATATGCTATGCAAGTATTATGGGCTGATTAATACATAAGTTTGACATAAGATAAAGGTCAATCTATATGCAAGTAATATGCAATATTAAAGGCTGATATGGAGAAGTGAACCATAGTCGACATCACTTAAATTGCATTGTTGTTTTATAGCATCGAATTACTTCAACTTGGAACGCTTTTATCCAAAGATATAAAGCGATGAAAAATTAAATCCTGCTTCATAAAGTGTTTTAAACGCATGAAAATAGGAAATAGCAAACAACAAGTAACATGCTAGTCAAAGCACTATGTGAATGTTATCATTGAGGATTCGACTCACCTTTTCTCTATCAATAGATTAAATTATGACCAAGTCGACTTAGCATGTGTGTTTCCTACAAATAGAAGACTGTTTCAATGAGGTAAACCGTGCCAAAAAGATAGGAAAGTTGGCAGATACATGGTGCCAATATATGGAAACTCTCTTTCTATAGAAGGCTATTTTGGTTGTAAGTCGATTCTCATCTTTGGGCATGTGCATATTTGAATTGGTCTTGAGCTATTGTCAAGCAAAAGGGGTCAATTTGCATAATACCAAGCTGAGTAAGTTTATAGAATTCTTCCACCTTTATTCTAGACTAGCTGAGTCAATTTGGAAGTTACCTCGTTGTCTACTATGTCTTCCCAAACACGCCATCGATCACCATCTTCACACCTTAATCACATTTCTTCAAACCATCGACAACACTACTACTTATCAAATTGATACAATTCCATGTCACACCGATATTCACCTTCTCATCGATTGCCATCCTTGTCATCATTCACAATTTGCAACAGCAATGCAAATAGACCTATTGTCCAATCACCATTTTCCATCTGTCTGTACACGTCATCATCTCCTTCCTATTGGCCCCCACAAAATTCAATGACATGTGTTCGTTGTGTCGAGAGGACACCAAAACCACTTTCCTCGATATCGTCGTGTCTCACTGAAAGAGCCCTTGTTTGACACTAACAAATTGTTGAACAGACTCCATAAGACATCCCACCGATACACACCCTTCTCTTTGATTTAGAATGTTGAAGGGACTCATCAACTCATCCTACCAATATATGCATCTCCCTTCATTGAGAACTTTCACAACCATTCACTGTCGTCACCTTCTCTATCGCCATGTCAGAGAGACAAGGAACCATGTCTCTTTGAAACCCCAATATCCTTCCAATGAACCAATTTTTTGAAACACAAATCATTAGGAGTCAGAGTTTGACCTTCCCTCGTACCGTCTACCATCTTTCAAGTAAAGCATAAGCTGTACAGGTCGGACTTGCGAAGCCTGAAACTCATCCTTTCCAACTTCTACTCTTTTCGGGTGTTCGAGTTTCATCATGCCTCATATAGTCCTTTGCAATATAATCCTTATCACTAATGTCACATCCACCTATTCACATCACGGTGTAAGCCACCGGCCCGAAGTCTGAAACTAGACCAACCATACTCAGCTAACAGAAGTCGACTTAGCCCTTATTGAAAAGAAACTACTAAGAATTTGTTTTCTTGTCGATGCAAGATCGCTCTCACACCCTAGATGCTCCTACATCAGACACCTAAGGTAGGAAGAATTTTGTGAATATGGATTCACAAAATTGAGTTGAGTAGTAGTACCACCCTTTCAGACTGCAAGCAATCCTCAACAAACCCCATTGCTGAAATTGGTACCTGCAATTACTTCTTCTTTCTCCTCTTCCAACACTTCGCTGGAACAAGCAACCTTCTCTTCTGAAAACTCTTTTTTGCACTCAACCTCCTAAGTGTGGAATCAACCCCACCATAACCCAACCACCTCCTCCATATGTGTCTCTCATTCACCTCTAATCTTGTAGGATTCAACCCACCATAGTCTGTCCACCTCCACCTATTTGCACCTGCACTTAACTCTACAACACCATACAAATCCTTCTTTGCATACCAATCATCCTGAATCACTTCATACACATTCACTAACAGATCCATCTCAACATGAAAAACATTATGCACTACCTTCTTCTCTGGTAATAATACATCCACTTGTTCATCATCACCCTCAAGCTGATCTATTGTTGCAACAGCCTTGCCCATTCCTACATTTTGACCCTCATTGGAACATATTCCAAAATTTGGGTGAACCTCATCACATTCTCTGGCTGCAACCTTAGCTGCAATTTTCTTATTCCATTATTTTATGATTGCTTCTAATTGAATTAGCAAATCATCCTCCCATTTACATCACTCACTTGCAAACTAGAATCCTCTATGAATTCACATGATGCAAGTTTTACCTTTTCTTCAACTATTACAACTTCGGTGTCCTCCTCTTCAAGGTCCTCCTTTGTTCTCCACTCTTATGTGGTTGCTACCACCTTTGGATCTTCATTCTTTATGTTTGCCATTAGACATCCTTCAATTTCAGGTTCAGGCTCCTCAACCTGCACATCCTCTTCCTTAGTGTCACATGCATGACACTCTGTTGCATTCTCTTTCCTTCTTGCAGTTAAAATATCATTAGATGGATAAACATTACCTTCAGCTCTTATCTTATTTTTTTCCACCCTCTTATCATGTCCTCCAATTCATTTAATTGCTACTGCAACTCTATCAATTCTCTTTCTCGAAATCTCTTTTTGATCTCCTCTAATCTGGGAATCCTCGAAACCCATCTAATGACAAAAGTTTGTTTGCCCATTTTATTTTCTATTTTCCAAGCCTCTCAAAGCTGTAACAACACAAAACTTCAACCCTCATGTTTCACAAATGTAAACTGCCTCCCATTTGATGATCTATTTACAAATATTCAACACCTTCAGATGTTACTCTCGATCCACTCACACACTGCTATCCTCTACCCAACAAAGACCCTAGAAGATGCTTCCTCTACCCACCTTTTCTTAGTGGAGGAACTCTACACCTTCTACCCAGCTTTATCTCTACTAGAGGATAGTAGTTACATACCCTCTTCCATGCCTACAACAAACATACTTTTCCCACAACTCTCTCTCTTGCAACTTCACTGCGTCACTCTTCACCACTCTTCACCCGCAAGTCCTGGTGCATACTCTATAGTCTCAAGATCTTTTGGCTTCAACCCACACTCACAGGTCCTCCTGCAAATTCCTCATGTTTGATGCTCTGTTACAGACTCAAGAACTCTTGCTCTGATACCACTGATGAATGGTACTCCCCTTACAATGACAAACTCACAATGGAAACACAGGTTTGCACAACAAAATGCAAGAGAATGCAAGAGATTGTATTGCTAAAAAATGGAAACACATATTACGGTCTTACAGGTCGTCTTATGGGTCACTTATTACATTCATCTTCTGAATTATAGATCTAAGTATTCACCCTCAGTTCTTCATTCACCAACAAGATATTTTCTTTCTTCTTTGCTCCACAATCTCACCACCTACAGGCTACTCCACCACACACTCTATCTCCCCAACCAGCCCCCTTGGTCGCCATCTTCCCTCTTCCTATCGCATTTATATTATTTTCTCAACAAGAAATATTCTTACGTTAGCCATCTAGGGTTTCCTGTAATCCAATCTTCATTTAATGTTTTCACCCATTTTTCCTTAGTACCACCTCGTCGTCCAATGAATCATCAAGCTCTCCAAGGCAGATACCTCGATGTCTACTCTATCTTCCCAAACACGCCATCGATCACCATCTTCACACCTTAACCACCTTTCTTAAAACCATTGATGACACTACTACTTATTAGACTGAGATAATTCCATGTCACATCGATATTCACCATCTCATCAATTGCCATCCTCATCATCATTCCCAATTCGCAACAATGATGTGAATTGACCTGTCGTCTAATCACCATTTTCCATCTATCTGTACACATCATCATCTCCTTCCTATCAGGTCCCACAAAAGTCAATGCCATGTCTTCGCTATGTCGAGGGGACACCAAAACCACTTTCCCTAATAACGTTGAGTCTCATCGAAAGAGCCCTTTTCTGACACCAACAAAGCATCGAACAGACTCCATAAGATGTCTCGCCAATACACACCCTTCTCTTTGATTCAGAATGTCGAAGGGACTCGTCAACTCATCCTACTGATATATGCATCTCCCTTTGTTGAGAACTTTCACAACCATTCATTGTTGTCACCTTCGCTATCGCCATGTCAAAGAGACAAGGAACCATGTCTCTTCGAAATCCACATATCCTATCAATGAACCAATTTTCTAAAACACAAATCATTGAGAGTCAGAGTTTGACCTTCCCTCGTACTGTCTACCATCTTCCAAGTAAAGCATAAGCTTTACCTCCAACTTGTGAAGCCTGAAACTCATCCTTTCCAATGTCTACTCTTTTCATGTGTCGGAGTTCCGCCATGCCTCATACAATCCTTTGTGATTTAAGCATTATCACTGATGCCGCTATCTGCCTATTCACATCACGGTGTAAGCCACTAGCCCGAAGTCCAAAACTAGACCAGCCATACTCAGCCAACAAAAATTGACTCAGCCCTTATTGAAAAGAAACTAATCTGAATTTTTTTTTTTTCTTGTCGATGCAAGGTCACTCTCACACCTTGGATGCTCCTTCATCAATAAGAAATTGAGGTCTTATATGCAATTTATGATAGGTAATTTATGCAATGCTTGTAATGGATCTTTTGGGGTTTTTGTAACAAGATGAGGTATGAATATGACTACCCTCTTACTTTATCAATAGACAAATCATGGAGATTCATGTATGGATTACAAATGTATGATAACATGTAGTTAGTTGATAAGAGGATTGTTCTTATTCATCTTCATTTTTTAGATGAATTTTGTTAAAAAAATATACATGTCAAAGAAATCAATTTAAATTGCTTAATATTTAAGTATTTTCCTCCCTCCATATGTTAAGTAATAAATATTAAGTTAACACCATCAATATCCTCTCTAATCTGATGAAAACACTTGTCATTTGAAATTTGTATCTAAATTTTTTTTGGGTTGTTTGAATATTTATTAACCCCACAAGGGGCACTACCTCTTGAGCTTGTTGGTGCTTGTCAACCCTATACCACCACTCTAGCACTATAGAAAACAAAATAAAATATGACAGAGTACGTCAACTAATTGTGTGGATATTCATGAACCTAAAATTTTGTTAATATTTGATCTTATGGTTAGTCCAAGTTAATACTTTATTGTTCTATAGGAATAATTTTTAAAGGATTCATCATGGTGATTAATGTACTTAGTTAATGTTCCCTAACATTTTCAATAAATTTTTAGTGATGTGCATAAATTTGCTAAGAAAAATAATATTTTTTCAAAAATAGAAATGACTCACCATGAAAATTAATGCACTCATTAAGATTTTATTAAAAAATAAGAGTCTTTTCTTAATTTATCATTGTTTTAGGCTCTTTCTTTTTTTACTTAAACAAATTCATAAAAAAAAAATGTTTGAAAAATGATAAATAAATTAAAAATTAAGTTTAAAGATTGAAATCTTTTATAAAAATGATATTTTTTCATTTTGATGGATGTTAAAATATGTTAATATGTAAATGATCTAAGGATATATATATATATATATATATATATATATATATATATATTACAAACAAATTAATTTAATGTTTAAGGTTGTGATGGATATTTTTAGATTTTTTTATCAATTATATTTATGACTATTATTTAATAGTATTAAAATAGGAAAATCAAACCTCTTATGTACAACCACCTTCACTTGACCTCAAATGATTGCAACATAAATTTTATTTTGAATGTGTAGAATATGATGTCCAGTTTTTTAGTTGTGAATATTTTTCAAATGGTGAATAGTTTTTGTGATTAATAGGACAAGTTATGAGTACAACTAAATTGATGTATTTTTATGAAAATTTAGTTCAACACTAGTTAAATTTCATGAGCATTATTTTATTAAATTTTTAAATTACATTATTTTGCCACAATAAATAATGTGTGATTGGAATCTAATAGTTTAACTTTTATGATTCACATTAAAAATATAAATCATATTTCATCATTGATTTTATATTTCCACTTATTTTTGAGGCAATATTACCATTACTACTAATTCTTGCTTTCTTTTAGGGTCATATTTACTTTCAAGGGCTGTGTTGTGGCCTCAGAAACCTTGTAGCCCCATAGTAAAAACAAAACCATTGAGGATGACTTACCAATATTGAGTTGTGATCTATGACACCAATATTCTTCTTTCTCTCCTTTATTATCATGACCTCTAAACACCATATAGAAGGCCATAAATTTGATGATTACAAAGAATACATGTAGCATACATTTTTTGTACTAATATTACTTTTTGAATGTTTGTATGGATAAGAAATTGAGGTTTTATTTGTAATTTATGATAGGTATTTTCCTTATAATTTATCCAATGCTTGTAATAGATCTTTTAGGGTTGTTGTAAGAAGATGAGGTATGAATATGACTACCCTCCTATTTTATCAATAGAAAATCATAGAGATTCATGTATGGATTAAAAATGTATGATAATGTGTAGTTAGTTGATAAAAGGGTTGTTCTTATTCATCTTATTTTTTAGATAAATTTTATTAAAACATCTACATAGGTATATGCCTCCCTGATCATAATGATCTAATCAATGTTCAGTTCGCTGATGATACTTCCATATTCGTGGAACTGGAACTGAACAATGTGGAATCCTTAATGAAGAAACTCGAGCTTTTCTGTCTTGCCTCAGGAGCCAAGCTTTCCAGAGCCAAGTCCACCTTTCTTGGGTGGAAAGAGGAGCCGCCTGACTGGTTGTACAGTTTTGGTTTTCAATGGGGAGGTCCCCATAAGATTGTGAGGTACCTAGGAATTCCTTTTTCCATTAGCCCAGACTTAAATGATATGTGGACTTGGATAAGCTCTAAAATTGAGAAAAAAATTTGTGGATGGAATAGGCACTACCTCTCATTGGCAGGGAGAAGGCAAGTTTGTCAAAAGGTGCTTGCTTCATACAACATTTATTATGCGTCTGTCTGGTTTTTTAGTAGTTACCAAGTGAATGACATTGAAAAAAGAAAAGAAGTTTCCTCTGGTCGGATGGTAAGGGTTCTAAAAAGAGGCACTTTGTCAAGTGGGAGTGGTGTTTCTTAAGGAAAATGCAAGGGGGGTTTAGATTGAAGGACCTTAGGTTGCAAGGGGTGGCTCTTGCTTCTAAGTAGATTCTGAGGTCGCTGGAAGGCAACGAGCCTTGGAAAGTCTTGGTAAGAAGGAATATTGAATAGGTAGTGCCGAAGCAGGCTAAATCCTGGAAGTCTCTGCCCCTAAATGACATTCTCCTCGGTGAGCATTCAATGGTCCCTGTGGGGTCTGCTGTCTTCAAAAGCCTGTGGAAAGCGTGGGAAGTTTCCAAACACACTATTTTTCTTAAGAATACTAGCATAACTCTTAATACAAACAAGAAATACAATCCTCATAATTCTATATGGTGGAACCTTGATCATAAAGGAAAAAAAATTTCCCTCCTCCAGGGTTGCTCTGCTAAAGCATGGCATAACAAAGGAATTAAAACTTTGCTGATATCCTCTTAGATGGGGAACTGATAAGCTGGGACAACATTAGAGAGCAGTTTGATCTTCCTGATTCCCATTTTAGAACCTACTCTACTTTGGTGGAAACATGTAGGAATGCATGCTTTCCCAGGTCTATTGATCAAGACTATAATGTTGCTAGTAATGTCTCCTGGAAAGATGGTTCTCCTATTAACTGTATCAAAGCTAAATTGATCTATGCTGAATTGACAAGAACTGATTCTGTTCTGGAACATGTTAATAAATGTTGGGATATTTCTTTGAACCATAAGGAGTGGCAGAATACTCTTTTTTTTGTCTGGCATGAATCAATGGAGCCCAAACAGGCTTGCTTCAGATGGTTGGTCATTTTACATAGATTACCTTTTAAAACTAACTGTATGGATCTGGATATTTGCAGCCTTTGTAGGACACCTGAATCTATTAATCACATTCTTTTTGAGTGTTTATATGCAACTGAAATATGGAATCTCTTTTGTCATGGCTTGAATATTTGGAATAAAGATGGTAAAATCAGTTGGCATGATATTTTGTTTTGTAATCTCAAAATTAATTCTGATTGCAAGTTGTTCTGGAATTTACTCACTAACGAGGTTTTATGGCACATTTGGAAGGCGAGGAACAATGAAAAGTTTATGGGAGTAAAGAGGGCGCTTACTGAGTCTGAAAGAAGACTCACGTATGCTTTTGTTTCTTCGCAGGTCTCATTTCATGCATAGAAGTCCTTGGAGAAATTCAGGGGTTTGCATAGTGAAGGATTTCATTCAGCACAAAGGAACCTGAAGTTTTTAAAAGAGCCTTTGAGGAACTTCAGAAGGAGATGAATAAGGCAGTCAGAGTTTCTAGACAAAGTGGACCCCAGCAGTTTGGTATCTAAATGGAAGGAGTAATGGAGCAGAATATTGAAGCTGAATTATCATTCCTATTGGCCACGCAGTGGTGCAGTCCTTAATTTTTTGACAAGATCTTCTAGTGTCTATAATTTTCTAAATAGTCTTGCCTTTGTGTTCTCCCCTGTGATTCGTAAAACACTCCTATGTCATTTTGTTTGTAAGGTTGTGATAGTTAAAGTTTGTTAGATCAAATCATGCAATTGTAAAGTGATTATATTGATCTTTTACCTTGATGAATTGCAGATCTAATTTAATTTTGATTCTATATTCAATATAAAACATCTACATATCAAAAGAAATAAATTTAAATCACTTAATATTTATGTTTTTTCCTCCTTCAATATGTGAAGGAATAAAGCTTAATTTAACACCATCAATTTCCTCTCTAATCTAATGACTATGATTTTATTTTGGGAGATAATAAACATTTGTCATTTAAAATTTATATCCAACTATTTTTTTTGGTTGTTTGATTATTTATTAACCCCACAAGGGGCACTACCTCTTGACCCCACTGGTGCTTGTCACCCCTAGACCACTACTCTAGCACTATAGAAAACAAAATAAAATATGGAAGGACTAGTCAACCAATTGTGTGGATATTTGTGAACCTAAAATTTTGATAATATTTGATCTTATGGTTAGCCCAAGTCAATAATTTATTGTTCTATAAGAATATTTTTTAAAAGGATTCACCATAGTAATTAATGTACTTAGCTAATGTTCTCTAAGATTCTAGACAAATGCATAGTGATGTGCATAAATTTGCTAAGAAAAATTATACTTTTTCAAAAATAGAAATGACTCGCCATGAAAAGTAATGCACTTATCTAGAATTCATCAATATTTTATTATATAAAATATGAATCTTTTCTTAATTTTATCACTGACTTAGACTCACTCTTTTTTTACTTAAATAGATTCACCAATAAAATAAATAAATTTTGTTTGAAAAATGATAAATAAATTAAAAATTAAGTTTAATGATTGATTTTTTTATATTTAAAAATTATAAATGTTTTCTTCTGAAACCCCAATAATTTCATAAAAATTCTAGTAATATAATGTCATCAATCATATCAATCAAATTGAAGTTTTTTAGTATCGACTAGAGATTTAGTCCAATCGACTAGCTATTTGGTCCACTCATACTAGATTTCTAATTTGCTTGGATATCCAAAGCTACTATATATTTTCAATAAGAATTATATGTTGAGATTAACTAGATATATCTTCCTTGGGTGTTAAGGGTTGGGTATCAAAAATCATTAGAACCAAAGCACTACCTCCAATTTCACCTTAATCTTTTTGCATCCACTATTTAGAAAGGTGTAATGAGATTTTCTTAACACAAATTTTGTATGTCTTTATTTTTATATTTGATTAACAATCATTACCTAGAAGTATAAAAATTTTGGACAAGATAAAAAAATTAGTTTATGTTGGTAATCTCTACTATTTTTGACTTTTTTAACACATGTCTCCTTATTTATCTATGTTACATTGGATGAACAATAAAAATAAATGATGAAGCTTATAGGGGCCTCATCCAATTCTTTTGTTTTCTTTGGTTGACTACACAAAGCAATGTAGAGATTTATTGGTTACATTATTTACTTCATCTAATTCCTTAGATAAAATTGGGAAGAATGATGTGGCTTATGGAGGCCCCTCTCAATCTTCTCATGTTCTCTAACAAACCTTGTGAGGTAAATGATGTGATTAAGAAGTATTTAACATAAGAAAGGATATGGAAAGTGTCTAAAACAACCTAACATCTATAATGTCAAGCTTGGACTCATAATATATTTTTTAAACATATTTAAAAATTTATTAATTTTTTAAAAAAAGATATAGTTTTTCAAGTTTGTGAGATATTTTGTTTTAAAATTTTTAAAAAAATTAAAATTAGATTTTAAATTTTAAAATAAATAGAATCATATTATTTTTTCAAAAAATATGCAATATAAAATTGTCATCCATATGACCAAAGCCAAGTATACAAAGTACATCATCATAAAATTATGATTGCAAGTCTAAGTCCAAAACTAAAGCAAATTTGAAGGGAAATTTTTGAATTTGAATGAACTAGATATCAATCTATTTGAAATGAATATTCACTAAAAAAGCAACCAAATTTCATTTTTTCATAACAACTATTTTAAAACATAAAATCGCTTCTTTTAATAAAATTAAATATCTAGAAAATTCAAGATATCCATTTAAATTTGAACATCCCAACTTTAAATAAATATCTGATTTTTTTATTTTACTAAAACAACCCCAACATCTCTAGATAGTGGTGAGTATGTCTTATCCCTAGAAAGTATCTAATAGGAAAAGTGTCTAAAACAACCTAACATCTATAATGTCAAGCTTTAGACTCATAATATATTTTTTAAACATATTTAAAAATTTATTAATTTTTTAAAAAAAGATATAGTTTTTCAAGTTTGTGAGATATTTTGTTTTAAAATTTAAAAAAAAATTAAAATTAGATTTAAAGTTTTAAAAATTAAATAGAATCATATTATTTTTTTCAAAAAAATATGCAATATAAAATTGTCATCCATGTGACCAAAGCCAAGTATGTTAAAGTACATCATCATAAAATTATAATTGCAAGTCTAAGTCCAAAACTAAAGCAAATTTGAGGGAAATTTTTTGAATTTGAATGAACTAGATATCAATCTATTTGAAATGAATATTCAATTAAAAAAAACAACCAAATTTCATTTTTCCATAACAACTATTTAAAAACATAAAATTGTTTTTTAATAAAATTAAATATCTAAAATTCAAGATATCCATTTAAATTTGAACATCCCAACTTAAATAAATATCTGATTTTTTATTTTACTAAACAACCTAACATCTCTAGATAGTGTGGTGAGTATGTCCTATCCCTAGAAAGTATCTAATATGGAGTGTCTAAAAACAACCTTAACATCTATAATGTCAAGCTTGGACCTGCCATAATATATTTTTTAAACATATTTAAAAATTAAAAGTTATTAATTTTTTAAAAAATATATAGTTTTTCAAGTTTGTGAGATATTTTGTTTTAAAATTTATAAAAAAAATTAAAATTAGATTTAAAGTTTTAAAAATTAAATAGAATCATATTAATTTTTTCAAAAAAATATGCAATATAAAATTGTTATCCATATGACCAAAGCCAAGTATGTTAAAGTACATCATCATAAAATTATAATTGCAAGTCTAAGTCCAAAACTAAAGCAAATTTGAGGGAAATTTTTTGAATTTGAATGAACTAGATATCAATCTATTTGAAATGAATATTCAATTAAAAAAAGAAACCAAATTTCATTTTCCATTTGCACAACTATTTAAAAACATAAAATTGTTTTTTAATAAAATTAAATATCTAAAATTCAAGATATCCATTTAAATTTGAACATCCCAACTTAAATAAATATCTGATTTTTTATTTTACTTTTTAAAAACATTCTTTTAACTTTTTTAAACCTGATCTTACCAATACATAAGTTTAAATTCTAGATCAACCTAATACAATCAAACTATGCCCTTGATAATCTTTAAAATGTAATGAAATTTATGCATAAATCTTGATGAACATCCTTAGACTTGTGCATTAATTAAATAACTATTCAAAAAATAGGTCAAATTTATGGAATTTTAAATTGACAACTTTCACGTTATCACATCTTTGTGCTTTTTACCTTCTTTCAACTCCACAAAAGTGTTGACTATATTTTTCCAGCAATGCATCTGATGACTTCTCTTTAAATTTCAAGTCCTCCTCTGTAATATGGCATGGCCTTATGTTCTCTCATTTCCCTGCACTCAGGATGTTCTTCTCTGTTCGTTGGCAGGTTCTCAAAGCTTGTTTCCACTGTTCAGTGCATTTTATTT
>VDFB02271358.1:253041874-253078337 GCA_007258455.2 Sequoia sempervirens | reverse complement strand
GTGATTATGATCTTGTCGAGAAAGTCTGTGTTACTCCGGCTAGGATCTCACTATGGGATTTTCTTTAGACTAATCTGGTTTATCAGGGTATGCTTCAGGAAGCCTTGTAGAAGATCCTCTTTCCTACCTCCACAAGGCTAATGGATGTTAATGTGTTGATGGCTCATATCTGTGCGGAGTCGTCGAATATCGCATTCTATCCTCAGGAACTGCCACCTCCAGATATGCAAAAACAAGCAGATCCTTTGATGATTATAGTTAATGTTAATACTATTGGTATTAGGTGTTCCCTCTTTCACACTGGTTCAGCTCTCAAAATTTGTGGTTTCGATCTATTACCCAAGATTAAATTTTATTCTTCTTTAGCTACTTCTTCTCTATATATTCATGGGTTCAATAATGCTAGTCGTCAGGCTCTAGGCACAATAATATTGCCTTTGCAGCTAGGCCCCGTTACCTTACCCACCTTGGTTTATGTGATGCCTAGCCCCTTACCTTATAATATTATTCTAGGGAGACCTTGGATCCATGTTATGGGTGTCGTAACTTCCACTCTGCATTGTTCTCTAAAGTTTGTTGCAAATAATCAAGTAGTCATAGTCAAAGTTGACCCTGAAGCTGTTCACCCTTATGAATTAGTGGTTGTTGGTCAAGCTTCAATTGTCTCCACTCTTAAGAATTGTATTCCATCCCTAGCTTCTGATGCAATGACATGCTCCTTGATGATTCCCTCCATGGAGGTGGTCCCTGAAGTGAACATCGCTAAAGAGAAACAACCTAAAGCAGAAAGTCTTAAGTCCTCCTTGTCTACTTCTACCTTTGAATCCAATGCATTCCTTGGTGATGATTGGGAGTCCTTGGAGTTATCTGAGTTCTTTATTGGGGAATACAAAGTAAATCTCACTCATCTGAAGCTTCTGATAACCTTGAATGCCTTTAATGAAGAAGCGGATAACACTCTCATTCAAAAGGAAAGCTGTAATCCTATTTAGGAGATCGGTTATTCCCCTACCATGGAGGATAATCCTACTCTTACTAAGGAGTTTAATGTTTGTGAATCAAGTAAAGGATATGGTTGTGCTCTCGTAGATGTGTTCGATGTCCACTGTGGAACGAGGCTCTCTATGTGGAGCCACCATCTTCTGAAGTTTTGCAAACCTGTTATGGTTTTGGCTATAGACTCGCTTCTTAGTATGACTATGGGAAAAAAGGCCTTGGATGTATTGAGCAAGGAATCCAAATCCCTATCCAGTTCAAGCCTCATAAGAAATATCTGGGTTTGGGATACTCTATTGAACAATCTAAGCAGAAGCCTTGGAGGAATGTTAACATGATTTCAGTTGAACCTCTTAGCTTGGTCCATCTTGAATTGATAGAGGACAGGGCACAAGCCGAAGAAGTCCCCTTAGATGTTTTCTATTTGAATGAAGGATTGGAGGAATCCTTAGGTTCCTACTCCTCTTTGCCTCCTTTTCATCATAAGAGACGATTCCTATATCACTTGAGTAAATAGGCATATTTTGGGGAATCTGTCTTGGGTATTGATGAGGAGGACCCTCTAGCTAATGTTGATAATGGTATTCCACTATAGCATCCTAAAGACCGTATTTCTCTCCTCAAGGGAGATACTACTGAAGTCTCTATGGATCCTAAGTCTTCTGAAAAGGTGATTAAGATTGGGAAGTTCCTTTCTTCCAAAGAAGCTAAGGGGCACTCTGATATTCTACATTCTCACCCTAATATCTTTGCTTGGTCATATGAGGGAATTCTCGGTATTGATGAGTCTATAGTGGTTCACAATATTGTTCTATGTCCTGATGCCAAGCCTGTTAAGTAGAAAATTTGAAAGATCAATCCTAAGGTTGCATTGTTAGTTAAGACCGAAATAGAGAAGCTGTTGAAAGCAGGCTTTATCTGTCCAATCGAATACTCCCCTTGGATCTCGAATATTGTTTCCATTAGTAAAACTAATGGTTGTATTCCTATATATTGTGCCTATAGCACACATGCCCCATTCAGAAAGGGGACCCTTTCTTTTTGCTTTAGTTGAGGTTCTTTCTACCTTCGCCTTGTTGTGGGTGTCCCCTTAATATTGAGTTCCAAGTGGTCAAAGAAGTCCAAAGTTATCATCTTTAGTCAGCCAAAGTTCACCTCCCAAGAAATTTCTAAGTCCTGGGCCTTTGTGGGGTCTCTGTGGCACTTTTCCCTTAAGCTTTCAAACTGGCGTCCTTTGCCTCTTGTGGGTTTTCCCTTGTGGGTTTCCCCTTTCAAGTCACTCTCCTGCCTTTGTCGTTTCGTTGATGGCTGACCCGAGATGTCTGCCTGCATGGCGGATCCCGCGTCTACCTTGGTCATCCTTTTCCTCCATCTGTCAAAATATTGATGCCTAAGGTTCCACCCGCATTGCAGGTCCCAGCTTTCCCATTGCCATTTTTTTGAAACCCGCACCAACTACCTTGTCGAACATCGTACGAGCAATAAATGTGGGTCATTAATGTGAAATTCCCTATAAATAGGAGGGCTGACTTGTCATTTTCATCGACACAAGTCAAAGAATTGTCAAAGCTCAAAAAAATTCACCTCCTTTGTGCCCACATGACCTCCCAACTGACCTCCAATGTTGCGTTCATCAAACTCATCAAGATTTCTAAGTATGCCCTTTGCCACCCGACCAAAAGCGTCCTTTAAAATGAGTTTCTAAATTTAATTGAAAACTTTAAGGAAAGCTTGGAAACTCCTTTAGGTAGCCGATTCACCACAAAAATCCACGCAAACCCATTTAAGTGTTCCTAAAAAATTGATCAAACTCAACTTCCAAGGGCCATGAAGAACTTCACCTCTCTGTGGTCGTTCTTCACTAGAGCTTCGGAACCCTTGTAGCCTGCAAACCCTTCGCCACCACTCGAAATGTGTTTCAAGAAAAAATCAAAGCAATGCAATCCTATGGGTTTTCCTTTGTGGGTGGACGCCACACCATCACTATGTTGGAAAACTCAAACAAAAAGACCTAAGTGAAAACGTTAAGCCTAAACCCCATGCGGGTCTACCCTTACGGGCCGCCATGTGCTGACGGCCCCTGTCTGATCACCATTTTAAATTGGTCATCTCCTACCAGCCTCTTTCGTTGCGGATTCCATCAAGCCCATTGCCTTTGAATGCCTAAATGAAGTTTCCAGTGTGGGTGTCTTCTTGTGAACTTCCATTTCACATGCATCCCTTAAGCAGCGATACCCTCACTTCTACTCGCACTGTGGACTCTGCGGTCTTCTTTGTTGGCATTGCCTCAAGATCTCAAAAGAAAAAGATAAGTCCTAGGTCCTTGTAGACCAAATCATGCAGAAGCCCTCCCTGTGGGCTGCCCCACCATCACTGCCATTTGAAAATAGCTGACAAGTCTCATCGGTCCACCTTGCAGACCTCGACCTAGCTATCTCCCCTCGAGACGATTGAACCTGAAATGGCTAAGTAGTGCAAATTGCAGGTGTTCCCATCCGGGCTGCTGCCTGCATCCCACTATCATCTGATCACCATTTTCCAATGGCTACGCCTTGCCTCCTACCTGCTTTGTGGAGCCTGATCCCTCCACTGCTGTTCGAGTCCCTCCAAGTGAAACGTCTAATGCTAGGGTATTCTGTGAACTCATTGGTGCAAACCACCTCTTGCAGGCCATTGTGCCATCATTTCCATCCTTAAACAACCATCTCCAAATGGCCTCCCAATGGCTCCTTCTCATGAGCTTCCAAGGTGCCCAGAACATCCAAGCCACCTGTGGACCCTACCATGCGAGATTCCCATTGCGGGTCTCTATCATGTGAACGTTGTTTCTCAATGGATGAACTCCAAATGCCTAAGGTGCCCTCTGCCTTTGCACTGTTTGAGCCCGCATAAGACAAATGACCATTTAAATGCCTCCAAGGACCTCATAAATGATTGTTTGGTGTACCTAATGCCTTGGATCCTTGACCAACCCCTAAATTCCAAATGTTGAATTCTGAGTGCGGGTGGCCATCTACGAGCCGCCATGCTCCCAGTGTCATTTCCCTTATGTCTCCTTTGGACGGCTACCAGCCCAGGGAAACCCACATCCCTAGGCCCGCATTGCTATATTCGACCCAAACGAAGGTCAAATGATGAACGTTAATGAACTTTATGATCTTTGAGAGATGAATTACTGGACCTAACCTTCATTTTGTAGGATTTCACTGATGTTTCCTCAATTTTTATATGAATATGACTACTCTACCCTTGTTTGCAGGATTTATGGAATCTATTGCGGGCACATCAGGGCAGTTTTCAGAAAAGGAAAAGGGAAAGAAAACTGCCAAAGCACCAAGGGGAAAAGAAGAGAAATACCAAATTAATTATCAGTTCCATGGGGTGGAAATCACCTCCAAGGTTACCTTAACGTGGGATTTGATATCAGATACCAACTTGGGACACATGGAAATAGATGAATTCAGAAGAAGAATCACAAGCAACCCCATCATAAAAAAATGCATAGAAGATTCGAAAGAGCAGTCTAGCCAAGGAAGTTGGCTTCCCACTTACGCTTGTGTCCCCAAAACTTGTAAGAGAGTGCTACCATAGTGGTAACAGAAAAATCATAGATCATGAGGGTAGGGTGTTGGCGAAATTGTCTGCTCGGTCCATAGGTGAGACTTTTCATATCCCTATATTTGACCCTATGGAGGAAACAAAGAAAGGATATGCCAAGAACACATGGAAAGTTTATCCCCTAGCATGTAAGAAGCTAATCAACTGACATTGGTTGAAAGAAAAGAGGGGGAGTGCCACCAAGGTGCCACAGGAGCTTTTCATAAGTGACTTCCATGAAGAGTACCATGATCTGGTTACTCTATTGAGCAGAGTAATGGGCCTCCCTGGCACGACCTTCTTCCAAGAGTGGATGTTCTATTTTATTGAGGAGATCATTCATGGAAAGGAAAAATTCCATTGGTCCAAGATCATTAGTGAAAACTTGCATGCACAGTTCATGGTCGTGAAGAAGACATCACAATTCTACATGACCTCCTACCTGGTCTACCTATTAGTGGAGGCATTTCCATACAAAGGCCTCTTTGTTGCAAGAAATCCAAACCCAAGAAGTAGAGAGCTCAAAGTATATGATCACTACCCATAGTTGCAGTACATGAACTTCAAGAGGGAGTACCAAAGGGTGAATGATGCCTTTATTGGGCATATTATAAGACTCCTTGGGGGATATTTTAGAGAAGGGTCTCACACAACGCCTTAGAATTCATTCAAAGGTTCGGGTTCTTGTTCATTTAGTTCCCAAAATTCATGTACAACAGAACGAAGGGCTTCTCTGAAAGACCCTATAATTTTCCCCAATACCCTAATGACTAGATGATTATACTAGAAGTCTCTTGGAAACTACAAAATGCTCACAATTACTGAGTGACAAACACCAGGAAGGGATTCCATACCCTCTCACATTTGGACAAGGAATTTATGCTATCCTCATGGCCCAATGCACGAAATACTCAGAGAAGGAAATAGTGGAGTACCATCTGGACCTCCACACAGCTCAACCGAGGATGGATCCCTATGGAAAATTGAAGAAGTATGTAGGAAAACAATACACCCACTTGCCTCACATAGAAGATTTCTGGGCCAACTGCTAAGACAACAAGGAGGTGAGAATGAGGCACTACATGCAGATGACGACCTAGTTTGTGTGAACAATCAACTTGTTCCCGGTACCTGACCAGATTATAGAAGGGGAGGACACTATCCTCGATGAAAGATTTGATGTCGTGGCTAAAGTGCCATTGTTGTTGATTGATTGGGATGAAGAAGAGGTCAATGACCTTGACATTGTCACAAGGCTCATAGAGAACAAAACTAGGAAGTAGGTGGATGATCAAATCGCCCAACTAAAGGCACATCATGTCGTATTGACATATGGTAAGCTCATAGACTAGCTCGAAAGAAAAATGGATAGCAGAGAAGTTGCTTCCCTAGTAGAAGAAGCTCCTAAATCCCCTCCAGCAACCAGATCAAGGAAGAGGAAGGATGTGTCTGAGCGCCAACCCAATCACAAAGTCTATACACAAAAGGCCTCAGAAGGAGAATCTTAAAAGAAGGCCAAGAAATCTAGAGGATTCAGTGAGATGCCCACCATCGAGGAGGAACCTCAACATGAAGGATAAGAAGAGGTTGAGCAACTGAAGTCACCATGTGCTACCTTTGCTCCCACCATTACCATTGTTGTCGCCACTCCTCCACCTCTTGCATCTTAGGAATTTCCTGTCTTCTCTCTGCCCACCATGGACATCTTAGTCCACCTTGCTTCCACTTCACCAATGACCCTGATTATGGTACTATACTCCTCCTTAGCCACTCCATCCCTGTTGTCATCTGCCTCGCTGCCCTCTCCATTGCCTACCCTCTCTACCGCAGTATCTTCAATTTCCACAACCATTATGCCTCCTCTCACCTTGCCCGAAGCATTTTCTAAGTACATTCTAGGAATACCAGCTGAGCTTTTTGGGGTTATAATGAGCCCCACCGTCCAAGTTGTAATTTCCCAAATTCTTGTTGGTCTACCTATTCCTCCACCACCCATAGAGCCACCAAAGATGGAGGCAACTATGCAAATATCAGAAGAAATGGAGAAAAAATAGAGAGAAGCTACCAAGGCTAGAATAATGGAAGAACCAAAGGATCCCTTCAAGGATGATTACTTAAAGCACCCCAAGGGAAGAATAGGCATAGGTGTGGATACGGTAGCAATGGATTAGGAGAAGTCACAATCTTCTGAGGAGGATGTTGAAGCCCTCAATGCAAAGTACATAATAGAGACCTCTGATCAAGAGATTAAGGAAGAGTTGTCCCAACATCTCGGGGATATTGAAGAAGTTGAATCCAAGAAGTAGCCTTCTGAGGAGAAAAAAGAGGGCACTGAAGTCAATGTGGAGATACTCGAAGAGCCTCCACTAGTTGGGCAAGACAAAGGCCCTGTTCAAGAAGAAGAGGTATCACTAGAGAAAGAAGAAGGAGATATAGAAGAAAAGAAGGAAAAGGATGGTCCTAAAAAGAGTCCCAAGCCAAAACATCACATAGAGCTCGAGCAGGAAACAAAAAAGGGGACTTCAAAAAAAGGAATCCCTATTGAGAACATGGCCATCATTGAGACAAGAAGGCAATATACAATACATATTGAGGACTCAGATGAGGAAGAAAATAGAACTTAGCAAGAAGCCCCAGGCCGTGAAGAGAAACAACCCCAACATGAGCAAAAAGAGGAAGGTGATCACGAATCACTGAAAGGGGAGACTCAGATACTTGATTGGCTCAAGAAGCAGTTACAAAAGAAAACCCCAGTTCTTGTAAACGCAAAGTCCTAACTCAAGGCCATATTGGCAAGGGCACAAACAAAGACAAAGAAAGAAAAGAGGCTGAGGGTACGATCTCATATCACCATTGATGCATTAGGATAAAAAATAGTGTAGATAGCCACCCCAGTGACAGACAAAGGAGAAGGGGTCAGTTACAACATCTCCACCATCAACTTAGGCATTGCTACAAGAGAGCAGGAAATCGATGAATTCCAGGGATCAGTGGCTACGATAGTGGAACAGATGAATAAGGATCAATCCTCTAAGGATGAAATAAAGGCACAAGTGGTAGACCTCAGTGCCTATATCCAACAATGGACATCTCTGGAGGAAGAAGCCTAGACTACATCCTCTGTTCCCTCACTCCTCTCCTAGGAAGAACTCTCCAAGATGGAGAAGATGAAGAATTGAACAAAGGCTACTGCAGATTGGTTCCAATGGGTGCTCTATAATGGTGACATGGGCTTAGGCCATGTTGTCTGAATGACCAATAAATTCTAAGAAGTGCAGAAGTAGTTGGAGGGAACAAAATATATATGTCATTGATTCATTAAGATATATAGGATTACCTATCCTAAGCTTAAGGCCATCCTCAAAATGCCTGAGAAGACATGGGAGAAGGAGCTGGCCCTCATAAAGAATGGCCACTAGCTAGTGGAAACATGGAAAATGGGCCTGGATCAGAAGAGAGACGTCCTAGAGAGAGTGTTGCATGAAGTCAAGCTTAACCTTGAATGGGTCAAAGAGCACATGACAAACAACAAGGATTACTTGAAGCTGATGACAAATTATTATATGTCTACCGTAGAACTAGATCCAAAGAAGATCAGACCATACTTCCACAAGAAGATGGAACAAGGGGCAGTAGATTCACTAACACTGGACTTCAGGATTTTGTTGCAAGAGCCTTCATCCAGTCAGAACAGGTGATTAAGTCCACACCAAAGTGCACAAAGAACTAGGAGTTGATCACTGGAAAATCCAAGAAGCTGACCTTCCAAGTTCTTCAATTTTTATATTATGGAGTGGTACAAGCTTCAAGCTCTGATTGGAAAATTTGTAGAGTATTCCACCCTTCAGAAGAATGAAGGAAAGTCAGTGATAAATGATGAATTCTTGATAGTACAAGCTGTAAAAGGAAGGCGGTCACTAGAAGACAAAATTGCTATAGTGTCAGGGCACTAGAGGATGAAATAGAGAAAAGACAAAATTATATTTTATATTAGTAAATTTTGGGAGTAGGTGAAACCCTAATGTAAAATGAATCTTGGCCACACAATGAGAGTAAATCCTAGCCATTTATTTCACTTTTGGAAAACTATAAATAGGGGGTCTCCTCTCATTTTCAAGAGAGAGTTGAGTTGTTGTAAAGACATGCTGCAGAAATTTTAATAGAATTTCATTGCTTTTGGTGGATTCTTGTGTTTCTCTCATGTTGCATGATTCATCTCCTCATATTTGGTAGATTTATGTAGTTTTAGTTTGATGTTCTAAGTGCTTTCAAGTAGTTTTAGTAGATTAGTTGATGTTTCCCATTGATTTTGAAGAAAGCTATGGTGTTGATGCTTTCCATGTTGATGATTTTTGCTAGTTATTGATGATGAACAACAGTGTAAAGATAGTTTGAACATAAATCCATTGCTACACTTAAAATTCATCTTTTATTCATGCTTTATGGTGAATGAACAACTAAAAAATCTGTAGACCTTAGAAGATAGCACTAGTTTCATGAGACTATTTGTTATTCGGTTAAGTGGAAATCAATTATAGGAAGGCTATCCACTGTAGCATCCTCTGTTATCATTGTTCATCAATAGTTGCGGGTCTAGGAACTCTTACCTCCCTTTTCCCTTTTGACCTTTCTTTGAAATAGTAGTTTAGGCAAAGTTCCAACATCATTGTAAAGCCAAATCTGATGTTGCATATGGAGTTTTAGACTGTTGTTTTCTAAACTTGCAGCAATTACATTTCACTTCCGGAATCTTGTAAACTTCATTTGAAGATCCAATCTCCTTCCAACTTAGCAATTTTCCATGCCCTTTGTGATTACCAGCAAATCACATCAATCCACTGAGTTGTTTTTGCAAGTCATGACCTGACACTCGAGAGACCTTGGGGTAATTTTTTGCAACTTATTTGTAGGGAGTTTCCTTTCAAGACAGGTAGCACACTCATGTGCTACCTGTGTTGAGAAGTGAAAAAACACCCATCATCAGTATATGCATTGACTTTCGTTATCTTAACAAGGATTCTCTTAAGGATGATTTTTTGTTACCTAATATAGATATGATTATGGAATCGACTGTAGGCCATGCCTTGCTATCTTTCATGGATGGCTTCTTGGGTTACAATTAGATTCATATTAACCCAAAAGATCAGTACAAAACAACCTTCACTACCCCTTGGGGTACTTTCTGTTATATGGTCATGCCCTTTGGATTAAAGAATGTGGGGGAAAATTACCAACTACGTTGATGATATCTTAGAAAAATCTATAACCCATTAGGATCACGTGGAAAACTTTTGTCTTATTTTTGAAAGGCTTTGACTCTATAAGATGAGGCTCAATCCTCTTAAGTGTGTCTTTGGTGTAGACGTGGGAAAAAAATTGGGATTTATAATCTCTCATCATGGAATCGAGGTCGACACAAATAAGATCAATGCCATTGTTAATATGCCTCCACCCAGGAACATTACAGAGTTTCAATGCTTACAAGGGAAGATCCAGGAAATTCGCAGATACATATCTCAATTGGTTGATCGTACCCTTCCTTTCACTTGCTTATTGAAAAAATATGTTCATTCCATATGGGATGAAGAGTGCCAAAAAGATTTTGAGTGAATCAAAACTTATTTGGCCAATCCTCCCATACTAATGTCGTCCATGTAGGATAAACCCTTTTTTCTTTACCTTGTTGCATCACCATACGCTTTGGAAACCTTGCTCACTCATTATGATGATGCCCAAAAAGAGAGAGTAGTCTACTACATTAGTCATGTCCTAGTTGATTATGAAACCTATTATTCATCCATGGAGAAACAATGTCTTGCTCTCATCTTTGCAATGCAAAAGCTAAGACACTACCTTCTTCATGTTGAGACACATGTCATTATGAAAAGTGACCTTCTAAAGCATTTGTTCTCCAATGCCGACCTTGCTAGGAGGTTAGCGAAGTGAGTAATGTTTCTTTCTAAGTTTGACATAAATTTTATTAATCAAAAGTCAATAAAGGGTCAAGCGGTTGTTGATCAATTAGTAGCCGCTCCTTCATCTCACTCCTTCCTTGGTCTAGAATTATTTCCTGATGAGAACATCTTCGCGATCAATTACAACCTTGAGTGGAAAATGTATTTTGATGGGTCAAGATGTCAAACTGGCTCCAAAGTAGGTGTGGTTCTAATATGATCTGAAGGTAAGGTCCCTCTCTCCTTTCGATTGGACTTCCCTTGCACCAACAACATCACTGAGTACAAAGCCCTCATTGTTGGCTTGCATGTCATGATTACGCTAAAGATAAAACATCTCCATATACTTGGTGGCTCTGAGCTTATTGTGAATCAAATTATTTGGACCTATCAGGCTAAACAAAGTAATTTGTCTCGGTATTAGGACCTAGCTTTTTCCCTACTTAATCGATTTATATCCTTCATGATAGACAATGTCCCTACTAGGAGAGAAAATTGACATGCAGATGCCATGGCGAGTGCTGCCTCCTTGGTACCTTCAAATGAAGATACAAAATAATACCACTTCATGGTTTAGGTCCTTCAACTTCCTATTATTTTTTATCAACCTAAATTTGATGCTCTTATGTGTTCTCATGTAGATTCGGGGGAATGGTTTTCTAACATCTATAACTATTTGAAGACTGGAAACTTTCCCAATGATGTGACAAAAAATGATCGCACTCGTATACAAAATCTTTTAGCCTGTTATATTTGCTTGTCTAATTTTCTCTATCAGAAGTCTTATAATGGCTTGCTTCTAGGATGTCTCACTAAGATGAAAATACCCCTCGCCCTTAAGGAAGCCCATTCGAGTTCTAGGGGTAGAAACTTTGGTGGTAAATCCCTGGTGCGAAAATTGATCTATATGGGGTACTTTTGGTAAACGATGGAACAAGACTCCTTCAATTTTGTTATAAGGTGCCCATAATATCAACAACATAGTTGTCTTCTCCATTCTCCTACACAAGAGTTACAAAACTAGACCTCTCCTTGGCCGTTTGCAAAATGGGTGTTGGATATTATCGAAAAAATATCACCTCCTTCTTCTAAAGGACACACTTTTATCATCACTACTACAACTTACTTCACAAAGTGGGTCAAAGCCATTCCACTTTGATCTATGAACGTTGAAGCCATTTGTAGCTTTCTTCTAAATAACATCATTGCTTGTTTTGGGGTGCCTTCTACACTTGTTTCTGACAATGGTACACCATTCAAGAAAAAGGAAGTAAAGAAATTCCTAAAGAAGTTTCACATTCAACATAGATTTTCTACACCATATTATCCTCAATCTAATGGACAAGTGAAAGCACCTAATAAGACTCTTGAGCTCATTCTTTATAAAATAGTAAGTAAACATGGTAAGGATTGGTATGTTCAATTAACATACACTTTATGGGCCTTGTAAGGAAAGCAGAGGTGTGAAAACATTTTCCTAATGCTAGTTCTAAGAAGAGAATGCAGACTTAAGGTTCAAATTTCAAATTACAGTTCATTAAAGATGCACATTACCAAGAAATAGATAAGAACAAATTTCACACAACATAGAATAGACACCAGATTTAATGTGGGAAAACCCTTTCAAGAGAAAAACCCACCACACCAAGAAAAGACTCTTTGTATTACAGTGAAAAAAAGGTCCACAAACAAAGTTATAGTTTCTTCCTTTCAGATGTCAATTCAAACACTCAATATAGGCAACATTACAAACTTGATCTATCTCATTCTCTATCTTAGACTCACAACTCAACTTCTAATCGCTATTCCAATGCATTACACATTATAGCATTTTCTTTTTTGAGAGGATTACAATCAACCTGCATCAACAGACCCATACTGGAAACATACCAATTCAGTTCCCATTCATAATAGTAGATCAACTATCACATAACAATTACCATATCAGGCCATGTCAAAGAGACACACTCAAATCTCATGTTGATCTGTTTGAGTCACATTGATACATGCTTCTCATGGTTCACTGACGACCAAGTCTATCACCATGTCAATGAGAGATTTTATCTTCTCCCACCGATATACACATGTCTCATCGATGTCTTCTTTACCATCCATGTGATCCCCACTGCTGAATCAACATGGCTTGCACCATCAATCACTTTCCTCCTAACAATGTGGATCCCACCATAGTCATCGGAATAACAAAAATTTTTGAAGAGACATCTTCCAAAGTCATAGCGAACATCCACAATCTCATCAATGAGAAATGTCAAGACTTCTACTGGAATGTCTTGCTGAACCATCCAGGTCTCTTCGACAGGCACGTTCAATACTTTCACCGTCATGTTGAAGAGACATTTGCCAATGTCTCACCAAACACCTGAAGTCTCTCTGACAAGAGCATTGCAACCTACCATTGGGATGTAGAGCAAACATTTCTCAAAGTCCTGGAGACGGTGCAACCTCTCGTCGACAAGGTAAACAAGCCACCACAACAAATGATTTCAGTCTGTTGAGGAGATAAAGGAAAAACTCTCGCTGATGGAGAAAATCTTGCCGATAAGGAAAACTGCTGCAGACCACCAACGTAGTGACAATTAGTGAGGTCTCGCCGACCACACAGTGTCTTGCTGATGGAGCTAGGTGAAACCATGAAGGCTTATCGGGCTGTCAGGGAGACAACTAAGAAAGTCCTACTGATAGAGCTATATTTGGTCGATAAGAGAACATAATGCCACCATTATCACGCTAGTAAGCTGAGACACATTTTCAACATGCTCCCACTTGATGAAGGCTTACTGGCTTAATCCAAAAAAGAGATCACTGAATTTCATAGGCCCCAAGGCCCATCGAACTGGCACACCACCTAAAATTGTCTGTGCTCACTAGTTTCATTAATGCATATGCAACATTTTCCAGAGTATCCAATTTTTCAAGATTGACCTTTCCATCCTCCACCATAACTCGTACAAAATGATATTGCACATCAATATGTTTCGTCCTGGCATGGAAAGTTGGATTTTTTTCCAAAACAAATAGCACTCTAACTGTCACAAAAAATGGTAATTTTTCCTACATTGAACCCAATATCAGAACACAAATGCCTAAGCCAAATGGCTTATTTGCAGGCGTGTGTTGCTATCATATATTCTGCTTCTATAGTAAATAAAGCGACTATAGCCTACCACTTGCTCATCCAACTAACTACACCATTCAACGTGAAGATGTATCCACTAGTGGATCTTCTACTGTCAATGTCCCCTGCCCAATTAGAATTCACATAACGTTGAATGCTAATGGATATTTTTTATCCAATCGAGTTACCATGATAGCACAAAGTGTACTGAGAGGTACCTTTTAAATATCTAAAAACTCTTTTCACAACATCCTAGTGCGGTCTACCTAGATTTTCCATAAAATGGCTAAGAACTCCCATTCCTTGGGAAATGTCTAGACTTGTACAAACCATTGCATACATTAAACTACCAAATACACTTGCATAAGGCACTTTGGTCATGTCCTCCATCTCAGTAGGAGATTTTGGACAATCTTCAATAGATAGCTTTGTTCCTTGCAACACTGGAACAACTAGCTTCTTGCAATTAGTCATACCAAATCTCTCCAAGACAGTATTGATATACTTACTCTAGCTGATCCAAAGCTTTCTACTACCTCTATCTCTTTTTATTTCCATCCCCAGAATATACCTTGCTACACCTAGATCTTTCATTTCAAACTTTGTTGACAATTGAGATTTTAGATTAGAAATCATAGTCTTACTATTTCCTATGAGCAACATGTCATCAACATACAAGGAAATAATAAGAAATCGATCATTTTCAGTTTTGAAGTACACACAATGATTAGATTTCGATCTTACAAATCCTGATGACAACACAAACATGTCAAAATTTTGGTACGACATTCTAGGAGATTGTTTTAAACCATAAAGATATTTCTTTAACTTGCATACCAATTTTTCTTTACCTTTTCCACAAAGTGCTTAGGCTGGGTAATATAAATTTCTTCTTCAAGATCTCCATGAAGAAATGTTGTCTTCACATCCAATTGTTCAATCTCCAAATCATATGCTATTGTAAGTGACAAAATAA
Organism: Sequoia sempervirens; assembly: GCA_007258455.2. Lineage (NCBI taxonomy): Eukaryota > Viridiplantae > Streptophyta > Pinopsida > Cupressales > Cupressaceae > Sequoia > Sequoia sempervirens. Next base: position 253,063,678 of record VDFB02271358.1, on the reverse strand, counting down.
ATATGATAGATGTCAGCTTAGCTACAGGAGAAAATATTTCTCCATAATCAATTCCCTCTACCTGGGAATAACCTTTCACAACCAAACTAGCTTTATACTTTTCAACACTACCATCCAAACCAATTTTCTTCTTAAATACCATTTAAAGAAAGTATTTTGAGGAAATGTCCCATTTTGGACCATTGGAGGAAAATAATTAGGAGTCATTGGATGATTTTTACAGCCAATAGGCATTCTACCTTTAGGAAAGGGCACCAAATCCTAGGTTGCATTCTTTTTTAGTGATGCCATTTCCTCATTCATGGCTTCCAACCGAGAATTTGAATTAAAAATTTCAATTGCCTCCTTCATAGTCCTAGGCTCATCAGTTCTTGTAATCAAAGCATAGGCACAATTTGCATCCAACATGGAAAAACCATACCTTTTTGTTGTCGCCTTTCACATGTAGACCTCCTCAAAGGCTGAGGCTGAGGTTGTGGTTCTTCTTCATTAGAACTCTCAAAGCTGCTAGAACTCTCCTCAGTTTCAAGTACACTTTGTAGTTCCTCTTTATTTGGAGTTTGAGGAATTTAAACTACTTTTTCTTTCTTTTCTTCTTTCATCTCACAAAAAACTACACTTCTATTGTATACAACCTTTTCAATCACAGGATTCTAAAGCTTGTATCCTTTCACACCAATGTTGTAGCCAATGAAGATACATTTTATAGCTTTATTTTCCAATTTAGATCTTTTTTCATTCAACCGATAAAAATATGCTTCACAGCCAAAGAATCTTATGTCTTAAAGAGGGCTTCTTACCAGACCAAGCTTCCATAGGCATTTTGTTAACAAGCGCTAAAGAGGGAGATCGAATTATTAAATAACATGTTGTAGCCATAGCCTCAACCCAAAAATTCTACTCCAAACCAACATTTCTCAACATACTTCTCACCTTTTCCATCAGCGTCCTGTTCAACCTTTCAACAACTACATTTTGCTATGGAGTGTAAGGTGTTGATTTATGCCTCTTTATTCCATGGTCTTTACAATACCTTTTGAAATCTGCAAAACAAAACTCACCACCATTATCTGTCCTCAAGCACTTAATTTTTCTTCCAGTCTAATTTTCAACTAATTTTTTAAACTCTTTAAATCGACTAAAAACTTTTGATTTACTTTTTAGAAAATACACAAGTGCCCTTCTTGAATAATCATCAATAAAAGAAACATAATATCTAGATTTTGATAACGAAGGAACATTTACTAGACCAAAAACATCAGAGTGAATATAATCCAAAACTCTAGAAGATTTATGAGGACTAGAATAAAATGAAACACGATGTTGTTTTCCATATATACAATCTTCACAAAAATCAAACTCAAGGTTACAGTCATCAAGCCCTTCAACCAGGTTTTTATTTTTCAAAGCTTTTAAGACTTTCTCACCAATGTGGCCGAGCCTTTGATGCTAGAGCATGTCTTTTCTGCAGGGATTTTCACCTCCAAAGAGTTTGCTCCCAAAAGAAATTCAGTCTCCTTCTACATGAGCAACCTTTTTTTGACTTTACAGAGACACTATTACATTGAGCATCATGTGCGTCTAGCTTGTATAGAGTACCAATTCGAGCACCCCTTACCAAAACCATCGAGGCTCTAGTCATCTTACAGCCACCATTCGAGAATGAAACTTGCATGCCAACATCATCTAGCTTGCTAACATAAAGTAAATTTTGAGCCAGACCTGGTATACGCATTACACCATCAATTCCTTTGATTCTTCCATTAGGAAACTGAATTCTAACTCTTCCACGACCAACAATTTCAAGAGATGGGTCACTTGCTAGATACACCTTTCCACCAGCATACTTCTCATACTTCGTAAACCAATCTCTATGAGATGTCATATGAAAATATGTAACTGAGTCAATCAACTATACATTATCTGATGCCTGAGTCGCCAAGGCTGCAATGAAGTCATATGCATCGATCTAAGAAGAATCATTATCTAAAGAATTGTTTTTCTTCTTCTTCTTTTTCTCCTCTTTGCAATCCTTACAGACATGGCTAGGCTGCCCACAATTTCAACATTTCACCTTAGACTTCTTTCCAAAAGACTTTGATCTCCCTTTAGACTTTGATTTAGACTTCTTTTCCTTCTTTTCGTTTTCCTTTGATCTACCTCGAACAACAAGGGCCTCCTTTTCCATATCAGAAGATTTCCTTCGCATCTCTTCTGACAACAATGAAGCAACCACATCTTCCATCTTGAAAGTGGTTGTCATACTCCCAATATCCAACACTAAATGATCCGATGAATCAAGCAAACAACATAACAAAAGCATACAATGATCCTCATCATCTATCTTCACACCTATAGATGTTAACTGAGCAATGAGCATATTAAACATATTTAGATGATCAACCACAAAGACCCCTTCCTCCATTTTCAAAGAGTACAACTTCTTCCTCAAGAATAACTTATTCACCAAGGACTTTCCTTGATAAATATCTCCAAGTTTCTTCCACAAAGAAGATGCATACTTCTCTTCATGAACTTTTAGGAGGATAGAGTCTGCTAGACATAGTCTTATCAACCCTTTGGATTTTCTATTTGCGAGGTCCCAATCTTCTTGCTTCATTCCTGTAGGTTTAGTCCCAAACACAACAATCCAAAGATCTCTATCTACCAATAGGTCTTCCATTTTGAGTTTCCACAACTCAAAATTTCCACCATTGAATTTTTCAATTTCTATCTTCCCTGATGTGCTTGCAATCTTAATCTGCGAGTGAAATTACCAAATTCCTCTACAAGACTCCTACTTTAGAATTGGCACAAAAAACCTGTCCAACCCATAAGGATAACACAACTGGCCAGGCTCTGATACCACTTGTAAGGAAAGCAGAGGTGTGGAAACACTTTCCTAATGCTAATTCTAAGAAGGAAATATAGACGTAAGGTTCAAATTTCAAACTATAGTTCATTAAAGATGCACATTACCAAGAAAAAGATAAGAAATATTTCACACAACACATAATAGACACTAGATTTAACGTGGGAAAACCCTTTCCGGAGAAAAACCCACCACACCAAGAAAAAACACTTTATATTAAAGTGAAAAAAAGGTCCACATACAAAGTTATAGTTTCTTCCTTTTAGATGTTAATTCAGACACTCAATACAGGCAACATTACAAACTTGATCTATCTTGTTCTCTATCTCAAACTCACAACTCAACTTTTAATTGATATTCCAATGCATTACACATTATAACATTTTCTTTTTTGAGAGGATTACAATCAACCTGCATCAATAGACCCATACTAGAAACATACCAATTTGGTTCCCATTTGTAACAAAAGTCCAACCATCACACAAAAGTTACCATATCGAGCCATTTCAAAGAGACACACTCTAATCTCATGCCAATTTGTTCGAGTCACACCGATACATGCTTCTCACAGTTCACTAACAACCAATTCTATCACCATGTAGATGAGAGATTTCAGCTTCTCCCACTGATACACACATGTCTCATTAATGTATACTTTACCGTCCATGTGATCCCCATTTCCAAGTCAGCATGGTTTACACCATCAATAGCTTTCCTCCTGAAAACGTGGGTCCCACTACAATCATTGGCATAACAAAATTTATTGAAGAGACATCTTCCAAAGTCACAATGAACATCCACAGTCTCATCAATGAGAACTATCAAGAATTCTACTAGAATTTCTAAGAGACATTTTCCAATGTGTCATCGAACCATCTAGGTCTCTCCGACAAGCACGTTCAAGACTTTCACCATCATGTCAAAGATACATTTTCCAATGTCTCACCAAACACCTGAAGTCTCTCTAACAAGAGTGTTCTAACCTACCATTGGGATGTCAAGTAGACATTGCTCAAAGTCCTGGAAATGGTGCAACCTCTCGCCAATAAGGTAAACAAGCCACAACAACAACGGATTTCAATTTGTTGAGGAGACAAAGGACAAAATCTCATCGATGGAGCAAACTCTTGTTGATAAGGAAAACCTTCATAGACCACCAATGTGGAGACAACTATTGAGGTCTCACCGACAACACAGTGTCTTGCTGATGGAGCTAGGTGAAACCATGAAGGCTTATTGGGCTGTCAAGGAGACAACTAAGAAAGTCCCATCGATAGAGCTTTGTCTGGTCGATAAGAGAACACAATGCCACCATTATCATACCAGTAAGCTAAGACACATTTTTTATAGGCCTATCACACAAGTGTTCGTACGTCAATGAGAACAACACCCTACAACCTCATGTATGGTGCCGAAGCTATCATGCCCTTAGAGTTGGAAATTTCATCTTTGCAGGTTTCCCTTAAAGGGTTAATTGATGATGAACCTTATAAAGCTAATCGTTTGCATCGGCTAGAGATACTTGATGAGTGTTGATTATAGGTCGTCGACCATCTTAAAGCTTATCAATGATCATTATCTAGACAAAATAATCAAAGCATACTTCCTAGGACTTTCAAGGTAGGTGATCTGGTTATCTATGAGAATTAGAGAAATGTAAATGTGCCACCTGATCAAAGGGGAAAATTTCATCTTAATTGGTTGGGACCTTAAATTGTCATCTTCGTGTATGGCTCAGGTGCCTATGGATTATCATATATGGATGGGATGCCTCTAGAAGAACCTATTAAAGCAATGCATCTCCGTCAATATTGTGCATAGTGTCTAATGTGTCATATGTGTAATGTTTACTCTTTAAAGGTTATAACATTGCATATGTTGACATTTATTCATTAAGACATTATGAAAAGTTTTGTGTCATGATGCAGCCATGTGTGTGTGTGAGACATACGTATGTGTGCTTTGCTATGCTATCTATCCGTGCATTATGTTATATCTTTTTAGGAAATTAGATCATCATTATTTTTAATTAACATACATCCATGTGTGTTCATTAAATCATGATAGAATCTAATGTAAACATACATCCATATCATCAACATACATGAAAGTAAGGAACATACACATCAAGTAAACAATGCCATAATATCATAATCAGTGTCTCATTTATATATGTATAAATATCATACATGTATTGTGCCACTGTCATAAAAAATGAGTGGCTACTATATATGTGTATTAGTTTCTATACAAAAAAAGATCTACAAATATATATTGTGACTACAAAAAATGATGTACAAAAGGAGGCTCTCTATGCCCTAGGCATGTGGCTCCCAAAGTTCTCTAGATTTGGCTATGGCTATGGCTAGGGGCGTGGTTGCATGGTAGAGAAAAATCTAGAGTGGTGTGAGCATGACATGGACATGGTTGCACGCATCCCCCTGATCTCTTCTTGGAGGGAGGCTATTTGCATGTGGGCCTAGATGCACTCTTGCTGCAACTATTGATCACCTGCAATGATAATTATTGTCGGTTGTCCCGTGAGGTCATTGAGATGGCTATGAAGGGTGTCATGTGCCTACTCAGCAACGTTAGCCCTTGTCACGGTCGTGTCTCACTTTGTGAGTTTCATCCATAACTCCCCTGGTAGCTAGTCATGTTGCCCCTGGAGTGTGGTAGTGTCAGCAGTCCTTTGCATAATCTCCACCCGTGCCTCCTCATAGGTGGTCCTTAGGTAGGCTACCAGCTAAAAAAGGTAGATGTGACATCCTGTTGAGATAGTTGGTACACGTCTAGAACTGCCCCCTAGATAGGCATGACAGGGGCCACCTCTAATATGCATTGGGTAAACAACCTAGTCCATCCCTAAGTATCCACTGCAACCACAAAAAGAGAATGTATATCAGTACCATGAAATGTATAGATACTAAAACCAAATCATAATATACATCTACATGAGATAAAAAAATTAAAGTACTAAAATGAAATAACATAAACAACTGTCATACCTAGATCCCCTGGCTGCCAGAATGGGGTCAGGGGGAGGAGGAGCACTCAGTCCTGCGCCATTAGTATTAGGAGCTACCCTAGATGTTATAAGGACTGGTGGTATTCATGAAACTAGAGTAGCTAGTGGAGGAGAGGACATCCTCCACCATCGCCTCAATCTTGGTGAAGCTTCTCTAACCTACTTGGCCTACTCCTGCTCCTTTGGCTGGCCCTCCTCCTACCATTTCTCCTCTTGCTCATCTCCAATGCCTCGATGCCTCTACCTTTACCTCAGTGGCTATGGTGGCACGTCCCCCTGTAGACTAGGATTCCCCATAGGGGCATCTATTGGGAAAACTAGGGCAAGACGGTGAGCTACCCACCATGCCAAAAAATCTTGGGCTACACCAACATTTTCTACTGTTCCCATCACCAGTAGATCAATTTCATTAGCCTTGTCATCAAAGAGGTGGATGTCTACAATGATGGGATGTAGAAAGTCCCCTAGCCTTGTTGTGGTCTGAACAACTTAGGTGTATGTGGGGACATGAGGGGGATAATCTAGATCCACCCATGTTGTCGCATGACCTAACTCCAGTAGTATTGAATGATCACAAAATCAGTGTGACTGAGAATGAACCAATTGCACTACAGGTTTCGAAAGAACTTGCCATCCTCAAACCACTAGAATAGCTAGTGGGGTCTCCATTTGATCCTATCTAGCATCAAAGTTTCAAACTACAACCACCATAACTGTAGGCCACCGTGTCTCCATTGTCGAGTGAGCTCATACTAGTGGGCCATCAAAACAATGTAGTCCCACACCTATGGGAAGCCCTCTATCCTCGTGCACATGATGTGGGAAAAAGCACACACCTGCAGGAGTGTGCATGTGGTCAGGCTCTAGTACTCATAGTGCACATACCGATCGAGCTCCTGGTATAGGTGCACCAGCATGTTGTGCCCCCATGCAAAAATTGTACACCACTCCATAATCTCCTAAATGGTGTAGATGAGCCCTCAGTGGAGGTGAGAGCCTCTCCCATCTATGGTGATTCATGTGGTGATGGTGACCACCATGATACAACGCAATAGAGGGGCAGTGGTCTGGGCCTGATCGAACCACTAGGTGTATATGTGCACAATCCAATACTTGCCATCTATCTGGACAGAGCAATATCAAACCCCATCTAATCACTCTTGCACTGAGTGTGCGTCATCAAGCTCCACCCATCGATCACGGATGGGGAGATCGAGGACATGGTAAACATTCTCCAGAGTGATGGTCATCTCTCTAGTGGGAAACTAGAAGCTCAATGTAGTGGCATCCCACCTCTCCATGAGCACCATTAGCATCCTGTCATGATAGAGCATCTCTGGCATGGTGTAAACATGCTAGAGACTGACACGTTGCAGATGTATGATCTCATCATAAAAAAGACGGTCCCTTTGGTCTTTGAGTAAGCGTAGCACCCGCTCGTCGGGATACTCCAAGATCTCAGGATAGTCCTGCAAAAAGGAAAAGAGAGTCTAAGTTAGTACATGGCCGATTGGATAAATTTAAGTTAAAAACATTAAAGCACATGTGCGCATCGCACAGACGTCTGCACGCTGCATAGGTGTCTTAGCCCACCATTAATGGCATAGGGACGTCAGCGCATCCCTGGGTTGCTAGTGTGTCCCTAGGACAACAGCGCTAGTCCTAGACTCTAGTGTGTGCTAAAGTCGTACGCGCGCATCTAGGATGCCTGCGCTGCTAAAAAATTGAAAGCATGTAAAAAATCATACAAAAATGCAAAATGAAGTGGTTTCAAGGCCTACCTAGTCAACCTTGAAACCCTCGGCGATATCTGCTTGTAGTTGCTCTAGCCTGGGATCCTCGTACTTGCATCTACTTAGCATTTTGATGATTTTTCTCTCACAAAATTCAAAAAAATCCTAGCGATGAATAGTGTAAATGACCTTTCTCAGGGCCAACCTAGGTATATATAGGCCCCCAGGGCCCATTTTTCTTAGAGTTTGTGGCTCCCCAATTTCTCTTGATTTTACCCCACCTAGTTGTGGGAAAACTCAAGAGGGGGCATATAGTCACCTCTTCAACATATTTTTCTTCTGAATCATCAATTTTTCTCTTGATCATTCCTCTTGCCATTGTAGCTTCCTTTGATTTCTAGGACTGACTTAAAATTGAGTTTTGTAGAGTAAAATTTTGCACGATTTTTCATGATAGGTCCTACACTTTTTGTTGAGTTCAATGGATAGGGGCATCTTCAGTATTGACTGACTCAATTTTTGTGACCTTTGCGGTACCCTCTTTTGGCATGAAAATCCGTAAAACTTCAAGTTTGGGTGAAATTTTTTCTTTTCTACTTTAGTGTGGTTGATTTTTCCCAAAATTGAGCCCACTAAAGTCGGGGAAAAATGTAATGTCACAAAATTGCACCTAAGGGAAATTTCACATTTTAGCACTTTTCCTAGCATTTATGACACCTAAATGCATTAATGGAAAAAACCCCATGGATCAAAATTTCATGATTCTAACTCCATGTGGTCCAATGGTGAAGCAACAACAGTCCAGCGACTCATTTCTTAAAAACTTGTGCTTTGGATGCCTGCATGGTGCACATATGTCTACGCGGCACACTAGCATCCTGGCGGTTTTCTGAGTTTGAAATTGGGAATCTCTAATCTTGGTTCACGACACGTGTCTCTGCAACCAATCCTTCAGGTGTAACAACTCTTTTTCACCCTTGCATATAATAAAACCCCTCCTTTACTCTCATTTTTGGGGTTCTCTGATTCATTCAAGGCTCTCTTATTTCTTCGACTTCACTTCACTTCTCAATCTCTTCTACTCTTGGAAACAACACTTCTACAAATGAAGCTCTATTAGACTGAGGTCCCTCCAACAACCAAAGCTCTCTAACAAGCATTCAACAGTGTTTTCGCATGTTCAAGAGGGGGCTGAGGCCTATTGGTAGCATTCTCTCACTCTTTTCTATTTGCAGATAGAATAGATCTCTTTGTTCATTTACTATTTGGTGGTGCGGGTTCTCCTCCTTAAGTGGGGATTATTTTCACCACCCTTTTTTTCCATTTTGGTTACCTTCTCTCTCTATCTATCTCGTTTTCCATGGAGGTGGGAACACCAAAGCAGGGGTTTGACTATGGCAAGCCCCTATACAACCCCAACATTTTTCCTCATTCAGCTTGTGTGCAGGTTGTTAAAGCAGAGCTCTGGGTGAAGATTCAGATGTTTGGTTATTTGTAAGCTCCCTCTTGGCCCTCTTTTTTCTTTCTTTTAGTCTCTACTCTTTACCTTATCATTTTGTTACACAAACCTCAGATCTAGGTTAGAAAGTGAAGCACTGGTCTGCCCGTTTAAGTCCTTGAGATTTTTGTTGCTTAGGACTCTAGCATGTCATTTGGACTCTAGCGTGTCACACTTGCATCTTGAATCCGCACTATAGTATTTTAGCCGAGAGCTCCTCTTTCGAAGGCAAAAATATAGAAGTTTTACTCTCTCATATTCTAAAGTAGTATTTTGTGATAATTAGATTGGATACACTTTCTCTACAATTTCTTCGTTTAGCTTGTATTGATGTGGATAAGGGTAGTTTGTTCCCTGGGGTTCTCTTGAGAACAAAGAGACTCATGAGAAGTGAATCCCCCTTATCTCATAGCTGGTAGTGTCAAGTGTGGATGTGTTGTGGTTTGATGTCATATTAATGTCAACCCCTTGTATGTGGAGATTATTAGAATCATTAGAGAGTGTTGCACTATGTTGTCATCTGTATTATTGATTCATGTCAACCTCTATTGTAGTCATGATGTGAAGTTTTTTTTAGATGTTGTAGATGTGTTGAGGAGGTGTTTGTAGTGTTGATGATACAATTGGTTCACTTGGTTTCTAAGTGCTTTTGAGAAAATTTGAATAAAAGAGTGTGTAGTGTGACAAAGGTGTGTTCAAAATTGTGCTCCACATTTCTTCATGGTCGAAGATGTGCCTGCGTAGTTTGGACTTGATGATTCTAGGTGTTTAGAGGTTTTATATCAAGAGCTTTGAGGTTTTGGATTGTGCGATAGTGAAGGATGTGTTTGACAATATGTTTTCTTGTAAAGAAGGTTGTCTAGGAGAAATGAGATTGCTTCGCATTTCTCCACATTGAGGTTTCTTGTCTTGTGGATCTAGGAACATGCTTATATTGTTTGTATCTAATTTCCCTTGGAGTTCTGGTGTTGAGTTGCTACATAAGTCTAGTTCTTGTGTTGGAGTTCAGTGGTAGTACATCCTAATGTGCAAGATGAAAGTATTCTTTGTTTTAGGTGGTTACGACAATGTTGCAAAGTAGTATGTTGATGTTGGATTATTCTTGGATTTTTTCTGATGTTGTTGTGTGGTCTACATGTTGTTTTTGGACCTAGAGAAGTGTGTATGTGGTCACTTGTAGTGTTAGTTTAGGTTTTTCCAACATGGAATGCTAGTGCTATTTACAGAGGTACCTCATGGATTTTGGATGTGATGAGTAGCGTGTTGATGTAGATTTGGGTCATAGTTAACCCTTGGCATGGTCTTCCTTCACTTTTTTCCACCACAGAGGTGTTTGGTGCTGACCTATTTTGGTGTTGCACATTTGAGGTGCATACATTTCATTGAGGTCAATTTAATTGAGATTGTTTAGGTCACGAATGGTATAAATTCAAAGTGAATTGTTGGAGATGTGTGTGGCAAGTGTGTAATGTGTGAGAGATATGAATGTGATCAAGTGTTGTGATCTAAATGTGAGCTTAAGTGCCTATGACTCTAGATGCAGTGAGTAGAAGGTGTCTCATTTTTAGTGTGCCTGAAGTTGTTGGAGGTAATGAGCCAAAGGTTGCAGATGGTGCAAAGTTACAGTGGTGGATTTCTCCTATTTTCTCTAAGATAATGAATCTCTTTGTAACATTCTTCTTCTTTCTTTCTTTCTTCTAGACAATGAGTCCTCTTGGCAGTGAGCCTTTCTTCTTTTCAAGGCAATGAGCCCTTTGAAAGTGAGCCTATTGTAATTCTGTGTTGTTATTCATATATATGTGAGGTAATCCCCATTTTTCCCTGCTTAGGGTTTTCCATGTAAATTTGGTGTTCTATTGTGTATGGTCATGTTTACATTGTTGTTTCACATGTTTACATTCTGATAATGCTTAATGAGGGTTTAAAGTTTGATAAGGGTTTGAAATTTAATGAGGGATTGAATGTTTTAATGTACAATTGATTCACCCTTCTTCTTAGCTATCTTGTGCATCTAACAATTGATATCAGATTTTTGGTTCCTTGGAAGAAGCTTAATAGCTTGAGTTAGATTTGGATAGCGCATAGGAAGGGTGTCAAAGCTCCTATATTCGATGGAACAAATTATGCCTATTGGAAATCTAGGATGGAATCCTTTCTTGTCTCTTTAGGATTTGGAGTCTAACAATCAATTGAAAAATGATATACCTCATCTACTAATTATGGTCTGGCAAGTGATGATGATATCAAGGATTATGAGAACAATGGTAAAGCAAGAAATGCTATCTTGAGTGGTATTTTTGATTCTGAACATGGAAAAGTGATAAGTCTGAAATTTGCAAAAGATGTTTGGAAAAATTTGTAGATCATTTATGAAGGAGATGATAAGGTTAAACAAGCAAATATGCAGAATTACAAAGCCAAATTAGAAACCCTAAGGATGCTTGAAGATGAAGACATTACAACCTACATGATCAAAGTGGATGAAGTTGTCAATGCCATCAATGATCTTGATGGAAAGCTGGAAGAAAGCAAAGTTGTGAAAAAGGTATTAAAGACTCTTCCTAAATCTTATAATTCTAACGTTTCTGCTATTGAGGAAGCTCAGAATTTGGATAATTATTCTAGAGATCAAATGTCTGGTGTTTTAGTTTCTTTTGAACTGAGAGATTTTGGTAAAGATGCTAAAAGTAAAGAGACTAATTTTAAAGTCTACAAGCAGAGGAGGATAATGAATTAGATTTGGATGATCTTGCTGAGGTGAAAGAAATTTTTATAAGAATGAAAAAGGAAACTTGTAAATACAGAGGTAAGTTACCCTTTAAGTGTTTCAATTATGGAAAGATAGGTCAATATGCCTCTAAATGTCCAATCAATGTTTCAAATGACAAACATAAGGATCATAAAGGTAAATCTATCAAGAAGAGCTATTATGTTGAAAAAGAAAATGGTGTATCTAATGATGAAGAATCAAGCTATCCTGATGAAGACAGTGATGAATGCTTGTTCAAGGCTTTAAATGTTGGAAATAATTCTACTAATTCTAAAAAATGTGTGAAGAAAAGTGCTCCATAAGTAGGTCAAAAGGTTGAAGGAAGTATGGTGACTGCTTTTCATGCAAGAGAGGAGAGGAATTACTGGATAATTGATAGGGGTTGCTGAAATCATATGACAGGTGATAAGAGTAAGTTTGTTAAACTTTAGAAGAAGTATGATGGTGGTCTTGTCAAGTTTGGTGATGATACATCTGCTAAGATTTGTGGAAAAGGTTTAATTAGTTTCAATGACAAGCATAAAACATATGATGTTCTTTATGTCAAGGGTCTCCAACATAATCTTCTTAGCGTAGGAAAAATGTGTAACAAACAATACAATCTTGTGTTTCAGGATGATGGTTGTGAAATCAAAAAAGAAAGATCCAAAATTTTGGTTACTGTAGGGAAAAGGATAGAAGGTAATGCTTATCAGCTCAAAGATAGTGGTGTTAAGTGTTTTATGTCTCAAATCAATGAAAGTTGGTTGTGGCATAGAAGAATGGGTCACATCAATTTTAATAACGTAGTGAAGATCAGTTCTACTGATGTTGTGAGAGATTTACCAAGGATTACAAAGCCTATCAATGCAATCTATAAGGAATGTTAGTTTGTAACATAGATAGAGAAGATGTTAAAGACTAAAGAATATTCCACCATAGGTCATTTGGAGTTGGTGAATACAAACCTATGTGGACCTACCAAAATCAGAAGTTCTCATGGTGATAGGTATTTCATGTTATTGATTGATGATTCTTATAGAATGACTTGGGTGACATTTCTCAAAGAAAAATCAGAGGCTCTAGATAATTTTAAATAATTTAAGTTTGTGTTTGAGAATGAAATGGATGTGAAAATAAAGTGCTTAAGGTCTAATAGAGTTGGAGAGTTCACCTCCATTGAGTTTAACAATTTTTGTGAAGATCATGGGATAAAAAGACATTTGTCAGCTCATAGGACTCCTTAGTAGAATGGAGTTGAAGAGAGGAAGAATAGGATAGTTCAAGAGGAAGCAAGGACTATGATGATAGAAGAAAATCTACTAGATGTCTATTGGAGAGAATCAATTCATATTGTAGTTTACATTCTTAACATAGGTCAAGCAAGAGTGAAAAATTCAAAGACTCCCTATGAGTTATTGTATGATAAAGCTCCTACTATGAAATACTTTAGAGTTTTTGGAAGAAAATGCTATATCAAAAGAGATGAAGAAAAATTAGGAAAATTTGATGCAAGATTTGATGAAGGAATCTTCCTTGGATACTCTACAAGAAGTAAGGCCTACTAGTGCTACAACAAAAGACTGAAGAATATAGTTGAGAGTACAAGTGTCAAAGTGGATGAAGAACCACATCAAATTTTAGTGTTGATAGAAGGATATGAATCTAATGAACCCCCTTGCAGTGAATAAGAAAAGGATGATGAGAAAGAAAAAGAGATGATAGTTGAAGAGGAAGAAGCTTCGAAAAAGATCCCTAAGACTCCTAAGTATGTGCAAAAGAATCATTTTGAAGATCAAATCATTGGAGATAAGAGCAAACGTGTGTTGACAAGAAGGAAATCTGCTATGATAGAGGAATAGGTAAACTTTTGTTTACTTTCAAAGGTAGAACCTAAGATTGTAACTACTCAAGGCATGTAAATATGAGAATTGGATCAAAGCTATGAAAGAAGTACAGAAGATTGAGAAGAATCTGACTTCGGAATTGGTCCCAAGACCTGTAAACAAGAATGTAATACGAACAAAATGGGTTTTCAAGAAAAAATTTGAATGAGGATGGAAAATTTATTAGAAACAAGGCTATGCTTGTGTGTAAGGGCTACTCACAAGTGGAAGGAATATATTTTGAGGAGAAATTTGCTCCAGTGAAAAAAATGGAGGTCATTAGGATGTTTTTGGCCTTTACAACACATAAGGACTTCAAGGTATATCAGATGGATGCGAAGTCTGTATTCTTGAATGGTGAGTTGGAAGAAGAGGTGTATATTGAACAACCAGAAGGTTTCCAGTTATTAGATGATGTTGATATGGTCTTGAAGTTGAAGAAGGAATTATATGGACTCAAACAAGCTCCTAGAGCTTGGTATGCAAGATTGGATAAGTACTTATTACAATAACAATTCATAAAAGGTATCACGGATAACAACCTACACTTCAAAGTTGAAGGAGAACAAATCATGATTGTGGTAGTGTATGTTGATGACATAATATTTGGAGGAAATGAGGCAATGTGTAAGATGTTTGTAGAAGAGGTGCATAATGAGTTTGAGATGTCAATGTGTAAGGAGATGAATTTCTTCCTTGGACTACAAATCAATTAATTAGGGAAAGGTATGTACATTTCACAGTCAAAGTATGTTAAGGAAATGTTTAAGAATTTTGGGATGGAGAATTCTAAACTGGTATGTACTCCTATGGTTATTGGTTGTAAGTTGAGAAAAAATGATGAATCTCCTAAGACAGATCAAAGAAAGTATAGATCAATGATTGGTGGATTGCTATACCTAACTGCTACTAGACTAGATATCATGCATTTAGTATGTCTTGTGGAAAGGTTTCAAGAAGATCCTAGAGAATCACATGTTGCTACAGTAAAAAGGATATTTAGATACTTGAATGGAACTCTGGAATTTGGTCTATGGTATCCTACGGATATTGATTTCTCCTTGAGTGCATATACAAATGCAGATTGGGTAGGATGTGATAAAAGAAGTACAAGCGGAGGTGATTTCTTTCTTGGAAGTAGATTGGTTTCATGGTTGAGTAAGAAGAGGGACTCAATGTCATTATCTACTGTAGAAATAGAGTATATTGCAGAAACATCATGTTGTACATAGATGTTGTGGATGAAGCAAACATTGAAGGAAAAAAATATATTTCTATTTGATATCAATTTATAAGAGAGAAGGTTGTAGATAATGAGGTAAAGTTAGAGTACTTGCCTATAAAATATCAAGTTGTAATATTTTTGCAAAGGCTCTTCCAAAAGATACTTTTGAGTATCTCCGATAGAAGTTAGGGGTTATTTCCCATCCTTTCAACTATATGCACAAGTGTGTGCATCTATCTAGGAAGCATTTCAAGATACATTCTAGTTCCTGGACTGATGTTGAAGGATACCTCTTAGAGTGAGTAGTTAGTAGTTATTTTGATTGGTGTAGTCAGGTGGAACATATCTTGTGTCCCTAAGGGGAGTGTACAAAAAAAAAAAAATAGTAGAGGGTGCAGTGAAGAATGAGTAGTGTGCAATGTATAGTAGTGAGAATTGTATGGAGAAGAATAGTTGATTGTTGGTGTTTCCTAAAGATGAGTGTGCAAGTGTTGTCAAAGGGAATGATGTTTCCCTTTGCCATTGATGTCAAAGGGGAAAAGTATGATCTAAAAAAATCAGGGGGAGAGTGATTGTTTGAAAAAATACTTAAGATAGGGGGAGAGAAAGTGATGCTTACAAAGAGAATAGAAAAGGGAGATAATGATGTCTAAAATACACAAGGAAAATAAGTATAAGATATGCCCTAGTTAGGGGGAGTGTTGCTTGATGCAAAGTTGCTTTTGGTTGCTTTATTGTTGATGGGTTTTTAGAGTTGGTTTTGCCATCAATGACAAAGGGGGATATTTTTGGAATATTGTTGGTATTTTCATTGATGTCAACCTCCAATATAGTTGGGGAGATTAATGTTGGAAGATTGTTGGTAGCGTCAAGTGTGGATGTGTTGTGGTTTGATGTCACATTGATCTCAACCCTTTGTATGTGGAGATTATTGGAATAATTGGAGAGTGTTGCACTATGTTTTCATCTGTATTATGGCTTGATGTCAACCTCTAGTGTAATCATGATGTGAAGTATTTTCTAGATGTTGTAGATGTGTTGAGGAGGTGTTTATAGTGTTGTTGATACAATTGGTTCACTTGGTTTCCAAGTGATTTTGAGAAAATTTAAATAAAAGAGTGTGCAGTGTGACAAAGGTGTGTTTAGTGTCGTGATCCACATTTCTTCATGGTTGAAGATGTTCCTGTGTAGTTTGGACATGATGACTAGAGGTGTTATATCTAGAGTTTCAGGTTTTGGATTATGCAGCAGTGGAAGTTGTGTTTGACAATATTTTTTCTATGAAGAAGGTTGTCTGAGAGAAATAAGATTGCTCCACATTTCTCCGCGTTGAGTTTTCTTGTCTTGCAGATCTGCAAACATGCTCCTATTGTTTGTATCTACTTTCCTCTAGAGTTTTTGGTGTTGAGATGCTTGACAAGTCTAGTTCTTGTGTTAGAGTTCAATGATAGTGCATCCTAATGCACAGGATGGAAGTATTCTTTTCCTTAGGTGGTTGAAACAGTGTTGCAAAGTAGTATGTTGATGTTGGAATATTGAAAAATGTTGTGTGATGTTGTTGTGTTGTTTTTATGTTATTTCTAGACTTAGAGAAGCGTGTATGTGGTTGCTTGTAGTGTTAGTTTAGGTTTGGCCAATTTCGTGTGATAGCGCTATTTGTGGAGGTACCTCATGGATTTTGGATGTGATGAGTAGAGTTTTGATGTAGATTTGGGTACTAGTTAACCCCTGATGTGGTCTTCCTTCATTTTTTTCAATCGTGGATGTGTTTGGTGCCGACCTATTTTAGTGTTGCACGTTTGAGGTGCATATTTTTCATTAAGGCTAAGATAATTGAGATTTTTTAGGTTGTAGATGGTATAAATTGATGCAGAGGAAGGACTTACAACAAACTTGACACATTCCAAACAAGGTTTCAATGCAAATGATGCAAATGTGCATTCTTGTTCATTCTTGGTAACTTGCTCTTAAACCCTATTGGCAATCAAAAAAGAGGAAAAAACATGAAACATGATATTCTTCAACTTCTCAGCCCTCTTACAACACATATTAATTATTTCCCAACCAATCACAATCCAAAAAATCATAGGTTATATTGAACCCTCAAGTAGCTAGGGTTTCTTGACTGTTTTCATGAAAATGAAGACACACAGGTTAGCATAACTTACACATATAGTCATTTGGTGCAATTTAGTTTAATGGGTATCTAAATAATGGACTTAAAAATATTTTCACCAAGTTTCATAATTTTCCTACAGTTAAAATAAAAGTTATGAATTTATTAAACTTGCTAGAAATCTTAGTTAGGGTACAGGGCTATCATCACCAAAAATGCAATAAATTTCACAAAATTTGATGAAACAACTCTAAAAAAAAATTAAAAATTCTATATTTCATACTTCATAATCTCCATACCTACCCTTAACTATATCATGTCGTACAATCCATACAAAAGAGGTTTTTCAGGCATGAAACAATGAAATATGTACATGAAAATCACTATTTTTATCAAAACTTTTACAAAACGCAATGAAATCAATAAAAAAAAGAATTAGAAAGATAACCAAACTATCCAACTTTTCCAATAACTTTTAGGGTCATACTATATAAGTAAAAGGTCATACAATTCAATTCTGATCTGTTTCACCATAGAAAAACACAAGAAAATGCTTCCAGAATGTTCTTTTTTTTTTCCACTCTTCTCAACCTTCTCCAACCTTGGTGCTCATGTGTACATGTCATATTTTTTTTTTCCATTAAATTCATTCCCATCACCCAAAACTGATTCCTAACTTCCCAAACCAAAATTAAAACTTTTTGGTGACAACTTTTTGCAATTTTTGACAAGTTTGCACCCTAAACGCTAAAACTAATATCCGACCCCAAATGGTCTTAAATGAGTCCAAATTGAAACCCCAACCGACACAAAATAAGCCCAATCAACTTCAAACCAAACTTTTCCCAAATGAAAAAATACCCAAGTAGATGCTCTGCATCATACTCGATGGAAAAAAAATTTGAGTTCCACCTCAAATGATGATCAACTACTTTTCCACTTCACTCAATTCTATATTTAACGACATTAATTGTCCTTTGGCCTCCTCTTGATCTTCTCCGTAGCGAAGCTTGATCCTACTCTATTTCTTTGTGTGCGCTCTTTTCCTCCTCTCTTTCTTCTTGCTTCTTCACCTTATCAACTTCTTTGGCAAGAAGACTCTAAAGATTCTATTGCTTTGTCATACACTTCATTGTTGATGTCATTTCTTCCTCCTCTTCATTTTCTCCTTGGTTTGCACCTAATATTTCTTGTGTTCTCCTAAAGGTTCTTCAATTCCTAGAAATGGGCATCTTTCAATCTTCTTGGACTCTTCATAATTTTATTTTGTTATCTTAATTATCATGTTGCAATATTACCTTTTCATCCTTGGATGGTTCGATCATGATCTCTTGGTCATTTTTCTTGACCTTTCCTTGATATCTTATCCTCTCTTGAAGTGTTTCCTCATCATTATGCCCTATAACACCATTTTCCTCTTACCTCTTTCATGTTCTTGACCAACCACTCTTTTCTCTTCTCCCTATCAACTTGTATATCTACATTCTCTTTTTCATATACATGATCAAAACCAAGATTTGCACTTCCATTTACCTATTCAATGGCCTGTTGTATGGATTTCCTCTCTTCCCTAACTTCATTTCTTACAAACTTCTCCTTTTTGAATGCTTCATTTCCTTCTTCTATAGCATTCTCCAAGGCTTCATGAAACCATAGTTCACCTACAATTTTCAAAGCAGTCATCCTTTTCCTTCTTCTTTTTTGAATAATCATCTTTATGGGCTACTTCACCTTCTTTCTCATTGGCCAATGCCAAACATTTTCTTGGTATACTTCCTCAAGACACTGTTGCAATATAAACTTAATACATTTTTCAAACTCTTTTATTTTCCTATCAAACTCTGCAACTTGGCTTATCCTATTGTATTTCATCTTCCCCTTTTCATTTTGTTGATGCATCTTGTGATCTCTTCTCTTTTCGTGGATTCTTATTTGATAACTCACCTAGGTTTTCTTTCCTTTTCCTCACTACCTAGTCTTTTGGCATATAGGTTCTTCACTTGAACCTATCAAATGCAATACACGAACTTTCCAAAACTTCCCTTTCCCAGATATTTGGGCTTTGATACAAAAATGGTGCATAGGAAGGACTTACTTACAACAAACTTGACACATTCCAAACAAGGTTTCAACACAAATGATGCAAATGTGCATTCTTGTTCATTCTTGGTAACTTGCTCTTAAAGCCTATTGGCACTCAACAAAGAGGAAACAACATGAAACATGATATTCTTGGACTTCTCAGCACTCTTACAACACATCTTAATGATTTCCCAACCAGTCACAATCCAACAAAGCATAGGTTTTATTGAACCCTCATGTAGCTAGGGTTTCTTCATTGTTTGCATGAAAATGAACACACACATGTTAGCTTAACTTACACATACAGTTGTTTGGTGCAATTTACTTTAATGGGTATCTAGATAATGGACTTAATAATATTTTCACCAAGTTTCATAATTTTTCTATTGTTAGAATAAAAGTTATGAATTTATTACACTTGTTGGAATCCCTAGTTAGGGTACAGGACTGTCATCACCAAAAATGCAATAACTTTCACAAAACTTAATGAAAGGACTCCAAAAAAAAACCAAAAGTTTTTTATTTCATAGCTTCATCATCCCCATACCTTCCCTCAACCGTATTAGGTCATACAATCCATACAAAATAGGATTTTCAAATGGGAAACAGTGAAAATTTGTACATGGCAATCACTATTTTTATCATAACTTTCACAAAATGCAATGAAAATTATTCAAACCAAAAGCATTAGAAAGCTAAAAAGATTCTTCAAAATTTCCAATAAATTTTTAGGCCGTACTATATAGTACAAGGCTGTACAATCCAATTTAAAGTCTGTTTCACCATGAAAAACACAAGAAAATGCTGCCAAATGTTTTTTCATTCAAATCTTCTCCAACCTTGGTGTTCATGTGTACATGTTGTATTTATGCCATTACATTCATTCCCATTTCCCAAACCTTATTCCTAACTTCCCAAACAAAATTACAACTTTTAGGTGACAATAATGACAACTTTTTGCAACTTTTGACAAGTTTGCACCTAAACATCAAAACTAATCCAATATGACCCCAAATGGTCTTAAATGGTCCAAATTGACCTTATTGACATAAAACAAGCCCAATCAACCCAAAACCAAAATTTTCCCAAATGGCAACAAATGCACCCAAATGGATACTCCTGCATCATAAATGCAAGGTGAATTGTTGGAGATGTGTGTGGCAAGTGTGTAAGGTGCAAGAGATGTGAATGTGATAAAGTGTGGTGATATGAGTGCAAGATTAAATTTCTATGACTTTGAATGCAATGAATATAAGGTGTCTACATTTTTAGTGTACCTAAAGTTGCTAGAGGCAGTAAGCCAATGGTTACGAATGGTGCAAAGTTATAGTGCTAGATTTCTCTTTTTTCTTTTTGATAGTGAATCTCTTTGTAACAGTCTTCTTCTTTCTTTCTTTCTTCTGGACAGTGAGTCTTCTTAGTAGTGAGTCTTTCTTGTTTTTAGGGTAGTGAGCCCTCCGACAGTGAGCCTATTGTAATTTGGTGTTGCTATTCATATATATGTGAGGTAATCCTCACCGTGGTTTTTCCTTGCTTAAGGTTTTCCATGTAAATCTAGTGTTCTACTATGTATGGTTGTGTTTGCATTATTGTTTCACATGTTTACATTCCACTAATGCTTAATGAGGGCTTAAAGTTTGATAAAGATTTGAAATTTAATGAGGGATTAAGTGTTTTAATGTAAAACTGATTCACCCCCCTCTTAGTTGTCTTGTGCATCTAACAAGGTTCACCAAAATGTAACTTGGAAAAAGCATGTTAGTCATAATAGAGAAAAAATTAAAGCAGTAACCACAAATCTACAATTCAATACTCAAATACAAATCCAAATCAATCAATAGAGAACAAGCAACATGAATGAAATCATATTCAAGTAAACAATACATTTACCTTCACCATGTTGTCATGGATTACTTCCATTGTCCTTCTTTGCTTTTTTTTTTCTCTCAGAAATTAGTAATGCACTTCTTTTTCCTTAAGCTTCAAGTGTGTGGAATGATAGAAATGATGCAAAACTCCAAAGTTTGTGGTTAGCCATCAACATGATGTGAGGGATGATTTTATAGAAATGGTTGATTCAAACAAATGATCTAGATTAGGAGGTGCAAAATCAAGATCAATGGTTGAGGATTGTTGAGAGAAATTGATTGCCCAATTAACTAACTATAACTGGGTAAAAGCACAATGTTGTGTCACACTTTATAAAGGAAATGACCAATACTGATCCAATTTTTAAACTTGAATCACTAAAAAGTGGCATATATGTTTTGAATTTTGAATGATGTCAACTAGTAAAATATGTATTTTTTTGTATATTTTATGTTTGTATTTTAAAAAAATAATAATAATAATTTTAAACTAGTTTTTACTAAATTAACACTATAATTTAGTTGTTGATAAAATGCTGAAAAATGAAGTTGCATAAGACGTCAAACTTTTTACAATAATCTTTTTTTTTCTTTCAAAATTTTTGTGTATTTATAACTTGAAACTTTAGTGAATGGATTTTTTTTTCCAATTTTGATAAATACATATTTTTAAATAAATATTAAAATGCACATGAATCAAAAAATACTTGTTTCCATCAGATGTCAACTTTCATATTAAATATTTAT
>VDFB02271358.1:252823684-253041774 GCA_007258455.2 Sequoia sempervirens | reverse complement strand
GATAATTAGATTGGATACACTTTCTCTACAATTTCTTCGTTTAGCTTGTATTGATGTGGATAAGGGTAGTTTGTTCCTTGGGATTCTCTTGAGAACAAAGAGACTCATGAGCAGTGAATCCCCTTTATCTCATAGCTGGTAGTGTCAAGTGTGGATGTGTTATGGTTTGATGTCATATTAATGTCAACCCCTTGTATGTGGAGATTATTAGAATCATTAGAGAGTGTTGCACTATGTTGTCATCTATATTATGGATTCATGTCAACCTCTATTGTAGTCATGATGTGAAGTGTTTTTTAGATGTTCTAGATGTGTTGAGGAGGTGTTTGTAGTGTTGATGATACAATTGGTTCACTTGGTTTCTAAGTGCTTTTGAGAAAATTTGAATAAAAGAGTGTATAGTGTGACAAAGGTGTGTTCAGCATTGTGCTCCACATTTCTTCATGGTCAAAGATGTGCCTGTGTAGTTTGGACTTGATGATTATAGGTGTTTAGAGGTGTTATATCAAGAGCTTTTAGGTTTTGGATTGTGCGACAGTGAAGGATGTGTTTGACAATATGTTTTCTTGTAAAGAAGGTTGTCTGGGAGAAATGAGATTGCTTCGCATTTCTCCACATTGAGGTTTCTTGTCTTGTGGATCTAGGAACATGCTTATATTGTTTGTATCTAATTTCCCTTGGAGTTTCTAGTGTTGAGTTGCTACATAAGTCTAGTTCTTGTGTTGGAGTTCAGTGGTAGTACATCCTGATGTGCAAGATGAAATTATTCTTTGTTTTAGGTGGTTACGACAATGTTGCAAAGTAGTATGTTGATGTTGGATTATTCTTGGATTTTTTGTGATGTTGTTGTGTGGTCTACATGTTGTTTTTGGACATAGAGAAGCGTGTATGTGGTCACTTGTAGTGTTAGTTTAGGTTTTTCCAACATGGAATGCTAGTGCTATTTACAAAGGTACCTCATGGGTTTTGGATGTGATGAGTAGCGTGTTGATGTAGATTTGGGTCATAGTTAACCCTTGGCATGGTCTTCCTTCACTTTTTTCCACCACGGAGGTGTTTGGTGCCGACCTATTTTCGTGTTGCACATTAGAGGTGCATACATTTCATTGAGGTCAATTTAATTGAGGTTGTTTAGGTCACAGATGGTATAAATTCAAAGCAAATTGTTGGAGATGTGTGTGGCAAGTGTGTAATGTGTGAGAGATGTGAATGTGATCAAGTGTTGTGATCTAAATGTGAGCTTAAGTGCCTATGACTCTAGATGAAGTGAGTAGAAGGTGTCTCATTTTTAGTGTGCCTAAAGTTGTTGGAGGTAATGAGCCAAAGGTTGTAGATGGTGCAAAGTTACAGTGGTGGATTTCTCCTATTTTCTCTAAGATAATGAATCTCTTTTTAACATTCTTCTTCTTTCTTTCTTTCTTCTAGACAATGAGTCCTCTTGGCAGTGAGCCTTTCTTCTTTTCAAGGCAACGAGCCCTTTGAAAGTGAGCTTATTGTAATTTTGTATTGCTAATCATATATATGTGAGATAATCCTCATTTTTCCTTGCTTAGGGTTTTCCATGTAAATTTGGTGTTCTATTGTGTATGGTCATGTTTACATTGTTGTTTCACATGTTTACATTCTAATAATGCTTAATGAGGGTTTAAAGTTTGATAAGGGTTTGAAATTTAATGAGGGATTGAATGTTTTAATGTACAAATGATTCACCCCTCTTCTTAGCTATCTTGTGCATCTAACAATTGATATCAGAGTTTTGGTTCCTTGGAAGAAGCTTAATAGCTTGAGTTAGATTTGGATAGCACATAGGAAGGGTGTCAAAGCTCCTATATTCGATGGAACAAATTATGCCTATTGGAAAGCTAGGATGGAATCCTTTCTTGTCTCTTTAGGATTTGGAGTCTGACAATCAATTGAAAAAGGATATACCTCACCTACTAATTATGGTCTGGAAAGTGATGATGAGATCAAGGATTATGAGAACAATGGTAAAGCAAGAAATGCTATCTTGAGTAGTATTTTTTATTCTGAACATGGAAAAGTGATAAGTCTGAAATTTGCAAAAGATGTTTGGACAAATTTGTAGATCATTTATGAAGGAGATGATAAGGTTAAACAAGCAAATATACAGAATTACAAAGCCAAATTTGAAACCCTAAGGATGCTTGAAGATGAAGACATTACAACCTACATGATCAGAGTGGATGAAGTTGTCAATGCCATCAATGATCTTTATGGAAAGCTGGAAGAAAGAAAAGTTGTGAAAAAGGTATTAAGGACTCTTCCTAAATCTTATAGTTCTAAAGTTTCTGCTATTGAGGAAGCTCAAAATTTGGATAATTATTCTAGAGATCAAATGTTTGGTATTTTAGTTTCTTTTGAACTGAGAGATTTTGGTAAAGATGCTAAAAGTAAAGAGACTAATTTTAAAGTCTACAAGCAGAGAAGGATAATGAATTAGATTTGGATGATCTTGCTGAGGTGGAAGAAAATTTTATAAGAATGAAAAAGGAAACGTGTAAATACAGAGGTAAGTTACCCTTTAAGTGTTTCAATTATGGAAAGATAGGTCAATATGCCTCTAAATGTCCAATCAATGTTTCAAATGACAAACATAAGGATCATAAAGGTAAATCTATCAAGAAGAGCTATTATGTTGAAAAAGAAAATGGTGTATCTGATGATGAAGAATCAAGCTATCCTGATGAAGACAGTGATGAATGCTTGTTCAAGGCTTTAAATGTTGGAAATAATTCTACTAATTCTAAAAGATGTGTGAAGAAAAGTGCTCCAGAAGTAGGTCAAAAGGTTGAAGGAACTATGGTGACTGCTTTTCATGCAAGAGAGGAGAGGAATTAATAGATAATTGATAGGGGTTGCTGAAATCATATGACAGGTGATAAGAGTAAGTTTGTTAAACTTTAGAAGAAGTATGATGGTGGTCTTGTTAAGTTTGGTGATGATACATCTGCTAAGATTTGTGGAAAAGGTTTAATTAGTTCCAATGACAAGCATAAAACATATGATGTTCTTTATGTCAAGGGTCTCCAACATAATCTTCGTAGTGTAGGAAAAATGTGTAACAGAGAATACAATCTTGTGTTTCAAGATGATGGTTGTGAAATCAAAAAAGAAAGATCCAAAATTTTGGTTATTGTAGGGAAAAGGATAGAAGGTAATGTTTATCAGCTCAAAGATAGTGGTGTTAAGTGTTTTATGTCTCAAATCAATGAAAGTTGGTTGTGGCATAGAAGAATGGGTGACATAAATTTTAATAACGTAGTGAACATCAGTTCTACTGATGTTGTGAGAGATTTACCAAGGATTACAAAGCCTATCAATGCAATCTATAAGGAATGTTAGTTTGTAATGTAGGAAAAGAAGATGTTAAAGAGAAAAGAATATTCCACCATAGGTCATTTGGAGTTGATGCATACAAACCTATGTGGACCTACCAAAATCAGGAGTTCTCATGGCGATGGGTATTTCATGTTATTGATTGATGATTATTATAGAATGACTTGGGTGACATTTCTCAAAGAAAAATCAGAGGCTCTAGATAATTTTAAATAATTTAAGTTTGTGTTTGAGATTGAAATTGATGTGAAAATCAAGTGCTTAAGGTCTGATAGAGTTGGAGAGTTCACCTCCATTGAGTTTAACAAATATTTGTGAAGATCATGGGATAAAAAGACATTTGTCAGCTCATAGGACTCCTTAGCAGAATGGAGTTGTAGAGAGGAAGAATATGATAGTTCAAGAGGAAGCAAGGACTATGATGAAAGAAGAAAATCTACTGGATGTCTATTGGAGAGAATCAATTTGTACTGCAGTTTACATTCTTAACATAGGTCAAGCAAGAGTGAACAATTCAAAGACTCCCTATGAGTTATTGTATGATAAAGCTCCTGCTATGAAATACTTTAGAGTTTTTGGAAGAAAATGCTATATCAAAAGAGATGAAGAAAAATTAGGAAAATTTGATGCAATATTTGATGAAGGAATCTTCCTTGGATACTCTACAAGAAGTAAGGCCTACTAGTGCTACAACAAAATACTGAAGAATATAGTTGAGAGTACAAGTGTCAAAGTGGATGAAGAACCACATCAAATTTTAGTGTTGATAGAAGGATATGAATCTGATGAACCCCCTTGCAGTGAATAAGAAAAGGATGATGAGAAAGAAAAATAGATGATAGTTGAAGAGGAAGAAGCTCCGAAAAAGATCCGTAAGACTCCTAATTATGTGCAAAAGAATCATTTTGAAGATCAAATCATTGGAGATAAGAGCAAAGGTGTGTTGAAAAGGAGGAAATCTTCTATGATAGAGGAATAGGTAAACTTTTGTTTACTTTCAAAGGTAGAACCTAAGATTGTAACTGCTCAAGGCATGTAAATATGAGAATTGGATCAAAGCTATGAAAGAAGTACAAAAGATTGAGAAGAATCTGACTTGGTAATTGGTCCCAAGACTTGCAAAGAAGAATGTAATAGGAACAAAATGGGTTTTCAAGAAAAAATTGAATGAGGATGGAAAATTTATTAGAAACAAGGCTATGCTTGTGTGTAAGGAATATATTTTGAGGAGAAATTTGCTCCAGTGAAAAAAATGGAGGTCATTAGGATGTTTTTGGCCTTTACAACACATAAGGACTTCAAGGTATATCAGATGGATGCGAAGTCTATATTCTTGAATGGTGAGTTGGAAGAAGAGGTGTATATTGAACAACCAGAAGGTTTTCAGTTATTAGATGATGTTGATATGGTCTTGAAGTTGAAGAAGGAATTATATGGACTCAAACAAGCTCCTAGAGCTTCGTATGCAAGATTGGATAAGTACTTATTACAACAAGGATTCATAAAAGGTATTGCGGATAACAACCTACACTTCAAAGTTGAAGGAGAACAAATCTTGATTGTGGTAGTGTATGTTGATGACATAATATTTGGGGGAAATGAGGCAATGTGTAAGATGTTTGTAGAAGAGGTGCATAATGAGTTTGAGATGTCAATGTGTGGGGAGATGAATTTCTTCCTTGGACTAAAAATCAGTTAATTAGGGAAAGGTATGTACATTTCACAGTCAAAGTATATTAAGGAAATGTTTAAGAATTTTGGGATGGAGGATTCTAAACCGGTATGTACTCCTATGGTTATTGGTTGTAAGTTGAGAAAAAATGATGAATCTCCTAAGACAGATCAAAGAAAGTATAGACCAATGATTGGTGGATTGCTATACCTAACTGCTACTAGACTAGATATCATGCATTTAGTATGTCTTGTGGAAAGGTTTCAAGAAGATCCTAGAGAATCACATGTTGCTACAATAAAAATGATATTTAGATACTTGAATGGTACTCTAGAATTTGGTCTATGGTATCCTATGGATATTGATTTCTCCTTGAGTGCATATACAAATGCAGATTGGGTTGGATGTGATAGAAGAAGTACAAGTGGAGGTGATTTCTTTCTTGGAAGTAGATTGGTTTCATGGTTGAGTAAGAAGAGGGACTCAATTTCATTATCTACTATAGAAATAGAGTATATTGGAGAAACATCATGTTGTACATAGATGTTGTGGATGAAGCAAACATTGAAGGAAAAAAATATATTTCTATTTGATATCAATTTATAAGAGAGAAGGTTGTAGAGAATGAGGTAAAGTTAGAGTACTTGCCTATAAAATATCAAGTTGTAATATTTTTGCAAAGGCTCTTCCAAAAGATACTTTTGAGTATCTCCAATAGAAGTTAAGGGTTATTTCCCCTTCTTTCAACTATATGCACAAGTGTGTGCATCTATCTAGGAAGCATTTCAAGATACATTCTAGTTCCTGGACTGATGTTGAAGGATACCTCTTAGAGGGAGTAGGTAGTAGTGATTTTGATTTGTGTAGTCAGGTGGAGCATATCTTGTGTCCCTAAGGGGAGTGAACAAAAAATTAAAAAATAGTAGAGGGTGCAGTGAAGAATGAGTAGTGAGAATTGTATGGAGAAGAATAGTTGATTGCTGGTGTTTCCTAAAGATGAGTGTGCAAGTGTCATCAAAGGGAATGATGTTTCCCTTTGCCATTGATGTCAAAGGGGAAAAGTATGATCTAAAAAAATCAGGGGGAGAGTGATTGTTTGAAAAAATACTTAAGATAGGGGGAGAGAAAGTGATGCTTTCAAAGAGAATAGAAAAGGGAGATAATGGTGTCTAAAATACACAAGGAAAATAAGTATAAGAGATGGCCTAGTCAGGAGGAGTGTTGCTTGATGCAAAGTTGCTTTTGGTTGCTTTATTGTTGATGGTTTTTTAGAGTTGGTTTTGCCATCAATGACAAAGGGGGATATTTTTGGAATATTGTTGGTGTTTTCATTGATGTCAACCTCCAATATAGTTGGGGAGATTAATATTGGAAGATTGTTGGTAGCGTCAAGTGTGGATGTGTTGTGGTTTGATGTCACATTGATCTCAACCCCTTGTATGTGGAGATTATTGGAATAATTAGAGAGTGTTGCACTATGTTTTCATCTATATTATGGATTGATGTAAAACTCTAGTGCAGTCATGATGTGAAGTGTTTTCCAGATGTTATAGATATGTTCAGGAGGTGTTTATAGTGTTGTTGATGCAATTGGTTCACTTGGTTTCCAAGTGATTTTGAGAAAATTTAAATAAAAGAGTGTGCAGTGTGACAAAGGTGTGTTTAGTGTTGTGATCCACATTTCTTCATGGTTGAAGATGTTCCTGTGTAGTTTGGAAATGATGACTAGAGTTGTTATATCTAGAGTTTCAGGTTTTGGATTATGCGACAATGGAAGTTGTGTTTGACAATATTTTTTGTATGAAGAAGGTTGTCTGAGAGAAATGAGATTGCTCCACATTTCTTTGTGTTGAGTTTTCTTGTCTTGTAGATCTGCGAAACATGCTTATATTGTTTGTATCTACTTTCCTTTAGAGTTTTTGGTGTTGAGTTTCTTGACAAGTCCAGTTCTTGTGTTAGAGTTCAGTGATAGTGCATCCTGATGGTTGAAACAATGTTGCAGAGTAGTATGTTGATGTTGGAATATTACTAGATGTTGTGTGATGTTGTTGTGTGGTTTGTATTTTATTTCTAGACTTAGAGAAGCATGTATGTGGTCGCTTGTAGTGTTAGTTCAAGTTTGGTTGATTTCATGTGCTAGCAATATTTGTGGAGGTACCTCATGGATTTGGATGTGATGAGTAGTGTGTTGATGTAGATTTGGGTACTAGTTAACCCCTGATGTGGCCTTCCTTCACTTTTTTCCATCGTGCAAGTGTTTGGTGCTGACCTATTTTGGTGTTGCACATTTGAGGTGCATATTTTTCATTAAGGCTAAGCTAATTGAGATTGTTTAGGTTGTAGATGGTATAAATTGATGTAAAGGAAGGACTTACTCACAAAAAATTTGACACATTCCAAACAAGGTTTCAATGCAAATGATGCAAATGTGCATTATTGTTCATTCTTGGTAACTTGCTCTTAAACCCTATTGGCAATAAAAAAAAAGGAAAAACATGAAACATGATATTATTCGACTTCTCAGCCCTCTTACAACACATCTTAATTATTTCCCAACCAATCACAATCCAAAAAATCATAGGTTATATTGAACCCTCAAGTAGCTAGGGTTTCTTGACTGTTTTCATGAAAATGAACACACACATGTTAGCATAACTTACACATATAGTCATTTGGTGCAATTTAATTTAATGGGTATCTAGATAATGGCCTTAAAAATATTTTCACCAAGTTTCATAATTTTCTTACAGTTAAAATAAAAGTTATGAGTTTACTACACTTGCTAGAAATTGTAGTTAGGGTACAGGGCTGCCATCACCAAAAATGCAATAAATTTCACAAAATTTGATGAAACGACTCTAAATTTTTTTTAAAAGTTCTATATTTCACATCTTCATCATCCCCATACCTACCCTTAACTATATCAGGTCGTACAATCCATACAAAAGAGGTTTTTCAGGCATGAAACAATGAAAATTTGTACATGACAATCACTATTTTTATCATAACTTTTACAAAACGCAATGAAAATCAATCAAAACAAAAGAATTAGAAAGCTAAAAACACTATCCAACTTTTCCAATAACTTTTAGGGTCATACTATATAGTAAAAGGTCATACAATTCAATTTACAGTCTGTTTCACCATGAAAAACACAAGAAAATGCTTCCAAATGTTCTTTTTTTTTTTCACTCTTCTCCAACCTTCTCCAACCTTGGTGCTCATGTGTACATGTCATATTTTTTCCATTAAATTCATTCCCATCACCCAAAACTGATTCCTAACTTCCCAAACCAAAATTAAAACTTTTTGGTGACAACTTTTTGCAATTTTTGACAAGTTTGCACCTAAACATCAAAACTAATCCAATACGACCCCAAATGGTCTTAAATGGTCCAAATTGACCTTCTGACACAAAATAAGCCCAATCAACCCAAAACCAAACTTTTCCCAAATGGAAAAAAATGCACCCAAATGGATGCTCCTGCATCATACTCCCGTGGAAAAAAAATTTGAGTTCCACCTCAAATGATGATCAACTACTTTTTCCACTTCCTCCAATTATGTTGTAGTATTAATTGTCCTTTGACCTCCTCTTGATCTTCTCCATGCTTGGCTTGATCTACTCCCTATTTCTTTGTGTGCACTCTTTTCCTCCTCTCTTTCTTCTTGCTTCTTCTCTTGCTTATCAACTTCTTTGCTTGAAGACTCTAAGATTCTATTGCTTTGTCATACACTTCATTGTTGATGTCCATTTCTTCCTCCTCTTCATTTTCTCCTTGGTTTGCACCTTTAATATTTCTTGTGTTCTCCTAAAGGTTCTTCCAAAGTTCTCGTGGGCATCTTTCAATCTTCTTGGACTCTTCATAATTTTTATTTTGTTATCTTAGACTATCATGTTGCAATATTACCTTTTCATCCTTGGATGGTTCAATCATGATCTCTTGGTCATTTTTCTTGACCTTTCCTTCATATCTTATCCTCTCTTGAAGTGTTTCCTCATCATTATGCCCTACAACACCATTTTCCTCTACCTCTTTCATGTTCTTGACCAACCAATATTTGCTCTTCTCCCTATCAACTTGTATATCTACATTCTCTTTTTCATATACATGATCAAAATCAAGATTTGTACTTCCATTTTCCTACTCAATGGCATGCTGTATGGATTTCCTCTCTTCCCTAACTTCATTTCTTACAAACTCCTCCTTTTTGAATGCTTCATTTCCTTCTTCTATAGCATTCTCCAAGGCTTCATGAAACTGTAGTTCACCTACAATTTTCAAAGCAGTCATCCTTTTCCTTCTTCTTTTCTGAATAATTATCTTCATGGGCCACTTCACCTTCTTTCTCATTGGCCAATGCCAAACATTTTCTTTTTTATACTTCCTCAAGACACCATTGCAATACAAGATTAATATGATTTTCAAACTCTTTTATTTTCCTATCAAACTATACAACTTGGCTTATCCTATTGTCTTTCATCTTCCTCTTTTGAGTTTGTTGCTGCATCTTGAGATCTCTTCTCTTTTCTTGGATTCTTCTTTGATACCTCACCTAGGTTTTCTTTCCTTTTCCTCACTACCTAGTCTTTTGGCATACAGGTTCTTCACTTCAACCTATCAAATGCAATACATGAACTTTCCAAAACTTCCCTTTCCTAGATATTTTGGCTTTGATACAGAAAATGGTGCATAGGAAGGACTTACTTACAACAAACTTGACACATTCCAAACAAGTTTTCAGTGCAAATGATGCAAATGTGCATTCTTGTTCATTCTTGGTAACTTGCTCTTAAAGCCTATTGGAACTCAACAAAGAGGAAAAAACATGAAACATGATATGCTTGGACTTCTCAGCCCTCTTAAAAAACATATTAATGATTTCCAAACCAATCACAATCCAACAAAGCGTAGGTTTTATTGAACTCTCAAGTAGCCAGGGTTTCTTCACTATTTGCATGAAAATGAACACACACAGGTTAGCATAACATATGCATACAGTTGTTTGGTGTAATTTACTTTGATGGGTATCCAGATAATGGCCTTAATAATATTTTCACCAAGTTTCATAATTTTTCCATAGTTAAAATAAAAGTTATGAATTTATTACACTTGTTGGAATCCCCAGTTAGGGTATAGGACTGTCATCACCAAAAATGAAATAACTTTCACAAAACCTAATGAAACGACTCCAAAAAGAAACCAAAAGTTTTTTATTTCATTGCTTCATCATCCCCATACCTTCCCTCAACCGTATTAGGTCATACAATCCATACAAAAGAGGATTTTTAGATAGGAAACAGTGAAAATCTATACATGGCAATAACTATTTTTATCATAACTTTCACAAAACACAATGAAAATTAGTCAAACCAAAAGCATTAGAAATCTAAAAAATTTATCCAAATTTTCCAATAACTTTTAGGGCTGTACTATATCTAGTACAAGGCTGTACAATCCAATTTAAAGTCTATTTCACCATGAAAAACACAAGAAAATGCTGCCAAATGTTCACTTTTTCATTCAAAATCTTCTCCAACCTTCTCCAACCTTGGTGCTCATGTGTACATGTTATATTTATGCCATTACATTCATTCCCATTTCCCAAACCTGATTCCTAACTTCCCAAACAAAATTACAACTTTTAGGTGACAACAATGACAACTTTTTGCAACTTTTGACAAGTTTGCACCTAAACATCAAAACTAATCCAATATGACCCCAAATGGTCTTAAATTTTCCAAATTGACCTTATTGACATAAAACAAGCCCAATCAAGCCA
Source organism: Sequoia sempervirens (assembly GCA_007258455.2). Classification (NCBI taxonomy): domain Eukaryota; kingdom Viridiplantae; phylum Streptophyta; class Pinopsida; order Cupressales; family Cupressaceae; genus Sequoia; species Sequoia sempervirens. The sequence goes on along the minus strand of VDFB02271358.1, from coordinate 253,030,961 downwards.
AAACCAAACTTTTCCCAAATGGAAACAAATGCACCCAAATGGATGCTCTTGCATCATAAATGCAAGGTGAATTGTTGGAGATGTGTGTGGCAAGTGTGTAAGGTGCAAGAGATGTGAATGTGATTAAGTGTGCTGATATGAGTGCAAGATTAAATTTATATGAATTTGAATGCAGTGAGCAGAAGGTGTCTACATTTTTAGTGTACCTGAAGTTGCTAGAGGCAGTGAGCCGATGGTTACGAATGGTGCAAAGTTGTAGTGTCAGATTTCTCTTATTGATTTTTGATAGTGAATCTCTTTGTAATAGTCTTCTTCTTTCTTTCTTTCTTCTAGACAGTGAGTCCTCTTAGCAATGAGTCTTTCTTATTTTTAGGGTAGTGAGCCCTCCGACAGTGAGCCTATTGTAATTTGGTGTTGCTATTCATATATATGTGAGCTAATCCTCACCGTGATTTTTCCTTGCTTAAGGTTTTCCATGTAAATCTAGTGTTCTACTATGTATGGTTGTGTTTGCATTATTGTTTCACATGTTTACATTCCACTAATGCTTAATGAGGGCTTAAAGTTTGATAAAGATTTGAAATTTAATGAGGGATTGAATGTTTTAATGTACAACTGATTCACCCCCCTCTTAGTTGTCTTGTGCATCTAACAAGGTTCACTAGAATGTAACTTGGAAAAAGGATGTTAGTCATAATAGAGAAAAAATTAAAGCAGTAACCACAAATCTATAATTCAATACTCAAATACAAATCCAAATCAATCAATAGAAAACAAGCAACATGAATGAAATCATATTCAAGTAAACAATACATTTACCTTCACCATGTTGTCATGGATTACTTCCATTGTCCTTCTTTGCTTTCTCTTTTTTCTCTCAGAAATTAGTAATGCACTTCTTTTTCCTTAAGCTTCAAGTGCGTGGAATGATAGAAATGATGCAAAACTCCAAAGTTTGTGGTTAGCCATCAACGTGATGTGAGGGATGATTTTATAGAAATGGTTGATTCGAACAAATGATCCAGATGAGGAGGTGCAAAATCAAGATCAATGGTTGAGGATTGTTGAGAGGAATTGATTGCCCAATTAACTGACTACAAAATTTGGGTAAAAGCACAAAGTTGTGTCACACTTTATAAAGGAAACAACCAACACTGATCCAATTTTTAAACTTGAATCACTAAAAAGTGGCATATATGTCTTGAATTTTGAATGATGTCAACTAGTAAAATATGTATTTTTTAGTATATTTTATGTTTGTATTGTTTTTTTTAAATTAAAAAATTATTTTAAACTAGTTTTTACTAAATTAACACTATAATTTAGTTGTTGATAAAATGCTGAAAAATGAAGTTGCATAAGACACCAAATTTTTTACAATAAATTTTATTTTTTTTCTTTCAATTTTTTTGTGTATTTATAACTTGAAACTTTAGTGAATGGATATATTTTTTTCCAATATTGATAAATACATATTTTTAAATAAATATTAAAATGCACGAATCAAAAAATAGTTGTTTCCATCGGATGCCAACTTTCATATTAAATATTTATCTAAAATGGAAAAAAAAATATACCATCTTGAAATAGATTCTTTTATCTATTGCATCATATTTTTATTTTTTATTTTTTAGTAAGTTTTAGTATTTTTCCTTGGCATGGTAATCAACCTAATATTTTGTGCTGATAACCTACTTTTAGTAAAAATAAAAAATAAAATATAAATAATAATTAAACTATTAAAATAAATATATTTTTGAAAACTACACTTATGGATCTACAAAAGGGTATTTTTTATATATTTTTTAAAATGTTATTTACATTAATAGGAGTTATTGAAACTTCAAGTTTTTCCAATAATTTTATTTTTTTGGTAAATTGGACTCCATGTGGTGCTCCATATATTTTTAGCCAACAATTTTAGTTGAGAATGTTGTGGAAGTATCTAACTTAGCTAGGATGAATCTTACTAGATCATATGTTTGACCATAATTGATTTTTAGTTAGAAATACTTAAATTAAGATGTGTTGATAAGTTGGTTGAAAGTGTGAAACAACTTTGTGCTTTTACCCAACTTGTTACAAGATTCTAGTTAACTGGTTGCATGGAGAATTGATTGAAGTGTTAACTAATACTAACAATTAGTTAACTATTTAATTGATTGATTTGAAGACTCAAAGTGAGTGCGAGTAAATTGAATTGATTGATCAGTGAACTAGAATTGATTATCCAATCGACTGGAAGAGAGTGTAAGTTTGAGGGAATTATGCATGAGAATAATTAATTATTAAAGGAATGTACACGTGAGGATTAATTAATAAATAATTTATTTATTTATTAATGAATGATGCTGAGACAAAATAAGAGAATTAAATAATTAATTTAATTATTTAATGTAGAAGTGTGAAAGTGGTCAATTAAAAAATTAATAACAATTATTTAATTTAAGAATGGTGTTGAATGTTTTTTACTATGGGGTAAAACAGGTTTTGAATGGACCTGAAACCATTTACAAGAAGGTTTTGATGGGACCCAAATCCTAAGATAAATGGAATGCTTCTAGAGATAAAAGAAAGACAAAAAACAACCAATTAACAACAAAAAATCTGCACAACAAAGGCAAATTCAAAGGAAGGAATAACAACAAACACTAAGCTTCAGCTAAATCAAAATAATACAAGTGCTTTGAAAAATATAGATACCAAAATGTATCTCCTTCATTGATCTCAATCCCCACATGAGTAGGAGAAAGCATACCAAAAAAAAAATAGGGCAACAATAGCTCCATAACAACAAATCTAATAAACCAAGATGTAGATCCCATACTCCATCCTTCAAGAAAAAACACTCAAAACCCTCCTTAATTCTCCACCTTAAAAGGAGACATGAGAATAAAACCAATAATAGAGACAAGGACCACAAGAGTCCCCTTACACCTTTGCCAATCCCACCAACAAGACAATTATCCACCTCAATAAGAAGTTGTATGATCTAAAAAAGGGTAAACCAACTAGTAAATAGGGCATCAATAACTCCGTTAAAACGCAAGACTATATGGTGTTGAATGTTAATTAAATAATTAATGATAATTATTTAATTAAAATAGAAGAATAATTGTAATTAATGACGCAATTAAATAAATAAAGTTTATTTAATTAATTAAGAAGATTGATGATAATTAGGACATAATTAAATAAATAAGATTTATCAAATTAGTCAGAAAGGGTGAATTAGAATGAATTAATTAAATAATGTAAAGTCAATTAATAGAAGAATATGATATTCAATAATAATTAAATAATAATGTGTTATTTAATCATTAGGGGAAAGGATGAAAATTAGTAAAAAGGTGTTACTCATAGACTAGGACAATTTCGGGTATCTACAATATCCAATCGTGAAATCCATCACACTAAATCCAGACCAATCATGGGTCTCTAGTGTATAACCTCTTTGGAAGTATGAGAAAATATCACCTCACTAGTTGGTACATCCTATCAATCCCCAAACTATTTGTAGACTCTATTTGGAAAATAAATATCAATAATTTGTGTCATCCTCCCAATCAAATAATGGGTCTATTGATAATATGATAACTACTCTCCATTATCCAACCATACCTCACACAACCTCCAAGGTCTTTAGATGAAACTTATCATGTCATCTATCATTCATCGCCAACAAGGAATATATCCTAATCTGCATTATTTCAAATCCTAATAATAACTATAAATATATGGTAATTCAAGTGCTCGTGATCTATCTGTCATCGATCACATGGCTATTATGTGCTCCCATTCCTATATGTCAAGGAGTGTCACCCCACACCCTATGCTCACTCCATTCTTGTATGCAACCAAGTGAAGTTGATGATATAAATTAGCTAGTACACATGGGCCCCATGCATATACAACACCATCCTTAAACATTCGCTCAATCACTATCCCGTATCTAATAGGAAATCCATGACTACTCCTATCAGGGACTAACACACTACTAATCACTATCACCAACAACATAGGTAGCATATCAAAATGTGCCTAAATATAGCCCAAACTAATCTCATAATCCTCTATCCCAAGGTCATCTGTCATGAACACTTGATTGAGTGCCTACTCCCTACCATCTGTGTCATAGGAAACCTACTCCCCATAGATTAGGATCCACAGAATCCTCCACACATCCTTGAGGGTGATCATTGCCTCTCCAATTGGTAATAAGAAAAAGCTCCACTTGATATACCATCTCTCAGCTAACATCATCAACAATGCTCTGTGTGCTCAAATCTTTGACATATACGTTATATAAAATAATCCCATTGCTCCTAAGAAAGTTCACTTATCTCCACCAATACGATACCTCAATCTCATAGCATTTGGATGCCTCTGACATGACATCATAGACTCCCACCCACCCTGCATCCATTAAAGCCATCTTAGTTAACTCATTTTCCCTAAATCTCTACAATTGTCACCATTTCTGGTGTTATTCAAGTCAAACCAAATATTTGTGTCATTTATGGCAACATATGTCCCCCCCACTAATTCATTCCACATGACAACTTAGTTATTTAGTTTCTATCATATTCCCCCAAATCCTTACAACTAGCACCATTCATGGCATTAATCAAATGTAGCCTACTATTTACACCATACATGACACCAAAATTATCTTTTTCATTTAAGGCATCCAAGCACACTTCACATACCTATTGTCAAACTTTAATAAATCCATGTGCCCTCATTACATGTATTTGCACTCTCATTGCATAAATTTGTACCATTTTTATATGCATTTGCACCTTTCCCTTCTGCATTTGCACCATTTCCATTAACACTTGTACCTTTCCCTTATATATTCATGCCATTTCCATTAACATTTGCACCATTTCCATTAACTTTTGTACCATTTTCATAAACATTTGTGCCAATTTCAGACACACATATGCATTTCCCATACACAGTTGCACCCTTTTTGTTGGAAGCTTGAGTTGTTTGGGTGTTGTCATTGATGCAAACCCCTTGTGTGAAGAGAATGTTGGAATGTTTTTGGTTTTGATAGTTGTTGGAAGCCCAGAGTGGTTGGTATTGATGTCAACACAGTGTTGTTGGTGTTGTCATTCATGTCTTACTTCAGTATAGTTGAAAAAGTGGTGATAGTGGATGTGTTATAGTTGATGATAGGTGTTGTAGATGTGTTTTAGAGATGTTAATAGTGTTATTGATGCAGTTGGTTCACTTGGTTTCCAAGTGCTTTTGAGAAAAAATGAATAAAAGAGAGTTTGGTGTGATAGAGTGGTGTTTAGTGTTCGTCTCCACATTTCTTCATGGTTGAAGTTATGCCTACGTGGTTTGGATATGATGATAAGAGGTGTTTAGAGGTTTTGTATTTAGATTTTTAGGTTTTGGATCGCTCTGCAATGAAAGTTGTGTTTGACATTATGTATGTCTGGTGAAATAGGGTGTATGGGAGAAATGAGACTGCTCCACATTTCTCCGCAGTGAAGGTTCTTGTCTTGTAGATCTGAGAACGTGCTTATATTGTCTATACCTACCTTTTCTTGAAGTTTTAAGTTTTGTGATGTTTTTCATGGTTTTCTAATGTGTTGGATGTCTATGCTAGTGTGTCTGGTTGCACAAAATGATGGTGTTCTCAATTTTAAGTGGTTGTGGTAGAGCTGCAGAATATTCTAATGATGCTAGAATATTCTAAGATGTTGTATGAATATTTTAGAATGTTGTTATGTGGTACAAAAAAAAAATTTTGGACTTGGTTAAGCATGAACTTAATTGTTATGGGCGTTAATGTAGGTTTGGATGACTTGGCATGTTCGCGCTAATTGTGAAGGATGATTATTGTTTATGGAAGTATTGAGAAGCGTTTTAATATAGTTTTGGGTCCCAATTAAGTTGTGGTGTGGTCTTCCTTCACTTCTTTACATCTTAAAGTGTTTGGTGCTGACCTATTTGATGTTACACGGTTGAGGTGCATACATTTACCTAAGGTCGACCTAATTGAGATTGTTTTAGGTCATGGATGGTATAAATACAAGGCGAGTTGTTGCGTGAATTGTGTAGAGAGTTTGTGTGATGTGAAAGATGAAAAAGTGATCAAGTATGGTGATCTGAGTGTTCAAGCCTTAATGCTTATGACTCCCAAATGTAGTGAGCAAAAGGTGTCTACATTTCAGTCTGATGAATGAGTTGTTTGTGCTTCAGTGGAACTGTATATTCGACATAAGTGAGATGAATTATTACCAGTTCAAATTGGTAGTGATCCACCCCTTCTTCTATCTTCTTTCTTCTGGACAATGAGTCCTTTTCTAGTGAGCCCTTCTTTCTTTTCGGAAATGAGCCCTTTGGAAGTGAGCCTATTGTATTCAATTTTTCTATTAACTTATATTATGAGCTAATCCTCACCGTGGTTTTTCCCTTCTTGGGTTTTCCATGTAAATCTAGTGTTCCTATGTGTTTGATGTGTTTGCATTACTGTTTCTCATGTTCACATTATGTTAATGCTTAATAAGGGCTTAATGGTTGACAAAGGTTTGAAAATATATTAAGGAATTTATTATTTAAAGTATACAATAGATTCACCGCCCCTCTCAGTTGTCTTGTTCATCTAATAGTTTTCATGCATAATTGCACAATACACATCAATTGCACAATGCATGCCAATTGGATAATGTGTAGCAATTACGCATAGACATAACAATTGTGCCATACATCCACAAGTGTGTCATTCTGCTATCATTTGTGCCCTAATTTTCCCCAAATATTCTTATCTAGGGTTGAAAATTCACATAATTGAAAAATCCAATTAGAAATCCTACCTCGATTGGTGCACCATCCCTTCATCTGAAAGTTCACACTTGCTCCACATGATGATCACCCTCTAGAATCCCCGCCATTCTCTCCATAAAATCACCCTCACAAACTAGAGCTCAACTGATTTCCACAAAACAAGGAGTGTAAATGAGGAGAAATTCCCACCCCACCCACTTTTTATGCCCCTACCTAACCCTAATTTTCCCATTTTACCATTCCCTCCATCCCCAAAACCTATTTCTATCCCCTTCACTAAAACCCCATCACATAACTTCATTTAATTTTACTAATTTACTCATTTCCCCATATCCTCCACTATATTCATTCATTTTCATGAGTTCGCCTAAAAATATATTTTTATTAAAAAAAAAATCTGTCAAATTCCCGAGGGGTCATCCCACTTCCATTATCATTCGTTGGGGAAAATTGGGGCATGCCATCAAATTTTTATACTCCTTTGAAACCACACTACAAGAATGCATTGTCTCAAAGAGGGGAAAAGTGTAGACACTTAAAATTGACTAACGTTTTTCATCACCACATCACATTAATCATTCTTTCGATATTTAATTAATCTAAAGTCATCTCCTATAATTAAATTGTTTTTAATTATTTAATTTTTCAAAATTTTCCTCCGGTATTAATTAAATAATCTTGGATTATTTAATTAACTCATATTACTATTTATTCTTCTATTATTAATTAAATAATTTATATAATTAATCGATAGGCTATTTATATTGGGCACAACCCACCAAAATTGTCTCATGCCTGAGAAAAATCCCACCAGCCATTCCTTAGTTTGACACAATGAAAAACTACACTTCACCTCGCCTTATCCTTACCTTAACGTCACTGCCATTTTGTTGTTTCTGTATCTATGCAAAAAAATTGATAAAAAACTGAAATTAACAGCAACCACTGGAAAGATCTTGCCTTGAGCTCAAGAATCTACTAGCTCTAATCCCCCGATATTTTAAGATCTACTTTTTGTTTATTTTGAATAGATTAAAGCAACCACTATAGGGAGATTGGTTTTGGTTCATTTCATTTTTATAAAAAATTCCTAGACATTCTATCCATTTTCACTCATCGGTATGGTTGACAACACGACACAACACAATTTTTGCATAATCTTGAGGTAGGTCACTTGCCATGGTTTCAATGAGTTTTTTTTTGGAATTTGTACGTGGCCAATTTATTTTTCTTGTGTTTTATTTCATTCTAAAATGATTTTGTTATCTGTCAATTGTTTGTTTTACTATGAATAGATTGAGAAAACAACTATTTACGCTTTCTTTTTATCCCTATGAGGAAAAGACTAGCTTCCATTTGTACAAATACGATCATGAGGAGAAGACACTGACCAGTCCAAAGGGATGCAACCTCAGTGTCTAAGATTTCAAGGCGGTTTTGAATAGAAGCTAGGAAATGGTGCGGGTTTGAATCAAAGGTACCATGGCCTTTTCACACCATAACCAGACCCTGCGTCTACATCTGCATTTTTGTGGCTTCTCTCGACATACAAGGCTTTGTGAAAAAGGATTTCTTACCCACCTAATCAAATGCTTAAGCCTTTAAAAGGATCTTTCATCTTTGTTATCTATGATGCTTCCACACACACTATCTTTGCTGCAATGGTGAGCTCTTTTAGTTTGTTTTTTTAGTTATGGTTTAGAAATGGAAAAGATTTTTAGTATTCACCATTGTAAAAAGGGTTAATTATATGTTTTGCAGGATAAAGAGGGAAAAGTAGCATTTTACTAGGGAAGTGCCTTAGATTGGTCACTGGTTTTATGAGATTATTCAAATGTATTGCAGGATGTGATAAATCCTTTGTTGCATTCTACTCGATGAATTGAAAATTCTCCTCTTGTTCTTTTACCTAAATGGTTAAAAATGATTTGCCCCCTTTTTTTTTACCTAAATGGTTAAAACGATTTGGTCATTTTGGGTTGCAAATTTTCTTGCTACATCATATAGTTAACCTATTATCTGCTACATTTTACAGCTCAAAATCCTTGATAAAGGAAATGAAAATTTTAAGGCATTAATTTTGATGGTGATTAGGGAATGTAGACGTTCAAATTATACTGATTGATATCATGCACTTGATCCTGATTTACTAACACCAATTCTGCCTAAATCATCTCTCTACTAACCATTTAATCAAATAATCTTTATTTAATTAAATTCATCATAATTCCTCTATTAATTAAATAAATCAACTTTATTTTATTAAATCATTATCTTCTCTTAATTAAATAAATCATTTTATTTGATTAATCCTAATGTTCCTCTTTTAATTAAATAAATCACTTTTTTTTATTAAATCATAATCTTCCTTTAATTAAATAAATTAACCTTTATTTGATTTAAATCTAATGTCATCATCCCTTTTAATTAAATAAATCAAACTTTATTTAATTAAATCTAATGTTCATTATTCCTCCCATTTGATTTAAATAAATCCAAAAATCTAAATCAAGTGTCAAATCAACTAATCTCCATCTAAGTTAATTAAAACCTGATTAACTCTAACTCCAACCCATCAATTCCTCTAGATTTTGCAACTTGCACAAGTAAATCAATTTAATTGATTTATATATTCTTCTATTTTCATTCAAAAGGGCATCATCTCATTGGGATATTCTCTCCATTTGAAATCTCCCTCCTAAAAGGAATTGTCCTCCAACATGACATTTAAGCCTCTTACATGTCCTTTTTCTTGAGCCAAGTGGTATTAACTCTTCTTCCATCTCTTCCTCCACAAGCCATCTTTCAAATTTCAAATTTCCACCTAATTGCATTTATTTGCACATTGATCAAAATATGCTCCACCTCTCTTCAATAGCATGTTGACAAGTGGCACAATGCCATTGGTCTATCTTTAATCCCACATCCTTCATGTTTCTCATTCCTCCATCCTTCTTTCCTATAAATGGAGAGCTCTTCTATAGATTTTGGATCCACAACTTGAGGAAAAGTCACTTTCTATAGATTTGAAGCAAAGTTCCTCCATTCTTGTCAAAGTTATCATAGCATTTCATCACCATAGCTAGGTTATTGAGAATTTTCATCAAGGATCACATTATTCATCATCAAAGCTTGCAAGGAATTGGGAAAGGGCTACTTTCCACATCAAAGTAACACCAATTCCCCCATGGGATGTTGGGTTTGAGTATTTGAATAGGATTTAAATAGCTTTCATTTGGTTTCTTTGCTTTATTTCTTGTTCCTTGTGCTTTGAATAAATCTCATGGGAAATGCTAGTTTAGATTTTTTTATTGACTAACATTGTGTTGTTTGTCTATGTTTGAGCAGGTCTAGAGCTACCATTCATATTTTGGTGTTAGAAGGAGGGCGAATCTTGAGAAATTAACATGTTTTTTGGTCAAAATTTGGCTATTTTTTCAAAAAAATTGTGTTTACATGAAACAACGACGCTGCAAAAGACAAACAACGATGCTATTAGTCCAATTTTGCTATATAGCAACGCTGTGTCTTCTTCAAAGGGCAACGCTTCTGTCATATTCCTGAAGGGACAGTTTTTCAAACTCCAAAGAGCGACGCTTGGTGAAATTGTGATGCAATCGCAGTCTCTAGTTTTCCATAGAGCGACGCTGGTTTCACCATAGCACAGTTGGACTTCTTCAAACTATGATGCCTTTGCAGATGACGACACCAAAGTTGGGTAAAAGGTCAATTTTAAGTTTTAATTCAACATGTGCTTTTTTTATTTTGATCACCTTTGACTTCTAACCTATTTGTGGCTTTGTTTTCTATAGGCTAATCAGTTTTGTAGGTTCAAGTTTTAGGACTCAAATAAATTTATTTTGGGTTTTAAAAAGAACAATAAAAGGGTTAAAAAGAACTTTAAGAACTTACTAGAGTTGGTTTTGGATTTAAGAATTGAACAAGAAAACTTCACACTTCATCTTGGTGCTATAAAAAGAATCCATTACTGCTTTAAGGTCTAAAATGAACATGTGTTTTTCGTGTTTTGTAATCTTTTTTACAAAATAATATCATTTAAAAGGCGTATGCACTTCTCTCACGCTTCACGGTGATCTTGAGAATAAAAATTCTTTTGGTGATATTAGGTTGTCTAAAATATTTCCTCCACACTTCAATTTGGACTTTTAAAATTGAAAAAATCTTGCTAGTGTGAATTAGGTATATCGTGTGTGTTCTCTCTTTGTTCACGCAAACAAAGATTGATCGAACTACAGATGTTCATGCTTTCTTTTGTTTACCCTTAGAGGGGCCTGCCTAAGACCAATTCAAAGGCCACTCCAATTGGTTTTTCACTTGGTCCAATATACAGATGGATAAGACTAAATTGTCAAGTCCTCATGGTATGTAGGCCTTAGACGTATAGTGTCTTTTAGAATGGGATACTGCCATAAAAAGTATAAGCGCCCCTAGTAGGATTGATCAAAGCCTTTAGTGGCTTCCTAGATGCTCACAAGGTGCCATGTCCCCGATCACCCTGACTAAGAACCAATTTGTATAGAGGCCAAAATCCTTCCTTTTTGTTGGTGCAAGAACGGTCGTTCTGAAGCCATCCCACATTTTTGTGATTTTTGGTAGAGATGAAAAGTTCATCATGGGAGATTCATGAGAATTGAAGCTTGGCTAACTCGTAGAAGTGAGTGTCATCGAGGGGAGCCAATGTGGTCAAGCTTCTAATCATCCACCAAAAATAGGTGCAACTGGATTTATCCAAGTGGGAATTCAACAAATATTGTCTCTTTCTATCTAGGGTTGTGCATCATTTTGGAATCAAAAAACGCTTTGCTTGGATCTAAAACATTGGAAAACAAACATTCAACCAAATCATCAAAATTTCAAACCCTTTAGGAGGAGCAAATATCTTTGAAAAAAAGTGCTATTGCTTGCCCTACGGATTCTATCCTTAGAGGCTTCTAAGTATTTGGATTTATATCTCAATTTTCTCTCACTAAAGTCAACATTAGGGAACTATTGCCTTGATTTCCTTGATTTCCACATAGTGGAATTTGTGGGATGAAAAGAAATTGAGACATTGTACATTTAGTTTGAAAAGCTAAGGCAAGAAAGTGTTTGTGGTAAAAAGAATTCATTAAGCAAAGATAAGAAACAATTGAACCCCACACATGTGTTGTTCCAAATGATTTCCTGAAAGATCAAAATACAAAAACCAAAGTCTAAAAGTCTTAGTTCAAGAGCTCTCAAGAAATGTCTCTCAACACTTTATGAATTTAGAGAGAGATTAGTCTTCAACTTTTACAAACGTGCTTCAAAGAACAATCCGAATTTATCCAAATAAAATCCCAGTCAAGACCAAATCAAATACAAAATAAAAAATCCTAAAGTCTAGTATCTCCTTCAAGGTTCATAAGAGTTCAATCATCCGCAAATCATTCATCTTTTCATTATTTCATCACCATCCTTTGATCCTTAACATCGTAGACTTTCTTTTTTGTACCTAAAGTTTACATCAATCCAAGGAGTTAGAGGTTCACCTCCCACATTCTTGAAAATTTATCCTTGTTTTATGGTCCAAACTAGATCTCAACACAAGAACATGGAAACAATCAAAGAAACATCTACTTCAAGTGACTTGAGTCAAACTGTTCTCGAAATCAATCCCATTGGATCTAGCAATCCCCAACCCAATCTTCCTCTAATACCATAGGATCCCCAAGAGGAAGGGGGCCAAGTGGAGGACATCACCAACAATTTCCTAAGAATGAATCAAGATGAAATCATAGAAATGGTCCAAAATCCTGAGACTCGCAAAATTGTTAATGCCATGATGAAACTTAATCCTTCACAATATATGCTAGAATTGGAAAAAGAAGGGGCTAAACTCCCTTATGATTTTCTTGTAAGCACTATTGTGGAGAAACCTCTTAGGATTATGCCTCCAGTCTCATTCACACCCTCCTTTCAAAGCATCACTCAAACCATCCCACAACCCAAATCATCTCTTACTCCAACTCAACCTATTGTCAACAAGGGGAGCTTATTGCTTCATGCTCTTCAAACACATCCCCCTGTAAACAACCAAGACTTGGATGAAAACACCATTTTGGGTCAATCCATCCCATTAGATCCAAAACACCCATACATTTACTTGTCTTTCATGAAAGTAACAATCCATCCCATTTCTCTATGACACCGACATATCCTCTTAACACACAAGTCTCTCTCCCCATGACCTCACAAGGAGAAGGTAGATTATTTGGACAAGGGGAAATCTTTTCAAGACCCCTCATCATCATCATTTCCTCAAGGGAATACCCCACCCATATTCCCACCATTTCCACCTCTACCACTAACATCCACACCAATCCTTGCTTTAGGGCAACCCCCTTTACCAATCCTCAATCAATAAAATCAAAATAATACCCCAATCGTAAATCAAACCATCATATCGAATCCTCTGATCATGCCATCGGTATCACAACAATAGGTGGAAACAATCCAAACAACACAAGCAATCAACACATCATCTACAATACCCCAAATACCCCAAAATGTGGTCTCCCAAGGACCTATCATATCAACTACACCATCCACCATACAAATCAATCCAACAACAACTCTCATCACAACATCTCACACCATTTTGAATCCTCCACCACCACCACCAAAACCAAACATGGAAAACCAATATAGCATCACACTACAAGTTTCCCAACAAGCCTATCAAAAGACACTTCAATAATTTCAAAATCAACAAGATACACAAGTTGCACAACAAGTTTCTCAAAAAGCGTAGGCACAACAAGCACAACAAGTGGCCCAAGCCCAAGCTTTATTGCAGCAAAAACAATCTGCCCAAGCTGTGCATGTAGCTCAGGCAACTCAAGCGGCACAGGTTTCTCAAGCTGCACAGGCTGCCCAAGCTACACAAGTTGCTCAACAAGCTCAAGCTTAGGCACAAGACCAATATCAAGCTCAATAGGAACAAGTGCAAGCACAATACCAAGCAGCTCAGCAACAAGCATATCAACAAGCCCTGCAACAGTACCAAGCACAACAAGAAGCAACCCAACTATTATCCCAACAACAAGTGTTGTTTCCACAACAACATCAAGACCCACAACAACAATTTCAGGCATATCAACAAGCATTGATCACACAACAAAGCTTGCAACAAACTCCCCCAAACATGCAAAGCACCCCACCCATCACTCAAACAATCAAAGCATCTCAAAACATATTCACTCAACCTCTCGATTTTCAAAATGATGTGACGACACAAATCAAATTGCTCTCGCAACAAGTGCTAGATCTCCAATCTAGGAAAACAACAAAAACACTAAGTAATTTGTGCCCCTATCCATTCGATAGGGTTACGGGACATTATAACCCGACCAAAATAACCCTGGAAAAAATAACCTAGTCATAATAACCTAAGGACAAAATAGCTCGGGGTCATAATAACCCAAGCCAAAATAACCCATGGACAAAATATCCCCATAAGAATATAGAGAAAGTAAAACAAAATTTATAAATTACATGTATGTTGTCATAAAAACTTTATTATTCAAATTTTCAATTAGAGTGTCAAATTATGAGTGATGCCTCTTATATAATCTAAAATTCTATGGTTGGCATAACCGTCAACCAATCTTTTTAATCTTTCTTTGAGTTCACGATATTTTTTCCTTCTGTTGCCCAATGTATCCAACCATATATTTCTCTATTCTATTCTCTTGGAGACTCTATTCTTTTTTCACCACTTTGATGAATTTCCAGATTGAGCTATGTGATGCTTGAAGCAATTCACTAAATCCTCTGTGCCATCTCTCAATAGTATTATTGGTTATGGGAAGATCATCTTGAGTAGTTGAATAGCAATTCCACATTGTGATTGGAAACTTGGGTGATCGTTTGTTGCCTCTTCTAGTTAGTCTGCCAATCCATGTGTCTTCAAAATAATCAACTTATTCCCACGAAATTGCCTTTATTTTTATAATTATTTACCATTTTATAGGTTATTTAAGCATATTAAAGGTGTTTTAAGGCTATTTTAGGGGTATATAATGGATATATGGTTTTAAAATGACCTAAATAGCCTCTATGGTGCCTCACAATCATATTTGTAATTTATTTTATGTCATTTCTAGTTTATTAGCTTGATCTAAAATGACCATGGGTTATTCTGTCCATGGGTTATTTTGACCATGGGTTATTCTATCCATGGGTTATTATGACCCTGGGTATTTTGTCCTTGGGTTATTTTGGTTGGGTTATTTTATCCAGGGTTATTTTGGCTAGGTTATTATGTCTTGATACCATTCGACAGAAGCCTTGTGATGGTGTCATTCCCAAAAGGGTTTGAAATCCCTAAATTTGACAAATATCGTGGGATGGGTAATCCTGAAGATCACATCAAGGAATTCCAGGTACATTGCGTGGAAGTTGCATATGATGAAACATATCTAATGAGACTATTCCCTTGAAGTTTGGTAGGACCAGCAATGGAATGGTTCTCTCACCTTCCTCCTGGAATCAAAAAGTTCCAAGAAATTGTGGACGCATTCATAAAGAACTACACATTCAACATAGGCATGGATGTGATTCTAGAGGAACTATCTGCTCTCAAAAAAGATAAGGGGGAAACATTTGCAACCTTCTTACAATGATGGAAATCCAAGGCCAACAAGAGCAAGTGGGCCATGCCAGAGGAACAACAAATCTGCACTATCATTGCCAATCTCGAAAAAACCTTGTCATTCCATCTAAATATGCAATGTATCACCACATACAATCATTTGATCCCCAAGGTGCTCAACATCGAAAGAGCCCTTATTGCACAAGGCGGGACACCCACATATCAAGAATATCAAGACAATCACCCTTCCACCAGTTATAATGAAAAATATCACACATGGGTGAAAAAAAAATGTCACTAATGATGGTGTGGTTGATGCCAAGGTCATAATTAGTGCCCCAAAACAAAACACGCAATCATACCAATAACCACAAGCCAACAATCGAAATAACACACAAGCCAACACAGTATCACAATCACCCAATAATCAAGTGGTCAACAATCTAAGCAATTAAGGGGGACCACCCCCGCGAAACAAATATCCCCCCAAACGAAAATACACATCCCTTGGGGAATCAATCGAATATGTCATGAAGAAACTCGTACAAGAGAATCTCATTAAAATTCCCGTCTATGAGAATTATCAAGAGCCCCAAGTAAAACCACCATGGTATAATGAGAACCACCTTTGCGATTTTCATAAAATCAAAAGGCACACAATAGCCAGTTGCATGAGACTGAAAAATCTGATCCAAGACCTTATCAATGATAAAGTCATAAACATTGAACAACCTACTAGAAATCAAGACCTTAAGATATACACGAATCTGATGTTGGATCACAATAAAGGGAATAAGCATGGAAATACAAAGTATGGAAATGTAAACCACGTTTACGATCATGTTATCACATCCCTAGATGAATGGGTCACTATTGTTAATGTCAACAGAGCCAAGGTTGATTGTGGAGTCACCACACGTGGCAGAAAATTTACCATTGTTGGATCATCACAACCACTTAGGGCATCCACCTCAAATCCAAAATCTGTTCCCAATGGTTATAATGTCTTAGACTAGCTGAAAAGAACCCCCACTCATATCTCCATCATGGAGTTACTAAATATCTCACCCGCACATAGAAAAATTCTAGAGGAAGCATTGGCTTCATCCACCATCTCTGTAGATCTTGATGCCGAACAATTCCAAGCTATGGTCAGACACCTCACCACCCCGCATCTCCTAACATTTTCTGATCAGGACTTTCCCATTCAACCATCTCATAACCACGCACTCCATCTTGAAGTCTTGGTCCATAAAAACAAAGTCAAAAGGGTCTTGGTGGATGGAGGTGCAGGTCTAAACATTCGTTCACTCAAGCTAATAAAGAAGATGGGATTCTCCTAGGATGCCATTGAAAAAGGTAAAGGTATTACCATTAGAGTGCATGATGATTAGGAAAGAGTGTCTCAAGGCACTATTCAACTCCGTATTCAAGTAGGGCCAGCCATCATGGAAACCACATGCTAGGTCCTTGACCTTCATTTACCTTATAATATTCTCCTAGGGCATCCATGGATCCATGGGATGTGAGCAGTTGCATCTACTTTCCATCAATGTGTCAAATTTCCCTACCAAAATCAAGAGGTCACAGTCCATGGTGATCCTAAGCACTTTTATTATTGTAAGAACTTGGAAGCAAAGTACTACAAAATCCCTCAAGTCCTAAAGAATGATGAAGGCCCTTCAACCCCATATGTAGACCCAACTACCTTAGTCTCCACCTCTGAGACAAAGACACCCACCATTCCTGACATATCTAAAATCAAAGCCATTATCCAAGACAATGGGTGTGGGAGTTACATAATGAAAAAAAGTGCTTTCGTAGTGGGAGAGTTACCTCAATCTCTTAGGTCTTGTGGGCAGCCCTAACCAATTGAAACATCATCCCAAACTTTTAAAATAGACCCCTCCAGATTCAAATGTTGGGGAGACCTAAGTTGGGAAGTGGTAGATGAAAAGGACATATCAAGTTTGCTATACCAAGATGAAAGGCCAGAGCCTAATCTTCCTATGGATGATACTAGCAAAGGACTACAAATGATTCTTGGTATGGGCTATAACAGAAACAAGAAACTTGGATAGAATGACAATGGTCTTCTAGTACCACTCATTCCTAAGAAGTGTATAAGAAATCTTGGCCTCAGATGTACCCCTTCAAAGGTAACCATACTTGGCAGAGTGGCCCTAGTTAAAAAAGTCAAAGCTCCCCTTCAGTTACTAGTATCCATAGGTTTGCCCTTAGATAACTTTACCTTTGACATAAATGATGTGTGCAATGATGAAGATCCCATAATTGACCTATCCATGCTATTCGAGGATTCCTCCCTTCTCATGATTAGCACCCTGTCTTTCGATTCAAACAACCAAACCCATGAGCTAAACTTAGTCTATCCCCAACTCATCGATTATGACCAACGAGGACCACCAATTTTAGACACATTCGAAAATGATGAGGCTCTCTCAGAATTCATGGGATTGCGAGATACGATACCATATGGAGATCACAAATCTGGATTCAACATTGAGCTTGACACACATGCCTATTATGGGGAAACGATTAAATCCTTCAGTCACAAAAGTGAAAATTAAAGAATAATATCTTAGTCTTTAAGTGAAAACCACACTATGCAGTCTCAGACCCAAAAGTAGTAAAAATGAAGGACACATCCAATGGTGAAAACCTCTCTGAGGCATCAGAGGATGAGGGATTCAATATTCCCCTTAGTGCTATCCATCAGGAGAAGTCAGTAGTCTTGGCAGAGAAGTGCAATCTAGTCAACCTAGGAATAGAAGAAACACCACATATCACCTTCTATGCAGAATCACTCTTGACAGAAGAACATGAACTCCTAGTTGTGTTTCTAAGAGAAAGCAAGGTAAACTTTGCATGGACCTATGCCGACATGCCTGGGCTTGATCCAGAAGTTTTGGTTCACCACCTAATTGTATATCCTGAAGCAAAACCAGTAAGACAAAAGTTGAGAAAGATGCATCTACAAATAGCAGTATTGGTCAAGATGGAATTACAAAAGCTCCTTGATGTTGATTTCATACGGCCGATTGATTATCCAAAGTGGTTTTCAAATCTTGTACTTGTTTCAAAGCCCACTAGGGGCATCCACATCTGTACTGACTTCATAGATTTGAATAAATCATGTCCCAAGGATGATTTCCCTCTCCCAAACATAGATATGATTGTGGATATGACGACACAAGGATTATTTCCCTCTCCCAAACATAGATATGATTGTGGATATGATGGTTGGACATGAAATGCTATCACTAATGGATGGATTCTTAGGGTACAATCAGATCATGATAGCTAAGGAAGACCAACACAAGACAACTTTCACTTGTCCATGGGGGACATATTGCTAGAATATGATGCCATTTGTGTTGAAAAATGCAGGAGCTACCTATCAAAGGGTCATGACACTAATCTTCCATGATATGATTCACAAAACTGTGGAAGATTATGTGGATGACATATTGGCCAAGTCAAAGAAACGTCAAGATCACATACCAGCTCTAAGCTCCATCTTTGATAGACTGGAAGAGTACAAGGTCAAACTCAATCCAAAAAAGTGTGTCTTCAGGGTACAATCAGGAAAGTTACTAGGATACATCGTATCTATGAGAGGAATCGAGATAGACCCCACCAAATTTAAAGCCATTATAGATATGGAGACACCAAGGACATTAAAATAGTTAAGGGGTTTGAAGGGAAGACTCCAATCCATTCGTTGATTCATAGCGCGGCTCGTAGACAAGGCTATCCCATATTCTCATCTACTCCACAAGGGGGTAGCATACAAATGGGATGAGAAATGTGACTAGGATTTCAATAAGATCAAAGAGTACTTGCTCACACCACCAGTTCTTATGCCACCAATTTTAGGAAAGCCCTATGATCCTCTATATATCAGTAGTAGCAGCAGCCCTTGGCGCTCTCTTAGCACAACATGATGAAAATGGGAAAGAGAGAGCTATTTAATACATCAGTAGAACCATGGTGGGACACAAGTTGAATTACACATCCATTGAGAAGGCTTACTTAGCAGTCGTGTTCGTAACACAAAAATTCAGACACCATATGATGGCACACCAGATAAAACTCATTGTAAAGATAAACCCTCTCAAGTATCTACTTTCTAAAGCAATGCTCATAGGGCAAACAACTAAATGGGTTATGATCCTAATAGAACACCACATTGACTATGTAGAATGAAAGGCTATTAAAGGACAAGCAATTGCAGATCAGTTGGTAGAGGCATCGATATATTCAGAGAATCCACTTGTATTAGAGTTCCCCAATGAATCCATCTTTAACGTAAGTGTATCAGATCACTGGAAAATGTATTTTGATAGATCCTACACACAACGTGGGTCAAGAGCTAGAGTCTTCTTCATTACACCATAAGGGGATTGCATACCCAAGTCATACAAGCTGTCATTTCCTTGCACAAATAACATTGCAGAATATGAGGCTCTTGTCATAGGGCTGAGAATTATAGTGTAATGGCAGATCATGGCACTCAAGGTCTATGGAGACTCACAACTCATCATCAACCAGGTAAACAATGAGTATCAAATGAAGGATGGCAAGTTGACTCCATACAAAAAACTGGTGGAAAGCCTCAAAGAGTCCTTCATTGATATCACATTTGAGCAGCTACCAAGGGAAAATAACAGAGTGATAGATGCTTTGGCAACAATTGGATCGCTATTGGATGTCCCACACAATGTCCCTAAGCAAGAATTCCTCATAGAGAAGCTTCTCGTACCAGCATTCGAGGTACCAGAGTCTAAATTTGTGTGTGAAATTGTTGGTCCCAGTGATCCCTGGTATCATGATATATACACCTACTTGAGAATAGGAGTCCTCCCCACTGATATAACCCTGAACTTTAAAAGAACATTTATCAAGAAGTCATCCTATTTTTTTTTATCTTATGAGACACCCTATACCGTAGGAGTATTGAGGGAACCTTGTTACAATGCCTTAACGTTGAGGAAGCTTTGACTACTTTAACCGAGGTACACAATGGCATTTGTGGGTCGCATTCGAGTGGTATGACCTTGGCTAAGAAACTACTAAGGACTGGGTACTATTGGCCTACAATGGAAAAGAAAGTTTACGACTATGTTTGAAGGTGCTTACAGTGTCAACAACATGGGGATCTCATCCATGCACCAGCTTAGGAGCTCCATCCAATCATTACACCTTGGCCATTTTCACAATGGGGGCTCAATCTCATTGGTAAAATCACCCCCACCTCATCCAGTGGACATAAGCTCATCATCACCGCCATGGAGTACTTCACAAAGTGGGTAGAAGCCATTCCCATGACCTATATCACAAGAAAGCAAATATCCAAGTTCATCCTGAACTACCTAATTTGCCACTACGATGTCCCTCAAGCCATTATCTTAGATAACGAGACACCTTTCAAAAACTAGGATGTTCAAGACTTATGCCAATAATTCAATATCCAACATCACTTTTCCACTCCATACTACCCCCAAGGAAATGGCCAAGCAGAGGCTACAAATAAAACTATCATGAAAATCCTAAAGAAAATAATCAATGACATTGGTCGTGACTGGCACCTACAACTGAATCCAGCCTTATGGGCTTACCAAACAAGTATTCGCACATCAACAGGTGCAACCCCTTTCTCCCTAGTCTACGGATCAAAATCCATTCTCCCCATTGAGATCGAGCTCCCATCCTTGAGAATATCATTGTAAAACCTCATCACAAATGAAGAATATCGAGTATCACAGTTGAAAGAGCTGGAACTACTGGATGAGCAGCACATGGATGCCTTAAACCATTTGTAAGTCTACCAAAACCATCTTGAGTGGAGCTACAACAAAAAAATCAGGAGTCATACCTTTCAAATCAAAGAGCTTGTGTTAAAGGAGAATCAGAAAAATGTACCAAATCCAAATAGCAAGGGAAAGTTTGAATCCAATTGGTTGGAACCCTTCATCATCACAACAAGCTACAGGTCAGGGGCATATCAGCTATCAACACTCGAAGGAGAGCCTCCGTAGGAGCCCATGAATAGTTCCCATCTAAAAAAGTTTTATGCCTAATCTTACAAGGTGTAAATCCAAAAAATTAAAAAAATTAAAAAAACATTAAAAATCCAAAAAAAGAAAAGGATTGAAAATAGTAAGAGAAAAATCGTCCTCAGTGAAAACCACTGGTGGCGCTTTGGGCAAGTTTGGTGAAACCCAAACAGCGCCTTGTGTAAATAAGCACTTTCACCATGATCTTGTGGTCGTTCTGCATCCATCCATCCATCCATCCATCACCCATCCACATTTGTCATGGCTTGATCTTGTGTTCGATTGATCCTCCTAGTACTACTACCCATTTCGGCTTTGTCCTCGGGTAGTCTATTGCATCATGTTGGGGGCATGTTCTTATTGGATCATATTCGTGTATATTCTTGAAGTCTTCCTGAAAATTAAAAAAATCCAAAAACATTCATAAAATCAAAAAATAAAATAAAAATTATAAAATCAAAAAATCCAAAAACATTCATAAAATCAGAAAATCCAAAAACATTCAAAACATATCAAAATCCAAAAACATTCAAAAGGTCAGTCAAAAAGTCAATAAACAAAGTTGTCTTGCCGAACTACGGGTCTCTAAGCTCTGAACATAGGAAAGGTTGATCTTTGATCATCCTCTGAGACACTTAGGTCAGTCCTTTAGGAGTCCGTCATAATAAACTGGCAATCCATTTGTTCATATCTCATCAATAATCAAGTTTGTGTCAATTGAA
This sequence comes from Sequoia sempervirens, assembly GCA_007258455.2. Lineage (NCBI taxonomy): Eukaryota > Viridiplantae > Streptophyta > Pinopsida > Cupressales > Cupressaceae > Sequoia > Sequoia sempervirens. Next base: position 253,008,723 of record VDFB02271358.1, on the reverse strand, counting down.
CTACGTGGTCTCTACGTGTATAATGTAGGAAAGGCTAATCTTTGATCAGTCCTCGAGGCCCCTACGATAGGTCTTTAGGTTAGTCTCTTGGTCAGAATCTCAGAAAACACAAAAACATTGGAAATTTTGAAAATCAAAACATTTGCAAAACATCTTGAAAATACCAAAAACAACCTCAAAACATTTCAAAACATCAAAAACATCCAAATATTCAAAAAAACCCATTTGTCCCATCTCACGATCACCCATAATAAATCATCGTCATCCTCAATCTTTGGTGACACAGTTGGAAACAAGTCTAGAAAATGGAAAGTGAAAACACAAAACGTCAAGGTCTCGAGTCTAGGTCGGTAGGTAAACAAGCTGGTCAACTTTTCGTACTAATAGCCTGTCATCCATTCAATCCCAAAATCATCTGATAACATCATGTCCTAGGATGCATCCTTCCTGCAATGGACATCAACATCAAGCATCGCCGTAGTTTAGTCTTGGCTAGCAGTATGAAGAACATTAGCTTGTTTGTTTACTTGATCTTTGTCTTTTGACTTATCTTATTGTGCTCATTTCAATGACCTCTCGATGATGTCTCAAACAAAGGGATTTAGAGAGAAAGGAATGAGGCAATAATTATTATCTTTTATCTGTTGTGCTTGTTGGATGTTCTTGTAATATAACCTTGGTCATGTGTGCTTTGTTTGGTTTGTAGGGAGAGTGTTTTAGGTGTCTTGTTGACCACATAGGAAGACTTTCCTTTCTATGTTTTGGTTCGAGATGTTTGAAATATCTGAACCACATTTTAAGTTCTGTATGCCAGGTGTGAATAGGAATAATCCTATCTGATTGTTGAGTCAAAGTCCATCACACTAGGTACAACACCATCCTGGTTCTATATACCTTGATGCATTGTACCTATGTGTGTTATCAAACATAAGGTAAGTAAGTCATTTTAAAATCCAAATTATTGATAAGAAAAGCATCATCATCCTCATCTCTAATAAAGTCTTGTAGATCATGGACTTGTTGGATCGTCTTGTCTTCATCTCATTTCATCTTTCTTCCCTCTAAGCTAACATGGTACCATGATAGTTAATAAAAAAACATCACCCATGCATCCATCCTGCATCCACAAACTGTCAATATGCTACATATCATCCATATCATATCATATAAGAAACATTGATCATCTCACATGCATTGCATTTCATCATTGCATCATATAGATTGGTTATTCTAAGCATCTCATAAATCATACATTTACATCCATTGCATAATCATATAAGCATCATCATGTCATCCATATAGGCATCAATCATTGATATATGCATCATCATATTATACATGAAAAAGATAATGAAAAAGAAAAAAGAGCATGTCATAACATCTCATACATCTCATAAGAATAACACCATCCACTAGAGGCATAATAGAGATCTGTTAGTCTAAGCATATTAAAACCATTTGCATCCATACTCCATACATCATCATCATAAAAGTGCATAGAAAAGATACTGAAAAAGAAATGCATCCATGACATCCATAAGCATCTGCATAATCATACATCGCATCATGACATATAGAATCACATCACATATAGAATATTAAATACATCCACCCATAATGCATAATTAAATAGGACACATCTCATAACAAATCAATCACATCATATCATATATATCAAAAAAGTGTAACTGTCATGGTACAAAATTAGGATCATGTATGTGTATCAATCAATGTACAATGCCCACAAGGCTACCAAAAATAGAGCACGTGGATCTCAAAAAGAATCAAGTGTCGCCGATCAAAACTATGTGGTAGCTAGCCCTAGTGGCTGCTCCCCTTGCCTGCCTGTCTCTCAGCCCTGTTGTCTGTCTACCTATACCAGTCTGTTAAGAGTACTTTGGTACTTAGACTGATGTGGGTACGGCCTGCCAATAGAGAAACCAGTAATACTCTGCCTCCCGTACTGCCTCGTAGTACATCCGCGTCGAGACTGTCCTACCCTGTGAAGATGCAACCATACTCTCTAGTTGTTGTCTCCTACCGACCTCCTGGGCCAACTGCAGCTCTGTCGTTTGTCACTGCTGTCTCTCATGATCTCACTCAGTAGTGAGGGCTTGGACTTGCTACCTGGCCTGGTCCCTCTCTACTATAGCAGCCCGTAACTAAGCTTGTAACCCCTGTAAGCTCTACAACTGCCCCTGAAGCTGCTGAATCTGGGCATCTCTTTGATCTGGCTACAGTGGTTGAGGTGGTTGTGGCAGTGGTTGTTGATCTCTCAGTGGTGGCTACTGATCCCTCGGTGATGGCTACTGATCCCTATGGTGGAGATGTTGTGGAGGTGGCCCACCACCTCCTCCTCCTCCTCCTCCTCCTCCTCTATCTCTGGGTGCTCCCAAAATCTATCCCACCTATCCCCTCCTCATCGTTTTTCCTTGGGGTCTCCTCCTAGGCAGTGCTACTCCTGGGACTGTGAGCTAAAGCGAAGGCCTAAACCAATCGTCATAGGCATGTGTGGTGCCTGGATCCACCTGTCCCTCATCGTAGGCCCATGGCCTAGCCACCAATTGTCTGAAACTATTTACTACATCTGATGTTGGGATCATCCGACCCCATGTGGTCTATCTAGTAGACTAAGCAAAGATAACCATATACTGATAATCCATCCTGTTGTAGGTATCCTGGAATTGTTGGGCTACCCTGTCTGGCAGGTAGCGCTCAATAATGGTGTGCTCGTGCCCCTACATTAATCTGTCCTGCCTGGCATAGAATAACTATTGTATGCCATTGTACCAAGCCGACATCTATAGCCAAGGTCTCTAGGTGAACACTATCATCTCATCCAAGAACCTTCGCCAGTGAGGAAGACCTACCTGTCTCGTATGTCTGAAAGTGAGGCCACCCTTGTACCTCCAAACTGCTAGGTCATTAGGCTCGACATCGACCACTATAACCTTCAGTCGAAGCACGACTATGTGCTCCCACACCCAGATGTGTAAAAGTTTGACATCGACACCAATCGCTCGACTATCACAGTAGGTGAATTCATGCAAATCATGATATAATGAGGCCAACATCACTAGTTCCCAAGCAAACAAGGTCCTCTTGAATAACATCTTCTCCCAAGCCAGTCCCCATCCTGGACTGAAATATCAACCTCGCTAATCTGGAGCTACTAGCCCTGATATGATCGTGGCCACAATCAGCCAAAAAGTCGACACCCGACCTCTGTAATACTCAAGATCAATCTGACCCTCGATAAATACGATCTCATCTATCCTCATGATTTCATAGCATGCATTAGTGTCGGCATCCCTATCATATATAACTCTCTCACCATGGATGGGAAGTCGCTAGATATGCCAAACGTCCTCTAATGTGATAGTCACCTCGCTAGTGGGAAGATGAAACGATGAGGTGTCACTATGCCACCTCTCTACCAACACAATCATCACAGCTAGGTGGGTCCTCATGGTGGGCGCATAAGCAACATACCAGAAGCCAATCATGCCAAGGTGCTCCTATAGTAGCTCGTGTAATCCTCTCAGTCTGCTTAGCACCAAGGGTCGGTGCTCACGTGAATGCACAGGCTCTCTATCCTCCTATATCCCTAAAGCCACATCGTCAAGTTTCTTAAAAATACTAGACCCCGTTTGAAGTTTTCGGCACTAAAACAACAAATGTGTCGCTATTTGCAAAGGCAATGCTCTTTGAAAACTCCAAACAACGACGCTAGAACCCCTCAAAATGCAAACCAAGTTGCGACATCACTGTTTGCATGCACGAGCTTGTTTGACCTTAAACCCTAAAAACCTAACTGAGTCGCGACGTAACCATTCACATTGGCGTCACCCTTTGACTTTTGGAGCCCTAAGACCAAATTGTGACGTGACGCCACAATAAGCAGTAGTGGCACTATTTGACCCCTAACATCACTGATTTTGCACCTTTAGCGTCGCTATATAGCGACGCTGAGGGTGTTGAATTTTCAAAAGGTAATAAATGTGCACAAAAATTGAAATTAAAGGTCAGGTTAGGATAACATACCGGTGGTCCTACACTTGGGGGTCTCTGGTAGACTCAAACTCACTCAGAAATGTGTTGGGGATGCACTCGTTGCACCATTCTATAGGAGGGTCAAAGCTCAAAATGAAGGAATTCTCAAAGTTTGAATGTGAAAATGAATTGAAAGTGACCACTCCCAGGCTATTTAAGCAGGAAAATTAGGGTTTTTTGCCCCGTTTTAGCTGCCAAACTAGGGTTTTGTGCCTTTGACCCCATTTTTTCCCTACCAAAGCTCGTTTTAGGTCTTTTTCTCACATTATGGCACATTTTCAGCATCTTGGAGCCTTTCTAGACCCATCGGCAACTTGTCCTCTTTTTTCAAGAAACCACCCAAAAATCCAATTTTTTGTTTGATCTCTTGAGGGGGTAGTATAACAGCGTAATTCTTTCACTGGGGCAATAGTGGGACATCCAAAAAAACTAGAATTTTTTTGAATTTTCATCTCGGCAAGGTTATTCTTTGAACCAACGCAGCAAGTGCGTTGCTTCAAAGAGGGGCAAAATGTAGATGTTCAAATTATACTAATCGATATCGTGCACTCGATATTGATTTACTAACACCAATTTTGCCTAAATCATCTCTCTACTAACCATTTAATCGAATAATCTTTATTTGATTAAACTCATCATAATTCCTCTGTTAATTAAATAAATCAACTTTATTTTATTAAATCATTATCTTCTCTTAATTAAATAAATCATTTTATTTGATTAATCCTAATGTTCCTCTTTTAATTAAATAAATCACTTTATTTGATTAAATCATAATCTTCTTTTAATTAAATAAATTAACCTTTATTTGATTTAAATATAATGTCATCATCCCTTTTAATTAAATAAATCAAACTTTATTTAATTAAATCTAATGTTCATTATTCCTCCCATTTGATTTAAATAAATCCAAAAATCTAAATCAAGTGTCAAATCAACTAATCTCCATCTAAGTTAATTAAAACCTGATTAACTCTAACTCTAACCCATCAAATCCTCTAGATTTTGCAACTTGCACAAGTAAATCAATTTAATTGATTTATAAATTCTTCTATTTTCATTCAAAAGGGCATCTCATTGGGATATTCTCTCCATTTGAAATCTCCCTCCCAAAAGGACTTGTCCTCCAACATGACATTTAAGCCTCTTACATGTCCTTTTTCTTGAGCCAAGTGGCATTACTCTTCTTCCATCTCTTCCTCCACATCTTTCAAATTTCAAATTTCCACCTAATTGCATTTATTTGTACATTGATCAAAATGTGCTCCACCTCTCTTCAATAGCATGTTGACAAGTGGCACAATGCCATTGGTCTATCTTTAATCCCACATCCTTCATGTTTCTCATTCCTCCATCCTTCTTTCTTATAAATGGAGAGCTCTTCTATTGATTTTGGATCCACAACTTGAGGCAAAGTCACTATCTATAGATTTGAAGCAAAGTTCCTCCATTCTTTTCAAAGTTATCATAGTATTTCATCACCATAGCTAGGTTATTGAGAATTTTCATCAAGGATCACATTGTTCATCATCAAATCTTGCAAGGAATTGGGTAAGGGCTACTTTCCACATCAAAGTAGCACCAATTTCCCCATGGGATGCTGGGTTTGAGTATTTGAATAGGATTTAAATAGATTTCATTTGGTTTATTTGCTTTATTTCTTGTTCATTGTGCTTTGAATGAATCTCATGGGGAATGCTAGTTTAGATTTATTTATTGACTAACATTGTGTTGTTTGTCTATGTTTGAGCAAGTCTAGAGCTACCATTCACAGGGAGATAATTGTAATGAATGTTTAGTACAAAGGGCATGAAAATGGTTAGGGCATAGGCAATAAGGGGGCTTTGGAGTCTGGAGGAGCGCCTCTGTTGTTGAGTGTGGGGTGAGAGAAAGGGAAGAATGATAGGTGGGGGATATGAGAACAACACCAAGATGAACATCAATAGTAACAATGAAAAGAGCATCATTACACTTTTCTCTTCTTTGTCTTCATTATCATCATCCGCTGGCTCTCCCTTCATTCTCACAAATATTCCTTGCCTCCCTAGCAACATTCATACTTAGTGAGAAATGGATCTCTTACAATAGTGGTGGTCTCAAATTTATTCTCTTCCTAATTCAAGATAAGAATAAAAAACTGAATCGTGATTGCTAGGATTCGAATCTGAAATAGGGAAAGAGAAAGAGGAACATGGTGGCAACAAGTTTGACAGTGAGTTATATTCATCTACCCCGACATTTTTTTAATTTTTGATTTTTTTCATTAGGTCTAATTTTAGGTGCCAAATTTCATCTGGGTCTATTTTCATATGCAAAATTTCTTCTAGGTGTGCTTTCAATTTTCTTGATATGGACTGTGGATTCTTCAATTTAGAAAAATATTAATGCTTTTTATAATGGATTTATGTGGTCCTTGGTTTTTTTAGATATGGGAGTTAGTGACCTATGGATTGCTTACTATTATATGTGTGAGAAGGATAGATATGCCTCAATAATGTTGGAGTGTCTGCTCCTTGGATTTTGTATCGTTGGGGGTGTGGCTCTATGAATAATCATTGGTTTTGACGTTTGCAGACATTTGACTGTAAATTCTTCAAATTTGAAAAATATTGATTAAAAAAACATGTTGTAAGTTGACCTTGATTTTTTAGGATATGAGTGTTAATGACCTATTAATTGCTTTGGTTTTTAATTTGTATAAGTGTGTTTATGATGAAGAGAAGGGCAGTGATGGGTAGGCAGATGGATACATATATGTATAGATAGATACTGGGTGTTTTCTGATGGTGTGTCTACGCCTTGGTTTCGAGTTTGTTGTTGGTGAGGATTTGTTGGTGTTTATTAATTATGGTTGCTATCAATATGGGTTCTTCTTAGTGTCTTTGTCTATCACTCTATGAAGGATTGGCCCATTTTCTGTTTGTTGGGGTAACCTTTTGAATTTGTTTGATCATCTTATATAAATTACTTCCAGTTACTCGAGTTATTTTTACTGTATTGCTAATATCATTTGGTTATCATCGATATATGTAATATCCTGTGAATTATTCTTGGTTGTGATTGTTATGGGCATAAATTATTTTTGATGATGTGTATTGTATCACACTCTATGTTCCTTTTTTTTCTTCCTACATTTGGGGTGCAAGTCCCATGGGTGATTTCTTAGTGCTAACATTTCTAGTGATGTTAATCCTATGTGACTTCTACTTGTCATTCTCCTTGCATTTGGGGTGCAAGTCCCATGGTTGATGTACTAAATTGCAATGTTCTTCTGGGATCAATTGCATAGATTGATTAGTTTCTAATGTTTTCATTAATCCTTTCCTTGATGATGGGTCTAGTAGAGAGGCCCAAAATGTGGGAGCATTTTTTTCCATCTTATATTCTAACAAAGAAATTTCTATTTTCACACGACATGTGATTAATAAGACAACTCGGGATCAATATTGATCCCATTTCCACATCTCCTATATTTTGGATATAGACATTCACAGTTAAAATACACTAAACATGTTGGGGATTCTTTTGCTAACAATGTGTTGAGGTTGGTATTCGTATTGCTACCTACCATCAATAAATATTATGTTGTTAGTGGACAAGAGCCATTACACTAAGGAGGTTAGTTTGTTTTTAATCAGATTTAAGTATTATGAAAAGTTCTAAGGTGATTTACTCTTTACAGTCACAAGAAAAATGCTTCTCATGGATCATGTGTTCTGGGTGCTTGAGATAGTGGCACCCATGGTATTATCTAGATTTTAGGTATAGTTAACTCCATAGCACCACAATTTTGGTAAATGTGTTTTAGGAATGATGGGTCGATCTTCCTTTTAGTACTTCTATCATAAGAAAGTAAATTTTTGAATCATGTCATCAGACTGAGCACTTTTTCTAATGTCTATCATATAGTTCTTTGGGCACCTAAAATATCAGAAAAAGTAAATTATAAAAAAATATCCAAAAAAGAAAAACATAACGAAGGATGAAAAGAAGAAGAAAAACAAATGTATACATAAGTTTCAAATTTATGAATGGTGTTATTAATTTTTATCCTAGGATACCTAAGGATAAGGCTCCCGAGAATTGGGAAAATTGTTGGCTGAGATGCTAACTCCATGTCTTTAGAAGATAGATTTCACTGTGTTACCAAAAGGTATGTACTAACTATTTTTATGCAAAATCTGTGTTCTTTTTATGACTTTTTGCAGTACCCTTTACAACTTTGATTAAATTTTATTTGGGCTCTGATTGAATATTTATCTGCTGAAAAATATGTTCAACAGTTGAAGAGCAGTTTATTGGTTACTTGTTACTATATTACATTAATTATCCATATGGATTTGTCTAAGACCAAATAAAATCAAGGGTCTGATAATGTTACCAAACATGCCCAAATATAGAGAACAACCATAGAATTTGTGAATTATTCAATTTGCAACAATTAGATACCGTTGGATAAAATGGAATAGAAAAAAAATACATGTAACTAGATATAGAAAACAACCATAGAATTCATGAATTAATAGGTTTATGTGACAAACAAATCAATCTATTCTACTTCAACAGAGACTCATATTTCACTATATTGTGTTTCATTGTAGTTTTGAATATAGAATAGAGCATATTTTTGTTAGCAATAGTTAATAAGTTTTTCCATTTTGTAGCAAATGTTTTTCTTAAAGATGACTTACCTACATGTTTCTCTTATTTGTTAGTAAAGTAATAGGTCTTAATAGTTTTGGAAACAAGTCACTAATTAACAAAATTGTTATTTAATTTTACTATAGCTTATGACATTAGTCTCAAGTGACATTTTCAGTTTTGTAAGCGGTAACACTTCATCTTCATGGGATAAGCTTGATGTATAAGTGTATTATTTGTTGGTAGTCATAAAACTTAAATATAATACACTGAAAATGAGTTATGCGAAACAAAACCTTAATTAATGGTGGGTTGGTTGCAGTGGTGCTTCTATTTCTCACTCATTCGTTCTTGATGTATTTAAGTGCATTATTTGTTGGTAGTCATAAAATTCAAATATAATACCCTGAATATTCAACTCCTATTGAACCTCTTGATATCCTTGCAGAAAGACCACCAAAAAATAAGTATGAATGGGTAAGTGGCTTCAATGAAATTTTTAGTTTTTGGAAATTCAATTGGGGGATTTTCCTATCTTTGATTTTTTCTTTACAAGTCTTGTTGGGAAGCAACTCATTTCAAGAAAAGGTAAGCTTGTTTTAATAATTTCAATTATATTTAATTTGTGGCTCTTGGTTTGCACATATAGATTGAGTTAATTTAATATATTGTATTTAAACCTCATTTGTATTAAATGCTTTAAAAGTGCATTTGTATTTAATTTCTATTGGTTTTGGTAGCAATTTCAATGTTCAATCAATGGCAGCATCGTCAGGAGAAGATATTGAAGGAAGTTCAGTGTGATGGAAGAAACTGCAGTGGGTGGAGAAAAACTTAATGATATACAACCACTACAATGACAAACAAAGATATCCTCTGCCTCCACCAGAATGTACTACAACATATAAATGAAAAACTTCAATATGCTTTGTCTCTTTGTAGTTATGGCAGTTTAGTTTAAGGAGGAGATTTTCAACCAAATACTTAAGAATAAAGATGCCAATATATATTAAGTTTAGGTTTACAAAAAATATTCAAAATGATTTAAGGATTTGAGAATGACCCAACAAATGTATACATCTATTAATTACTACTTATTCATACATTTTTTTTATTTCATCTCTTTTTTTAGAAACTCCTTATAGTAGTCATCAAAAAATTGCAAACATTTATGAAAACTTGATAATATCCACAACCACCCCACCCTCTCCTCTTCCTCCACTCTCTACAATTCATGTGGTGTCTCTGAAATACGAATTAAGAAATATTTGATCACCAACTTGCTAAAGTGAAGATAAGAGAAATTGCATCCAAGTAAACATAAATGATAATAGTTGTTTTAATATTGTATTTTAAGATCAAATATAGGACAAATATGATATTTATTGATTGTCAATTGGTGCTAAGGTTTACATAATTAAGTTCCTTCCTTTCCTAAGAAGAGATTTTCCTTATAAGATGAGTGCTAAGATATGCATTTTGTTATAAAAAGAAACAAAAAATAAATGATGAAAACAGTAAGCTTTGTCAAGGAATATACAAGTACCAACCAGTACCTTGAAAACAAGTGCTAAACTAAAGTAATCTAAACAATCCTAAGAAAAAAATTATTCAACCCTAAGGGGTATTCAAAATGTATATTATGAGTAAACTACAAGCACCTCAATCTAGGATTATTAACTATTTGACATAGCAATGAAAATTTAGAGGCATCATTTGCGCATTTTTTCTATACATAGAAAGAGATAGGTCATGATGTTTGCATGCATGCTCTCTAAAAAGTATGTAAGAAATTAATTTTAATTATCAATATAAGTTTAGGTTTATAGAAAATATTCAAAATGGTTTAAGGATTTGAGAATGAGCGATTGAAGTATTGGTTTTCTTTAAGATTTAAATTTAATCTTTAAATTGATATTTAAGTTAGAATTTTAAATTTTTCAAAATTGAATTTTTAAAGTGATATTTAAAGTGGAATTTTTTTTTTTTTAAGGACTTATATATTGTAAGTTATTAGAAAATATTAAAAAAGATGCATCAATATATGAACCAATTCTATTCCCAACAAATGTATACAACTATTAATTACTACTTATACATTCAATTATAGACCTCCTTTCAAACAAATTATAAAAATATAATCGACGTAACCATTGCACCTTCTTTGGTGCAAGTGCTAGTTAATTAATTTACTAACTATCCTTGTTCTTCTCAAATTAATTAAATAAATCATTATTATTTATTAATTTATTATTATTTATTCCTCTAATTAAATAATTATTCTCCCATTTAATTAATTATCTATTTACCCATTTGCACATATAATTATTAATTAATTCATTTAATTATTAATTACCCATGCATTTCCACCTCATCAGTTGACTAAAACTTACTCTCAATCCACTCCTCAATTAAATCAACTTCACTCCCATTCACTTCGAGTTCAGTAAGCAACCAAGTCAGTCCACTAACCGTTAGTCTTAGTTATCACTCCAATCAATTCTCTTAACTGATCCATATGATTAGTTAGCTACAATCAAGAGATCAATTAACTCCCTGCCAATTCCTCTCATCAATTTTGAAACATTAATCTTTTTAATCTCTCCTCAAATCTTGACCTTTGATCAGTGTCACCAAAAATCTATAAATTCAGTGTCTTTTTAATATCTAATCATTTTCTAGGTCATACACTGGGTATAATCTGTGTCTTGTGTGAGTGTTATCCTATCTCCCAAGTGTCTTGTGTGAGTGTGATTAGGAAATGTGACAATCTCCTAGCATGATGGGAGTGGACCTTTTGGTTTCACATGGTTGGGTGGCGTGAAAACCATTGTTGGGGTTTAGAGGATCAAAGATCAAATGTGGCATTTGTATCTCCTTCTCTCTTTTTTTTTATGCTTTATAGTAGTTTCAATTCAATGTAATTTGGTTGTTGAAGGAGATTTGAGTCCTCTCCTTATGTAATTGTAACGAATTGTAAAGAACCTCTCTTTTGGAGACAAATTATATTCGATTGAATTTTTAGTGATATAGCATTAGTTGCATGTCTTGAAGTTGGTGCTAGACAAGATTGAAAATGAATGATGTTGTGTTTATGCTTGGGCAAGTTAAAATGAACTTAGGAACCTTTATTTTGGGTTGAAAATGAATTTAAGTGTCTTCCAATGAGTTTGGGTAGCCTAGTACTACATTTGGGCGGTTTGGTCTGCTTAGGAGTCGTCTAACTCACCTGAAAAGTTTCTAAGCGTGTTTGTACAATCTTTTCAATAGTGGGGAGGCCTAGTATTGTATTGGAGAAACTTGGTTTTGAGTGTTGGCATATTCAAAATCAACTCTCTACTTGGGCAGCCTCATTCTATGTTGGGGCAACATTGTTCCCCATACAAAAACTAGAATGTAAATGCTCCCTACCATAATTATCCAATGGTTTTCCTTTCCTAAATCCCTTGTGAAATAAATTTTATGCCCTGTATCTTTCCAATGACGATCGTTTTCATCAACTAGTCCTTCAAAAACCTAGTCAAAATATCCCTCTTAGGACTTATTCATTTCTCTAGGTTTCGAGACCTCGTATAGGTAAACCATGTAAATAAAATTTGTTCATCATGGTCCCAGGGATCTAGTGGCTTTCTTAGTTTGTCCATAAGTGTCTTCATGGGGGGCTTGTGGTTTATTTTGCATCATTTTGTGTGCATTCTTCTAAAGTTTCTCGATTGTCAAACCCAGGGTCAGGGAGATTGTGCACCTATTTTTGTGAAGACTTGGGAAAGTTGTAAACCTTCATGGTTGGTCTTGTTAGTGCTCTCAACATTCCTCATAGGTCATGGGGTATTTTCATTGTAATATCTTTCATTTGGTGATTAGACAATGGATACTCCTGATGTTTAATTGTACAAATAAATGTCTTTAAATACCAAAACACAACATGTCACACAAATATGTATACAAAGTTGACTCCTAATGACTATTAGAAAAAAGATAATTTAAAAATTTATATTTGAGGTTCTGCATTTCAGGATTAACCCCAAGTCCTTCAAGATGGAACGTATGTATCACAAAATTGACCCATAACAAAAGAATGCAAATCTTCAAATTAAAAGCAAATGAAAACAAATGTTTATGCCATGTATAGTGCTCTCCCTAGAGCAAAACACTGTTCAATAAGATAGGCAATTCTTCTAGAAAATTTAAATTTACCACAAAGCTCTCCATCCAACTCTATCTTAATAGTCAATGACAAGGGAGAGGGACTAGTAGTCGTTCAGGGTCCAATAGTTGTGCAATCAATTGTGATTATAATACCCAGTCTTATCACATATTTATACTATATATTGTAAATAAATAGTCAAATGTAAATAAAAAAATAGCCAAATGTTGATCAAAAGTGGACCCATACTTGAACACATGAGAACCTCTGAATGTTATATAAAAAAACATCAATATATTCATGAAGAAGTGAAATAAGTATTTTTTTGTATCAAATAAAATATCATAACTATCCACTATAAGTGTGTCATTTAAAAAATAAAATGCTCATTTAACAAAATAAGACACTCATTTAAACAAGTATTGTTATTATAGTGAAAAAAAATGTTGTTCTTATGTGAACAACTATTGGGGTAGCAATGTACAAGCATTGGAGTATTTTATATTAATAGTTTGTCCTATCACAAATATAAAAGGTGAGCACAATAAATACCATGTATTTTCCCATTAAATGTGAAGGATTTTCAAAAAGTTTTAGTGTTCAACTATTGGTCCATTTTTGTTTGATATAAGTTGTATTTTAAAAAATTATGTGTTGTTTTTATAACAACAATTTTTTTTTTTGCGTTCATCTATTGGTCCATATGGTTGAATATAAAAGCTAGAGATATCCAATATTTATGACTACCAATAGGTATTTGGTCCATTTAGGTTGCATATTAATTTTATTTTAAATAAAAATATGATATTCTATAAGCAACAAATGATATTTTTTTGTTCAACTACTGAGGGTCCCATGACTAAGTTTTGGTCGAATCTTTAAAAAGTCAAATTTTAAACACTTCTCAATAGATGTGTTATGTATTGGCAAGTTGAATGATGAGTCACACCTCCAAACCTTCGTTATAGATAAATAAGAGACCAGACCACATTTCCAAAAAAAAAAATGGTTATACCATCAATTGTTACATACTAGTGGCCCCTCTCGCCTAATTTTTCATTGGAAATGAGACAAATTTCAAAAAGACGAAAGGTAGGAATTGAACGATGATAATTATGGAAAAGGTTTGGATCTTATCCAAACGGATTAAAAATTTAGGCATCTTTTGGTAGCTGGGGTTGGCTTTGTGCTACTTAGAAGGAAATCAAAAAATTTCATCAGCCCAGGCATGGCTGCATTGGTAGTTTGTGCGTCTTCTTGGATTGTTAGTTCCTCTTGGCCATCCCAAACAAACTCATTGCAAATAAAACATGGCAGTGCACATACATTTGAAGGGCATATTTTACAGAAACAAAGAAGTGGACATTTCAAGGTTAAGGGTGTTGCTATGAGAAAAACAGCTCTGAGGGCCGACATAGACGAGAATGATCATGTAACTAAACTCTGTAAACAAGGTTTATTGAGAGAAGCTCTTCACCATTTACAAAGTGTGGGAAAAAATGGCATCAGGATATACCCAGGTACCTATGGTTCATTATTAAATTTGTGTCTAGGCATGAAGGCTTTGCCAGAGGCCCAGATGGTACATGAACACATGATCGCAAATGGCATTAAGGTAGACAGATTTCTGGGTAACTATCTCATCGACGTGTATTCAAAATTAGGACGCGTTGAGGTTGCCCGCAAACTGTTCGATGAGATGTCTGACGCAAATTTTGTCTCATGGAGTTCCATGATTGGAGGGTATGCTCAGAATGGACTTGGTCGGGAAGCGCTGCAAGTGTTTTGCAGAATGCTAGAGGCAAATTTTTTTCCAAACAAGATTATATTAGCCAGTGTTTTTCGTGGGTGTTCGAATATCCGGATGTTGGAAACGGGTAAGCAGGTTTATGCCTATGCTATCAAGAGTGGAGATAGTGAACAAGCATCAACAGGGTGTGCTGTTGTTAATATGTTTATGAAATGTGGGCTTAGTGAGCTTGCACGCAAGGTGTTTGACAGATTGCCTGAGAAAACTGTTATAACATGGACTGCAATGATCGTGGGGTACGTTCAGAATAGGAATGAAAGTGAAGCACTCAGATTGTTTTGTGAAATGATGTGCACGGGTATGGAGCTGGATCAATTCGTTTTCTCGAGTGTTCTTCGTGCATGTGGCAGCACGTCGGATCTGGAACTCGGAAAACAAATGCACGGGTATATCATTAAAGATGGATTCCAATCAGATGTTTCAGCTGTAACTCCTCTTGTGGATATGTATGCGAAATGCAATCGTGTAGAGGATGCACGACAAGTATTTGACAGAATGTCTGAAAGAAATGTAGTTTCATGGTGTGCAATGATGGCAGGGTACGTGGACAAAGGCGATGGTGAAGAGGCCCTCAATATCTTTAAACAAATGCAGCGTGCAGGAATGAAACCAAACCCATTTGTTTTCTCCAGTCTGTTTGACGCATGTGCCAAACTAGCAGCTCTAGAACAGGGGAAACAGATCCATGCTAATTATATCAAGAGGGTATCGAACCCATATGGCGAGGTCAGTCTAGTGAACATGTATTCAAGATCTGGAACCATTGATGATGCAAAAAAAGTATTTAACAGAATGCCGGAAAGAGATGTGGTTGCCTGGACGACATTGATTGTAGGATACGCACAGCATGGTCTAGGAAGGGAAGCTCTTGAACTATTTGAAAAAATGCAACTTGTAGGCGTGAAACCTAACCATATAACTTTTGTAGGTGTTCTTTCAGCATGTAGCCACATGGGCCTAGTTGATGAAGGTTGGGAATACTTCAATTCAATGAATAGGATTTATGGCATTGAACCCACTGCAGATCACTATGCCTGCATGGTAGACATCCTTGGTCGTGCTGGATGCCTAGAAGAGGCAGAAGAATTAATTAGACAGATGCCATTTGAACCCAACGCTTTGGTATGGCGAACCTTACTCGGTGCTTGTAGGGTCCATGGCAATATAGAGCTTGGCAAACGCGCAGCAGAATGTATTCTTAAGTTGGAACCAGAAGATGATGCAACCTATATCTTGTTGTCAAACATGAATTCTTCTATTGGCAATTGGGACGAGGCGGCAAATATAAGAAAAGCGATGAATAAAATGGGGATTAAAAAGAAGGTTGGACGCAGCTGGATAGAGGTAAAGAACAAGGTGCACACATTTGTCGCAAGTGATCGCTCACACCCACAAACGGAGGAGATATATGGTAAGTTGGATGCATTGAGTACGGAAATGAAAGAGATAGGTTACATACCTGATACAAGTTCTGTATACCATGACGTGGAGGAGCAGCAGAAGGAACACCTTGTATTTCACCATAGTGAGAAGTTGGCTATTGCTTTTGGGCTTATCAGCACAGCCCATGGTTCCCCTGTTTTCGTATTTAAGAACCTCCGTGTTTGCAGTGATTGCCACACTGCCTCTAAGTTAATATCAAAAATTGAGGGACGGGAAATTGTTGTAAGGGATGCTTACCGCTTCCATCATTTTAAGGATGGAGTTTGTTCTTGTAAGGATTACTGGTAATTGAGATAAGGAGAAAAACATCCCCTGCTCCTCCATTCCCACCCATGAACATGTTTTGTTGGATGGTCAATATATGGTTGTAGTACCCAGGAGTTATTAATTGTTTGCCCTAATCAGAACATTGGTTTTCAATGAGATCATCTTGTGCTTGCACAGTTCACAAACCCTTGCAGCGGCCTTGCTACAATCAACAGAGTATTTCTATAGACTCTTCTCTCAGAATGAGTGTGTAGCAGGACACTATTTTACTCTCAATTTGATATCACAAATAAAGATTATGCAGTGTACTACTATAAACTATGACATCAGGTGCACATATTGCACAAAAATATATGTCTGGATCAATGCAAAGGGATCCAAATTACCAGAAGATTTCTTTAGCTTTTATGCAGGCTATTTATTTTTAGAACAAGATCAAATGCTTTGTGCAAGCATTGCCCTGTCCTTTCTTACAAGGGGAAATTACTTGAGACTATTTTAGTCTGAATTTCCTTAACAAAAGAAGGCAACTCCCCTTTGAATGGCACTACTAAATACCTTGGAGTTGACGTCTACTGTAAGATAGAATAGACTAAATAACGATATACTCATGAATGTTGGCCACATCATGATGTAATAATGATATCAACAATTTCATTAAAATAATCACTGATCACGAAGGTAGGATATAAATACCCCACCAATTTAACTTTATCTTTCATTACTTGCAGCTTTATTTGTATGAAGAAAAACTAAAAGTGCTATTGGGTTTAAGAAATTTCTTCTGCGTTTATGAGACTTCAAGAATGGCCAAATGAATCTTAAGGAATCCAGTCTGCTCCTAAATAGAGTTTTTCACCATAGTTTCTCTTTTCTCGCATATATATATATATATATATAAACTGCACACCCAGTTGCCTTATATGTTGAAACTGACACCACCAAAAGAAGTTTCTGCATTTCGATTATTGGTTTAAACATTCGATAGTGGCATTATTTTTCCTCGGGATTCATATTGCTCAGAGAGTTTTTCCCGCTCATGGCCGTTCTGCACCCCAAATGTTTATCTGGCAGAGTTCTTTCTGCATTTTGGAAGCTGAATTGTTGTAATTTCTTTTTTAAGAATACATATTTTGGTGTAGCCAAAATTTTGTTTAATAATGTAAGTCTAATATGTGAGTATGGTGGGGACAATGTTGAATTTATGATTGATCTAAGAAGATAGATGAGAAAATTCTTTATCCAGAATCTTTAGATAGCGAATTAAAATCCTAGATATTTAGTTGTAGCCAAAGTTTTGTTTACTGATGTAAGTCTAACATTTCACTATAGTGGGAACAATATTGAATTTATGATTGATATAAGAAGATAGATGAGCTAATTCTTTATCCAGAATCTTTAGATAGCAAATTAAAATCTGTTAGTTTTCTCATGTATGTGCTTACACCAGAAATGAAGATGCAGGGAAACCAAGATCCAAACGTTCTAAGCAGAATCACAGGTGCAAGTATATTTAATGTTAGTTGATTAAAGGCTTTTTACAAAATCTGAGAGCTTCCCTAGATTTTGACGGATACTTTTGGAGTGTAGAATAATTCTGATCGGGAGTTTGCTGAGATCTAAGTTTACAAACAAAATTACAGGTGGAATCAGCATTGCCAGATATTGCATGCAGATTCTTCAGATTGCAGATAGATTATCTATACTTCCTGTTTCATGGAAGCTGAATGACAGCTATTTGCTGTAATTGCAAGGATGATATTATCATCACCAAGGGCTCTAAAGACTGGGTACAGTTTGATCACATCAAGGGCAAAGAAGTGTGCCAATTGGATAAGCCTCGAGACAACAGCGAACAGTTCAGACAGAAAGGAAGCAGCTATTAAGTAAGAAGATCACATGGCCATGTGAGTTGGAATGCCAAAACCATTGAACACAAATACCTGCATAGCATGTGGATTAATTTCTTTTGCGATTTCCAATTTCTGCATCGAAGGAAGAAACTGATTGCAAGGTTGAAGTTGGCTGCAATATTAGTGCATCCCCTTGCATTATCCAGCGCCAAATCTTGGGAACATTGAATGGACATTTACCCTAAAGTGTCACTGGAAAACGCTTAATCACTAGAGGAGGTTTGTAAAGCCCAACTATGTTGCGGCCTTAACCCCACCTTGGTTGCTTAACCCATGCATTATTGCATATGTTAACCTTGCCATGTTTAACTTTCCAACGATTAATGGGACATGTTCTAGTTGTTTTGGTGATTTGCTTGTTTTTGATTAAGGGGTAAAGAGGTTTTGAAGGGACTTAGAATTTAGATAAAATGAACAAAATGTCTGCTAAATAAAAGCTGGTCTATAGCAAAATGGCAGCACATTTGCTACAACATATCAAAACACAAAACAAAGAAACAAAGCAAAGCATTAAAATATAGAAAATTAAAGTCTATTTAGAGTTTTTTAGCCTCTAATTCTCTTTTTATAATAGCTCTTATGTAGGTCTACAAACTCATGTAGCTCCTCCTCTACACAAGTTTTCTTCTTATTGCTTATTGTTCTTGAACTTGAATCCGTTGTATTCACCTTACCATTCATTTGAGTAGTAGGGATCCCAAAGTTCTCATTCGAGTTCTTCAACTCTTCGCTCAAAATTTTGAGACCCATAGCACTATTTTTTTTTTGTGCATTTATTAACTTCAATGGCTTTATTGAGGTTGTTTTTGATGATTTTCATGTCATTTCCCAAGGCAACAATTCTAGTGGTATGATTGTCCTTAACTTGTTGAAGCTCTTTTACAAGATGTAATGTCCCCTTTTCAATTGATTTGTATTTGTGGATTGAAGACCTGTTTCCTATTCTCAACATTCCCCTTGGTTCAATTTTTTTAATGTGTTCTTCCTCCTTTCCCCCATGTGCTTATTAAGTTCGAAAGTTGCTAAGGTTCCAAAGGGTTTTAAGTTTGCAAGTTGTAGGAGTGTCCAAAGTTACCCTTCTTGGCATGCCTCTTCTTCCAACTTCACCTTTACTTTATCCTTGTTAGAGTATTGAACTTATCCTACTTGTCATTGCTTCTTGTTGAACTCCACTCTTCCCTTTTCCTCTATCAAGGTTTCACATTTCTCCCTACCAAAATGCCTTCCCATGACTCCCAACTTATGGCATCCATCCTTGACCCTCAAACTCTAATGTTCCCACCTTTTTGCATTGTTCATTCCTACCTACCCTTACACAACTTGGAATGCCATTAATGACCAATTTGATGCTACAACTACTACATAAGTGTATTTTTCTACCTAGAAACCATAGTCAAATCTCAATGGCATAGATTTACACGTCTACAAGCAAGGGATGAAGGTTGATTAAGTCAATTGTTCAAATGGAAGCGGGAAAAGGGAATTATTTTGATTGCATGCCATAGCCTATTGCTTGCTCTAGGATGCCATTAATGCAATGGTTGTATTCTTTGCTACCCTTAATCGTGCAAGATCCAAGCTATCCATTTGAGGTGAGATTCATTTCTAGTTGTAGATTTGATAAGGTTTCAAGGATATCAAAAGGTGGACACATTTTAGGAGGATTCATTCAACATTGTACACATAGAAACCCTATTTTGAGCACTTATGTTCATACGTCCATATTTGAGGATGAAAACCTTTAGGTTTGCTTGAGATCAAAGGATGAAAATCCTTTGATCCCACAAGTCAGAGGATGAAATCCCTTTCACCAAAAAGGATGAATCTCATCAAGAGTCCTAGTGTAGCTTTGATGGTGGTGGATCTTCAATTGTGTCAAGCTTGTTTGGTTTGCAAAGAGTTGTGAGTGTAAGACTTGCATTTTTGCCTTGTTATTGCTATTGTAGTAGTGTAGTGTACAAAATCTTAGACCCATTATTACAAAATATCCAACTACACAATTTATATTATTGTTGTGGTGGGTTCAAGTACAATTGTATATAATAGGGGTATTTGTTAATGCACAACTTTTTGTAATAGACCCACATAATGAAGAAATGCTTATGATTTATTTTTCATCCTTATGGGCTAATTGTGATATGGGAAATTTATGTTAAGACATCAATCGTGCTTGTAATATGGGTTTAGTAGATTAGAACAAAATATTTAAATCTATCATTCTTTTGAACCCAACCTACAATAATAGGGTTTGTTACTATTTATGCAAATGTAATGAGAAACTTTTGGTTGTGCATTTACTAACCTCAATGGCTTTATTGAGGTTGTTTTTGATGATTTTCATGTCATTTCCCAAGGCGACAATTCTAGTGGTATGACTGTCCTTAACTTGTTGAAGCTCTTTCGCAAGATGTAATGTCCCCTTTTGAATTAATTTGTATTTGTGGATTGAAGACATATTTCCTATTCTTGGTATTCCCCTTGGTTCAATTTTTCTTGTGTTCTTTCCTCCTTTCCCCCATGTGCTTATTAGGTTCGGAAGTTGCTAAGGTTTCAAAGGGTTTTAAGTTTGCAAGTTGTAAGAGTGTTGGAGTTACCCTTCTCGGCATGCCTCTTCTTCCAACTTTGCCTTTCCTTTATCCTTGTCAAAGTATTGAACTTATCCTTCTTGTCATCGCTTCTTGTTGAACTCTACTATTCCCTTTTCCTCTATCAAGGTTTCAGATTTCTCTCTATCAAAATGTCATCCCATGACTCCTGACTTGTGGCATCCATCCTTGACCCCCAAACTCTAATGTTCCCACCTTTTTGCATTGTTCTTTCCTACCTACCCTTACACAACTTGAAATGTCATTAATGACCAATTTGATGTTGCAACTACTACATAAGTGGATTTTTCTACCCAAAAACAATAGTCAAATCTCAATGGCATAGATTTACACATGTCTACAAACAAGGGATGAAGATCAATTAAGTCAACCGTTCAAATAGAAGAGGGAAAATGGAGTTGTTTTGATTGCATGCCATAGCCTATTGCTTGCTCTAGGATGCCATTAATGCAATGGTTGTATTCTCTACTACCCTCAATTCATGCAAGATCCAAGCCATCCATTTGAGGCAAGATTCATTTCTAGTTACAATAGATTTGAAAAGGTTTCTAGAATATCAATAGGTGGACACATTCTAGGAGATTAATTCAACATTGTACACATACAAACCCTAGTCGAAAACCCTATTTTGAGCACTTGTGTTCATACACCCATATTTTAGGATGAAAACCTTTAGGTTTGCTTGAGATCAAAGGACAAAAATCCTTTGATCCCACAAATCGGAGGATGAAATCCCTTTCACCAAAAAAGGATGAAACTCATCAAGATTCCTTGTGTAGCTTTGATGGTGGTGGATCTTCAATTGTCTCAAGCTTGTTTGATTTGCAAAGAGTTGTGAGTGTAAGACTTTCATTTTTGGCTTGTTATTGCTACTATAGTATTGTATTGTACAAAATCTTAGACCCATTATTTCAAAATCTCCAGCTATACAAAATTTATATTCTTGTTGTGGTGGGTTCAAGTACAATTGTTTATAATAGGTGTGTTTGTTGATGCACAACTTTTTGTAATAGACCACATAATGAAGAAATGCTTGTGATTTATTTTCTAGCCTTATGGGTTGAGTGTGATTTGGGTAATTTATGTTAAGACATGAATCATGCTTGTAATATGGGTTTAGTCAATTAGAACAAAATATTTACATCTATCATTCTTTTGAATCCAACCCACAATAATAGGGTTTGCTACTATTTATGCAAATGTAATGAGAAACTTCTAGTTTTGATAGATCTAAGAAAAATGGATTAGGGTTTATTATTTTAGGGATAAATGATGGAATTTGAAGCATAATACTGAGTTGTTAGAGTTGTGTAAATATTAATGTACTCTAGGGATTTTGTAGGTTATGGTTAAATATTTAAGCCCAAAATTTAAATAACCAAATATAGTTGCATAAATAACTGGATAGGCCATTATAGTGGTAGTGGAGCTAGTTTTCTTGCTAGCCTATGAATCATGAGATTCTTTACAACTCTAATGCATGGTGGAATCAGTTTGTTAGGACCTAATAGTGATAGGAATAGAGGTGATGAAACCAACACCCTAACATATGGTAACAATGTATGTCATTTTATTGATACAGGGATATAAATGCAACTAAGTCAAGATGAAATACAAAGGAACAAAGACAAAATAAATAGGTTTGAACAAGTGGCTAAGTTAATGGATAAATATCATAAACAATCTAAAGTTGTGAGGGTAGCTTTGACCTTTAAGGAGAATGTCAAAATAGTAAGGAAATGACCATTCTACAAGAAGAGAAAAGAAAATTTAATGGTCAAAAATTGGGTTTCATTGGAAGAAGAGTTCGATAGATTTTCCAAAGATTATTAGGAATAGGCAAATGATTTCAAATTTGTATTATATTTTGAATGGTTTTTAAGTGTGCTAGGGAAAATAAATCTATGTAAATACCTAAGAATGTGAGGAAGGAAGAAAAGGAGTAAAAAACAAAAGAAGTCTCTAAGGAGGAGATCACTAAACATGACAGAGAGAAAATAATCTTGTAGAATGAAAAACATTTAGAACTAGAGTCACAACCAAAACCAAAATATAAATCACTCTCAAAGATGCACTATTGTAGTAAATCAAAAGGAGTCCCACGCAAGAAGAGACATTTTGTACCCTCTCAAAAGACCACATCACTAGTCGCTATAGGTAAGATGAATGGAGAAACCCAAATTGAGTCAAGAATACAAAAAAAAACCTTCTCATGCAAAGAATCATGGGAACTAGGCCAAAAATTTGAGCAAAAGAGAGGAGAAAACAAAGGGAAGAACTAGAAAAAGCTGACAATTAGTCAAAAAAATGAGATTTGCAAGAGTTGGAAAGGAAGAAAACCATGGACAAATCTACAATACAAGTGGAAGCTATGAAATTTGATGAATAAAGTGATATTTTTTACTAATAATTGTGTAGAACAAGAAGATGGATTTCTTCGTGAAGTTAAGGGAAATTTGTGGGATATCTATAAAAATGAAAATGCAAAAGATTGTGTAGTCAATAACCTAGAAAGGGAAGGAAATAAGGATCCAATGCTATGTGAGAATGATCTACCTAATAGGTAGGTTGTCGATGAACATGAATATGTGAGGATTGCTTTAGTTGAACCTTATTCTATTAATATTTTATGTTTTGAATAAATAGTGTTGCAACAAATCTCACAAAAATCACCAAATTTTTGAAAATAAATAAACATGTTAATCACAACTCCAAAAATATGGATGATAGTAGAAGGAAGGGTTTATTACATCATTTTCATAATATGTCATTACACTATTATTCTTAATGAGAAGTATTCTAATAATAAACAATAGATGAAGGGTACTGAATGGAATGAAGACCCATTCTCTTAGTTACAAGACTACTCATGGAAGATGGTGGGGAACCTCAATGTCATAACTAGAAGACTCCAAATAGAAGGTATTGTGGGACACACACAAATTGAAGTTTTTGAAGGTATCTTGAATGGATCCATCATAGTAGTTACAAATAAGAGGACTACTTGTATAATATAGGTTGTTGGGGTAGCATATTGCTTGTTGGTGGTGGGCATGAACACTCTTTCATTCTTTGAATTGCTTCCATATAGAGGTTTCTAACATGAATTAGAATTACTTGTGATCAAACTACCAATAGATATTTATTTGCAAGGAATATGGGCAATTTTCAAATGCCTTGCTAGCCACATTGAGTAGTTGGTCATGTTATTCAAATGGATTAATGCACCAAAATTTACATGATTGATTTTGAGTAAGGGAGTTCAATTTCCAGTAGCCATTGTATTGGGGAAAATACCTTTCTTGATGTAGTGTGGATAAGGCCTTACCTATTGGGATCACCAACTACAAGAATTATATCCTACAAATTGTTGTTTAAAAAGATACTTTGAGCAATATATGACCCTTACAACTATTTATTAGCCACCATATGATTTGATCCATGCCATTGGTCGAAAGGTAAAACTTTAGGCATCATGGTAAGAATCTTGGGGACACCAAGAAATTGTTATAACAATAATTTAGGAAAGTCAAGTATAATTTTGAGCATGCCATGATCATAATCCAAGGAAAGGAAGATAGTGTTTCTAGCCACCTTTCAAATGGAGGAAGTTGTTGACACATCGTAGAGGCACCTCAAGGATGACAGTGATTTTGATGAAAGGAGTTCAAATTCAAATTTATTTTCACAAGAGTACAATCTAGGTGTAAGAGGAAGAAGTGATGCTTACATTTGTAACCATATTGCATAAGAAATATGACAAAGAACAATACCCACATCATTTCTAGCTTGGAGTTTTCTATCATAATCATTCCCAACTATTACATTGCATCATTGGCTGCCACATAGGTGAATCAGAAGAGGATTGAAACTATTCTAGTATAGGATCCCCCTCTTGCACTAACTCTATTGAGAAGATTCCTTAGTTTATGAAGTAATTATAGAAGGCTTATTAAGGGATTTTCACATTCAACATCAAATTTAAACTATAGGGAAAAGAAAGGATTTTTTTCTAGGGATGAATAGAACACAAGAAGATTTTGATTAGATTAAGGAGGTAATAATCTCATTTCATGGAAGGATGTGATATTTTTGGAGATGGTATTTGGGCCATTTTAATGAAAAAGTGGGATAACAAGTATGTGCTAGCAGATGGTCTCATTGTGTATAAGGATGCAATCTCTTTGGTGCTTGATTCAAAGATGAAGTAAAGGAACTTGAAATCCTTGCAAGATACATGCATGGTGGGATTTTATAGATCCTACAATATTTGTAGATATCTGAGAGAGAGAGAGAGAGAGAGAGAGTTGCATGGAGGACTTTTGAGAAAGAGGATCTCAAATACCTTAGAGACTACATCACCTACCAACAAAATGGAGAAGACCATGACTTTTTAGTAAATCTATCAATTGTAGTTGTTGTTTACCCCATCAAGATTGGGAAAGTGTGTTCATGGAATCCATGATAAAACTACTCTAGGTACATGATAAAAATTATATTAATGCTATTGAAGACAAGATAAATGATTAAGCATACATCTTTACCATTATGCTTGAGTTCAATACACATATGTGACAATTATTTTTTAGCAAGTTACTTAGGATACAAGGTTTGCCTAAAATTATTGTTAATGATAGAAGTAACAACTCTAGGAGTTACTATTGGTATGAATTATTTCATTTGAAAAATGTAAAACTTACTCCTAGCAAGGTGATCCCAAAATAGTGAGTTACACTTTTTGGCCAAACTTGACATTGAACTAAATTTTTTAACTAAATCTTCACTTTCAGACACCTATAGTTGTTAAACCATGAGGAATTTGAAGATGATGCAAACTAGTGATTTGTGCCATTTTGTCTATAGATTCTAAATATATATTTTTTAAAAAAATTGGAATCAAATTGCATTTCTTTTTCCATCTCTTTCGAAAACTAGTTTTTAATGGTAAAAACCATTTTTAAAGAGTGATGTGAATTGGCTAACACATAAATTTTTTCTATGAAGGATAAAATTCTTTTTTTTTTGAATTTAGATTCGTAACTATGATATCTAGTGCATGCATTTGGTTTCATAAAGTTTTATTAAATACTTTTTTCTTAATTACGTTTTGAAGTCAAACCAGTTACAATTTAGACATAGGTTTACCGACTAACACATAAATTTTTTTGTATGTATCGAAATTCAATTTTTTTTTGTTGGATCAAGGACAACAATACCTAGTGCATAGATATTTTCAATTTTTTTTTTATAATCTACTATTTTTCCATATGTGCAAAACAAAGAGCTTGATTTTTGGTGAAAAACCTATGTTTAATTAAACTAAAATATATATATAATAAAACCAAAATGTATTAAAATTATACTTGATGGATAGGTTATTTTGAGGACTACAATCCTTCATTTGGGTCTGTGAAGTTTCCTCCATTTTCATCCTCAAACCCAGCTCTGAAAGCCAAAATTTTGTAGAAAATTTCAAGAGGGGGAGGCGAAAAGAAAAAAGAGGGTTCGAGTGAACCCCCCTTCATATGAACCCCTCTAGGCCCCTTTGTGCGAATGGGGTTCACACAAAGGGGGGTTCACTCGAACCCCTCTGATTTTTCCATTTTCCTTTTTTTTTTTAAAGCGCCAAAAGTGATCATGATGTCAAAAGGGGGTTTGCTCGAAAGGGGGGTTCGAGCGAACCCCCAAAAACCTAATTTTTTTTGTTGGGAGCATTTTTGCAAGTTTCTTTCATGATGAGAACTGCAACCCACTTATGTGGGATCACCTAGCACAAGTTATCAACAACAAGTAATCAAATAAATAAAAAAAGGAGATAAGCGGGTTGAAGGATACTTGAAAATATATATTTAAAAATATAAATCAATAGGGATTAAATGGATACACATGGGAGAATGATGTAGCCACACCACCCAAAATTCATACCTTAGAATGTTTCCATACATAACATTGTGTTTTGTTGATACACTAACTTTCATTGATTGGGTGCATGTAGATAGTGGAAGGGTAGACTTGTAATGTCCCCTTTTCAATTAATTTTTATTTTTAAATTGAAGGCCTATTTTGTATTCTTGGAATTTCCCTTTGTCCAATTTTTCTTATGAGTCCTTCCCCCTCTTCCTTTATGTTCCTATCAGGTTTGAAAGTTGCTAAGGTTCCAAAGTGTTTTAAGCCTACAAGTTGTACGAGTGCCAAATTTCCCCTTCCTAGCATGCCTCCTCTCTCAAATTTAACTTTCCTTTATTCTTCTTAGAGTATTAAACTTATCCTTCCTATCATCCCTTCCCATCAAATTTTTCTCTTTCCTTTTACCTTATCAATGTTCACACTTCTCCCTACTAGAATTCATTCCCTCAACTCCCCAACTCTCAACTTGTGGCATCCATCATGTGGTATCCTCAACCCATGAACTCCAACATTCTCACATTTTACACTATTCATTCCTACCTACCCTGGTGCAGGAGCACACCTTGGCTAACCTCCTTACTTAGGACATTTTGGCTTGTATCTGACATTAGCCAAGCCAGAGTAATTGTGTGTTTGTTTTGGACCTTAGAAGGTCATTGCCATGACTAGGTGGATTAGTCATTAGGACTAAGGTCACCATAGTTTAGTCATTGTTAATAATTTTGCTTTGCTTAGCTTAGTAGTTTAAGTTGGGATTTTGAGTCTTAAATGTGTTCTAAACACATGAATGATGTTAGAAAGATGCCATGAGCCCGTTAATGGAGTTGGTTGCTCAAAGTATAGAACATAGAGGTCCTAAGAGTGAGGAAGATGGCATAACCATAAGTTGCCAAAAGTTGTTACAAAGTTGTCATGACAACATTTGCCATTATGGAAAATGTTGCATGCAACTCGGTTACCTAGGATCCCCTAAAAGATAGGAGTGGGGGATCGACCAACAAACCCTAAAAAGATGGTAAGTGGCATCTAAGAGGCAGGTGGCTCGAATTCAAGCATTAGGAGATTGTAATCAAGTTTTTGGTGTGTTCGGAATAGTGAAGAACTCTGCAATTTCCGTGTTTTACCGAATGTTTTGAGTGACAGAGCTATTTCATGAATTGGATGCATTGATTTGACATTGGATTTGTGTTCACAAGGTAGTTCTAAGCGTTTTTCCTTCTGCAAGAAATTTTATTTGAGTTAATTTGTTGTCTTGTGTAAATAGGTTAAGGTCTAGGGGTTTTGCTGGTCCTGTCCTGACCAGTTTGTCTTTTTATGACTCCCCCATGAAATCTAACCACAGGATCTTCCTGAGAGTAGATGGATATGTTAGGGGAGCCATTAGTCTGTACATATTTAGTGGTAGGAGTCATGAAGATTCGAGCAACAGTGTGTGTTAACAAACCCTAGGTGAGCTAAGAGTGCCCAGTTAGAGGTTTGATAGAGAAGAATTGGAGAATTTAGGCAGGGGATTGAGGTACAGTATGGAACAAGTACGGTTCCAGGTAGGGTATGGTCATATCTTAATATGCTAGAAGGATTGAGGTCCAGTCAATCCATTTGTTTAAGAGATGAGCAAGAGGTCAGAAAAATCCTAGAAATTAGGTCTTTTAGCCCTATTTGACCTAGATAATAGGAACCCAGTGTACGGAGGGCTTAAGGGTCTGAAACCTTATGAATCTTTTAGAGGATCAAAAAGGGTATTCAAATGTGAAGTTTGATTTTCAGGTTGTTTGGAAAGTTTGGGCAAGAATGAGAAAAAGGTCACTATCAAGGGCTACAAGGAATTAGGCCTCCTCAAGACCAAATTTTGGAATCGATAAGAAAGAAGGTTGAAGATCCTCCAAGATGGATCCAGTTGGATGTGTATGACATGTTTCCAGTATCTTTGACACCCCTGCAATCAATTCAAGGTTTTGTGTGATGTTGGCACTTAGAGTCTTCTAAGTGTAGGAAAGAGTTTGCCTAGAACAAGGTGGTGTTAGTCTTTCAAGGTGAGGCACAAGGTGTGAAACTGTTGGAGAGGAGTTGGATCAGGACTTAGTTAATAATCTAAGCCTAACAAGAACCTAGAAGATATCAGGTTCCTAGATGAAGACAGAGAAAAGTCTTCTTAGCTAGTTGTGCAAGAAGGCCTTGGAACTACTTACACCATACCCCTACACAACCTCGAACACCATTAATGATTAATTGGTGTTGTTGTTGAAAGAATGAAGAAGTTGTGTTGTCATTGATTTCAACGCTATGTGGTGATATGGAGAATATTCTACATAGAGAATTTGATTCACAATTACATAGGATACCTACATCGATAGTTTTGCTCTATGTTCCCTCCGGTAGATTGGTTCACATTACATCACACATACAGATCTACCTCTACAATTTCAATATGTTATTTGTGGATGTCAATAACATTGGAATTTATAATTTTAGTTGGTCTGGAAAAATTGTTCAAAAGTTGTGAGTGATAGAAGTTTAGTATATAAGGTTTTTTTAGTTTTTTGTCTAATGAGTATGATCTATTTTGTCTGTGCTCCTCCACGAATTTGTGTTAGGAATTTTTGTTTTGGGAGAATGTTTATAGATGTCTGTGATTTGATATTTCTAGTTGCCATGATATTTTGAGATCCAAGTGTCCTGTGTTTGGCAATCAATTGAAGTATTTTGTTTTAGGACCTATCCCTGGCCAACCTAAAATATGTGAAAGTTTGTGGAGTTTTATGTTGTGATGTGAATGTAAGAAAAAGCTATTATAGGTCCATGCCAACCTCTATCACATGTGTTATGGCACCAGGATAATTTATTTTGAATTGGGTGCCGACAAGGTACATTTCGTATTACCTTAGGCAACACCTAATTAGGCCGACCTAATTAATGTTTGCAATGATGCTAATATATATAAAAGATCATTTTTAGTTTGTGATGATGACAATTTTTGATAGAGACATGATCCAAATACAAGCAAAAAGGTGAAATTTTGCAAAAGATTGAGAAAAGGATATGCAAATGTAATTCTGAGAAGAGATTTGTATTTTGTATCAGGAAAAGTGTTTTTGGGTCAGGATCTTGAGCTTCAAAGGAATTGAATTCAACATATGACAGATGCATTTCATATCAGTTCAAATCTTGACTATGTAGCCACTTTCTCTATCTTACTTTTTCTTGTGAACAATGAGTTCACTTGGATAGGCATTCCACCTAGCAATGAGCCTTCCTATAATATTTTATGACTGGTCATATTATATTGTGAGCTAATCCTCACCATGGTTTTTCCCACTTTGGGTTTTCCACATAAAAAATTATGGTGTTCATGTGTTGTATGTGCTATAGGTTGTTTATGCTTTCACTTTTGTTAATTTCTAAGTATGCTATGATAATTGGATGGTTAGTAATTAAATGGTTTCTAGGAATACTGATTCAATGCCCCTAGTATTTTGGGTGTTCAACAATTGATATCAGAGCTTGGTTCCCTTGAAGAAGCTTGACCACTATGGGAAGATCTAGGAAATTAAACACATGGTTGATAATGGTTGCATACTTGACAAACAAGGAGAACTCAAAGTTTCTCTTGAAGATCTTGAAAATTTTGAAGGTGAAAATAAAGATATGAAGGAAAATCTTAATGAAGCTAATGAATGCATCAAGAAATTGAGAGATAAGATTAAGAAATTAAGAGAAAAAGGAAGTCAATGAACAATTGAGGAAAACAAATGAAGGCATCATCAAATTTAGAGTACAAGTGGAATAAAAGAAAAGAATTGAGGAATTCCTGAACACTATGGTAAAAAGCAACACCGATGAGTGCACTAGACTTGAACAAGAAGTGGTAAATATGAGATCATATTTGGAGAAAGAGAGAATTCATGAAGTTAAATTCAAGAAAAGTTCTATGATTCTTGATGAGTTAATTGCAGGTCAGAAAATATCTAAAGACAAAGGTGGTTTGGGACTTGAGAAAGGTGAAAGCTCAAAAGCAGATGCAAAGAAGATCAGTGAACCTGAGAAGACTAAAGATAAGAAGAATAATGGCAAGTACCAGAATCAAAGAAATAATGCAAGAAGACCTCCTATCAGACAACCAAATGCTCAAAGGTACTCATCCTTCAATGGTATCTACTATTTTTTGCAATAAGTTTGGACATAAAGCAATAGAATGTAGAAGTAAAATAAATTAGAATATTTCATCCTTTACCAGTCAATGTTTTGCATGCAAGAAGTTTGGACATAGAGCATGTGAATGCAAAAATTAAATGAGGAATGTACATACAACCATGGTATACTCTTTCAATCTTTCAATGGATACTATTATACATGTTATGAATTTGGGTATAGGGCTAACCAATGCAAATCCAAAATGAATGAAAACAATAACTTTCAAAGGAATATTGTATGCCACAATTGCAATAAACCTACACATGTTGCTAGATTCTATAAAAATATAATAAAGAACAATCTTGAAAAGAGAAATGATCTAGTCACAAAGATTGATTTGAAAAAAGTAAAGAAGGAAATGGAGAAGATCTGGAGGAAGAAAGAAGAGCCTAAGAACAAAAAAAATAAAAAACTATAAACAAATTTGTACCACCCTCCAATGCAAATAATTCTCTTGAAAATTGAACCTAGGAATTGGCTTAGGGGGAGCAATAACAGAAAATCAAAAATCCCCTTACCAATATAAGGTTCCATGGCTTGGCATGAAGACATAAGTTGGAGATTGGAAGTTTAGATCTTGTGAAGGAAATTCCAGAAGAAAACACGCTTTTGTGGAGATTTGTGGCGTAATTAAGGGTTTCTTGTTGCACAGTGAAGAGTTTTCATCAGCTTTATTGATGGGTGCATTAAATATGAATTTTGGAAAATATTGATGTACTATAAGTTTCTAAAATTGGTCTAATTTACCCACTTTTATGCATTTGGAGTGAATGAAGCGAATTCAAAAGTTCAGGAAGTAGTGCATTCAAACCCTAGTTTTAGTCAAGCGAACAAAAGGTATTTTTATCATTTCCTTAGAATTTTTTTTCAAAGCATTTAAATTTTTTAGAAATGGCTACACCTATTTTAGTGAATGTAAGTGAGAAGCCTCAGCTGAAATTCAAGAAGTACCCAATGAAGATATTTAAGAACGACCCGCTCAGAGCTTTTTTTAGCATTCCACACAAGGTTTTTTTCTATAGAAGGCACTAGGGCTTATATCCATGAAAAAATGGAAGAATATAACCATGTGAAATTCATCAACCCACGGATAAATGAGTTAACTAGAGATGATCACCAGATCAAACCCAAATACAAAAACCTATTGGCAAAGAAGTTAGATGTCTGGCAGCTATTTCCAAATTTCACCTATGATGATGCAACTAAGTTTATGAGAATGGCATTGAGTAGAGTACATGACTACTACTTATGGATTGAAAATCCCAACATGACATCAAAGGAAGTTATAAGGGAAGTGACAAGATTGTGTGCTACTAGACCTATGCTAGTATTGAAGTTAGTAAAGAATAAAGATGTGATGAAGTTGACTAGGGCCACATTTGATCATAGGGCTCTAATGGTGGACACTATTTGAAACCTTGCAGTAAGGTATGCAACAATGGTCATAGGATACAAAATTTACTACACCAATAGGGAGATTTTTGTGTCAGCTAAAATAATCCATGTTGCCTAGGAAATGATGGAAAAGGGTAAGGACTATGATCTGTGTGAGTTGCTTCGGCAACAACTGTTTGATAACTTGAAGCAAACCAAAGATAAGAAATATCCATTCAAGTTTGGTTCCCTAGTAGTCTATCTGTTATTTTACTTTCTAAGGGAGCTTCCAGGAAGAAGAAATGTCATATGGGATCAAAGGAGACCAGTATCACATCATATTTTGGAACATTTACACAAACTTGGTGACATGAAAGTTCAAGAAGAAGTACTTACTACATTCTTTGCAGTATTCTAGAAGAGAATGCATGAAATGGAAAGAATCCCTAAGTCCTTGGTGGAAAAATATCGAGATAATATCACATTTTTAGTTTTTCCTGATTTTTGTATCATTGAAGTTGTTGAATAATTTGTAATCAATCTAAATAGAAAGTGGATATAATAGCCATAATATATTTATTAATAATTTAAAATATATGATTACACTAATTTTAGAGGGATAAAATTCTTAAAAATTGAATAATTAAAACAATACCAATGATTTGTAATTAATGTAAACTATGATTTATACAATAAAATATGTGTTTATCCTTTACTTCATTAGGAAAATATAAACTAGCAATTGCACCTTGGTGTGCAATGGGTACACCAAAGAAGTGTGGAAGGTCAGTTATGGAATTTCTTGGTCTATTTTTTACATACATTTGTGTAGTATACATGAGGTCAATTGGTATGCCATTTAGAAAATTATGTTGTTTGTGTAACAAAGGTCTCAATGGAGAATTGATAGCTTCAAATCAACTATGCATCTAATTGCAGGGATCCTAACACAACTAAAACAAAACCTCTGAATCAGGAAGATAATAAGGCTCCATTTTGCAATAGGGAGAGAGGGCAAGAGAGGGAGATGTGGGGATAGAAAGAGGGAGAGAGAGAGGGGGGATATGGAGAGAAGAAGAGGGAGAGATAAAGATAGAGGACAAAGGGATAGATAGATATGGAAGAGATAAATATATAGAGAGGGAGAGAGAGGGAGAGATAGAAATATAAAGATAGAGATAGGAAGTGATATATAGAGAGGGGTAGAGAGAGGGGTAGAGAGAGGGAAAGATATAGGGGTGTGGGAGATGGATAGATAATGAGATAGCTATAGAGAGAGATACATAAGAATTTAAATATGGAGAGATAGAGATAGAGATAGAGATAGATCTAGATATAGGGAGGGAGAAACAAAGAGAGTGTGTGTGTATGAGTAAGAAATATATATGGAGAGAGATAGAGAGGGAGATAGATATGTATAAATAGATAGATAGGGTGGGATATGGAGGAAGATAAATAGAGATAAGAGAGAGAAGTAGAGATATATAGAAAGAGGAAGTGATAGGGAGAGGGAGAGAGGGAGAGATATGGGTATAAAGGAGAGATAAAGAGATAAATATAACTTGGGAAAGATAGAGAGGGTGTGAGAGACATAGAGAGATAAATATATAAAAAGAGAGATGGAAAAAATAGAGGAAGAGGGAGAGGGAGAGATATAGATATAGATATAGATAGAAAGAGGGAGAGAATGAAAGAGGGGGATATGGAGAGAGAAATATAAAGATATAGGAAGTGATATGGGTAAACCCACAAAACTGGTTTACAATTCCAGTGAGGAAGGAAAATTGCAAAAAATGCTCCCATGGAAAAAAATTTGGAGATTCGAATGAACATTTGGTTCAAGTGAACCCTAAGAGGGTTCGCTAGAATCCCCCTTCGAGTGAACCCATTAAATGGTGGGTCCCACCATAGTTCTCAATCCCCAGGAAAAAAAACAAAAGAAAACTTTGTGGAAAGAGGGTTCGCTCAAACCTAGGCTTGAGTGAACCTCGAAGGGGGGTTCTTTCCCCCTTCTCCCCCTCTTGCACCAAAAATCTTCAAGATTTTTCCCTTTGAAGCTCAAGTTGAGGATGAAAATCGAGGAGACTTCTCAAACCTAGCTAGATGATGGCAGTCCTCGAAACGGGCTATCCAACAAATATAATTTTAATATGTTTTGGTTTTATTATGTTTTTTTTTTTAGTTTGATTAAACATAGGTTTTTCACTAAAAATCAAGCTCTTTGTTTTCAACATGTGGAAAAATAGCAAATTATCAAAAAAAAATTGAAAAATATCAATGCACTAGATATTGATGTCCTTGATCCAACAAAAAAATTGATTTTCGATATATACAAAAAAGGTTATGTTGTATATGGTTTGCCTATGTCTAAATTGTAATTGGTTTGACTTTGAAACTTGATTAAGGAAAAAATATTCAATGAAATGCTACATGAAACCAATTCCATGCACTAGATATCATAGTTACAAATCTAAATTTGAAAAAATTAGAATTTTATCCTCAATGGAAAAAAAGTTATGTTGTATACAATGAGTATCACTCATTAAAAATGGTGTTTACTGAAAAAAATTGGTTTTCGAAGGAGATGGAAAAAGAAGTGCAATCTGATTCCAAAAATTAAAAAAAGTATATATTTAGAATCTATAGAAAAAATTTCACAAATCATTAGTTTGCATCATCTTCAAATTCCTCACAGTTTAGCCTCTATAGGTGTCTGAAAGTGAAGATTTAGTTAGAAAAAATCAATTCAGTGTCCAGTTTAACCAAAAATTGTAAACTAGTATTGTGGGATCACCCATATATATAGAGAGAGAGAGGTAGAGAGAGGGATATATATAAAGAGAGTAGGAGAGATGGAGTAAATAAGAGAGAGATATAGATATAGATAATGAAATATAAATAGAGAGGGAGGGGGAGAGATGAGAAGATATAAATAGAGGGGGAAAGAGTGAGATAAAAGAGGTGATAGAGATAATTAATAGAGGGAGAGAGATAGAGAGATAGAGATGGAGATGGAGATAGGGAGGGAGAAACAACGAGTGTCTGTGAGAGTGAAAGAGATATAGAGATAGTGATAGGGAAGGAGAAACAAGGAGTGTGTGTGTGTGTGTTTGAGTGAGAGATATTGAGATATATATAGAGAGGGAGAGATAAATATAAATAGATAGAGAGGAATGGACAAAGGGAGATAAATAGAAAGGATAAATAAGTTGAGAGATATAGAAAGAGAGAGTGATAGGGAGAGAGGGAGAGATATGGATAGAAAGAGGGAGAGATAAAGATTTATATATTGTCAGAAATATAGAGGGGAAAGAGGGAAAAATATGTATAGAGAGGTAAGGGGATAGAGATAGGTAGAGAGATAGAGAGGAAGATAGAGATGGGGATGGAAATGGAGAGAGAGAAGGAGAGAGAAATAGAGGGGGACAAAGAGAGAGGGAAAGATGGAGGGATAGAAAGATAGAGATAGGAAGTTATATAGAGAGAGGTAGAGAGAGGGAGATATATAGGGAGAGGTAGGGAGAGGTAGGGAGAGGTACATATGGGGAGATATATAGGAAGAGAAAGAGAGAGATCTCTTTATATCTCTACCTCTCTCTCTATCTTTATATTTATTATTTCTCAATCTCTTTCTTCCTCTCTATATTTGTCTTCCTTTCTCTCTTCCTTTATCTTTCTCTCATTTCTAATCTCTGTCTATTTCCTTCTCTCTATATTTCACCCCTTACTATTTTTTGCTATCCCTATTTATCTCCCCCTTTCTCCCCTTTCAATCTTTGTCTTTTGATCTCTCTACCTCTATATATATATATATATATATATATATATATATATATATATATATATATTTTTCTCCTATTTCTCTTTATCTCTATTTCTCTATCTCTCTCTTTATGTGACTATATCCATCTATGCCTCTCCTCTTCTCTCTTTTCTTCTCTCTCTCTCTCTCTCTCTCTCTCTCTCTCTCTCTCTCTCTTTCTTTATCTCTCTTCCTATCTCTATCTCTTTGTCTCTCCATATTTATTCCTTTATATCTAAACCTCTATTTTTGTATCTCTATCTCTATTTTTATCTCTTGTATCTCTTTATCTT
The DNA here is from genome assembly GCA_007258455.2 of Sequoia sempervirens. NCBI lineage: Eukaryota > Viridiplantae > Streptophyta > Pinopsida > Cupressales > Cupressaceae > Sequoia > Sequoia sempervirens. Next base: position 252,972,276 of record VDFB02271358.1, on the reverse strand, counting down.
CCTCTCTATTTCTCTATTTCTCTCTCTTTATATTCCCTCTTTCTCATTCTATCTATTTTACTCCTAAGTGTGCAATGGGTACACTAAAGAGGTTTTAAAATTGAATTATCGTATCCTTAATCAAACGAAATGATACTCTAAGCATAACTCCCTAAGGGTGTGCTATTCTTAGATTGTTGGCATGAAATGACTAATTAAAAGTTACCTTCTCTATGGAGATTTTGGTTGTGTTTTGAAGTTTGGAATTAGTTTGGTGTATAGAGTTGGCTTAAAGAAATTCCAAGAATGGGGTGTTCTTATTGATTGAGTTTTGAAATGATTATAAAGGATTGAGATTGATTCCAAATGTTTTCGGTGTGTTTGTGTTCATGAAATGCATCAGATGTGAAATCAGGCTCATCTGGAATTTAAAGAGCTAAAGAATAAAGATAGGCCTAGATGGAGAGTCAGAATGTCAAGAATCTGAAATGTTAATGAAGCATAATGGTTTGGAATTAGTAACGAATGGTGGTATTGAGTTGATAGTGATTGGAAATAAAGAGTAAAATGTTTTTGTTTGTTAGGGGTCAAAGATATTAAATGAAAGTGTATGCCTCAAAAGTATGGTGTTAATGTTAAAGAATGTCTATTGACATGAGCTCAATGTTAACGATTAAAGGAAATATTACATGAAGCTATGTTAGATTGTTGAGAGTAGATTCAACTTTTGTTAAAGATAGTAGAGCCTATTCAAAAATAAAAATTCAATTCATAATTTTTTTTTAATAAAAGGATGGTAAGCCGACTATTTATATTATATAATAATAGAGGTTACAAAATGTTTTCCATAGTAGTATCTAGATCAGATTTTAATACAAAATGTCAACTGTTGCATTTGGATACAACAAAGTTGATCGGTCCTTCCTATTTGATGACTAACTTCTTTCCTATTGGAGATGTCAAGTTTCAACTGTGCAAAATTAACAAAACCAGTTGGCTTTACAAAATTCTATAAGCAATTATTATATTTCTTCATGCCTTCTGTACAAAGAAGCTATCTTCTTTGCCATATTTACTCATAATCTGATTCTATGGAGGGGATGTATCAAATTTTGCAATGATGTTCATGTCAGGAAGGATTAGTTGATGTCCATGGATGAGTGGCTGCACATTTGAAGGCCCTAGTGTTGCATTTGATTCCTCGGTTTCAATCAATCTCTTTGTTGTGATAGAATAAGATGGCTTAGTAAAGTTGCATGATGATAGTGATGTGTAAGAAGGAATGAGATTGCATGATACTTGGTCTTGAAGCTCCTTATCATGTCTTTTCCTAGTTCAACCTAATACTTGTTAAGCTTTTTGTATAGATAACTTGATGAATTAAATCCAAGTGTCAGCCTCATACCAATATAAATTTTCCTGAAGCTCACTCTATGGTGCAAGTAGTGTCTAGGAAAGATACCTCTAATGTATGCTTCTCCATGCCATAAGTCATATTTTTGAACACTTGTTGGAATGACATTATGTTGCAAAAAAAACAAGTCATTGATAATACCATTTGCTATCTTCTACATATCATGATAATTGGGATTCGAATCCAAGATGTTGGAGACAAATATGGATACCAAATGAGATGGAAAAATGATTCTCTATGCTGATGGTTGCAAAATATCCTCTCAATTATATCTTTGACACATTTGAAAATAGGTATACAATATGTCTTAAAAACATAAGACAATTATTCTTTATCTAGGCCTTTGGGAAAGGGCACTTCCCATTGTTGCACTTAAAAGGGTTTCATGTGATTTCTTGGAAGAAATTCCATTAAAAAACCCTTGCTTGACAGTCAGAAACACCCATAAGTCACCCTGAAAACTACAACAATAAGCCCCCAAAAATCACCTAGAATACAACAACAATATAACCCCAATGTTTTGAAGGAGGGCTTTTAGAATGCTTTGTTATGGCTTACCACTGAGTAAAATATGAACTCACATAATACCCATAAAGTATAAGGTAATACCATTCAAACTAAAACTTCCATGAAATCAAAAACCTTGTTCCTGACCAGTAATTTCCATAATGAAAGAAAACTAGGTGGAGTTGCACTTTACCCAATGATTTGCGGCTCCAAATTATCACTACTACAATGCTTTGGGCATGGTTGAATGGGTACACCAGCTTGTTGGATTAACTTTATTCATAGACCACAAGCGCTTCACCTTTCTGTGGAGCATTTTGTTCTGCAAAACTTGCAATATGTAAATAAGCATATCAAACTGGTTCCTCATATAGCCACGAAATTTCCTGTGTTATTCAATTTCTAAAAATATGCTATGGATTCCACCTGTCCTTGACAATGTTTTAGGCACACTTGAGATTAATTCAAGGTATTATTTTCTCAAATTATCTTATTTTCCTTACATAAATTACCTACAAAATGCCAGAAAATGTTAACAATCGTCATAATAAACCCTTATGGCATAAAATATGTGAGATGTATTGAAGCACGATGGTGTCATTGGAATGAGATCATATCACACAGGTGTTGGCTTTGGCATAGCTTTGGGCTTGAAAAATATTTTACATCAGATAATTTATTTCCACACAGATAACTTTGTGCATCCCACATACGATGAAATAAGAATGATGTGACTACCACTGGCTGGAATGCTAACATCAATCTTTCTCATTTTAGATTTAATATGTTATCTCGCTAACATTAGTGTTTCTCATTTTAGATTTAATATGCCATCTTGGTGTCCACATCACATTTGGTATATCCTCTGCTTTTTATCCTGGTGTCGATAAAGGATACACCATACGACATATCACAAGGAGTATAAAGCAACCCGTTAGTACAAAGCAACCTGTTGGTGATGCCACATAAAATGTTTCATTTATGCAGATTTAACCTCAACTAAAATAATGTAATTCCCCATAGAATTTTCTTTTATGATATGTTTCTCAACTCACATGTGCAAAGATAATTACCCATGTGCGAAGGTATCTTCTTTTATGTACACTGTACACTTCGTATCTTTACACAAGGCTAGTTTATAAGCTACTCACCTATCAATATTGCAATAAACCTTAATCTTATGAGTCATCTCAATATGGTAGTGCGATCCACCACATTTCTTATAATTAACACTGATGTTACCACTCTTTGCAGTGTCCTATCAATATCCCTTTTATGAAGTAAGATAAATCAACATCTAACTTTCATATTATATCAAAACTGCTTTTCATTAGCTCCATTTCATTTTCTTAGATTACAACCCTTTCTTGGTTAATTGGTTCATCCAATTCTTATGTGATATTTTGCATATTACATCCATACATCTGAACACTCTGAATTTGTTCACACCTTATGTTTGCCAATTTATCTGCAAGCTGGTTTCCTTCCCTATAAACATGTTTTATTTGAACTGATTTGAACATAGGCAACAATTTCCACACCTGTTGCATCACATATCTAATTTTCCAATTAAAAAAATTTCTTTCTTTACAGGAATTCACAATAATTAAAGAGTCTCCTTCAATTTCTAGGTCTTTAATTTTCATATCATATGCTAATTGTAACCCTTGAAGCAAACCTTGTGCTTCCACCATATTATTTGCACCTCTTGGCAATTTTATTGACTTAGGTAATTTTAAGAGCCCTTCACAATCTTGTATTATAATCCCCGCACCTGAAATACTTGGGTTTCCATGTGATGCCCCATTAAAATTCAACTTTGAGAATCCTTTTGTAGGTGGAGTCCAAGAAATTTTGCTTCTATCTAATTTGTGACTTGAATTCTAGTGCAAGCTTCCTTTGAATGGTAGAACAATATAATTACACTTATGCATTACCTTAGAATCCCAATCCGTGAACAAAGACCCAATATTTTTGACCTTTTATATGTGTGCATTTGTTATCTCTACTATTGACAATTCTAACTTCTCTAATACTTGCTCAATCTTCATTTTCTCCTTCCTAAAAACCCTTCTATTATAGTCCACAACACAACAAATGGTATCACTTTCCAAATGCATGCAAACAATGTTGATTTATACAACACTGACCAACTTAAAAATAGATCCCATAAATTATTTGGCAATGGAGCATACCAGCATAATTTATTTTTAATGAAATTCCAACAATAGGATGCAAAGGGACAATGGATAAACAAATGATTCAACTCTTCCATCTCATCTTCACATAAGACACATGTAAATTGAGCTACTATCCCAAGTTTGGAAAGTCTATCACTTGTCAAAATTCTTCTTTTAATAGCCAGCCATGAAAAACATCCTGCATTTGGTAACACAGTTGAGTCCCAACAAAAGGACAAAGCTCTTTGAGGTTTGATTCTCCCCCCTTTACTCATCATTTCCTTATAGCCCATTTTGACTGAATAATTTCCATTTTTTATGGCCCCCATAACAACTTATCCTCCCCTCTTGAAACATATACAATTCTCTCATTTAGTATGCTCTTAAGTTCCTCTTTCTGAACAATTGGACAGTCTACAACAATGACATCTTTCCAAATTACTTTCCCAATGCATTCTTCAAGACTCTCAAAATAATCACTTACTTTCTCCCCCTAGCTTGAACTAAGAAGATTTTGAATACATTGCAGGTTAGTATCTACATTTAGAAGAGCATATCCACCCCAAGAATATTCCAAAAACTTTGCTAGTAAACCATCTTGAACTTCCCAGGTAAGATACAAGATGATTACCTTTCTACACACTACCAAGAAATTCTACATTATAGATCCTTGAGGTGGATTTGAAACTATAAAAATTCTCTTTGGATATGTGTTATCTAAATACTTAGTTTGCATGACTTTGCACCATTTCACTTGCGGTTTAGTGTACATGTGTCACACTAGTTTAGCACCTAATGCTAGATTTCTAGCCGGTAAATTGTGTATCCTAGCTCCCCCTTTTAACTTATCTTCACAAAGATTTTTTAGTGAAATAAGTGAGATCTTTTTGTTGTCCATATTCCCTTTCCATAGAAAATCCCCAATTAGTTTTTCAATTATCAATATCACAGATTTTGGAGCTTTTAGTACTACCATGTAATAATTTGGTATGGCTGAATGAAATAATTTGATCAATAATATCCTTCCTGAGAGTGAAAACCACCTCCCCTTCCATGTGGCTATCCTTAGCTGAATATTTTGAATGATCTTGTGCTAGTAAGAAATTTTATTTGATCCAATAAAAAACAGGATCCCAAGATAGTTGTAGGGAAATTCTACTTTTTGAAAAACTAGAAGGTTAACAATTCTCTTTTCTAAACCTGATTTAATGTTAAAAGTGTATATCTTTGATTTTTCCGCATCAATTTTCTGGCCTAAAGCCAATGAATAACTTTGTAACACAAACTTGATTTGTTTGGCCTCTTGAAGCTAAGTTGCACCAAATAATAATGTGTCATCTGCAAACAAGGAATGTGTGACTGACACATCAATAAAAGGTATTGAAATCCCTCTCCAAAATCCTTGAAGATGGGACTATTTGACTGACCTACTAAGTGCCTCTGCTAATATTATAAATAAGAAAGGTGATAGTAGGTCACCTTGTCTCACTCCCTAGGTGGAGTTAAAAAAACATGACAAGGTACCATTGATTATCACTGAGAATTTTGCACCATTTAAAAAAGAGAAGATCCATTTACACCATTTGTTGCTAAAACCAAATTTCTTTAAAACTTGCATCAGAAATGCCTAATCTACTCTATCATAATATTTCATCATGTCTAGCTTAATGATGAATGAAGGAACTTTATGCGAAGAAATAGAGTGCACAACTTCATGTACCACCACAACACCATCCACTGTTTCCCTACTTGGAACAAATCCACCTTGTTCTTCAAAGATTAGTTTAGGTATGATGGGCAATAGATGAAGATAATTTGCTTTGGTAAAAATCTTGTAAATTGTGTTACAAAGAGATATAGGACAAAATTCAAAAAAGGACTTTGGATCCTTCACCTTTGGAATTAATGCAATGTGTGTAACATTAAATTGTTTGAGTGTGAAACAAGAAGTGTGAGATTCCTCCAAAGCCTTAAGCAGATCATTCCCTATAAAGTCCCAACATTTTTGAAAGAATATTGTTGTAAATCCATCTGGTGCTAGGGCTTTAACTGGCTTGAGTGAAAAAATAACCCCTTTCACTTCATCCAAAGTGAAAGGCTTATTAAGTTGCACATTATCTTGTTCAGTGACTAATGTAGGAATTTCTTGTATCATGTTTTCTCTTTCAACTCCAATTTGATTTGATTGCTATAATAGAGCGGATAATAAATGAGAGAAGAATTTTATTCCTTCATTTTGTATCTCCACCTCATTAGTTAACCAATTTCCCGAGTCACTTTCTTGAATGCAAAACATTGCATTCTTAGCTTTCTTTACCTGAGCTGACATATGAAAAAATTTAGTGTTCTTGTCACCTTCTTTAAGCCACAATTCATAAGATTTATGACGCCAGTATGCTTCCTCATGCAACACTAATTCTTCCCATTCTGATTGTCAAATTTTCTGATACTCAAAAGATTATGGTGTTAAGCCTTGACTTATAATCTGTTCATTTACTTCTACCAACTGTTTTGAGATCAGATCCTTTTGGTGGAAGATGTTTTTAAACACATGTATATTCCATTGCTTTATTTTCCTTTCACAAACTGTATTTTCTTGCAAAATCTATACATAATGGATCCTAACTCATATGGTGCTTGCTCCCACCAAATTCTCAATAAAGGAAAGAAATCATTATGCCTAAACCACATTGACTCAAACTTAAATGATGCTTTCCACTTTTGACAAGAATTAGTGGCTTCAATGCTTAAAGAAGTAGGAAAGTGATCAGACCCTATCCAAGGTAAAATTTCTAACATTTGCACATACTTATCTACTACCCAATTGGATGACATTAGAAATTTGTCTAATCGTACAACTATTTGCAAAAAATCACATCTTTTATTTGTCCATGTATACATACCTTTCTTTGGTTGCACATCAATAAGTGCATTATTGTGAACTAAATTTCTAAAATCTTCAACTGTCTTGTGAGGAGGTATAATGCCTCCTTTCTTTTCATGCAGAGATAATATTACATTAAAATATCCTACAAGTACCACTTTCTCTACCCCTGATTGTCCAAAAATTAATTCAAGCTCCTTCCAAAGCTTTTGTTTACCCATTGTTGAATTTGGAGTATAGACATTGACCAACAAGAAAGATAACTCAAAATGAGTAACACATGGCAATTGCCAATGAGTAGTATTAGAAATAGGTTCCAACTGTACTGTTCTAACATTCCATAGTGTTAGCAAACCCCCATATGCTCCTTGGGCAGCAAATTGACATGAATTCCATAAGGTCCACTTGGAAATTATACTATCATAGCTTTCCTTAGATAATTTAGTTTCTTGTATTAATACTATATCAACCCCTGAAGAATTTATTTGTTGCTTGATTTGGGATCTTTTGTTAGGGGCATTAAAACCCCTAACATTCCAAGATATGATCTTCATGTCAATCGAGGAGAGCATCCTGCTCTCCTCAATCTTTTCTTTATGTTGCAATCTAAAGTCAACTAAATCCTTGAAACAATCTCCTCCTGCATCTTTGTTGCATTGGATTTCCTACCTCTCTTCCCAGGTGATTTAATTGCAAGAGTCACTATAGGTGTTTGGCTGACAGATAAGTGACTTGAAAAATCAAATTCATTACCATACACTTCAGTGGGGTCTATAACCTCTACAAAAAATTTTGTTTAAAATTGCTCATTAGTTTCTTGTGTATCAACATCATTATGCAATTGAGATCATCAATGAACTATCACATGTACCTTTCGGCATCTCCCCTTCTTCCTTTTCAACTTGATCTACAATTTCATCAATTATGTTTGATCCCACATGATTTACCATATTGTCAACCCAACTTTCCAAATTGAAGTGTTCACCCAGCTCATGTATGTCATATGATTTCTTCCCAGACTCCTCAAGATTTGCACAAACAAAATCTTGTTTATCATGAGGTAGCAAAAGTGGAAGGCATGCTTCTAAGAATTCTCTTTGATGAAAAGGATTAGATATCAGAGGTTTCTCCCACATCAACTTTGAAATTATTCCCTCCAACTGTTGCTCATGTTCTATAGTAAAATTTAGTGTATACAAAGATAAAGATTTACCCATGGGTGAAATCTCTATTATGGTTTCCCATCCCTTGGGTAGATTCATTTTGAACATTTGTGCCTTACCCTTTTTTGAAGTCTTATTGGACACAACTGCAAGCTTTTGATGTAAAAAATTAGATTAACATGGCAACAAACCCATTTCAAGAGGAGTATCTGCAAGGATGTCATTTCTCATCTTTTCAGTAGATAATGGCATATCTGAACCTACATTCAATAGTACTGGTGAGATGGGATAATATGAATCTATCTCATTTTGATAGGTTGTGACATTCAACTCACCTAAGACAAAAGCATCCTCTTTCTCAACTGTCTCTACCACATTTGAAACTATTTTTATTTGATTTAGCATAATGGGTGAATCTCCTATATCCTCATTACATTGAACTTGTACACATTCTTGGGTAGAATGTCCCAATAGGTGACAAAAAGTACAAACATTGTTTGGATCCTATATTAAGATTTCCTTCATCCAAGTCCCAAACTTGGAATGTATCCTTATTGAAGAAGGACATGCCTTTAATGCATTTAGTAATACACAAACCCTAATCGATTTATCTAGATTTCTGAAGAAATTCATATCATGGCATAGAAAAATCCCCAAATTATTTGCAATGGTTTTCACAATACCCATTTCCCTATACTCTAGCGGAAGCATGGGCAAATAAATCCAAAAAGGAACAAAATTCACTACAGTCAAATAAGGATCAAAATTTGGAACCCATGCCTATGTGTACAACCCAAAGCCCTCAAAGACCCATTATTTAACCTTAAGAATCAAATCCCTTTGTAGTTTTGTTTCAAAAAACACAATAAAAAAACCATTACCCTGATTGATATAAAATATTCGATTAGCCCCAATCCATTCAGAATAAAGTAAATCTTTTAAAGTTTCCATAGAAGGTAAAAACTTCCAGAATTTACATATTAGGGTGTGATCTTTAAGATCCTAAATTTTTGCACTCAATACTTCCTCAGGCTAAGTCAATTGAACTAAATCTTTAAACCCAAACTCATTGCATGAGATCTGAGGAGGGCATTTTTTAGGGACCCATTTCTTTTCTACTTTTGATTGCTTATTTTTCTTGAAAATAAATTCACTAGAAGAGGTTTTAACAGAAGCAAACAAAGGCAGAGGCTTTACCTTATTTTGTTGCGCATTCCTCAGTTGTAGATGTAGAACCCGATAACAATCTTCATGCTTTTGGGCTATGCTATTGGGAAAAGAAGCAAGTGTATCCACAATAGAGCAATACTTTTCAAGCACAAGCTTAGACCCAATGCAACCCTCGCTGGTATGAAGATGATTCACTACCTTTGGATTGAAGGAAGCTCCATATATGATAGGGATATTGTTAGGGAAGGATGCATGAATCTTCCAATTGGAAACCACATCCACCCAAGATCTAGAATCACCGTCAGATTGATAATACGAAACACAAATATCAAAAGGATTATGCTTTGCCTGATTAAGAGTTCTCCTGGCTTGTAAATTGGGATGGCTCTTCCCATTAGGACACTAAGAACCATGAAAAATATAATCTCGATCAAGAATTCACACAAAACCCTTCGAGCTACCAAAAGAATCCCCTTTTGCCCAAGAGAAAGGAGTTCCCAATGCCCTAAGTGCCGATCTATGCGATGGTGCAGTGAACGGGGCCAATGAAGCACCCCTGCTATGCCGATCTGCTCCATGAAGAGCCGAAGACCTTCCAGAACGATAAGAAATTTTTGAAAAGTTACCATTTTCAAGAACTTCGTTGCTCCATTTAAAAATCTAAAAATCTTTGTTTAAAAATTTTAATAGAAAAAAAAGCAATTCTTATCCCATCTTTTCTTAATTTAAAGCTAAGACTGGATAAGAATGTAGTTGTTTTTTCTTTAATTATATATTATATTTTTTAAGTTTTTAAAAATTTGAGGGTTGAGATAATTTCAATTCTTGCATCCTTCTCTACAATTTTGAATAGTTGATTTTCAAAATCAATTCGTTCATTAGAACACCTTTGGTGTAGTTAAAAAAATGGAGAATATGTAGACTTGATTTCTAAAAAATAGTTTTTTAAAGTAGTGATATTATCTCTTTGATAGAAAAGAATATAATTTAGATTTGATTTCTAAATAAATACATTTTTTTATTGATAATAGCTATCTTTCTATGGTCACATATTTCTCAATTGTCTTGATCATTCTAACACATTTTAAACCGTTGATAAGAAAAGTCAACTTCTCTTTGATTTATTAGAGGAGAATATAATTTAGATTTCATTTCTAAAAAACTAAGTTTTTTTTATTGATAATAGCTATTTTTTCTATAGCCACATCTTTGTCAACAGGCTTGCAACATTCTAACACATTCTCAATGGTTGATAACATAAGTTAGTAGATTGAATTCATATAAGAAATGTCTTCAGTAATAATATGAAATATAAATATTATATATAAAATTATATCATAATGTGGTATTTTAAATAAAGATATTAGATAATAATAACATGTTCATAATTAAAATATTTTATAATAATAAAAATTATAAGTTTTAAATATTCTAAATTTGTTATCTATCATTTAACTTTATTTATTCTTTATCTAAAAGTTTCTAATTTTTTTTTTTTTTCAATTTTATGTAAAATTAAAAAATGTAATACATACAACATGTTGATTTTTATGTAGCTTGGACAGGTATCTCCATTCCCAAGAAGTGCTTATTTAATTATTTAATTATTTTATAGAGACTTCTAGAAAGGGCTAAGTTGTCTAGATAATTATGTAATTAAATAATTGTTTCCTCTAGAGACTTCTAGAATCCAGTTAGTTAGGGTTGTTAGAGTCTATTTAATCTTAGCCATTGATTTAGATTAAATCATGGCCATTGGTTTTCCAATGAGAAAAGTATAAAAGGGGATCAATGGGCATTTGGAATACACACAAGTAGACTTGCAGTGATAGCAAGTAAAATTGCAGTGAGAGCAAATAGTCTTGCAGTGTTAGTAAGGGCGCAGTGATAGTATTGGGGATAGCAGCTGTGGAGTTTCAGCAGGAGAAATTAAGGGAAGAATTTCTGGAGAAGATTATTGCCGGAGCTCTGCTAGTAAGAGGCAAGCAGTTTTTGTATTCCTTAATTTGTTGAAGTTTAATATAATTCCTCATCTGCAGTAGTGGTTTTCCCTTCGGGGTTTTTCCACAGACAATTTGTCCAAAAATATTGTGTTCATTATTGTGAATGTTTTCTTCTCTATTTCTGTGAGTTTTATTGGTGAAATTGCAGTTGTGTTATTTTTCGATATTTGCTGAGAATTAATTTTCTAGAGTCAAATAATCTATGTATTAGATAGGAGATTAATAATCAGTAACTGCAATAGAATTTTCACATGATATCAGAGCTGATCCAAGGGCAGAAAAAGCTCAGCGCAAGAAAGAGGGTTTATAAAACCCAGTTCTACCTCTTCAGAATTATTATTATTATTTGTTTTCTTTTATCTTTTGAGATGGCCTCAGCAGGTTTAAGAGATCAGGATAGATTGGATGGAGCCTCAAATTTTGGTGTCTGGAAAGCCAGAATTTCTTTATTGCTGGAAGAGAATGGGATCAAGGAATATGTGACCAGTGTTGTACCTGTACCTAAAGATCCAGCACAACTCTCAGCATATAAGAAAGAAGATGCCAAGGCAAGGAGGTTGATTCTTGATAGTGTCAAGGATCATATTGTTCCACATGTTGCAGAGTTAGATACTGCGAAGAAGATGTGGGATGCCATTCTGAATCTGTACCAGAATGCTACCACTAACCAGAAGCTGATTCTCAGAGAAAAGTTGAGGAATACTCAGATGAACAAGGGAGAAGACGTGAAAAGTTACCTCACCAGACTTAGACTTGTCAAGGATGAGTTGGCAACTGTTGGAGATAAACCAGATGATGACGAGCTAGTGCGGATAGCCCTAAATGGGTTTACTAAGCAGTGGGATGTCTTTGTTCAAGTCATTAATGGATGAGACACCTTGCCGAGTTGGGATCGACTCTGGAGTGACTTCACTCAGGAGGAGCTTAGACTAAGTCTTGTCAGTGGGACTAGCAGCAAGAGTCAGAAAAGTGAGGCGGAACAAGAGAACATTGCCCTTGCAGGAAAAGGGAAAGCAAAGAAGGGGTCAAGCAAAGGATCAAATTCACAAGGTGAGAAGAAGAAGGACTTGTCTAAAGTCAAGTGCAATGGTTGTCATGAGTTTGGCCACTATGTCAGCGATTGCCCACAAAGGAAGAAAGGCAAGAAGCAGACATCAGCTTCAGCAAGTGCAGATGAGCTCTCTAGCAGAATGGAGGATGAGTTCGCTCTCATAGCTTGTATGGCTAGCTCAACCTCACAGGGTGTTTGGTATATAAACAGTGGGGCGTCATTTCATATGACAGGAGTTAGAGAGTACTTCTCCAGCTATAAGGAGGAGGACATCAGAATGCAGATTTCTATGGGGAACATGTCCAAACTCAATCCAGTTGGGAAAGGGACTGTTCTATTTCAGAGGGAGAATGGTAAGCGGATTCCCATTCATGATGTGTTGCATGTGCCAGGCTTGGGTATGAATTTGATTTCCATATCTGTCCTTCAGGATAAAGGTTACAATGTACTCTTTAGAGGGGCGAGTGTGTTAATCAAGCACAAGGATTGGAAATCACCCACAGCTATTGGAGTTAGGAGCGGCCGATTTTACAGGTTGCAGTTTGATACTCATAAGGCACTGATGAGTAGCAGTAATTCTAGAGATCAAGGAGAGCTATGGCATAGGAGGATGGGCCATATACATCATGGAGCACTTAAAATGCTTTGTGAGACTGTGACAGGTGTTCCAGAGGTGAGCACAGAGCATGATGATGTATGTAAGGGATGTGTGTTGGGGAAGTTTGCGAAAGCAACTTTTCCAAGGAGTGACACTAGATCCAAGGGTGTTCTTGATCTAGTACATTCAGACATATGTGGACCAATGTCGACGAAGTCTCTCGGAGGATATGAGTACTTTGTTACTTTTATTGATGATTTCTCCAAGAAGACCTGGATATACTTTTTGAAGACCAAGGATGAGGTTTTCAGTCGCTTCCAAGAGTTCAAAGCTCTTGTGGAGAATTCGATAGGGAGGAAGATAAAGGTTCTTTGGTCAGACAATGGAGGCGAGTACAAAGGGAAAGAGTTCCAGGAGTTCTGTACCAGGGAAGGAATCAAAAGAGAGTGGGCTGTTCCTTACAACCCACAACAGAATGGGGTTGCTGAGAGGAAGAATCAGTCTATATCAGAGGCGGCAAGAGCTATGCTGTATGACCAGGATATGCCATGTTACTTATGGGTAGAGGCATGTAGTACAACAGTGTATATTCAGAACAGGGTACCACATAAGGTATTGGGCAAGATGACACCAGAGGAGGCATTCTCAGGGAAGAAGCCAAATGTCAGCCACTTTAGGATATTTGGGAGTTTGGCATATTGTCACATTCCAGGTGCAACACATTCCAAGTTAGATCAGACTGCAAAGAGAGGGTACTTTGTGGGGTACAGTGAAACCTCAAAGGCATATCGAATATTTATTCCAGGGACCAGAAGGACTATAGTTAGGCGTGATGTCAAGTTCATGGAGGACAAGGCATTCAGGAGGTCCAGAGATTTGCCAGCAGATGATCAGAGTGAGCAGCTAGTGGAAGCTCCAAGGATCATTCAACCAGATCAAGGACAACGAAGCTCGAGTACAGTTACTAGTACAAGCACAGGCTCAGGTGTTGAGAGTTCACAGAGTATGGAGCAACAAATGCAGCAAATCCAAGAGATGCATCAGGGTGATATGGAGGTTGATACTTCATCCTCTACAGTTGGTAGCAGGAACCAACAGTCCCAAAGTGATACTCAGGAGTTTGTGGGAGCTCCTAGGATGAGTAGTAGACAGCGGAGACAACCAGCCAGGTATGATGACTATATGGCATTAGTTAGTCAGTTGGTAGATAGTGAGCCTTCTAGCTATCAGGAGGCACACAGCAAGTGTGGCAAGATGCAATGGTTGAGGAGTATACCTCAATAGTGCAGAACGATGTGTGGGAGGTTGTGCCTAGACCAACAGATAGGGCAGAGTTGGATCACGCTGGATCTATAAGATCAAGCACGGCAGATGGTAGCATCGAGAAATACAAGGCAAGGTTTGTGGCCAAGGGATTCTCTCAGAAGGAGGGAATAGACTATGAGGAGACATTTGCTCCAGTGGCCAGGTATACTTCTATACGAGTCGTGATCTCACTTGCAGCATAGATGGGATGGCAGATCCATTAGATGGATGTCAAGACGGCGTTTCTTAATGGTGAATTGAAAGAGGAGGTATACATAGAACAACCAGAGGGCTTTGTAGCACACAGTAGTACAACCCACATGTGCAGATTGAAGAGAGCTTTGTACGGACTCAAGCAGGCTCCCAGGGCGTGGTATGAGCGCATTGATAGATACTTGCAGGGAATGAGCTTTGTGAAGAGTGAAGCGGATGCTAACCTCTACTACTTGGTGGTTGGGGGTGAGGTTCTCATTCTTGTTCTTTATGTGGACGACTTGTTTTTAACAGGTTCACTGGGCTCATAGAGGAGAGCAAGAGGGACCTTGCAGCAGAGTTTGAGATGAAGGATTTGGGGCTTATGCACTACTTTCTAGGCATGGAGTATGGCAGACAGATGGAGAGATTTTCCTTGGACAAGGGAAATACTGCATCAAAATCTTGAGGAGGTTCGAGATGGAAGATTGCAGAGCCATGTCTACTCCTATGATCACGAATTGGAAGAAGGTAGAGACATTCAGAGAGAAGGATGTAGACCCCACCTTATACAGATAGTTGATTGGGTCTCTCATGTATTTGGTCAACATCAGGCCAAATATATCCTTTGCAGTAAACTCTCTTAGTCAGTTCATGGTGGAGCCGAAGAGAGTGCATTGGACAGTGGCAAAGCATGTGTTGCGGTATTTGCGTGGTACAATCGAGTATGGAATCAAATATGCTCGAGGTGATGGTATCAGGTTGATAGGCTATACTGATGCAAATTGGGCAGGCAGTACAACAGACAGGAAAAGCACTTCAGGGTGTTGCTTTAGCTTGGGATCGGGAGTTGTCTCTTGGTATAGCAGGAAGCAGAAGTCTGTGGCTTTGAGTTCTGTAGAGGCAGAATACATAGTAGCTAGCATGGCGACGTGTGAGGCAATATGGCTTCGGAAGTTGCTAGTGGCCTTGTTTGGTCAGAGAGTTGAGACCACAGTGATACATTGTGACAATCAGAGTTGCATCAAGTTGACTGAGAATCCAGTGTTTCATGATAGGTCTAAGCATATAGACATCAGATATCATTTCATCAGAGATTGTGTACAACGCGGGGTTGTTCAGCTACAGTATATACCTACAGATCAGCAGGTAGCAGACATTTTGACTAAGGCATTGGGGAAGGCGAAATTCATCTTCTTCAGAGATAGGTTGGGTGTCATGCAGAACACCTTCCTCGCTAAGAGGGAGTGTTGATTTTTATGTAGCTTGGACAGGTGTCTCCATTCCCAAGAAGTGCTTATTTAATTATTTAATTATTTTCTAGAGACTTCTAGAAAGGGCTGAGTTGTCTAGATAATTATGTAATTAAATAATTGTTTCCTCTAGAGACTTCTAGAATCCAGCTAGTTAGGGTTGTTAGAGTCTATTTAATCTTAGCCATTGATTTAGATTAAATCATGACCATTGGTTTTCCAATGAGAAAAGTATAAAAGGGGATCAATGGGCATTTGGAATACACACAAGTAGACTTGCAGTGATAGCAAGTAAATTTGCAGTGAGAGCAAATAGTCTTGCAGTGTTAGCAAGGGCGCAGTGATAGCGTTGGGGATAGCAGCTGTGGAGTTTCAATAGGAGAAATTGAGGGAAGAATTTCCGAAGAAGATTATTGTTGAAGCTCTGCCAGTAAGAGGCAAGCAGTTTTTGTATTCCTTAATTTGCTGAAGTTTAATATAATTCCTCGTCTGCAGTAGTGGTTTTCCCTTCGGGGTTTTTCCACGGACAATTTGTCCAAAAATATTGTGTTCATTATTGTGAATGTTTTCTTCTCTATTTTTGTGAGTTTTATTGGTGAAATTGCAGTTGTGTTATTTTTCGATATTTGCTGAGAATTAATTTTCCAGAGTCAAATAATCTATGTATTAGATAGGAGATTAATAATCAGTAACTGCAATAGAATTTTCACACAACATCCATTCAATTATTATAGAATATACAATCTAATTTGTATCATATAAAATATACAATAAGATGAAATAGAAATATAAATATAAATATAAAATTATATTATAATATTTTAAATAAAGATATTACACAATAATAAAATGTTCATATTTAAGATATTTTATAATAATAGAATAGAGATTAAAATTTAAATATTTTAAATTTATTACCTATTATTTAACTGATTTACCCTTTCTTCCATGTAAAAGTAAAAATCTAATACATATGATACTCATTCTATTATTATAAAATATACAATCTAATTTCTATCATGCATTAAACATATACTATAATATGAAATATAAATATTGCATATTAAATAATATTACAATATGATATTATTTCATATATTATATGGACTATAAAATGTGATAAATATTATATTTTATTTTGAATATATTATAATTATGTAAATTTTAATTTAATTGATTATAATGTGTTTTTAAAATTAAATTTATTTATTTATCGTTAAATTTGGAGTTTTTAGTTTGGCCACAAACGGGGAGCACGGTAATCCAGTGGGAACGTAGACTTGAACCCTTGTGGCCACAACAACAAACACCACCACTTAATTATCACACTATAAGATGAACTCAAAATAAATTTATTTTTAGTTAATATATATAGTTGATTATTTTGACATTGTCTTGATTTTTTTAATTACTTCTCTAGTTTATATTAATCTTTTATTTTTTTCATTTTATTACTATTTTAAGTTTAGTATGTCTACTATTTATTTATTTTTGTTAGCACATTCACATCATTACATTTCATTGCCTCCACTCATTATCACTATAAATTATTCCTCTAAATTAAAACCTATAATTATTAATATTTCTTCAAATAATATGTAAGATATACTACTAAAAGTAAAAAAGTATATTGATACCAATAATAGTTTATTCTCCCTTTTTCTTAGTTGACTATCACATTTCATTTGTCAAAATAATTCTAATTCCTAAATCTGTCTGATAGGTTCTTAAAAAGAATACAATTGAAATGAATGAATGATTGATTGATTTTAATGAAAACGGTGAAAGCTAAGCCTTCTCCTTATCCTTGTACATTAATTCCATAGGTGGTAGTGTACGCAGAGGAAAAGTTAGGGGCAATAGCAAACCAGCAGCTTCCCCATTCTTACTGTAGTTACAACTTCTCCATCTCATCTCATAATTGACCTGTGACCACCATTTCATACTATCAGGAATTAGACAAGATGGGCCCTAAGCCAGCACTTGGCCTTCGATTGAGCATCACCACTGCCCTGCACCTACTCCATCCTTGACAGCCCGCGACAGGGCATGCACATCAGATATGAAATTACAGAACTTAAAAACCTAAATGCCAAGTAATATCTGACAAACCAGCCATACCCACATGACGCTTACGTGTGCTGACTCACGCGCCAACCCCAAGAGGGCCCCACAATTCCAACGGGCCGTCGGATGCAAGCGAAGCCCAAGAACTGGCCCGGCCCGGTCAGTCCACCCGATTCAAAACGGTCCCGCCGTTTTGCCACCCGGGTAACCGAAACGGAAAGCCAATATTAAAACCGAACACCCCTTCCTCTTGCCAGACGCGATAAGAGTAGAGCGACAGAAGCATCTGAAAGATAGCAGAAGCACAAGCAGCCTTTAGGGGTTCGGTCTTTCTAAACTGGTGGGCTGTGTTTTTATTGTCATAGAAAATGAGGGAAATATTGCATGTTCAAGGTGGACAGTGTGGAAACCAGATCGGCGCCAAGTTCTGGGAAGTGATATGTGATGAGCATGGCATTGATCCGACTGGGCGATACAGGGGAAATGAGGGTGACAATCTTCTTCAGTTGGAGAGAATAAATGTGTATTATAATGAGGCCAGTTGTGGGCGCTTTGTTCCCCGGGCTGTGCTCATGGATTTGGAGCCCGGTACCATGGATAGTGTGCGCTCGGGACCGTATGGTCAGATCTTTAGGCCTGATAACTTTGTATTTGGCCAATCTGGGGCTGGAAATAACTGGGCCAAGGGTCACTATACGGAGGGCGCTGAGCTTATTGATTCTGTGCTAGATGTTGTCAGAAAGGAGGCTGAGAATTGTGATTGTTTGCAAGGTATGTGCATTGATCTTTTGAGTAGTTTAAACTGTATCTGGAAACTCTAATTGCCTTAGAATTTGAATAATGGAAATCTGCTTATGAATTGTTTACAGGGTGCGACGTTGGTTTAGGGATTTTTGCAAATGGGGTAGCTTGTTAAGTGGGATTGACTGTTTTGTGTATGGGGCCTGTTTGAGTAAAAGTGGGGTTTATTGAATGGGCATTTGTTTTTTTTAAATTGGTATAACTTTATTTTTGTTTTGTGAAGATATGGGTGCTTAGGAGAAATGGGTAATTCAAGCAACCTTTTAAGTGCTAGTAAATGCTTGCAGTTAATCGTGGAAAATTATATCGAAAATGACGAAACAGACTTGAAACTTAATGGATTACAAAATGAATTGAGTAATTGGGCTCGGAAGACACTGGAAATGTTCTAGGGTTTTGCAAATGAGGTAGTAAAATAAGTGGACCAGGTTGTGGGAAGACATGGTGGTTAAGTACACTTGTATAAGGCTAAATGGCTTACCAGGAAATTCAATGGGCGATGATGTGGTTGACTCCTGTTGGAGTACTCTGTGTGACAGGGAAACCAAGTAAAGTGCAAGCCTGTGATTATTGATGCTATTGGATGGTAATTTTCAATTATGTTAGTTTTGATTTCTCTGCTTCACTTGTGCTAACATCTCTTACTGACTGCAATGAGAAACGAGCCATTGAAATAACTATTCAAAAATGGCTTAATATTGTAAGAAGTTATTATGAAAAATCATGTGTAAAATAGGGAATTATTAAAAAATTTATCAGTACTTCTGCTTGCAATTGACATTAGTTGAAATCTATGAAATGCGGCTGCCATGAAATGCTGGGATCAGAGAAAAATACCGTACACAAAATTTCTTTTGGGGTATCTGTAGTTTTCAACGCCTAATTTGTAATATGTCAATACTTAAGGGGTTTTCCATTGGCATTGTGAGATAAAATTTGAGGTGTTTGGTCCTTAACCTTTCTATTTTTGTGTAGGGTTTCAAGTGGGCATGCTTTAGGGGTTTTCCATTTGCATTGTGAAATGGGATTTGAGATTTTTTAGGTTTTACAATTGTTGTTTTCTGTGCAGGTTTTCAAGTGTGCCACTCACTGGGAGGAGGTACGGGATCTGGAATGGGTACCCTGTTGATTTCGAAGATCCGGGAGGAGTACCCAGATAGAATGATGCTGACATTTTCTGTGTTTCCCTCGCCCAAGGTTTCTGATACAGTTGTGGAGCCCTACAATGCTACTTTGTCAGTTCATCAATTGGTGGAGAATGCAGATGAGTGCATGGTTTTGGACAATGAGGCTCTGTATGATATCTGCTTCAGGACACTCAAGTTGACTACACCCAGTTGTAAGTATACTGTGTTTTTTAATGTGCACCTCAATTAACACTGATCGTAAATACTGTAATGGTGGTGTTGGAAGCTGACTTGTAGTTAAAAGGCTTCTCACTAGGTTATATCTTCTTAGTTCTTAAACAATAATAACCTTTGCTGAAATTCTGGTTAGTAACCTCCTCTCTAGAATCATTTTCAAATCCGTTATTGTGGTATTCTTAAAACATTACACTGAAACTCGGTTAGATCTAAATACTGCAATGACAGTTGTAAGTCGACTTGCGGTCAAGGTTATTTAGTTGCTTAGTTACTAGTTAGAGGTGGGCATAGCTGTAGGTATACCTCTTCACGTTGTGAAATTGGTCTCAGTTTTGTCTTAATTTGTATTTGGAACAGTTGGTGACTTGAACCACTTGATATCTGCAACCATGAGCGGAGTTACATGCTGTTTGAGGTTCCCTGGTCAGCTCAATTCGGATCTCCGGAAGCTTGCAGTTAACCTCATTCCTTTTCCACGTCTTCACTTCTTCATGGTGGGGTTCGCTCCCCTAACCTCCCGCGGCTCCCAGCAATACATAGCCTTGACAGTCCCAGAGCTCACGCAACAGATGTGGGATGCAAAAAACATGATGTGTGCTGCTGATCCAAGACATGGCAGGTACCTTACAGCCTCTGCCATGTTCAGAGGAAAAATGAGCACCAAGGAGGTAGACGAACAAATGATCAATGTGCAGAACAAGAATTCCTCATACTTTGTGGAGTGGATCCCCAACAATGTGAAGTCAAGTGTGTGTGACATCCCTCCTACAGGACTGAAGATGGCTTCCACCTTTGTTGGAAACTCCACTTCCATTCAGGAGATGTTCAGGAGGGTCAGCGAGCAGTTCACTGCAATGTTCAGGAGAAAGGCTTTCTTGCATTGGTACACTGGTGAGGGCATGGATGAGATGGAGTTTACTGAGGCTGAGAGCAACATGAATGATCTGGTTTCTGAATATCAACAGTACCAAGATGCAACTGCAGACGAGGATGGTTATGAAGAAGAGGAAGAGGAGGGGGTTGCACATGAAGCTATCTGATCGCACCCTTTGTTTTCTGTGCTTCTGCACTGCCTGCTCTCTGCATTAGCTGTCAAAGAGTCTCTATATATGTGGTTTCTCTATCCAATTTAATTTTCCTATTTGTTAGTAATGTAAGAAATTGGTCCAGTGCATAGTCTAAGAGGGACGGTTAGCTGAACTGTAGAAATAAGTTCCGGTGTCCTATGTTTGCTTCACAAGAGCAATATTTATTGCTATGGCTGCTGCTACTGTCAGGAGTATGAGAGTAAAGATGGGGTATTTCCTGATTATAAATGTTGCTACCGTATTTTGCTAAATACCTGTAAGATTGTTCTCAGAGTCGGTAATTTTTGAATGTTGATGGCAAGCTAAATAATATATATTATTTTATTTTTTTTGTAACAATGTTTGAACTTTGTGCTTCGTACCAATGCAAACGACATGCAATTCTGTATCTCAGTAAGATTAAGGAAAGAAGCCATACAAAAATTAGTCTGTTTTTGTAGCTTTTATGTCAAGACTCTTGGTTTTGATATTTTCCCATGATTAAAAAAAATGAACAGATAAGTGAAGATAGGGGGCGTCTAGCATGTAAAGGATGTTCACTCTTGATTAAATAACAGAATATAGCCTCCTCAGAAGACCAGTTTTTTTAACTTATTAGCTTGATCCTATGTCCAGTTGGGTGGTTTAATCAGCAAAGAGTTGGAAAACAAAATGAAGTAGCTTGGTGGGGTCGGTTATTGTTTTGTTGTCTTGGCTGGTGTGGTCTTTCGGTTTCATTTCGTGGGTCCCATAGACTGGTTTGGTCTCGTAGACGTTATTAAAATCAATCAATCACTGCCAAGTAGGCATATGTGAAATTATTAATTCTATTCCATCACAGGGTTGTGGTTATTCCCTTTTTTGGTTGGAGGATTTCTCTCCGGCCTCCTTTAAGCACTCAATAACTTGCAGATAAACACAACCATCTTCAAAATCATTTGGGACTTGTAGAGGCTGACGTGACTCTCTCAAAATAGACATTTAGTGATATGACTGTCGGTCTGGCAGATAGAAATAGGTGCTGTCAGAACTGTCACCAAATTGTGGGATAAAACCATCATTCTTTTAAGCTTAACACCTATGGTAGTACTTTGGAAAACAAGGATATTTTTAGTTTGAAAAATACTATTAGATTTCACTTTCAATATTAATTAGTAAAAGTACTATTTAGAATTTTAAAGGGGAATAAAACTTTTTAAAGGGAAATAAACAAAGTTTAATATAGGATAAATCAGGCAATTAAAGTACAAATTAATTCAATTAGTCAATTTAAAGTGAAGTGGATAATGTAGTGGTAATGAATAAATTTGTTGTTATATTAGAATTTGTCTATTTTAAGACTGAAGATGGTTTTTTGATCTTTTATTCTGAAATTAGTTTTCTTTGTTCTTTGTTCTTTGTTCTTTGTCACGAAATTAAACTATTAAGTTTATTGCAAGTTGAATTTCAAGGATTGCTTAATATAGGTAATGTCAAGGATTGATAAAAACATCTAGGGAAGATTGTTAGATTACAAGAATCATATTCTCCTAAATCAATCCCGTGATAGGATTGATTGCATAGTCTTAGAAATGATTGAGGATATCAATTTTCAAAGATATAATTCATCAATCAAAGTGCTACTAGCATGTTTGAGGAATGATTGGTTGAATGAAGCTCAAATGTGTATATAGCCAAAATGAATGCATTTGAATGTCTTCAAATACAAATAAATAGCATTAAATCATGTCAAATGTATATGAAGTTTGTTCATGGTAGGAAAAGAATGGGTGGGAGTTGGTCCGAAATTTAGATTGACCTAGGACATAGAAGTGGTAATATCTAGGTAGAGAATAAATGTTTAGATATAGATAACAGTAGTAGGAATAATGAATATTGATATATGGTAGTGTGTAGATATGAACAAGATGATGCCAATCGTGGGAGAATGTGTAAATGAAGATGAATAATAATATGAGAGAATGAGCCCATCTTTGCACAAGAGAGTTATTTGCTGATATGTAGTTGTTTTAAGTCATTCCATCAAAATGTGCCCAAAGTTAGACAAGAATTAGCATGGGTATGCAAATTATGTGTAGATGTGGATAAGATGTACCAAATGTGAGAATGTGCAAATTGTGATGTGTAATAAGTATGAGAGAATGAGCCCTTCTTCGTACAAGAGCACCATTTGTTGATATATAATTATGTTAAGTCATTCCATCAAAATGGGATGCAAACTAAATAAGAACCGACATGCGTACACAAATTTCACCATTACAATTCTATTTTTACATAAATCTAATTTAAATAAAAAAAATAACATAAGCATTCAAAACTACATTAGATTAAAATTGTCTAGGATGTATAAATGTAGTGAATTAAATGTTTTGGAAAATAAAATAATAAAATAATGGTTCTTAGATGGAAATGTTGTGATAGATGAAAATAATGATTTGCCAATAGTTCAAAGATGTCAATGAATATCAAATGAAAGTTACCGTCAAATTGACAAAAAACATTGCAAATGGAAATAGAATGTTCTCATCCAATTGTCAAATCAATATTTATCTGACATTTATGTGATAAGTGAGATTTAGAGATTTTTACCTGATATTTTGGAAGCTTTTACCATTAAAGGACAACTGGTTTACCATTAAACAATAGTTGAAACTTGTTTTCTGACGACTCAACCGTGATTTGGAGGTGTGAGACTTATTTCAGACTCAAATCTCACACTATATGTAACCTATCGAATATATATATATATATATATATATATATATTGGAAACAAACAGTAACAATGCTGTTACAGAAAAAAGGCTGAGCTGTTAAGAGATAGCAACACACAGAACTTGAACAGTCAGTGATTAGAGAAACAAACACCCGACCCTAAAATGAGCTTAATAACTTCTAAATAAATATATTTAAGATATTTATAGTTACATAATTTTTTTTACAGATTTACTGTAACTCTTAATCTTAAAAATTATTTAATCTCTTAAAAATTATTAAAATATTTTATTTTAACAAAACATAATTTTAATCCTTTACCAAGTGTAACTCTCACCTGTTTGAATAATATTAGATTAAAATAGCTCAAATAACGTAATCTGATTCAATCCACAGAGTTTTGGAGAGCATTCCAGAGAGCTTGGAGTGCATTACAGATAGCTTAGAATATATTACAGATAGTTTGGAGTGCATGTACAAAATCCCATACAGTAAGCCATAAGAAAATTTGAGTGTGGAAATTTGAGTCAAATAAAATCAGATTCTTTGAATCAAATCTTACACAGGGAAATCTGTCACATCTTACAGTTGTGAGAGATTGTATAACACGCTGAGTATTAATGATAACATGGGTTCACGTGGCATTGTCACACCAGACTGGATTCTCTTTCTCTAATAAAAACCCAGTCACCATTGAGACAAACTTATGGAAATAATATTGTCCTTTGGAGCTCGGACATCAATAAATTCTAAGGTCTCAATTTTAATGGTTAACTTTATCACAAATTTTTTTCTATGGTTATCCATTTCTCTATCATTTTTTCACGTTCTTCCCAAATTCCCCTATCACGGGACACATTATTTGAGATATTTTGGTGTATTTTATTGTAAAAATGCATTATGAAGGTCCATGGGCATTAAATTTATCCCTTGTAGCTAAGTTCAATTGTAAAGCTTTTTTTTTTCTTAAATACTTTTGAACATTTCCCTCTTTTCTTTTTTTAAAATTGAATGAAACTAAATATTATTTTACAAGAGGGTAGCTGTGTCTAAAACAGTATGCTAGGTTTCCATGAGAAAAACAAAAGCCAAGAGAAATTAATCAATATGGATCAATCTGCCGCATCAATATGTTCTAAATGTGATTATTTATTTAAATATACTAGTATGAAAGTGCATATCTTGTTGGAGATTTGTATTTTATTAGGGGTAATGGTGTTGTTTTCATTTATTTAAAAAGAAATGATATTTTGATTGTTTTGACCAGTCATGTATGATGTGGATGGATACGCGATGGCTATACATGTATAGTGGAGAGGATCTAGTAGTTGTTTATATAATGTCCAATAGTTGTGATAGTAGTTGTTTATATAATGACCAATAGTTATGACATGATTAGAAGCACGAAGTTAGGGTGCTCAACTACTCGGTCCTCTCCCCTATTCAATGATCATACACACAACCCTCTATTCCTTCTTTTTAAGGAATACTTTATATCTATGTTTATGTTTTTAAGAAAGATTTTAGAATTAATCAATTTGTATATATGTATATATTTTTTTAATGGTTTTAAATTTTGAAAGGTTTTTAGTTATTTAATTGAAGTTTATTTAAATGTATCATCCTAATTTAGGTTAATTTTCAAATTATCAAAAATAAATTAAATATTATGAAGATAATCTAATTAAATAGAGCATCGCATTCATAGGTATGTCACTAACACTTACATGTTCAACTATCAACTACACTATCTATATCAACTTTCAACACCTTTGTTATCTTGAGACCTAACTTAGAATTTAGGAAGTTGCACACTTCAATCCTAGCACACTAGATTCCTAACAATATTCCTTATAACCTATATATTAAGTGAACTTTTTTTTCTCGAGGCATTGGAGGTCAAAATTCATATAGAACAAAATTTTGCTATTTAAGATATAATCAAACCATGTGTGATATGACTTTTTCTTTATAGTAAAGATATATATTTTTATTTGTAATTCAACTTTAAACAAATAAAAAAGGGATGAAAAATCAATTATGTAGTAATACTTGAGTTAAAAGAGAAGTCAAAGGTGAAATTGTAATAATCATTTTATTAAGAGGGAGATTGGTTAGATTACTAACAAAAAAAAAAGGTATTTAATGCAACCCTTAGTAAAGAGTGTGATATAATATAACCAAATATGCTATGAAAAGGTGTAAATGTTGGATGCCACCTTGGATATTTACATCAATATTTTTAATTGAATCTTCATCTTCTAAGACCTATAGTAGCTAAACTGTCAAGAATTTGAATATGATGTGAACTAGTGATTTGTGGCAACATTTGGCTGTTAGTATAAAACAAATTCTTAATCTATGTGCTTCCTTGGATTCTGTTTCTTTCTGTCATATTCCTCGAGAACGAGATGGGGTTGCAGATTGTTTGGCTAAATGGGCTTCTGATCATTTGCAAGGTTGGAATATTATGGAAAGGGGTCAATTACCCCTGGATTTGTCCTAAAAATTGGCCCAATTAGTGGAGATAGACAGAGATGTTTAATGCCCTTGCTTTGTATTGCACTATTTTGTTTTGAATAAATTTTTACCCCTCTTTTAGAGATTTGTGTGTAGATTCTAAATATATATATTTTTAATTTTTTTGAAATAAATAATGAATCGTTCAACATCTCCTTTAATAACTAGTTTTAAACAAAAACAACATTTTCAAAAAGTAACGTTTGTGTTGTACAACATAACTTTTTTTCTATAAAGGATTAAATTCTAATTTTTGAAATATAGATTCTCAACATCAATATCCAAGGAAAGGATATTTTTTCATAATTTTTTGTTGCATATTTTTTTTAAAATTAATTTTTGAAGTCATTGTAACTATAATTTGGACGTATGTGTGTCATACAACCTAACACGTTGTGTATCTATCGAAATCCAATATTTTTTGGGAGGTGAAACAAGGACATCAATACCTAAGGAAAGGATATTTCTTGAGATTTTTCTACAATGGTTTACTATTTTTCTACCTTTGCACAACAAAGAGCTTGATGTTCAAAGAAAAGCCTATGTTTAGTAAAAATTGAAAATTAAATACATGATAAAATGAAAATATATCAAAACTGTACTTGTTGGAAAGCTCATTTTGAGGGCTACAATCTTGCAAAATATAATTTTTAAATGACATTATTTAATCCCTCAAAAGGTAAAGAAGAAGTGGTTTTTTTTCCACCATTTTGTTAGGTGCGAAGAAGACTCCATTGTGGGTATGATTTAATACTAGAGGGGGTTCTATCTAAGGGGGTCTTATCTATCCCTCTTCAATTAAAACCCTTTAGATGGAGTCTCTCAAGACTTAAATCATTAGTTTTTTCTACAAACAGTGATTTAAGGAAAAAATCAACACATCCCAAAAGTGAGACACACTATTGTGGCAACACCCCTGTTCATGATATAAGAATTCAGTATGTAGTTATGGTTGCAAAATATAGAAATAAAACTTTGATTTGTTAAAAATACCTCAAACTATTTAAATAATTAAGGAAGTTTGGCCCATCACATTTAGTATCAAAGCTAAAATGTGTAGAAAAATAAGATCCAATATCACAATGACTATATGAGTCATTGGTAGTTCTATTTTTAAAACCTTCAATTACTATCCACATGTACAATAAGCCCTGAACTTTGTAATGTGTGATTAATAAGTGTTTGGGTGTGCCAATTTTTTGTGGCATTCCTTTTGTTTTCTACTTATTAAATGAAAGGGAAAAAATAAGGTTAGGTAAATACACAATATTCAAAGTTGCATCTCCTTCTCTAGATATTTATGAGGGTGTTTTTTAACCCTCCTATTTTTTCTCTCCCTTATCATGCTTTTATCTTGACACATCTTGATTATCAATATAGATCTCACATATCTAGTGAGTCATTCATACATAGTTACCATACTGAAATCTTACATTGTACTTGATCCCATCAAATAATTCCAATTATAGTTTAATATCAACATTAAGGCACATGAATAGTTTCTAGAGGCATACTTCATGATTTCTTCTTACACTCTACCACTTGTGTGGGAATTTAATAATTTTCCTACTAGAGGTTTCTTTCTTTTGAAAAGAATTTGCATTATTCATTATAGAGGGACCTACTATAAAATTTTCTATATGATTACCTACATTTGCATCCCCTCTCTTCTATATGAAGGCATTCATGGGCCTTATCATGGAGGGTTTCATGATCCTATTCTATAGTTCCTCTCTTTGGGAGGGAGTTTTTGATGGCCAAATTGAGACATACAACACAATTAGAGTGAAATTACTCCACATCTCTTGAAAAGAAAACAAAGCTATCAATTTAGCTACCTCTAATGTCTTGGGAGTTAGGTCACAACCATGTTGGATAAAATTAGTTGGTCAATGTATTTTGTTTGTTCAAGGGGCCTTTGTTGGTTTTAAAATTTTGATCAATCTAGAAAATAGTTTTCACTTCTATTGATTTTTTTAATGTTTTTTCCTTTTTTCTATATTTTTGGATTTTTATTTATTTTAATTTTCTAATTTAATATATTCTAACAGATTGTAAAAAATGTTTAAAGATGGGAATTTGATAACCCATAATACTAAGATTAAATTGCATTCAATCAATTATATTGCAAAGTCAAGATCCATATAAATTAATATGAGAAACAAAAATAAAGACAATAAATTACTATATTTCACTTGTAAGTTTAATATACTTTTTGATAACTCATTCAACAAATTTATTATTAAGAATAAAATTTTCATACATATTCACTATATAAGATATGAAAAAGAGCACTCTACCACTCAAGAGAAAAAAATTCAAACAAGTTACAATATTTATGGATATGAAAACTAGATAACAATCCCAACAAGACTATTATATTGGAATATGTTCTTCAAAATTTTATGTCTACGTATTGTTGAAAAAAACATCTAAGACTATAAAAAAAAATTAGGGATTAGTGATCGAGGGTCCTTTTTATATTGCAAGGAGCCCCCTTTAATAGTGAAAGGAAAAATAAAAGCACCCAATTACAACCAACAATTAATTGCTTCAAAATATCCATTTAGCTATTCTATTTTGAGTGTGTGTGTGTGTATTCTTTTGACTTTTCCTTTTGAAAATAACTCATGAAAGGCAACCTTGTATTGATATCATGCAAGTTTTTAAACTATCTTGAACATGCCTATTTTCTTCCTAAAATATAAGAACCACTTTATAGCTATAGTGTGACCTATTAACATTCAAATTTTCACAATTTTGACGTCTAAAGAATGAATCAAATCTAAAATATAATAAATGATGTTAAATTAAAAATAGTAATAATGTTAGGTACCAAAAAATTGAATTTCAAATCATTTTTCAACCTTTTATCTATGTTAGTATTCTTCATATGCTCCTAGGCATTTAACTAGGCTTGTTTCATTGGACCCATCCAACCACTCTAATCTAAAATTTTAATCTTGAAAATACCTTTGAGAGAACTCTATTTGTTATTTTGTATCTTGCAAATCATAAATTCCATGACTCTAAATTTTGCTTTAATCTCCATACCCTTGTTCATAGTAGAATCACTCAAATATTTACCCAAGTTCAACTCTTCCTTCATCTTTTTCTTGAATATTTATTGATATCAACTGTTAAACCTATCTTATAATCTCCCTCATTTACAAGTTTAAGACTTATTGTGTTATATATAAAATATTCAAAATTATTCATGAGTTGATATATTTCTTTTTCATATTCTAATATCTTTAGCATATAAAAATTCATTAAATCAAGTCTAAAAGTGATGGCCTTTATGCAATTCTATGTAAAAATTACTTCTTCATCCCATAGGACACTTCCATATTTTAGTTGTTTTGAACTCATTTTATTTAATACTAGGAGATTCTTATGATGCTTTTTATCTCCAACCTTTAATCCCTATAAAACGAGCCTATAAATTTCTCTACTTGGTGAGTTTGATTATATAATTGGAATCTAGTATATATCACCTTATTAGCCTTACTCAAAAATTTCCCAACCCAATAATTAATGGCTTGATATGTCCTCTTCATGTGTTGCGAGGAATTAGCTTCTTGTTTGGTGGTGAAAACTAGTGTGGTAGCAAAAGTGCTTTATTGTTGGGATATGGGAGTGATTAATTCTTTAACAAATATCTTCATGTGTTCCAATTGTTCTTTTAGCTCCCTTTTTAACTTTTTGTCCCTATCAATCCTCATCTTTAAATTTTCTACAATTTCCAAGGAAACAACCTCTTCTTTCTTGGTTTGTTTACCTAAATTGACTATGGATATTTGATAATTTGAGGGTTTCAACTCTCTATTACCTTTTTTCCACCATTGGAGTGGAAATCTCAATAATTATATCATATGAATCATCCAATATTACTATATAAAGGGTTCTAGGTTTCTTCTTTGATCCACCCTTTTTTAATACAACCATTATTGTTGTCATACCAAAGGTTTAGCCACTACATTCTCTCTTTTGCTCAAATTCAAATTCAACCATGTGGCAACTTGATGGGTTGGTCCAAAGTGGTTTGAGACATCTCTTTGGAGTTGTCTTGTTGCTATCATTCTTGTTTCTCTTGAAATATCTCTTTTTATTGTCAGTGTAAATAGTTGTTTTACCTATCTAGTTCACTTATAGGTCAGTAATGTCGTAAAATTGCACCCCTTGCAATTTCACATACATCTTTGAATTTAGTATCCACTCCCTTAGCACTTGTGTAGGCTCATTTTAGCCCCTGCATAAGCCTTTTCCCCTTTTAGGATGCTTAGGACCCCTTTTTTCAACAGCTACCCTTGCACGTCAACTGCATCAAACCTTGTGCTTTTCCCATTCTTTTCATTTTGTAGTATGATGTGTCTAGACACTAGCGCACCACACAAATGTCCGCACTAGTGTCATGTGATGTTTTGACATTCAAACAACCATTTCTAAGTGCCTTGCCACTTGTTAGCCCCTTTTATCAATGGTAACAACCTAAGACACTTTGTAACGGTTCGAGAACCTTCCTTTCCCTCCTATTCTCTCTTTAAAAGCTATCTTTTCAATCCATTTGGCCTTCTTCTTGATCTCTCCCTCTTGGAAATACTCTATTTTCTCTTGCTTTCTTGCTTGCACAACTCTCTTGATTATTACAACAGCCTCAAGCCCTCAAGTTCTTACAAGGTTCTTTGTCACTCTCTTGGCTCTCACAGCTGTATCTTTCTCTCTTTGGCTTGCTTAAGCCTTGCAAGTGATATCTTTCTTATCTTGTGTCTTTGAGAATCTTTGGATTTCTCACATCCCTTATCTATTGCATCTTTATTTCATGATACAAGTTCTCCTCTTGGAGCGGGGATTGCTTTTATCACTCTCGCATTCATTTCATTTCAATCTATTATTTCTCTCTATCTATCTAGTTTTATGTGGAGGTGGGAACACTGAAATGGGGGTTTGACTATGGCAAGCCCCTAAACAACCCCAACATTTTTCCCTCAATCTTATGTGTGCAGGTGTTGGAAGATATTCACTTGTTGGAGGCTTCGTTTCTTGGTCTATTGTGAGCATTTTCTTTTACTTCCTTAGTTTCATTATTTACACTTAGTTTATCTTACTTTATTTTAGTTTTGTTATACTCTATTACCTCCCAACATTTTTCCCTCAATCTTATGTGTGCAGGTGTTGGAAGATATTCTCTTGTTGGAGGCTTCGTTTCTTGGTCTATTGTGAGCACTTTCTTTTACTTCCTTAGTTTCATTATTTACACTTAGTTTATCTTACTTTATTTTAGTTTTGTTATACTCTATTACCTTCCCGCATTTTAAAGTTTCTCATAATCGAAATAGCAGTAGTTGCTTTGTGTTTTCTATGATACTCTCAATTTTTAGTCCGTACAAGATGCCAGTGCATGTCTGGGACTACAACATGTTGCGCTATCATATGTATTCCACGCTTCCATCCTAGACTAAAAACTTGCTATTATGTCCAAAAAATCACTCTGACCTACCCATTTTGATTCTGAAACTCTCGCTTTGTTCCTTGAGGTAGTTTAGGGAAGTTCGCTCCCTGGGATTCTCTTGAGAATGAAGACTCATGAGCAATGAATCCCCCTTCTCTACATTTTGGTGAACCCGATGTGAAAACACCTTCCCCAAAAATTTTTTTGAAGCGATGCCCCAAACCCCATTTCTTCCTATCAAAGTAATGTGTTGGCCTTCGACCAACTTGTTATGCATTGTTTATTTTATTTAGCTTACTATATTGAAAATGAATTTAATATCCTCTTTTATCAATTTAATATCTAATTCTATTGAAAGCATTAATTATGTTCCATTTCATGGATGTCATGGTGACTTGGCTCTATCCATGTCACTCTATAACTTTGATACCTCTCATGAAATTCCTCTCCCTTCGAAGGGTATTTTTTTGCAAGAAGATGAAATCATTGATACTCTTCTTAATATTACTCTACCTTCTCTTCATTCCAATGCACTCTCTTCTAGAGATGATGCATTAGAAAATGATGAATCTCCTCTCACATTGGATCCTTCAAGGATAGATGTTGAACATATTTCTACAAATGATTCATCTATAAGTTGTAAGGAATTCGTAAATATAATCTATGTCTCTATCGCCCCTCAAAGGCCTAAGAGACCAGCCATTTATTTGACTTCGGCTAGTCCTCCTAGAAGAATTTGTTCTATTAATGGTGTTCCATTTGATAGTGATTCTCCTAATCTTTCTAAGGCTCCCTCTTATAGAGCGGTAGCCCATAATTATAATACTAGAAAGAATAAACAAAATGTCAATCAACATACTTCTTTACCACCTTCTCAACCAAGTCTTCCTTCAACACCTAAACCCATGACTAAATCACCTGGTGATTATGATCTTGTCAAGAAACTTTGTGTTACTCCGACTAAGATCTCACTATGGGACTTGCTTTAGTCTACTCCAGTAAATATCAAGGTATCCTTCAGGAAGCCTTACAAAAGATCCTCTTGCATTCTTCTGCCAAACCAACAGATGTTAATGTGTTGATAGCCCATATTTGTGTGGATTCGTCGAATATTACATACTATCCGTAGGAACTCCCACCTCCAGAAGTACAGAAGCAGGAGGACCCTCTAGTGATCATAGTTAATGTTAATAAAATTTGCATTAGACATACTTTCATTAGCACTGATTTGATGCTCAATGTATGTAGCATTGATCTATTGCCTAAGATTAATATTGATTCTTCCTCTCTAGCCACTTCTTCTCTTGCTATTTGTGGGTTTGATAATGTTGGTCAGCAACCTTTAGGGACGATAGTCTTGCCTTTAAGGCTAGGACCCATTATTGTACCCACCCTCATTAATGTTATGTCAGAAAAGTTACCATATAACCTTCTTCTCAATAGACCATGAATCCATGCTATGGGTGCAATCTCGTCTACCTTGCATAAATATATTAAATTCATTTGTAACAATCAAGTAGTCACAGTCAAGGTTGACCCTCATGCTATACACTTATGTGAGATGGCAGCTTTCAGTTAGGCTTTTGTTGTGCCTACTCTTGTCCCTTCAGTGTCTTCCAATGTATCGATGTCTACTCCAACAATATCTATTACAAAGCATACGCTTGAGGTAGATGTCCCTAAAGAAGATCCTTCTAAAGAAAGAAATATTAAGTCAACTCCTTCCACCTCTTCTCAAGAGAATGCATGTCTTGGTGATGATTGAGGTTCTCTAGACTTTACAGAATCCTTCATTGGAGAATATAAAGTTGACCTGATCCACTTAGTCCTTCCGATAACATCATCCAAACCCGCTATCAAAGATGGTTATTCTTTTGTATCATGGGATAATGTGAACACAAATTGTAATGTTATTAATTTTGATCCTTCCCCTTCTGAGCAAGATGACCATGCTTTTGTTAAAGAGGCCAATGCTGGAAATCCTGTCAAGAAGGCTAATGGTGACCCTATAGAGGAGTATGATCCTCATTGCTGGAATAATGCTTTCTATGAAGATCCTCCTCAAGATTTGCAAACATGTTATGGCCCTGGCTTTAATCTTGTCTCTAAATATGGATATGGGTGTAAAGGTTGCGGGCATAATGAACAAGGAATTCAAGTCCCTATAGAATGTGCACCTCGTAAGTGTAATTTGGGGCTTGGTTGCTCGAATGGACAATCTAAACAGAAACCAAAGTTGAATGTCGACATGATTTTTTCTCAACCTTGTTCTCTTCATCCACCATTGTCTTGCTTCTTAATGTATTCTTCTTGTGAGCAGTTAAACTCATCCTCACAAGAGAAAGGGTTGCTTCCTGCTCCTCATTCTTTATCTAAGAAAGAGCGTATTTTTTTTAGGCTTCTGAAAGCCCACTTAATTACTCTTCCTCCTATACATAAGAAATTTCATAAGCATGATAAAGCAAAACATTCTTTCTGTGCATACCATTGAGTGCTTGGCCATTCCACTAGTGAATGTAAGGCCTTGAAGGATACAATACAACAACTTCATGATAATGATCTGTCATCACTCTTTCATTTTGTTGATGTGCCTCTTTCTTTTCTTTGCATGACAAGTGATATCGAGGTCCACCTCTATCCTATCCATTCTAAGTATTTTCCCATGAGGCTCTCACACCTCCCTTCAATAGTATCTCACATGGTTCTCCTCCCCTATATGCTAGGGGGCAATGATAACTTGTTATGGAGATGTGTGTCCTTCTTAAGGACCCCCTCTCATCTCTCTATCTTTCAATTGGAGTGTTCCTTTGAATGGGACCCTTTGCATCTTGAAGGGTTCCCTACTGAAGGAACCCCCTTTGAAAGCTTCTCCTTCAAATGAATTCATTTGCGTCTAGCTTGGGGGAAACTTGACTAGACCTATCTTATATCTTGGCATCTAGCTTAGGGGAAACCCGATTAGACCTATCTTTTTTGTGAGTTTCCTATAACGCATCTTGTAATAGCCATAGATTTTCTTATCAATCTTTCTCTACAGGATCAAGAAATTGTAGAGCTTCTTTGCATCAATCTTTCCTTGCAGGACTGAACACCTATAAGGGCCTATCAAACTTTGTGGAGCCTCCCACATTTGGCTTCCTTCAGGACCGAGCACCTGGGGGTGCCTCCTTTGCAAGTCCAAGGGCTTTTAAAGCACTTTCATCCTACAAGATCTCTTTATTCAACTTCATAGGTCCAAGGGCCTAGAGAGATTTTGTTCACCTTTTGTAGGTCTAAGGGCTTGCAGAGCTTTTGTTCACCTTTTGTAGGTCTAAGGGCCTACAAAGCTTTTGTCCACCTTTCATAGGTCTGAGGGCCTACAACGCATTTGTTCAAATCCCCACATGAATGAGTACTTGTGGGGCCATCTCTCTCTTATCTTCTCAATTGTGTATGTCAGATCAAAGACTTGCATCTTCTTCATCCTAAGTATATACCTCTTTCTCTCTTCGACATTGGTTGCTTCCCTAACTTTTGGGTGCATTCTTCTCTTGAATAAATTGTTCCTTACATTCTTCTCTCCGTTTAAGGATTCTTCTATGTGTTATTTCTTAATTTGGGGATGACACATAGTATCGAGACAAACTTCTACATCGAGGTCTCTTTGACGTTGCTGACTCAAATCCTTTAGTTTGTTGTGTTCCTGTGTGTATGTGTTCTTTTATGTTCTAACCCCGTGATGTAATGGCTTTTTATGTTCTAACATTGTTGTCTTGTGTAGATCTCTCTTGTCTAATGCATTTGTTTTGTAGGTCTTTAGCCTAGGGGCATGCATTTGTTTTATATGTTGTCACACCCCGTATTGTTGTTACTGATTTACTTTTACCTTCACGAGTAAATAGGATGGTAAATGCAATCATGATTTTGGTAATGTTTATAAAATAAATGGAATACTGAAATAGGTATTATTTCCTTGGAATAGTAATTATGTTTACATTGATGATGAACATGCATTACTAAATGAATATGCTTAAGTTTTATGATGCATATGGATTTATTATGAACATCTAACTACCATTGCAAATGTGCTACACTAGTTGTAGGGATAGGTTCAATCCTCTAAAAGGGAGGGGAAGTATCACTCAAGAGAAGTGATTGGTCAAATAACCTTAATGAAACCTATCTGAGCTTAAACGCACACTCACAATAGAATGGTTGAGTCAAGTCATAGTAAATGGAATTGGTAAGTCATCCTTAAGTATGATGTGGTTGCATTAGTAATGGTCTTGATTACTATTGAGTGCATTCTTGGATGATGTTTATATGTTTGGAGCTTATGAGTTCTTCCTTATGCTGTACTATGCCTTGTTGATGAGGTGAACATACGTTGAATGTATATATATGTATGAATATGCATGTCGACAATAAACCATATGCATGGAGGAGCACATACATAGGAGTACATAGGTAGACATGTACCTATGCAAAATTATGAATGGGTTGCTTATGAGCATAGTGTTATCGAAAAAATAATATGACATGTATGTGAATATGTATACATACATTGCACATATGTTCCTATCAATAATATAGTAATTGTGTATGTGCTTCATTGTGCAATTGAATGTATATATATAAGATATATACATATGTATACATGTGTTGATACATACGTATGTGTGACAAACGAAAATTTCCATACAAATATATCAATATATATAGTAAATATGATTATTATATGAATGTTAACTTGATCATATTAATTTGTATATCAAATGTCTACATACTTGATTATATATATATATAGATACTTGACTATATATATATATATATATATATATATATATATATATATATATATATATATATATATGTTGATGTTATTCATTGACATATATATATGTACATGTACATATATAAATATATATATTTATATATATATGGTATTTAATAGAGGTTGATTTGTATATATGATATGCAAGTATTATAGGCCGATTAATACATAAGTTTGACATAAGATAAAGACCGATCTATATACAAGTAATGCACAATATTAAAGTCTGATATGGAGAAGTAACCCATAATTGATATCACTTAAATTGCATTGATGTTTTAAAGCATCAAATTACTTCAACTTGGAACGATTTTATCCAAATATATAACGCGATGAAATATTAAAGCCTGCTTCATAAAGTGTTTTGAACACATGAAAATAGGAAATAACAAATAGCAAGTAACATGCATTCAAAGCACTATTTGAACACTATCATTGAGGAGTCAACTCATCTTTTCTCTGTCAATAGATTAAATTATGACCAAGTTGACTTAGCATGTGTGTTACCTGAATAAAAGGCTATTTCAATGAGGTAAACTATGCCAAAAATATAGGAAAGTTGGCAGATACATGTTGTCAACATATGGAAACTCTCTTTCTGTAGAAGTCTATTTTGGTTGCAAGTCGATGCTCATCTTTGGGCATGTGCATATTTGAATTGGTCTTGAGCTATTGTCAAGCCAAAGGGGTTGATCTGTAGAATAACAAGCTGAGTAAGTTTATAGAATTTTGCCACCTTTATTCTAGACTAGCTAAGTTGATTTACATGGTGCATGGTGTCGAATTACTCACCCATTTTGTAGGCATCATTGACTCATCTTTTAGTATAAATAGAGGAGTCAATTATTCATTTGGGATGCACTGTTTTGCTGCAAATATTCTAAGAGCTATATTTTGTGAGAGCTTAGAGTTACTTTGTGAGAGCATTGAGTTATCTTGTGAAAGAGGACATAGTGAAGTATCGCTTTGAGTGGAAAAGTGAAGGCTAGCAAGGTTCCATTGGAAGGCTAAGCATCAAGTCAATCAATTGGGTCAAGCATATTATAGGCATGAGGATCTAGTCTTCTCTTATTTTTCTAAGTATTTATGCAAGAAAGAGTCTTGATTTCTTTGTTTGGAATTGCTTGAGAATGCATGCATTATGAAATCATAGCATTTGTTTTGGAAAGGAAAAGAAGTTATTTTATGCTTTTCTATAAAAGTGTTTGTATATACTCCATAATAGGAGTGTTTGTTTGTCATTGGTATTACATACCAGAAATGATAAAATATGATTACCTTAAAGGAAGTGTCTTAATACTCCTATATACCCTATACGGGAATTAGGTATTGATGTTCTATACATAGATAGTTTAGACTACATGTATAATGTGAAATGTATCATCATGAAGCGACTTCACACTATGGCTTATTTGCTAGGGAAACTTGGGAATGATAGGGTTAGCATTACAAAAGTGAAGGTATGAAAGATATGATGCAATGTTATGCAAACCACATCAATTGCCTTTACTTGAATGATCACTTGATCATACATCACTCTTGAATGAAATCATAGGTTTGGAATAACTTATTGAGTCAATAAGTTTATTTGATGAAACCCGAGGTTAGGAGTTACCTGTTGGGTTGGGAAATATACTTAACTACCCATTGAAACCTGTAGACATCGAAAATATACTGATTGACATCATGCATCTAATCCTAACTTACTAACATCGTTTCTTCCTGAATCATCCCTCGGTCTAACCGTTTAATCAAATTCCCCTATCTGATTAAATTCATCAATATTCGTCTCTTAATTAAATAAATCATTTTGTTTGATTAAGTCACTTTCTCTTGTTAATTAAATCAATCCATCTGATCTAATTATCCCTATTTAATTAAATAATCAATTTATTTGATTAAATCTCTAAAGTCTATCAATTAAATTAAATAAATTAAAACCTTATTTGATTTAATCTAACACCATCCCTTTTGATTAAATAAATCAAAATATTTATTTAATTAGCCTCTTATCATATTCCTCTCTTATCTAATTTAAATAAATCCATAAATTTGAGTCAAATAAGTCACATCATCTAATCTCTGTTAAATTAATTAACCCTTGATTAATTTAACCTCATCTCATGTCATCCTCTAGATAATGCAAGTTGCACATGAAAATAGATTTAATTCATTTATTAAATCCTATTTTCCTCACATGGCATCTTTTGGAATATTCTCTCAATTTGAATTCAAAAATTTCAAGTCAACATGTACATCCAACAAGGAATTTAAGATCTCTTACATGTCCTTTGCCTTGAGCCAAGTGGCATTTATTGCATTTTCCCTTCCCTCTTACATGTCATTTCAACAAATTTGAATTTCAAACATTGGCATTTATAGGCACAAACCCCAAATCTTGCACAACCACCATCCATTCATAGCTTGACAAGTGGCACCATATCCTTGGATGAAAGTTAGTCCCACATTGCTCAAATTTGGGCTTTCATCCATCTTTAAATCCTATAAATGAAGGGCTCCTCTCCTCATTTCATCATCCACAATTTGAGTAAAGTTACCATGCTCAAATATCTATCAAGTTTCACGTCATTGAGTTCATAGCTAGGTTCTTTTGCAGATTTGGCTTGGAGTCTCCATCATTCATCATCAAAAAGTGGATCAAAGTTCATCATCAAATCTACATATCAAAGCTTGCAATCATAGGAATTGGGAAAGGGCCAAATTTCCACATCAAATTGGCACCAATTCCCCCATGGGATCAAGAGTTTGCTATTTAAATTATGATTTCATCTTTGGTTTATCTCTTATATTGTTTTCTTGCATATTTTCATTCCTAGTTTGAATTGTAAATGGATTCCATGGGGAATCCTTGTTTATACTTGCAATATCTAACTTAGGGTGTTTAATCTCTTTGTTTTGCAAGTATAATAGATAAGGGGTTCACATTTTGGCGCTAGAAGGAGCTCAAAAAGTTGTTGGATGCAGGATTTATCCGACCAATCGATTATTCGGAATGGGTGTCAAATTTGGTACATGTTTCAAAACCTAACGGAGCTATCAGAATCTGCACGAACTTCAGAGATTTGAACAAAGCATGTCCAAAGGATGATTTCCCACTTCCCAACATTGACATGATAGTAGACATGACAACAGGGCAAGAGATGCTATCACTAATAGACGTATTTTCAAGATACAACCAGATTATGATAGCAAAAGAAGATCAACACAAGACGACTTTCACTTGCCCATGGGGGACCTACTGTTGGAACATGATGCCATTCGGCCTAAAGAATGCAGGAGCAACCTATCAAAGGGCCATAACACTAATATTCCATGACATGATTCATAAAACAGTCGAAGACTATGTCGATGACATTCTAGCTAAGTCAAGAAAAAGACAAGATCATATAGCAACCCTAGGTGCTATCTTTGATAGACTAGAGGAATACAAAGTCAGATTAAATCCCAAGAAGTGTGTCTTCGGTGTACAATCAGGAAAATTGCTAGGATACATAGTGTCCATGAGGGGTATCAAGGTGGATCCGAAAAAAGTAAAAGCAATCCTTGAGATGGAAGCACCAAAGACACTAAAACAACTGAGAGGCCTCTAGGGCCAACTTCAATCCATCCACGATTCATAGCACAACTGGCAGACAAGCAGAATCCATATTCTCAACTACTCCACAAGGGGGTAGTATACAAATGGGATACAAAGTGTGAAGATGCATTTAAAAAAATCAAAGAATACCTACTGACACCACCAATGTTAATGCCACCTATCTTGAGAAAGCCATTGATCTTATATGTGTCAGCAACAACAGCAGCCCTTGGAGCTCTTCTTGCTCAGCATGATGAAAATGGAATAGAGAGGGCTATCTACTATATCAGCAGGACAATGGTCGGTCACAAGCTAAATTACTCATTCATCGAAAAAGCTTGCCTCGCCATAGTGTTTGCATCCCAAAAATTCAGACATTATATGCTGGCACACAAGATAAAGCTCATCACAAAAATTGATCCTCTCAAGTATCTCCTATCCAAGGCAATGCTCACAGGCAGAATGGCAAAGTGGGTAATGATATTATCAGAGTATGACATCAAGTATGTAGAGAAGAAAGCTATCAAGGGACAAGTCATTGCAGATCAACTTGCAGAGGCACCTATGTATTCTGAGAATCCTCTTGTCTCAGAATTCCAAGATGAATCCATTTTTAACCTCAATGTAACTGACCATTGGAAACTATACTTCGATGGTTCATACACGCAACATGGATCGGGAGCTGGTGTCTTCTTCATCACCCCACAAGGGGATTGCATACCGAAATCATACAAATTGGCATTTCCTTGTACCAACAACATAGCGAAATACGAGGCTTTGACTATAGGTCTCAGGATAGCAGTACAATGGAATATCATAGCTCTCAAAGTATATGGAGACTCTCAGTTGATCATAAATCAGGTCAATAATGAATATCAGACTAAGGATGACAAGCTAACCCCATATAAGAAACTAGTGGAGACTTTAAAGGAATCCTTCATTGACATAACATTTGAGCAGATTCCAAGAACCAACAACAGAGCAGCAGATGCGATGGCAATAATAGGATCCTTGCTGAATATCCCTAACAATGTACCAAGATACGAATTTCTGATTGAGTAGCTTCTCGTTCCAACATTCGAGGTACCCGAATCAGAATTCGTGTGTGAAATCGTTGGTCCAGGTGATCCTTGGTACCATGACATCTACACATATCTTCGAATAGGAGTCATACCCGTTGACTTACCATCGAGCCTAAAATGAAGCTTCATCAAAAAAACATCTAGATTTGTCATCCTAGGTGATACCTTATACCGTAGGAGCACAGAAGGTACCTTGGTATGTTGTCTAAATGCTGAGGAGGCATTAACTGCTCTAACCAAGGTTCATAACGATATATGTGGCTCACACTCAAGTGGAATGACCATCGCCAAGAAACTGCTGAGGCTGGGGTACTATTGGCCCACAATGGAAAGAGAAGCACATGATCATGCTAAAAGGTGTTTACAATGTCAGCAGCATGGGGACCTCATCCATGCTCCATCTCAAGAGCTTCACCTGATCGTCACACCATGGCCCTTTTCACAGTGGGGACTCAATCTCATTGGGAAAATCTCACTCACCTCATCCAATGGCCACAAATTCATTATAACTGCAACTGAGTATTTCACAAAGTGGGTGGAAGCCATACCCATGACGTATATCACTAGGAAGAAAATCTCAAAATTTATCCTGAACTATCCCATCTGTCGTTACGGTGTTCCACAAGCCATTATCTCAGATATTGGGACACCCTTCAAGAATCAGGAGGTTCGCGACTTGTGCGAGAAATTCAAAATCCAACATCGCTTCTCCACCCCATACTATCCCCAAGGCAATGGCCAAGCAGAAGCTACGAATAAAACCATCCTCAAAATCCTCAAGAAAATATTCAATGACGCAGGTCGTGACTAGCATCTGCAGCTTAATCCTGCCCTCTAGGCTTATCGAACCAGCATCTGCACACCCACCGGCGCACCCCATTCTCCTTGGTCTACGAATCAGAAGTCATACTCCCCATTGAGATCGAGCTCCCATCCCTCAGAATATCATTGTAAAATCTCATCACTGATGAGGACTATCGGGTATCAAGATTAAACGAGCTAGAGCTACTGGATGAGAGACGCATAGATGCTTTGAATCATCTGCAAGTCTATCAAAATAGACTTAAACGAAGCTACAACAAGAAGATCAGAAGCAGGACTTTCCAAATCGGAGAATTGGTCTTAAAAGAAAATTAGAAGAATGTCTCAAACCCCAGCAGCAAAGGCAAGTTCGAACCTAATTGGTTAGGACCTTTCATCATCACAACAAGTTATAATTCAGAGGCATATCAGCTATCAACACCCGAAGGGGAACCTCTGCAAGAGCCAATGAATAGCTCCCATCTCAAAAAGTTTTATGCCTAATTCTTCCAAGGTATAGAACCAAAAAATTTAAAAAATCAGAAAAAGTCCTGAAAAAATGGTTACTTCGGCGAAAACCTGGCAAATAGGCATCTTGTTAACAAAAAATCAAAAGCAAAAAAAATCCAAAAAATCAAAAAAAATCGCCCCCTCTAGTGAAAACCACTTTGGTGGCACTTTAGCAAGTACCTTGGTGAAAACTCGCAAACAGCTTTGTAAAATAAGCACTTTCCATCCACTGTGATCTTTACAGCCTTTGTTCATATTATCCCTCTCCATTTCGCTTCCATCATCCATCGTGATTCAAGTTTCCATCCATCACACATCCACTCGTGATCCGCATTCATAGCTTGGTCCCTGGTTCATATCATGATCCCTCCTAGTACTACTCGCCCATCCTCAAGGTCATCTTTTCCCGCCTTTATCGGAGTAGTCTATTGCATCACGCTAGTGGTTCTCATCGGATCGATTCAGATATGGTCTTAAAGTCCTCAAAATCGTAAAATCCAAAACATTAGAAAATCAAAAATCCAAAAACATTAAAAAACATCAAAATCCAAAACATCAAAACATCGAAAATCCAAAACATTCAAAACATATCAAAATCCAAAACAGGTCAAAAAGTCATTCAAAAAAGCCAAAAAAAAAAAAAATAGGCTCATCTTGTCGAACTACGTCGTCTCTAAGCTTGAACGTAGGCAAGGTTGATCTTTGATCATCCCCCGAGACATTTAGGTCAATCCTTTAGGAGTCCGTCATAATAAATTGACAATTCATCATGTATATCTTCATGTGTAAATCGGTCAGGTCATCAGTCAAACTACGTGGTCTCTACGTATATAACGTAGGCAAGGCTAATATGTCGATCAGCCCTCGAGGCCCCTAGGATAGGTCTTTAGGTTAATATCTTGGTCAAAATCTCAGAAAATCCCAAAAATATTGGAAAATAAAAAATCAAAACATTTGTAAAATCTTGAAAACACCAAAAACAGCCTCAGAACATTTCAAAACATCAAAAACATCCAAATATTTGAAAAAATCCATCCATCTCATCACCCGCAATAAACACCATCCATAATAAACTGATCATCATCCTCAACCTTTGGTGAAACGGTTCGAAACAAGTCTAGCAGGTTTAAAAAGTAGAAATCAAAACCGCCAAGTCTTAAGTCTAGGTCAGTGAATAAACAAATTGGTCATCTCTTCGTATCAGTAACACCATCATCTGAATTTGTCCCATATCAATCATCCCTCATAAATGAAATGACGTGTCGCCATCCACTAACATGTCCTAGGATGAATCCTTCCTACAATGGGCATTATCTTTTGGCAATAAGTTCCGCTTATCATCTTAGAAAACACATTTTTTTTCCGTTAGCGGTATTGAAGAGCATTAGTTTGTGTATTTACTTGGTCTTTTCTTTTGACTTATCTTATTTTGCACTCATTCCAAGAACATCTCGATGATATCCCAAAATAGCAGATTTAGAGAAATAGGAATGGGGCAAACATCATTATCTTTTGTCTGTTGTGCTTATTGGACGTTCTTGCAATATAACCTCGGCGAATACTTGCTTTGTTAGTTATATATGGAAGAGGTCTAGGACAACTTGTTGACTATTACAAGGATAGGTTTACCTTTCTGTGTTTTGGTCTGAGATGTCTGAAACTTTTGAAGTGCATCCTAGCAAGGTTTCTGTATGTCAGATGTGAACAAGAATACTCCTATCTGATTGTTGAGTCAAAGTCCATCACACTAGGTACCACGCCATCCTGGTTGTCTATACCTTGATGCCTCGTACCACGCCATCCTGGTTGTCTATACCTTGATGCCTCATACCACGTGTGTTATCAAACATAAGAAAATTCGGCCATTTGAAAATCCCAATTCTTCGGCAAGTCATAATCATCATCATCATCATCATTACCGTCTACATTTGTGTCATCATGCATCTTATTGAAATGACTTCTTCTTTTCTTTCTAATCGCGCTAACTAAGGTACTATGACGATTGCTCATAAATCGCCATCATCACCATCGACCCTGCATCCACACATCATTAGCATATTACATAAGCACATCATATAGATATCATTAGCACATTGCATTGCATATCATAGACGAAACATCGCATTCTCATCATCATATAAATAGGTGCATCCATATCACCGCATTTTCATCCATTACATTGCATCTCATAGCATTATATTAATCATTGCATAAATATTGCATTTGCACTTCATAACCATTTCACATTACCATTTAAATCATCACATAACATTTACAAAATCATTTCATAATCATTTATTGCATAATCATAAACAAATAGGCATATAAGCATTTAATTCATTACACATTAGCATATCACTTTGCATTGACATATCGTTGCATCACATACATCATTTAGGATAATAACATTGGTTATTCTAAAAAATCATCTCATAAAACCATTTGCATCA
This sequence comes from Sequoia sempervirens, assembly GCA_007258455.2. Classification (NCBI taxonomy): domain Eukaryota; kingdom Viridiplantae; phylum Streptophyta; class Pinopsida; order Cupressales; family Cupressaceae; genus Sequoia; species Sequoia sempervirens. Next base: position 252,927,339 of record VDFB02271358.1, on the reverse strand, counting down.
TATCACGACCATCACATCATATTACATTCATAAATCATCTCATAATTAAGTCTTATACACATTATTGCACATCATCACATCGCATACATCATTAGAAATAAATGCATCCATAACATATAAAAGAGGAATCATACATGCATAAATAAAGGAGTATACATGGCATCGCATCAAAATCAGCTCATATATATATATCATAACATCCATATCACTGTCATAGTACAAGAATAATCGGATCACTGAATGTGTATGTCAATCGGGGCTATAAAAAATGAGCCCATAGGGCACCAAAAATGTGTATCATCTGAATCATGCCCGATCTCTATGGATGCTACCCTCGCCCCTGTCACCATGACCCTCTGGTGGTCTCTGATTGGCTCGTTCTGAGAACTCTGGAACCCAGTCTGCTCTAGGAACTATATCGTGGTAGGCCCGGCGGTAGTACTATGCCTCTCGAATGGCCTCTTTGTAGGATCAGAGTGGCACTATACCCTGCGAGGACGAAGCGGCTGTCATGCTCTCTATCTGTTGCCTACGGCCCAGCTCTGTAGCTACTTGTAGCTCTACGACCTGTCACTACTATACAACCTGATCTCTCTCTACTTTGAGCTACTCTCTCTCAGCCCGTGCCTAGTCCCTCTCAACTGTCACTGCATGCCCCTGTGCTTGTAGCTACAAAATCAAGGCATCTCGTGCATCTGCCTGCCCTGTTGGCTGTGCTCATGGCTGTGCATGGACCTGATCCTCACCCTCTGCTCGTGGTGGTGGGACTGGCAAGTCCTGCATGGGGACATCTCCCTGACCTGGCAGAACTAGGGGCACCTCTAGTGGGTCCCGTCGGATATCGATCCTCGGACCTCACCCTCGCGCTCATCCTCTGCCCTTGCCTCTAATCCTGTGTTCCTCTGGGTCCTCACCTGGAACAGTCAACCGGAGAGGAGGCCTGAACCAATCCCTGTATGCCTGTGTCATGCCTGGATATGCCAATCCCTGATCATAGGCCTAAGGTCGGACCACCAAATGTCGGAAGCTGTCAACCGCCTCTACAATAGGAATGTCAGGCCCCATGACACCTGTGTCATGCTGTGTGCAAACATGGCTACGTAGCCGTCATCAGGCCGATCCTGCAGCTCTCCAAACTGACGCTGCACATGCCCTGGTAGGTACCTCTCTATCATGATATGCTCCTGCCCCTACCTGTATCTATCTTGCCGGAAGTAGAAGAGCTGGTCTGCATCATCAGCCCATCCAAGCTGACCGAGGTATGGTCTCCAAGTAAATACGAGCATCTCATCTATGACCTGCCTCCAATACTGGATCCCGTGCTCTCCAATGTGTGTGAAGGACACACCACCTTTGAACCGTGCCACCAGGACATCCTCTGCCCCCATCGGAATTAGAACGACCCATGGACGTAGCACAAAAATGTGCTCCCACGCCCAAACATGCAAAAGTGTCACCCCTGCTCCCAGCTCTCTACCAGTTGCATAGGCGTACTCGTGCAAATCCTTGTAGAGTGAGGCCAAAAGCATAGGCCCCCATACAAACTGAACCGGCCTATCCCAAACCATCCTCTCCCAGCAGTATCCCCATCTAGGACTAAAGTACCGCCCTCGTCTGTCTGGGGCAACCAAACCAAAAATAATAGCCACAATCGCCCAGCGAAAGGGAGGTGCTATAACTCTGTACCTCTCCAGCTCGATCTACCCCTCATAGTAAATGATGTCCCGGGTGGCGAGGACTCGGGTGCAACAAGCGCGTTCCTCCTCCATGTCATAGATCACCCAGTGGCCATGAATGGGCAATCATAAAATCCGCCAGACGTCCTCTAGTGTGACAGTCGCCTCACCTATGGGAAGATGAAACAAAGATGTCTTGCTGTGCCATCACTCTGCCAGTGCTGATAACATCCCGAGATGTGTGCGCATGGGTGCTGCATACGCAATGTGCCATAGTCCTGCGACACCCAGCTGATCCTGATCTCTGTCGCTGAAGTCCTGGAAAACACTCGCCAAATCCTGCGACTGGTGCTCCCAAGAAGAGAGCTCCCTAGGTCTGTCCTGCAGCAAGGAAAGTCAGCATGTTGAAAATTTTGAAAAAATTCTGACCTAATGCTCCAAGCTTGCATCCAGTGGTGCAGTTTGTGAAGGCGTCACAGTTTGAGTTTTCTCAAACTTTGACGTTGGACCCAGAATTTCGTTAAACCAAGTCACCGCGGCGCACTTTAGCCCTCAGCGTTGCACTTTTCATGAAAAGGGCACCGCCGCGATGCACTTTTCCAAATTGGCCCGCGAGTCCGAGTAGACCCCGAGCCTAGCGGTGGAGTTTTTAAATTTTAAATTGCAATGTTGCAGCACAAAATGGCTAAAAGCGGCGCGCTTTAAACACCAAGCGGTGCTATAATAGCGCCGCTGGAGGCGAGCTCTCCCTAAAACATGTCATAAATGCGCTAAAATAAAAAATTTAAGCTAAGGTAAGGATCACATACCAGGGCACCGATGTCGGGAGGCCACTGGTAGGTTCAAACTCGGTTATAAATGTGCAAAGGAAGCTGTCGTTGCGCCATATCGTTAGGAGGTCAGAGCTCAAATCTCAAGGTTTGCTAGTGGAGGTGTGTGAAAATGACTTGAAAGTGACCCCTCAGACCCCTTTTAAGCCTAAAAATTAGAGTTTTTTGACCCTCTAGGGCTGTCCTGCTAGGGCTTTGGACCCCCGAACCTATTTTCGTTCATTTGAGGTTTGTTTTTCATCGTTTTATTGCATTTAGACACGTTTTTAGCCTCTCGGACCCCTTTCGGACCTCTCGAGCACTTGGTCACCTTTTTTTGCAAGATCACCCAAAAAATTGAAATTTTTGTCCGATCTCTCGAGGGGGCATCATAATGGCATGTTTTATCTTGCCATGCAGCAGTGGGGCAAGTTTTGGTACCAAAATTTTTTGGCTTTGATCGAGATCGTTTATTCTTTGAACCAACGCAGTGAGTGCATTGCTTCAAAGAGGGGCAAAATGTAGACATCGAAAATATACTGATTGACATCATGCATCTGATCCTGACTTACTAACATTGTTTTCCTTAATCATCCTCTCGGTCTAACCATTTAATCAAATTCCCTATTTGATTAAATTCATCAATATTCGTCTCTTAATTAAATAAATCATTTTGTCTGATTAAGTCACTTTCTCTTGTTAATTAAATCAATCCATCTGATCTAATTATCCCTATTTAATTAAATAATCAATTTATTTGATTAAATCTCTAAAGTCTATCAATTAAATTAAATAAATTAAAACCTTATTTGATTTAATCTAACACCATCCCTTTTGATTAAATAAATCAAAATATTTATTTAATTAGCCTCTTATCATATTCCTCTCTTATCTTATTTAAATAAATCCATAAATTTGAGTCAAATAAGTCACATCATCTAATCTCCGTTAAATTAATTAACCCTTGATTAATTTAACCTCATCTCATGTCACATCCTCTAGATAATGCAAGTTGCACATGAAAATAGATTTAATTCATTTATTAAATCCCTATTTTCCCTCACATGGCATCTTTTGGAATATTCTCTCAATTTGAATTCAAAAATTCCAAGTCAACATGTACATCCAACAAGGCATTTAAGATCTCTTACATGGTCTTTTCCTTGAGCCAAGTGGCATTTATTGCATTTTCCCTTCCCTCTTACATGTCATTTTAACAAATTTGAATTTCAAATATTGGCATTTATTGGCACAAACCCCAAATCTTGCACAACCACCATCCATTCATAGCTTGACAAGTGGCACCATATCCTTGGATGAAAGTTAGTCCCACATTGCTCAAATTTGGGCTTTCATCCATCTTTAAATCCTATAAATGAAGGGCTCCTCTCCTCATTTCATCATCCACAATTTGAGTAAAGTTACCATGCTTAAATATCTATCAAGTTTCACATCATTGAGTTCATAGCTAGGTTCTTTTGCAAATTTGGCTTGGAGTCTCCATCATTCATCATCAAAAAGTGGATCAAAGTTCATCATCAAATCTACATATCGAAGCTTGCAATCATAGGAATTGGGAAAGGGCCAAATTTCCACATCAAATTGGCACCAATTCCCCCATGGGATCAAGAGTTTGCTATTTAAATTAGGATTTCATCTTTGGTTTATCTCTTATATTGTGTTCTTGCATATTTTCATTCCTAGTTTGAATTGTAAATGGATTCCATGGGGAATCCTTGTTTATACTTGCAATATCTAACTTAGGGTGTTTAATCTCTTTGTTTTGCAAGGACATAAATAGGGGGTTCACAAAACCTATAGGTTGGAAATAACCTCCTTGGTTGGGTTGTTCATTTGATCTTGATTGGAACATATATGGTTAGATTAACCCATGTGATCAGACTAGACATTGGTTGATGTATTTATCCTAGGATTAGGATATATCAAGGTTAAAACTCACCTATGTGATTAAGTCAAGATCATTTGAGTTTATGGATACTATAGGTTTGAAGACATAGGTGGGATTACCTATTGAGTTAGAGTTGCTACCTGATTAGTTACTTACACTCTTGAGATGAAGTCATATTATTGACAAGATTCTACTCTTTTGAATAACTCTTTTTATTAAGGAGGTTACACTCTCGAGTGGAATCATCTATTGATATGATTATTCTTTGATTGAGGTCGTCCATTGATGTGGCTATACTCTTGATGAGAACCACTTATTAATCTGATATATGACTTAATGGAGCCAGTTACTTATGAATATTTAATCTATAATTAGATGAAGCTTATGTAGCTATACTTTAGCTTATAAAGTTATACTTGGGACTAGATTGTCTTTTGAAGTAAATAGCTTGTCTATGCAAAGTTAATTTGTACACTAGAAAAGATCATTTTTTATACCTAGGATTGGAATATCCACTGAAGGGGGGTAACTTATGCTTAGGCTTTATTCATAGAGATACCATAGTGTTTTGGGAAAAGGGGAATAGGTTATTTTTGAGGTTAGGGATTACCTAAGGAAGGAAATTACCTAAGCATATGTAGTATATGAATGGTCATAATCCAAACCGAGCTATATAAGTGTATGTGAATAGGATGAATGTCACTCGAAGTATTGGGTGAGAATACTTTGGCCAAAGTAGTGTAAGTTTCCACCATTTACACTGTTATTTCACTATGTTCCTTTTGTGCATTCTAGTTCATGATTTTCATACTCGTAGAAAGAATGAACCTATGAATAGGTTTTGGTTTGTAATACACAACACTAAACTCAGATAGGCTATTGTTATGGGGTTTACCAACCAATCTCTTCATCAAAGGGTAGGGCCATCTTGTCATATGTGACAGATGTGTGGGGGACCGCATTTGAGTCCGTGGTTGGTAGAAAAGTGCTTGAGTGATGCTTCTCCTCATTAGTTGGTGGCCAAGGTTTGAAAATTTTTGTGCTAGCATTGGGGACAGCTGGAGTGTATGCACCAACAAGCGAGCACATCCAGAATGTATGCACCATTACGGTGACATCGGGATCAATTTGTATCTATATTGCCAAAGGAAGCTCATAAGAGCTATGTATGCATCATGTACCCATTTATATGGAAGGATGTAATCTTGAATAAAATTGAGTTTAATATTCAATGTGAAATCTATGTTATGGGAAGATTTGTGAAATTACAATGAAATGCAATGGAAGTTTGGAAATAGTGTTATTTCAAAAGTGCATGTAATTTACATTATGGGAAGAAAATTTGTATTGCTATGTCATGGCATCATGGAATATTCACTTTGATGGAATCCCTCAAAAAAAATTCTTTAGTTCCATGTTTACACTTGCAATACTTGGCTTTAACCCCCTTTTTAGGCTTATGGTTATGGTCCAGAGTGTGTCCATTATCCCCTTTCCCTGGTGCCTTCTAAAGATTCATCATTGTTTTAGGGTTTGTGTTTCCAAAACCCTTCAAAATTGACCTATGAGTCTAAAAAACCCTTGAGCATTCTATTTCTACATTGACTTATTGCTTCTAGACTCTAGTTGTCTAAGTCACCACTTATGCCATTAGAATCATTATTTTCATTGACCCCCTGGGTTTAGGTTTGTTGGTCACCAAATGCCATTTTTTGTGCTTAATTTTTCATATGGTTGGGCTTGAATTTCATATTTAATGCCTTAAGTCTTAAGTTTTTGTGCCTAAGGGTCAAATTATCATTGGCCTAGTAATGGCCACCTTTTAAAAGATTAACATTTGTGGCATGTGCAGATTTTAGTTTTAAGATGACCGTTTGATCATCGCAAGCAAATCTCAACCATTCCTGGCAAGCCTGTTTGGTTTTACTATTCATTAAAATATTCAAACGGGTTGGTGGGTAGTTGCAATGTGTCATTTCAGGCAGTGGGACCATTACTTCCACAAGGTCGCCAGGCGAAGCTTGGAGAAAAATCAATGACTGGCACTGTAACACGTGTTTTCATTTGGACCATTCCCCATGCGCCCATCTATTTTGCGCATTAAGGATGATTAGTCACACGGCTTGGAAGGCACTGGACACATGTTGCCTTTATGCGGTGGGCCCTATATCTTCTTATGATCGGTGAATGGTATTAAAAGGGAATCTACGGTGGTTGTTGGGTGACATGGTCAAATCTCCACCACTCCTCACCTCCCCACCAGGATTTATTTAATATTTATGAAATATCATGGGCTATTAGGCATGATGTCACATGTTGCTTCATGGAGGGACCCGACAGGCTTTGGAGACTACGTATGCTTTATAAGGATGAAGATCAATGGTTGATGACGGGTGATGTGGGTCAATCCTGACCACTCCCCGCCATCCCATGAGGGGACCACTTGTATCTCTTGTTTCTCAGCGGGAAAGCGAGCGACTGCCACATTGAACATTTCAAAGGCTCCAATGGAATTTACTAGAGATGGAATGCTGCTAAATTTGGTTGATATGGCACTATGATGAAAACAATCCCATATTAGAATTTATTCTTTTGGCACGTGTTTGGGATTTTGGCCATCAATTCTGTCAGATACTGGTATACATGGGAAGGTGAAAATAAAGCAAGGTAGGGTATGAGACGATATCCTATGATTGAATCAAGATCTTTCCCCTTTGTCTTGCTATGATGAAGTGCAAGTGTATTAATTCCCATGGGTGAGTGGGTAAATATGACACGAAAGGCTTTATTTAATACTAAGTATGTGATTAAATGTGCTAATAGAGTGGGTGTCTATCCACTTGGTCTTTTCTAATTAGGAAAAGACATTAATCATATATGTTTTAAGCTTTGTCATAATTAGTTTTTCTAATTGTAACTATTCATTGATTTATCTTAATGTGTGATCAATGACTAAGGTTCAAAAATCAAGCAACTTATTGTCAGCTCGCTTGAACAAGATTTTCTTGAGAATTAATGGTTGGCACACTTGCATGGCTCAATATAATGAGGAGTCGATAGCCATATTTTTCATTCAAAGTTTGCATTCAAAGGTTGAAAATTAAATAAAGTTCGAGAGAAGGTTGGTGAGGAATTTCAGAGGTATCGTGACAAACCTTTCCCTGGGTAAGTAGCTACTTGTACTTTCTCTTCTCAATTATGGTTACAATAGTTTGTGGGTTTTAGAATCCTAGGGTGGTGAGGTTTTTTCTACAAATTAGGAGTCTTCTTGTTCTTGTTTTGGTCATTGTGAGGATGAGTAAGTCAGGTGAGTTTGTTAAGCCAATCTGAAGGGCTAGGAGACTGAATTTGCTTGAATCCAAGGACAATGCTCCTAAAGATGAAGTTGAAACATAGGGAGCTCCTGAAACACCAAAGGGTAGAAGGGCATGCAAGAAATTTAAGAAATGTGGTGTAAGGAGTAATTACCACCTGAGGAGTTGGACCGTTTTAGAAGAACTGGTCAAATTTAAAGGAAGGAGTTGGTTGAGTCTAAAAAGAAGGTAAAGAAAAGAGGCAAGTATTGTAAAGTTTACCGAGGGAGACATAATTCTCCTGTTGAGGTTTCTAATAGCCATTCAGATGGTGGAGGTGACACTGATCTAGAGTGTGTCCATTATCCCCTTTCCCTAGTGCCTTCTAAAGATTCTGATGAGGAAGCAATGATGGTTCCTCCAATTTCATCATGAACAGGGCATTGGCGAGCATACTCTGATGTTGATGACTCAGAGTAGTGTCTCTACCCCATTTTTGTTTTTGATGACACCATAGCCACCGCAGCAGGATCATCCTCTTCGCATCCTTGTGGTTTTTAGTTTTTAGTGTTGACATGGAAATCTTTTGGGCAAGTGTGTTCGAGAAGTGCCAGACTTCCTAACTTTAACAACAGGTATGCTTTTTCGAGTGGTATACAGATTTTTGCTCAGGATATGAATGGAGAATCTTCTTTGGTCAACAAGGACAAGGTGATTCGATGCTACTACAATAAAAAACTATTCCTTTTGGAAGGCTAGCTGGTCTTCATTCAAATGATGTGCAGTTGTCTTTTACTCTTCCATACTCTGCAATGATTACATATAACTAACCGGGGAACGTCTCAAACTCTGGTGCAAATAATCTTCAAATGAAATGAAATGTAACTGTAATTGAGCTAGATGCTTGTTGCTCCCTTGTTCTATAAAAGGAATTTTAGGGTTCACTACAAAGAGTTCAATTTTTTTTAGTCTGGTGATGGTCTAGGTAGAAGCTAGGTTCAGGAAGGAGCATACTGTATAAAGTATTAATGAATAAAACAATAAATTGCCTTAGTTATGGGTTATGTATGTAAAAATATTAAATTAGTATTATAGAAGCCACATACTCTTATGCAATTCTCTTGCAGATTATAAATGAAAATGATCAATGATCCTTTTGTTCATCTCCAATTGTTTTAATTGGATGTGTGGTTTTGTTTTGGCTTCAATTCAAAGAATCAATTAAATGCTTAAATACAGTCACATGTCTGTGAGTGAAGAGTATAGGATTTGCTAAGAAGTGATGTTCTAGATATAGTAAGTTGATTACTATAAAGTAGTATAGCAATAGCCCATCAATGTTTGAATTAAATGGCTAATATAATACTGGTTGTTGCATATCTGACTCTGTTATCCCAATTAATGAAGCACTGGTCTATTTGTTAGGAAATCTTGCAAGTAAATGAACTAGTGATATGCCTAGCTATGGATTTAACATTAGAGAAAAATTCATTAAAAATCTTTAAATCATGAAGTATAAGTTTTGAAGTATTCCCCGATTCCTAGCAAATAGTTAATAATTTACTCAATGGTCTGCCAAATCTTCAATGAATTGTGTTTATTTGCAATAAATGGGAATTGATCTGTGTATAAATGTGTTCTCAATTAGACAAGCATCACTTGAGCACAATAAGGAACACCCTCCTAGGTCTCATAGAGCCTAAAGAGTAGGAGTGAAGGTCTCTGAATCCTTTACTCATTTGTTGGCCACTGGCTTTGAAGATTCTTGAGCATAAGGGTTGGTTACCATTTAGAGAACTTCAAGGATCTGCTGGAAAAAGAACCAACACACTTAACATGAAAACTTTGGAATTTTTCTAAGTAGAACATCGGGGTTGTTACATATGTATCCTATCGGCTAATAAGAGATGAACATAATATTAAAGGAGTAATTTCTTCTTTAAATATCAAAGAATTTTTTGACATGATATGAATATGGTGTAGGAATATAAAAAGTAGAATTATATGTTTTTTAATATTTAAATGATAAAATTTGATTAAGTACAAAATGTATAAAAATGATATTTTCATTTTGATGGATGTAAAATGTTATGTGCAAATATATATATATAAGGTTGTGATGGATATTTTCATATTTTTTGTCAAATATATTCATGATTATTTAATAAGATTAAAGTAAAAAAATCAAACCTCTTATGTACAACCATCTTCACTTGATCTAAAATAATTGTAACACAAATTTTATTTTGAATGTGTAGAATATGATGTCTAGTTTAGGCCATATTTTTTTTAGTTGTGAATATTTTTCAAATGGTGAAAAGTTCAAATTGTGGCATCCTTTTGTAATTAATAGGACAAGTTATTAGTAGAACTAAATTGCTGCATTTTTATGAAAATTTAGTTCAACACTAATTCAATTCCATGACCATTATTTTATTAAACTTTTAAATTACATTATTTTGCCACAATAAATAATGTGTGATTGGAGTCTAATAGTTTAATTTTATAATCCACATTACAAATATAAATCATATTTTACCATTAATATTACATTTCCACTTATTTTTGAGGCAATATTATCATTACTACTAAATTCTTGCTTGCTTTTAGGGTCATATTTACTTTCAAGGGTTGTGCTGTGGGTTCTTAGTGTAGGATAAGCCGGTGAGAAACCCTATATTCCCATGGTAGAAACAAGACCATTGAAGATGACTTGCCAATATTGAGTTGTGATCTATGACTCTAGTATTCTTCTTTCTCTCCTTTATTATCATGACCTCTAAAAACCACATAGAAGGCTTCAAATTTGATGATTACAAAGAATACATGTAGTATACATTTCTTGTACTAATATTAATTTTTGAATGTTTGTATGCATAAGTGATGAAGGGTGCTTCCCTTACAATGACAAACTCACAATGGAAACACATGTTTGCACAAAAAAATGCAAGAGAATGCAAGAAATTGTATTACTCAGAAATGGAAACACATATTACGGTCTTACATGTCATTTTATGGGTTGCTTATTACATTCATCTGTTGAATTACAGATCTAATTATTCACCCTCAGTTCTTCATTCACCAGAAAGAGATCTACTTTCTTCTCTACTCCACGATCTCACCACCTACAAGCTACTCCACCACAAACTTTATCTCACCAACCAACCCCTTGGCTGCCATCTTTCCTCTTCCTGTCATGTTTATATTCTTTTCTCAACAAGAAATCTTCTTACGTCAGCCATCTAGGGTTTCCTATAATTTGATCTTCATTTAATGCTTTCACCTATTTTTCCTTAGTATCGCCTCACCATCTAATGAATCATCAAGCTCTCCTAGGAAGTTACCTCGTTGTTTGCTCTATCTTCCCAAACACGCCATCGATCACCATCTTTGTGCCTTAACTTCCTTTCTTCAAACCATTGATGACACTACTATTTATCAGACTGAGACAATTCCATGTCACACCTATATTCACCTTCTCGTTGATTTCCATCCTTGTCATCATTCATAATTTGCAACAATGATGCAAATTGACTTGTTTAATCACCATGTACCAGCTGTCCATAGACATCATCATCTCCTTCCTATTGGGTCCCACAAAATTCAATGCCATGTCTTTGCTATGTTGAGAGGACACCAAAACCACTTTCCCCAATACCGTCGAGTCTCACTAAAAGAGCCCTTTTCTGACGTCGATAAAGTGTCGAACAGACTCCATAAGATGTCTCGCCAATACACACCCTTCTCTTCAATTTGAAATATCAAAGGGACTCGTCAACTCATCCTATCGATATATGCATCTCCCTTCATTGAGAACCTTCGCAACCATTCATTTTCATCACCTTCGCTATCACCATGTTGGAGAGACAAGGAACCATGTCTAGATTTGAAACCTTTATTTCTGCCAATGAACCAGTTTTTTGAAACACAGATAGTCGAGAGTTAGAATTTGACCTTCCCTTGTACTGTCTACCATCTTTCGAGTAAAGCATAAGCTATACCTCCAAATCGCGAAGCCTGAAACTCATCCTTGCCAACTTCTACTCTTTTCGAGTGCCAGAGTTCTGTCATGCCTCATACAGTCCTTTGTGATTTAAGCCTTATCACTAATGCCACTGTCCACCTATTCACACCACGGTGTAAGCCACCAGCCCAAAGTATGAAACCAGACTAACCATACTCAGCCAATAGAAGTCGCCTCAACCCTTATTGAAAAGAAACTACTCATAATTTTTTTTCTTGTCGATGCAAGATCACTCTCACACCTTGGATGCTCCTGCATCAGACACCTGAGGTAGGAAGAATTTTGTGAATATGGATTTACAAAATGGAGTTGAGTGGTAGTACCACCCTTTCAAACTGTAAGCAATCCTCAGCTAACCCCATTGTTGAAATTGTACCTACAATTGCTTCTTCTTTCTCCTCTTCCAACACTTCGCTGGAAAGCAACCTTCTCTTCTAAAAACTCTTTTCTACACCCAACCTCAGGACTGCATGTGGAATCAACCCCACCATAACCCAACCACCTCCTCCAAATGTGCCTCTCATTCACCTCTAATCTTATGGGATTCATCCCACCATAGTTTGTCCACCTCCACCTATTTGCACTTGCACTTAACTCTGAAACACCTTACAAATCCTTCTTTGCATACCAATCATCTTGAATCGCTTCATACACATTCACTAACGCATCCATCTCAACATGAAAAACATTATACACTACCTTCTTCTCTAGTAATGCTACGCCCACTTGTTCATCATCACCCTCAAGCTGATCTATTGCTGCAATGGCCTTTCCCATTCCTACATGCTAACCCTCATTGGAACATATTCCAAAATCTGGGTGAACCTCATCATATTCTTTGGTTGCAACCTTAGCTGCAATTTTCTTATTCCATTTTTTTTTTATTGCTTCTAATTGCATTAGCAATCATCCTCCCATTTACATCACTCATATGCAAACTAGAATCCTCTATGAATTCACAAGATGCAAGTTTTACCTTTTCTTCAACTGCTACAACTTTAGTGTCCTCCTCTTCAAGGTCCTCCTCTGTTCTCTACTCTTTTGTGGTTGCTACCACCTTTGGATCTTCATTCTTTATGTCTACCATTAGACATCCTTCAATTTTAGGTTCAAGCTCCTCAACCTGCACATCCTCTTCCTCGGTGTCACATGCAGGAAACTCTACTACATCCTCTTTCCTTCTTGTAATTAAAACATCATTAGAAGGATAAACATTACTTTCAGCTCTTATCTTCTTTTGTTTCCACCCTCTTATCGTGTCCTCCAATTCATTTATTTGTTATTGCAACTCTATCAATTCTCTTTCTTAAAATATCTTTCTGATTTCCTCTAATCTGGGAATCCTTAGAACCCATCCAATGAAAAAAGTTTGTTTTCCCATTTTCTTTTTTGTTTTTCAGGCCTCTCAATGTCGTAACAACACAAATCTTCAACACTCAAGTTTCAAAAATGTAAACTTCCTCCCATTTGGAAATCTGTTTACAAATATTCAACACCTTCCGATGTTACTATCGATCCACTCACACACAACTATCCTCTACCCAACAAAGGCCTTGGGAGATGCTTCCTCTACCCACCTTCTCTCAGTGGAGGAACTCTACACCTTCTACCCAACTTTATCTCTGTTGGAGGATAGTAGTTACAAACCCTCTTTCATGCCTACAACAAACATAATTTTCCCGCAACTCCATCTCTCTTGCAGCTTCACCACATCACTCTTCACCACTCTTCACCCACAAGTCCTAGTGCATACTCTGCACTCTCAAGATCTTCTAGCTTCAACCCACACTCATAGTGCCTCCTACAATCGCCTCACGTTCGACGCTCTGTAACAGACTCAAGAACTCCTACTCTGATACCACTGATGAAGGGTACCCCCCTTACAATGACAAACTCACAATGAAAACATAGGTTTGTACAACAAAATGCAAGAGAATGTAAGATATTGTATTACTCAAAAATGGAAACACATATTACGGTCTTACATGTCATCTTATGAGCTACTTATTACATTCATCTGTTGAATTACAAATCTAAGTATTCACCCTCGGTTCTTCATTCACCAGCAAGAAATCTTCTTTCTTCTCTGCTCCATGATCTCACCACCTATAAGCTACTTCACCACACATTCTATCTCTCCAACTAGCCCCCTGGCCGCCATCTTCCCTCTTCCTATCACATTTATATTCTTTTCTTAGCAAGAAATATTCTTACGTCAACCATCTAGAGTTTCCTGTAATCCAATCTTCATTTAATGTTTTCACCCATTTTTCCTTAGTATTTCCTCACCGTCCAATGAATCATCAAGCTCTCCCAGGTAGTTACCTCATCTACTGTGTCTTCCCAAACACACCATTGATCACCATCTTTGCACCTTAACCACCTTTCTTCAAACTATCGACAACACTACTACTTATCAAACTGAGACAATTATGTGTCACACTGATATTCACCTTCTCGTCGATTGCCATCCTCGTCATCATTCATAATTCACAATAATGATGTGAATTGACCTGTCATCTAATCACCATCTACCATTTGTCCATATACGTCATCATTTCCTTCCTATCGGGTCCCAAAAAATTCAATGCCATGTCTTCACTCTGTTGAGGGGACACCAAAACCACTTTCCCCAATACCACCGAGTCTCACCGGAAAGAGCCCTTGTTTGACACTGACGAAGTGTCAAATAGACGATCTCTAAGATGTCCCACCGATACACACCCTTCTCTTCAATTTAGAATGTCAAAGGGACTCGTCAACTCATCCTGAAAATATATGCATCTCCCTTTGTTGAGAACTTTTGCAACCATTCACTATCATCACCTTCACTATCACCATGTCGGAGAGACAAGGAACCATGTCTCTTCGAAACCCCCATATCCTGTCGATGAACCAATTTTTTGAAACACAAATCATCGAGAGTTGGAGTTTGACCTTCCCTTGTACTGTCTACCATTTTCTGAGTAAAGCATAGGCTCTACCTCTAACTCGTGAAGCCTGAAACTCATCCTTTCCAACATCTACTCTTTTCGAGTGTCAGAGTTTTGCCATGCCTCATACAATCCTTTACAATTTAAGCCTTATCACTGATGTTGTTGTTCGCCTATTCACATCACGGTGTAAGCCACCAACCCAAGTCTAAAACTAGACCAACCATACTCAACCAAAAAAAGTCGACTCAACCCTTATTGAAAAGAAACTACTCAGAATTTTCATTTTTTTTCTTGTTGATGCAAGATCGCTCTCACACCCTGGATGATCCTACATCAATAAAAAATTGAGGTCTTATATGCAATTTATGATAGGTATTTGCCTTGTAATTTATGCAATGCTTGTAATGGATCTTTTGGGGTTTTTGTAACAATATGAGGTATGAATATGACTACCCTCTTACTTTATCAATAGACAAATCATGGAGATTCGTGTATGGATTACAAATGTATGATAAGGTGTAGTTAGTTGATAAAAGGATTATTCTTATTCATCTTCATTTTTTATATAAATTTGTAAAAAAATATGCATGTCAAATAAATCAATTTAAATTACTTAATATTTAAGTATTTTCCTCCCTCCATATGTGAAGGAATAAATATTTTAAGTTAACACCATCAATTTCCTCTCTAATCTGATGAATATGATTTTATTTTGGGAGATAGTAAACACTTGTCAATTTAAATTACTTAATATTTAAGTATTTTCCTCCATCCATATGTGAAGGAATAAATATTTTAAGTTAACACCATCAATTTCCTCTCTAATCTGATGAATATGATTTTATTTTGGGAGATAGTAAACACTTGTCACTTGAAATTTGTATCTAATTTTTTTTTGGGTTGTTTGAATATCTATTAACCCCACAAGGCCACTACCTCTTGAGCTCACTAGTGCTTGTCACCCCTATACTACTACTCTAGCACTATAGAGAACAAAAGAAAATATGGCGGACTGCATCAACCAATTGTGTGTATATTCATGAACCTAAAATTTTGATAATATTTGATCTTATGGTTAGTCCAAGTTAATAACTTATTGTTTTATAGGAATATTTTTTAAAGGATTCACCATGGTGATTAATGTACTTAGTTAATGTTTCCTAACATTTTCAATAAATTGTTAGTGATGCACATAAATTTACTAAGAATTTTTTTTTTTTTTTCAAAAATAGAAATGACTCACCATGAAAATTAATTCACTCATTAATGTTTTATTAAAAAATAAGAGTATTTTCTTAATGTACCATTGTTTTAGGCTCTTTCTTTTTCTACTTAAACAAATTCATAAAAAAAATGTTTGAAAAATGATTTAAATAAGTTAAAAATTAAGTTTAAAGATTGAAATCTTTTATAAAAGTGACATTTTTTCATTTTGATGGATGTTAAAACATGTGTACATGTGCAAATGATCTAAGGACTAGTAAATGATATATAAATTTGGTTAAGTACAAAATGTATAAAATGATATTTTTCATTTTGATGGATGTTAAAACAAGTTAATATGCAAATGATCTAAGGACTAGTATATATGTATATGTATATGTATATGTATATGTATATAGTATATTTATTGCAAAAATAATAATTTAATGTTTAAGGTTGTGATGGATACTTTTAGATTTTTCTATCGATTATATTTATGACTATTATTTAATAGTATTAAAGTAGGAAAATCAAACCTCTTATATACAACCACCTTCACTTGACCTCAAATAATTGTAACATAAATTTTATTTTGAATGTGTAGAATATGATGTCCAATTTTTTAGTTGTGAATATTTTTAAAATGGTGAATAGTTTGTGTGATTAATAGGACAAGTTAAGTAGAACTAAATTGACGTATTTTTATGAAAATTTAGTTCAACACTAGTTAAATTTCATGAGCATTATTTTTATTAAATTTTTAAATTACATTATTTTGCCACAATAAATAATGTGTGATTGGAGTCTAATAGTCTAACTTTTATGATTTGCATTACAAATATAAATCATATTTCACCATTGATATTATATTTCCACTTATTTTTGAGGCAATATTACCACTACTACTAAATTCTTGCTTTCTTTTAGGGTCATATTTACTTTCAAGGGTTGTGTTGTGGCCTCTTAGTGCAGGCTAAGCTGGTGAGAAACCTTGAAGTCTCATAGTAGAAACAAGACTATTGAGGACGGCTTGCCTTGCCAATTTTTTGTGATCTATGACACCAGTATTATTCTTTCTCTCCTTTATTATCATGACCTCTAAATACCATATAGAAGGCCTCAAAGCTGATTATTACAAAGAATACATGTAGCATACATTTTTTTGTACTAATATTAATTTTTGAATGTTTGCATGGATAAGAAATTGAGGTTTTATTTGTAATTTATGATAGGTATTTTCCTTATAATTTATGCAATGCTTGTAATGGATCTTTTAGGGTTGTTCTAAGAAGATGAGGTATGAATATGACTACCCTCATACTTTATCAATAGAAAATCATAGAGATTCATGTATGGATTAAAAATGTATGATAATGTGTAGTTAGTTGATAAAAGGGTTGTTCTTATACATCTTATTTTTTAGATAAATTTTATTAAAAAAATCTACACACCAAATGAAATAAATTTAAATTACTGAATATTTATGTTTTTTCCTTCCTCAATATGTGAAGGAATAAAGCTTAATTTAACACCATCAATTTCCTCTCTAATCTAATGGCTATGATTTTATTTTGGGAGATAATAAACATTTGTCATTTAAAATTTATATCCAACTATTTTTTTGGATTGTTTGATTATTTATTAACCCCACAAGGGGCACTACCTCTTGTCCCACTGGTGCTTGTCACCCTTAGACCACTACTCTAGCACTATAGAAAATAGAATAAAATATGGCAGGACTAGTCAACCAATTGTGTGGATATTTGTGAACCTAAAATTTTGATAATATTTGATCTTATGGTTAGCCCAAGTCAATAATTTATTGTTCTATAAGAATATTTTTTAAAAGGAAGGATTCACCATAGTGATTAATGTACTTAGCTAATGTTCCCTAAGATTCTAGACAAATGCATAGTGATGTGCATAAGTTTACTAAGAAAAATTATACTTTTTCAAAATAGAAATGACTCACCATGAAAATTAATGCACTTATCTAGAATTCATCAATATTTTATTATATAAAATAGGAATCTTTTCTTAATTTTATCACTAACTTAGACTCTCTCTCTCTTTTTACTTAAATAGATTCACCAATAAAATAAATAAATTTTGTTTGAAAAATGATAAATAAATTAAAAATTAAGTTTAATGATTGAATTTTTTATATTTAAAAATTATAAATGTTTTCTTCTGAAACCTCAATAATTTCATAAAAATTCTAGTAATATAATGTCATCAATCATATCAATCAAATTGAAGTTTTTTAGTATCGACTAGATATTTAGTCCAATCGACTACTATTTGGTCCACTCATACTAGATTTCTAATTTGCTTAGATATCCAAAGCTACTATATATTTTCAATAAGAATTATATGTTGAGATTAACTAGATATATCTTCCTTGGGTGTTAAGGGTTGGGTATCAAAAATCATTAGAACCAAAGCACTACCTCCAATTTCACCTTAATCTTTTTGCATCCATTATTTTGAAAGGTGTAATGAGATTTTTTTTAACACAAATTTTGTATGTCTTTATTTTTTATATTTGATTAACAATCATTACTTAGAAGTATAAATTTTTTGGACAAGATTAAAAAAATTAGTCTATGTTGGTAATCTCTACTATTTTTGACTTGTTTAACACATGCCTCCTATTTATCTATGTTACATTGGATGGAAAATAAAAATAAATGATGAAGCTTATAGGGGCCTCATCCAATTCTTTTGTTTTCTTTGGTTGACTACACAAAGCAATGTAGAGATTTATTGGTTACATTATTTACTTCATCTTATTCCTTAGATAAAGTTGGGAATAATGATGTGGCTTATGGAGGCCCCTCTCAATCTTCTCATGTTCTCTAAAAAAACTTGTGTAGTAAATGATGTGATTAAGAAGTATTTAACATAAGAAAGGATATGGAAAGTGTCAAAAACAGCTTAACATCTCTAGATAGTGGTGAGTATGTCCTATCCCTAGAAAGTATCTAATATGGAAAGTGTCTAAAACAACCTAACATCTATAATGTCAAGCTTGGACTCATAATATATTTTTTAAACATATTTAAAAATTAAAAGTTATTAATTTTTTAAAAAATATATAGTTTTTCAAGTTTGTGAGATATTTTGTTTTAAAATTTATAAAAAAAATTAAAATTAGATTTAAAGTTTTAAAAATTAAATAGAATCATATTAATTTTTTCAAAAAAATATGCAATATAAAATTGTTATCCATATGACCAAAGCCAAGTATGTTAAAGTACATCATCATAAAATTATAATTGCAAGTCTAAGTCCAAAACTAAAGCAAATTTGAGGGAAATTTTTTGAATTTGAATGAACTAGATATCAATCTATTTGAAATGAATATTCAATTAAAAAAAGAAACCAAATTTCATTTTTCCATAACAACTATTTAAAAACATAAAATTGTTTTTTAATAAAATTAAATATCTAAAATTCAAGATATCTATTTAAATTTGAACATCCCAACTTAAAGAAATATCTGATTTTTTATTTTACTTTTTAAAAACATTCTTTTAACTTTTTTAAACCTGATCTTACCAATACATAAGTTTAAATTCTAGATCAACCTAATACAATCAAACTATGCCCTTGATAATCTTTAACATGTAATGAAATTTATGCATAAATCTTGATGAACATCCTTAGACTTGTGCATTAATTAAATAACTATTCAAAAAATAGGTCAAATTTATGGAATTTTAAATTGACAACTTACACGTTATCACATCTTTGTGCTGTTTACCTTCTTTCAACTCCACAAAAGCGTTGACTATATTTTTCCAGCAATGCATCTGATGACTTTCTCTTTAAATTTCAAGTCCTCTGTAATATGGCATGGCCTTATGTTCTCTCATTTCCCTGCACTCAGGATGTTCTTCTCTGTTCGTTGACAGGTTCTCAAAGCTTGTTTCCACTGTTCAGTGCATTTTATTTAATATGAATCCGTCCATAAATCCTCAAGGAAGGAATGCCATTAATGCTCGCATCAAATTAGATAGGACCTATCTAAGGGCTAGTCAACTGACAAATAGGAAACTATGAACAAGATAAAGAACAAAGTTTGGTTGGTTGGTTTTTATGATGGTTTATATTTTTTTAATATATATAATTGAATTGTATAGATAGTCATAGATAGTGTTATGGCATCACCGTTAGTCATTCACTTCAATTCATCGTCATGACAAATTTATCTCTACGAAAATTCACCACCAGTAATTCATCACGGTGGAAAGTTCAATTCATCATCATGGAAAGTTCACCACCAGCGATTTCTCAATTGTATATGCGATGAATTATCACAATTAGGAAATTGCTCGTGGTGAATTTTCCACAGCAATGAATTGCTGGTGGTAAATTTTCCACGGGGATGAATTGTTGGAGGTGAATTATTGACAGTAATTGTAAGATTATACATTTAGTTATCTTTTAGTTAAGTTGTGATGGGAAATTAGTGGATCAAAATTTTGATAAAGAGCATAATCAAAGAAGGTATCATCATCCTCATCAATTAAATTACAAACGTTGAATATAAATACATATATTTTAATTTGAAATCCAAAAAAAATGAAAAAAATGATTCTTTTATTTTCTTAAAAATCATAAGATCATTATACTAATCAGCAAGTCTAGCGTGTAGCTGATGAATATATCATAAGCATAACTAACAATCAACTACTAATGAACAAGTCTAGCGTGGATATATATATCATAAGCATAACTAACATTCAACTATTACGCATTAGATTACAATCTGCAAGTGTAAGGAATTGCACTTAGCTATTTTTACAATAGATTACAACTTAGAACTGGGAAGAATTGATGTCAACTGTTATGTATGAATTAAAACCTACAAACAAGAAGAACTGCAGTCTATTATACAATAGATTGCAACCTACAAGCGAAAGAAATTACAATTATGCAACAGATTACAACTTACAAACAAAAAATTGTAATCAATTATTATACAATAGATTACAGTCTAGAAGCAAAAACAATTACACCCAAAGCTGTTGTAATCAACTATTATACAATAGATTACAGCCTGGAAGCAAAAAAAAATTACACCCAAAATTGTGACCTCGTTGAAAATTAAAAAAAATTGTAATCTAACTATTATACAATAGATTACACCCTAGAAGCGAAAACAATTACACCCAAAACAGTGACCTTGTTGAAGATGTCATTGTTTTGGGACGAAAGTTTTTTCACTATTTGAAGTTGACAGTTATTTCTGATGACAACTGTTAAAATTAGATCACATGGCATGAACTCAAATGAAAGAGATCATATAAAATTAGAGAATTATTTAATCAAATCTTTTGGATACACAGGTAAGAGTCCAGAGCTTGCTATTAAGGAAAGGAGAATAAACTATTGATTCAATCAAACATGTTGGATACTTCATTTTTATGCATAGCACACAACGTGACACGTAATTTTTTTATGATATTGTTTCCAACGTAATTGGAACGTTTAGTCTATTAAGAGTTGTTGACAAGGTCGATCAACTTGACATTCCAACTACTTATATTATTAACATGACCATATAATCTTAATTGGGCACATATAATATAAAAACCCCACGCTTAGCAAATTTCAACTTTAATACTGCAAAAATCATTGTCTCTACGTACAAAGCCATTACAATACAATATACATGCAGGCAGTCCATTGTGCTAACATGTGTTGATGTTGAAATTGTACCTGGCCAATTACAGCTCCAACTCAATTCAAGTATATGGATAATCTATATTTCAACCAAAGCAAAAGCAGACATGACCAGTTCTTCTTAACCATGGTGCAATCCTTTTGACCATGAAAATGGAGTTTAGTATATAAAAGCTCTATAGAACTTGAACATAATTATTTACAGTCTACCAATCTTTTATCAGAAAGGCACTAAGGAAGAAAACAATACATGGATGCATGATACTCACTGAAACCAAAACTCTCATTTCTTTACATTTGTATTGAGCTGAACACAGGGACTCCATTACTGTAGCAGAAAAGCTCAAACATTGCAACATATTTTGTCATCAGTGGATGCAGATTGCTTGAAGAATTCTATGCAGTCTGAAATGGCTTCATTATAATGAGAATCTGGGCAATAATATGCATTATAGAAGTTTATGGTGGTGGAGGAGGACTGATTTGTGACAGTTTTGTGAGTGGAAGAAGAGAACAGAATTCTCACCAAAACTTGTTTACAACGATCCAACAATCTCATAGGAGATATGAACCTCTTTGTGAAACTCAGCTTCCCCTTCATTTTTTCTTCCTGCTTTCTCCTTTGATATGCTCTCCCTCTAATTTCACTACTCCAATGTAAAGTAAAGGCTAAATATATTTATATATCTTCCACCTCAGTGGTCTAAGCATAAAGAAAAAGAAAAGAAAAAGACCCACAATCAGTGTATTCATGTTCATGCACATGGCCACATGTTACCGTATTATGATTATATGCTCTTAATTGACCCTACTATTATGCCCAATAGTATTAATTTTGTGATATGCTTCAGCCTTTTCTATATTATAAATGCTTATTGGTCTCTGAGTCACTTGGCAATGACAGTATTTATGAACTGAGAGGTTATTTGAATGTGAACAAGGGGGTGGTTGGATTTGATTAATAGATGTTTTTCTGCAGCTTGGTATGATTTTTTAATCACCCATGTAAGTTTAAAACTCAAAAGCTTATAATGCTGGTAATCTTTGATTTATAAATGAAATTGTCTATTCATATTCATGTACGGTTGGGGGTCTAAAATGTTAGAGAACCATTCCTTAGGACAGCTAATTATGAATGGAACTACCATTGTTGCACAGTTTTGTGGGGTATAATTAGGTGACTGATAAACACATGTTAACCCAACAGATATTGCTTGAAACTTTGGAAAGTGATGTGTGACTTCGTCTGGACTTCAGGAGCTATTTCTTGAAAAAGAATTCATAGAAAATCACTTCATATTCATGGGCTTCATCATCTCCTTCCAATTAAAAACCAAAAAACATAGAATCTTAATGCTTTTGTAAAGGAGTTGTGTTGTTTTAATAATGTGACGATAGCAATCTTTTTCTTGATTATTTAATGGTTAAATCACTTTAGATTGAGATTTCTGTCGAGGCTTTGTTATTACTATTCCTACTTTTTGCAGTGTCCATTGATAATATTCTCATTCCGTATAAGTTATGAAAGAATTGTCTGCCTGTTGCTTTAAGTGAGTATTTAATCAATAAGCCTATAATTCATAGGAACTAAAATTGATACTTATGGTGGGTAATGATAGGCGCCACCGAACTACTTTCACAAACAATGATCGCTTGTTAGATACAAGAAATGGTTAAAATATATGTATATAAAGGAGTAAACCTAGGACTACTTATTGATCAACCATCATGTTCATGACCTTTTTAAATTTAAAAAAAAAATATATAAAGCACACTTGAAGAGATTTCGATAGGTTTGCATTCAAAATCTTAAAAAAATTAGACCAAGTAATAATAAGGATGTAAGAAATTAGCAATAATAATTGTTGGCGATTTTTCATAATTTATTGGGGTTTGGACTTGAGTTTGGGTAAAGAGATGTCAACATAGGTGGATTGTTAACTATAAAGTCAATGTTGTCTTGGATGTTAATCTTGTTTATATGATTAAATTGTATAAAAAAAGAAAAATGTATTAGATGTAGGGGTTTGTTGTTGTCTACTGATATTTGAAATATAATCAAGATGAATTGGTTGGATTGGTAAGTTATATATGTATAGGATAAATATACATATCTTGTATTTTTTTCTTATAATTTTATACTCACTTATGGTTTCATCGTATATGTAATGTCCTAATGTTAAGTTTTTCCTATTTTATGCATAAGTTTACTCAAATTTGAAGTCTATTGTAAATATTAGGATTTATAAGATATTCACTTGACAAAAATCTTGTGGTTAGAGTTTATCTATAGTATTCATTGTGATGGAATTCAATGAAATGTAGTGATTTTCTAGTATTGCAATGTAACATTTTATGCCAATTAACATGTGGTAATGATGTAATAGTGATAGTGGCACATCATACATGACTTGTTTATGTATGTAGATGATGTGGCAACCATTGCAAGGTATCTAGAAGAACTCATTATCGTGCATAGATATTTAGTGCTTTCTAGAAGCATGATCGGTGATGTAGGTGCACTTGCAATAGAACTAGTCAACATGTAAGCATGATCCAAGGACTAGATAATATCCTAGGAGATGATACAAAGTATCAAAATCAATCTAGAGTGAATTTATATTTGTGGGTGTTATCACAAGTGAGAAGTTGGTAATGGTGGTTATAGGAAACATATTGATATTGATAGTGCAATGGATGTAACTATTGTTTCACAATATGTGACAACAAATTACAAGGACCCTGTCCATGTGGAAGCATCTTACTTGGTGCTAAGTGAAGTATGATAATGTCACATTTATATAGAATATGGTTGCATGACTCTTGGGATTTCATAAGTTAGTTATACTGTTGGAGGTTTGGTATTCCAAAGAGTATGTCTATGTATAACATTTTTTGTGAATGAATCAAGGTTTGTGAATGTATAACAATTATAATATGAATTAAAGATATTTTATACATGTTGGTGTGCAAACACTTAATGAATTGTAGAAGGGTATGTTGTAGATTGAGACTCTATAAAAAAAATTAAAGATTTTATTGTATTTAATTGATATTGATTGTGAATAGTATAATTGTGAATATTTTATTTTTATTTTTGAATTTAGAAATTTCTACTTTATCCCCTCCTCTTGATTTTGTATTTGATGTATCAATTCATGAGTAAATTATTGTGGTTTTTGTCCTAGTGGAATTGAAATATCTCTAACTATTTATTGTGATGTTTCTTATAGAGTATTCAAAAAGTTATCTACATTGTATGTTATATCTATTTGTTGATTTAATAAATCTTCTTTTTTAGTTGTTTGTAACATATACCCTAATTAATACTTATCAAGAAAAAAACATATACCCTAATTAAAATCATTGTCTATAGTAGAGATATCTATGTCAAGTTTATAATTGGAGACTACCATGTAGAGGATGTGGTATAAGCTAAAATTAGTTTTGTTATGCAAAGAATTTATTTATTTACTCCATTGAATCAAATGGTGGAAATCTAAGAGTGGGTGGTGAAGGGTTCTTAGGTGAGGGAAGCTCTTGTTTTGCTAACTATTGTTGTGTCTAGTCCTCAACTTATTGTTGCTCCTTTTATATTATGTCTTATTCTTATATTTTTAGTGCCTCCTTCACTTCTTATAGCAATCTGGTGAGGTCTTGTTGGGTAGCCTTTATTGCTTAAACCTTTCTATTGATTCAACTACTTGGAACAAAAGTGTATCCACTCTATTTTTTTACTTTAATTCTTGTTGTTATAGTTGTTTTAATATATCCTTATTTTCTATTGATAATTTTATCTCAAATTTTTCTAAAGATTCCTTCCTTTTTTCTTCTTCTACCTTTACTACCTCATAATCTTGGTCAATTCTTCCAAGAAAAATCCAATTATCTCAACCAAAGTTTGAGATGTAGTGGATATAAAATGTAGCATAGTTATTTCAATTATCCTCTTTCTTTTATACTCCTATTAAAGGATACATTTGTATAGTTTTTAAGAGGATTTTGCATCTATTAATTCATCTATTTATTTTTCTTCTCCTACTTGTTTTCTCTTTGATATGTATTCTATTATTGTGGTGATTTCCTCCTTCAAGGATCCTTTTGATTTAATTGGAGGTGGTTGTTTTGTACCTACCTCTTCTTTCTCAATTAGCATTTTCTCTTGTTATGTATCTTATGTTATTTGTGTTGGAGTATATTCTCTCTTAGCTTTCCACTTCATCTTCTTCTATTGAGATGTCTCGCCTTTCTTTTTCTTATTTATCATATGTAGTAGGACCTCAATTACTTCCCTTGTTGGATGTTTGGTAATTTTTCTCTCTTTTTTAGTGAGGAAAAGTGTATCGGTAACCTCCTTCTTGTAGTAGTAGTTGAAAAATATTTATTCTCCAACTCGTACGTGCTTAATGTATTGGGTGTGTGAGAATCTATTCTCTCAAATCCAAGGGATTCTAATTTGAGGTATCCTATAAAAAATAATTCATTATAGTCCTCCTTATTTTATAGTGGGAGAATCAAAGATTATTGTCACTTTCAATGAGGTGGGTTGGGTTGAATTCCCTACCTTTTTGATACTTCTCTTTATTTTTCTCCAAGTTTTTTGCAACCTAAATTATTTTTGTTGCTTTTCCATGAATTCCTTGTGTGTCAAACCTTTCTTTTAGATCTCTCAAGAGGACTATAATTCTTGTATTTTTTTTATTCAATGTCATGTTCTACCTTGTATGGAAGAGTAACCATGAAGTCCTTAGTTTAACTGCCTCTATAAATACATTATATTTTTCTTAAAAAAATCTTACTCAGTATACATGTTTTCTAACCATTATGGATGAGATCCTATCTCTTTATTATATTTCTTTTTGAAATGATTTAAAGAAACCACACAAAAAATCATGTGAGAGGTACATTTTTTAAATGTTTAGCATATGCATTGATTTTGGAGGCCACAGTGGTGTATTGAATCCATACTTTTCCTAAAATTTTAGGTAATTTTTATTCATGAAATAAAATACTAGATAAATTATAAGTGAACATACTGAAATGGGTAGTTGTTTGTGTTCTTTATGCATTGTTTATGTACTCCTATAGTTTGTCTCACAATACTTCACACAAATATCTCATTTCCTTATATTATCATCTAATAAATAGTGGATATAGTAATGTCAATTCTAGAGCCCTCCCTTTTTATGTAGTAATTCTTATGTGCTACGTTCAGCATGGTTGCATATTGTGCTACAAGGTTTGTAATTTTTGAAACATTAATATGTCTTCCATCTGCCATGGCACTTATGAGCTAGATATGATTTTTTTATTATTGATTTTTTTCTTTGATGGTAGGTTTACCTTATTCTATAACCCCATTACTACATATATCACTTCCTTTGTAACTATTTCAAGGTGTCCGACCTTAGTCTCCTTGTGTTGTGCAGCGCAACACTCAGGTTCGTGACATGGCTTAATCGCCTCCCATGGATTCATTAACTTTGGGGATTGTATTAGGCATTAATAGGTCAATCTTTTGGTGCAACGATAATTTTTGATACAACAACAATTGTTTGTGCAACAACAATTGTCTGTGCAACAATTAGTATTAGAGCTTGGGTCACGGGTTTGAACCCCTCTCTTGCACTAGGGGGGATTGTTGCAAGGTGTTTGACCTTAGACTCCTTGTTTTGTGCAGCGCAACGCTTGGGTTTGTGACATGGCTTAACCGCCTCCCATGGATTCACTAACTCTAGTGATTGTATCAGGCATTAACAAGTCAATCTTTTGGTGCAACAACTATCTGTGCAACAATAACCTGGTAGAGTTTTTTTAGGTATAGATAGTCATCATCTAGATACAACTTAGAATTATTCTTACCCATGTGTTCTACCATGAAATACCATGAAATATGGGAAATCCTTCCATGTGTCAATATTTAAGTTAAAAAAATGGTATTATGGTAGGAATTCTTTATTCTCTATTACTAGTAATGTTCTATAGAGAGGATCAAAGGTTGTATGATCAATTTTGGTGAGGGAAGTGTGAATATAATTACACACATCTTTAGCATAAAGTACATTGGAAGGAATGAATGATAATTCAACATTAATGTCCACCTCCATGGCTTTGAATTATATATACTTCTTGTATTTAGGTCATGGGTTCTAGATGCCACATCAATGATAAATGGAGTGGCCATGATGTCTACTTGTCTACTTGATAAATTCTTGTTAATTTTACTAATATCTAAGGCTTATCAATTTTCACAAGTGAATTTAATTTGACTACATCATCTTTTATAGATTATGGTGAGTGGTGTTCATTTATTACATTTACCTATCCCTTTCTTTGTGGCATTATTTTTATTGTACTCTTTTTTGATGACTATGCCATTGATGAATGCACTTTTCCTATTATACATATAATACAATTTTCCCATTATATTTTCCTTAAGTACTTTTATAATATATATTTTTAATATTTTTTCATTGACATAACCTTTTAATGGTTCATCTTGTAATGTTTTTAACTTAACAACCCCTAACTCTATTGTTTTTTCAATTCTATAAGGCCCTAACCATAACATCTTAAATTTACTTTGATTCTTGAACTTACTATCGTACAATAAGACCACATTCTTCAAGTTGGAATATTTTATTAAATTGTGTCATTATTTTGGGTGCTTTTTTATCTAAAGTAAATGGTGATAAGTTTGTAGTTGTTTGGTTGCCAGAGTCTCTAAGAAATGCTATGTATTTCTCCATTGATGTTGGTTTACTCTTGCAATTTGGAGGACAACTTCATGTTATGTCAAGGCATGTGTGATCCAAGTTTCAAGTCTTTTGGGTTACTAGGAAAGTGTTTTTAAGAGTGATAGACTGAGGTTTGTGTTAATTCTATTTGGATGATCTCAGAGGTGCAAAGGTTGGCTTTGTATATCTCCACATTTATAGATATGGTTATCCAGTTCAAAATTTAATTTCTTTGAGATGTGAAGTTGTTATATCCAAAGTTTCAAGTCAATAATCCTTCTATAGAGAAAGTTATGTGATAGTGTATAGGACTATGTTGTTCAATGACTGGCATTAATGTTTGTCTACATGGGCCAGAAGAATGTTGTTAATTTGAATTCTATGAGTTTGTGTAGACACTTCAGTGTCTCAAAGTGTCTAAGGTTTGAAGCACATAAATATCTTTATTGTTTCTAGTATCACATAGATGTTTCAAGTTATTTTATGAATCTATATGCTTCTATTGAGGCTGACTAAGACATGTTGATGATATGCACCACATATTCAAGATTGGGTAGAGCTTAAGGAGTTTTTGAACCTATGTTGTATGGGTCATGCTGACTCATCTTAAGAGAGAAGCGTAGATAATGTTTTATCTTTTTGTGTATTGCCAATGGATGTGAAGGCTGAGAGGCTATGTAAGTTTCATAGTTTCTTGTTTATGGCCAACCTAGCTTGTATTTGTAAAGCGTGTGGATGATTTTTATAGAAGATCAAAGGTGTGAAGATAGTTTGGGACTAGGTTTTAAGCATGTTTTGGAATCTACAAGGTGTGTTCCTCTTCTTGGTGTTGAGTGTAGTCTTTTTGGGTCTTGCACTCTACATATTTCATGTTGTTTTTTTAATCCTTGGTCGACTTGAAGATGTAATATTTTTGTTATTATAGGAAAACATGAAATGTAAGATTCAATGTAATACCATGTATAAATCGTAAACATAGTTGATCTATGGTGATGTAGTAATATGGAATGATGATAATTGTGTAAGTGACAAAAGGAGGAAGAGTAGTTGTGGTAGATCTTGTTCGATTTCATCTTGATCATATCTCTATAATAGAAGGGAAGTGAAGAAGTGTGCTTGATTGCTTGTTGGAGATAGTGAGACGAAGGTAGAATTTCTTAATTACTGAAAGGAATGAGCTAGTAGGTAGCTAAGAAGAAATTTGTGTTACATAGACGGTTGTCATTGCACCAAAAGATCGACCTATCAATACCCAATACAACTGCCAGAGTTAATGAATCCACGGGAGGTGGTTAAGCCATGCCATGAACCCAAACATTGTGTTGCACATCACAAGGAGACCAAGGCCACACACCTTACAACAATCCCCCCAATGCAAGCAAGGGGTTCAAACCTATGACCTAGGCTTTGATACCAATTATTGCACAAACGATTGATGTTGCATCAAAAGATCGACCTGTTAATGCCTAATACAACTGCTAGAGTTAATGAATCCATAAGAGGAAGTTAAGCCATGTCACCAACCCAAGTTCTACACTACACAACAAAAGGAGACCAAGGGCACATACCTTGCAACAATTTATAGAGGTTGCAAAGTAGAATTACAATCATAAAAAAGGATTGAGTTGAATGCTAGTTTCAGACATTGGAAGGAATTTCATTTTGTAATCATTCCTGAGTGTGTGCTCAAATCAAGCAGTTGTAGATTCCTTGGGAGTGACCCTAAAACTGTAATCATGGAGTTGTAGCTTCCTTGGGTTGTAGCCCTAAGATAAATTTGTAAATATTGTTCATATTGTGAGGCTGGATTAGGACAATAGCTCCTAGCAGCTTTTCTCATCGTGGTTTTTCACATGTGGGGTTTTCCATTTATATCTGGTGTTGTGTTGTGTTATGTATTATCTTCTTCTCTCATGTTCTTTTATATGTGGTAAAGTTTAAAGTATCTATTTGGTCTAAAAAGTATGAAAATTGATAGAATAGTGATTCACCCTCTCTCTCAATATTTTGATGTGTTCAACAATTGGTATCGGAGACAAGTTCCTTAGAATAAGTCTAAAATTTTGAGGAAGATTCAGGATGGCACAAGAAGGGTCTCACGAGGTGCCTAGGTTTGATGGAACAAATTTTACTTTCTGGCAATTCAAGATGGAAATTTATCTAACCTCTTTAGGGTTTGGTGTTTAGAAATCAGTCAAGGATAGTTATACTATTCCTACAACTCCTCCAATTGATCCAACAGAGGTTAGGCCCTATGAGAATAGTGGAAAGGCTAAGAATGTCATCTTGAGTGGGCTAGAAAATTATAAACTTGTAAAATTAATGCACTACAAGACAACAAAAGAGTTCTAGGATAAGCTTAGTGGCATCTATTAAGAAGACATTAAAGTAAAAATAGTCAAGCTACAAATCTACAAAGGCAAGTTTGAGAACCTAAAAATGTCAGAGGATGAAGAGATTGTAGGATATTTTCTCCAAGTAGATGAAGTGGTCAATGCAATCAGAGGACTTTTTGAAGAACTAGAAGAATCGGTGGTGGTTAAAAAGGTGTTGAGATCTCTTCCTAAAGCCTATAGTCTTAAAGTATCTTCTATTGACGAAGCTATAGATTTAGATACTTTTTGAATGGATCAATTATATGGTGCTCTCACTACCTATGAAATGAGATTTTGACCAAGAAGCTCCAAACAAGGAAGAAAAATTCAAAGACAATGAGATGTATGAAGTAGCTGATTAGAGTAGTGACACTGATGAAGAAGAAGCAAACTTCGTAAGGAAGTTGAAGAGGGGTACCGGAAAGTACAAAGGTAAGCTACCTTTAAAATGTTTTAAGTGTGGAGAGGTTGGTCATTTTACTCCTAAAAGTCCCTTAAAATATTTTGAAAAGAGAAACAAATATCCTAGAAGAAATAAGTTTAAAAAGAGTTTCTACTCCAAGGAAGACTCCTCTTTAAAGGATGAGGAATCCAGTGGTTCAGATAATAAGGATGAAATCCTATTCTTGGCTACTAAGAAGACTGAAGATGAAACTAAAGATTGAAGTGTTGTGTGTACTAATTTTCATGCAAAGGATGAGGCAAACTCCTAGGTGATTGACAGTGGTTTTTCCAACCACATGATAGGAGATAGGAGAAAGTTATCAAACTTGTGAAATGGAATGGATCCATAGTCAAGCTTGGAGATGATACTTTAATATAGATATGTGGAAAAGGTACAATAAGTATTGATGGAAAGCATGGGACAAAATATGCTCTTTATATTAAAGGTCTTAGGAAAAATATTCTCAGTGTGACTCAGATGTGTAGAAATGGATATAGTCTCATATTCAATGAAAAAGGATGTGAAATCAAAAAAGGAAAGTTTGGAAAATTGGTTGTAGAAGGATCTAGGATAAATGATGCCATATGCAGTCTGAGGATGTCAATGGGAGAATTTATCTTCTGGGAAAAGTGAATATTGGCTTTGGCATAAGAGAAAGGGATACATCAATTTTTACAATCTTGTGAAGATCAGTTCATCACATGCGATAGGAGATATGCCTAAGATAGTCAAGCATGTAAGTACTTTGTGCAAGGAATGTCAGTTTGGAAAACAAACAAGGATAAGTTTCAAGTCTAAAGAGTATTCTTCTTCTAGACCATTGGAGATGATTCATATTGATTTGTGCAAACCTACTAGAACAAAGAGTCTTCTAGGAGAAAGCTATTTCATGATTTTTATTGATGATTTCTCTAGGATGACATGGGTTACATTATTGGAAGATAAATATGAAGCCTTTAGTAGATTCATGATTTTCAAATCAAAGGTAGAGAATGAAATGAATTCTAAAATCAAGTATTTGAGGTCTGATAGAGGAGGTGAGTTCACATCAAATGAGTTTAACGAATTTTGTGAAGAACATGGAGTAAAGAGGCATCTATCTTCTACTAGAACTCCTCAACATAATGAGGTTGTGCAAAGAAAGAATAGGACTATTAAAGATATGGCAAGGACTATGTTGAAGGAAGAGAATTTGCCTAATGTTTATTAGAAATACATAGTTCATACTGTAGTCTATATTCTCTACAACAAAGGATTGTTAAGGGTGAATAGAACTAAGACCCCTTATGAGTTATGGTATGGATGACCTGCAATTGTCAGGTATTTTAGAGTCTTTGGAAGTAATTTTTACATTAGAAGAGATGAAGATTTTTTGGGAAAGTTTGATTCAAGAGTTGATGAAGGTATTTTTCTTGGATATTCAACTCAAAGTAAAGCATACACCTTTGCTACAACAAAAGACTAGGAAAGATAGTTGAAGCACAAATGTCAAAGTTGATGAAGATTTACATCAGAATATGTATGAAATTGAGGATTGTGGATCCAATGCACCTCCCTACTTAGAAGAAGAAGAATAAGAAGAAATCGAAGAGAAAGAAGAAATAGTAGAGAAGCACAATAAAACTCCTGCCAAATATGTTCAAAGGAATCATTCAAAGGATCAAATTATTGGAGATAAGAATGGAGTGTTGACCAGGAGGAGGCTTGCAAAGACAAATGAACAACTAAACTTTTGTTTACTATCAAATATAGAACCAAATTTATTTTTTTGATGCTAGCAAGATAAAGGATGGATACAAGCAATGGAAGAAGAATTGAATCAAATTGAGAAGAATCTAACTTGGGAACTGGTTATAGGAACAAAGTGTGTTTTCAGGAATAAGTTGAATGAAGATGGAGAAGTTGTAAGAAATGAAGCAATATTGGTATGTAAAGGATATTCACAGGTAGAATGAATTGATTTTGAGGAAATTTCTACTCCAATAGCAAGAATGGAAGCAATCAGAATGTTTCTTGCTTTTTTAGCCCACAAGGTCTTCATTTTTTTCAAATGGATGTCAAATCGGCCTTCTTGAATGGAGATCTAGAAGAAGTTTATATAGAGAAACCTAATGGATGTTGATTATTAGAAGACCCAAACATGGTGTGTAGACTCAAAAAGGCATTGTATGACCTCAAACAAGCTCCTAAGGCTTGGTATGCAAGGTTAGAAAATTACTTGCTTCAACAAGGTTTCAAGAAAGGTATTGCAGATAGTAATCTTTACTTCAAGATTGAGGATGAAATAATTTTGATAGTTGTTGTTTATGTTGATGATTAATCTTTGGTGGAAATGATGAAATGTACAAGAAGTTTGCAGAAGAAATGTAGAAGGAGTTTGAAATGTCTATGATAGGTGAGTTATCCTTCTTTCTTGGTCTTAAAATTGCTCAACTAGATGATGGTATCTTTATTTCTCAAGCAAAGTATTTCAAGGAGATGTTGAAGAAGTTTGGTATGGAAGATTACAAACCGATGAGTACTCCTATGGTAACTGGTTGTTATTTGAGCAAACATGATGAGTCTCCCTTAGTTGATTAGACTATATAGATCTATGATTGGAAGCCTAGTGTACTTAACTACTTTAAGACCTTATATTATGCATGTACTATGTTTGGTTACACCATTTCAATCCAATCCCAAAGAAACTCATGTGAAGGAAGTTAAGAGAATCTTCAGATATTTGAAGTGTACTCCAGATTAAGGATTACGATATCCAAAAGGTAATGACTTTGATCTATGTACATACACTAATGTTGATTGAGCTAGTTATGTTGATGGTAGGAGTACCAGTGGTGGTGCTTTCTTTTTGGGAAACGGGTTGGTTTCATGGCATAGTAAGAAGCAAGATTTAGTATCTTTGTCAACAACAGAAGTAGAGAATATTGTTGTAACATCTTGTTCTACTCAATTGATGTGGATGAAGAAAACATTAAAGGATATCAAGATAAAGTATGACAAGGCCATTCCTATTCTATGTGATAATACAAGTGCTATCAATATTTCCAATAATTCAGTGATGCATTCTAGAACCAAGCACATATCAATTCAGTATCATTTTCTAAGAGAGAAGGTTATAGATAAAGAAGTGAAGTTGGAGTATGTATCTACAAAGGATCAGGTTGCAAACATTTTCACAAAGGCACTTGCAAAGGATACATTTGAATATTTCAGATAGAAGTTAGGGGTAATTTCCCCTCCTTTCTAGATGCATAGTTGGTGCATCTATCCAGGGAGAGTAATTCAAGTCATATCTTTATTCTTGGACTGATGAGGGCTACCTCTCAAGGGGAGCAAGTAGTGGTTTTTGTTGATAGGGGAGCTTGTATTTTTTCCGTTTGTCCTTGATGTGAAAGGGGGAGAGATTGTGCATCAAAGGGATAAATTTGGTTGGTTTTTGCATCAATGACAAAGGGCGAGATTGTTGCAGTTTGGTTTTCATTGATGTCAAAAGTTCTATGGAGAGTGTCACAGTCTAGTTTTTTGGTTGCCATAGTCTTTGAGAAATGCTTTGCATTTCTCTACTGATGTTTTTTTTCTCCTACGATTTGGAGGACAACTTCAATTTGTGTCAAGGCATGTGTGATCCAAGTTTCAAGTCTTTTGGGTTACTGTAAAAGTTTTTTTAAGAGTGATAGATTGAGGTCTGTGTTGATTCTATCTGGATGGTATCAGAGGTGCGAAGGTTGCCTCTATATATCTACGTATTTGCATATATGGTTATGCAGCTCAAAATTTAATTTCTTTGAGATGTGAAGGTCTTATATCCAAAGTTTCATATCAATAATCCTTTTGCAGAGAAATTTATAAGTGACAGTGTATAGAATTGTGTTATTCGATGATTGGCTATAATGTCTATCTACATGTGCCAATAGAAGGTTATGAATTTTAGTTGTATGAGTTTGTGTGGATACTTCACAGGTCTTAGAGTGTTGAAGGTTTGAATCACATAAAGATATTTCTTGTTTTCAGTATCGCATAGATCTTTCAAGTAATTTTGTGAAGATATGCTTCTATTAAGGCTAAATAACACATGTTGATGATATGCGCCATAGATTCAAAATTGGGTAGAGCTTAAGGATCATTTGCAGGTGTTATATGGGTCATACCAACTTATCTAAGATAAGCTTAGATAATGTTTTATCTTTTTGTGTACCGCCAATGGATGTTGTTAACCTTGAATCTAGTTACACTTGATTCACAGGATAACCCCTACGAAACTTGTCCATTTTCATAGTCCCATGTACGTTAAGCATGAAAAATGAGGTGAATCTCAATTTTCTCTCATGTGTGGTCCTGAGTCTCAGAACATCTTCTGAGTGATTACCTCCGTCGGTTCATCAAAATTCATCTTTTTGTGTGAATTGTGAAAGTTAAGTTTGCAGAAGTTAGAAAATTTGTTATACTTGCAAGGTCAAGGTTTTTCCTTGACCCTACAAGTCAAGATTGCAAAATAAACAATTACTTGGAGGATCGAGGTTTTTACCCAACCTTTCAAGTTACATAAGTTTTATTTTCAAAATCGTTAAAAAATGTCAATTTTACAAGTTATGTCAAATCCAATTTGTAAGCACTATGAAAATACCCGCTCCTATAATCTTGATCTTCGCATGCGTGCATTTAATGTTGTTTTTAAATGACTTTTCAAACCAATTTAAATATTTTTGATTCATTTTTCCTCCTCATTTTCATTTGTTATTTGTCCCCTCATCTACTGCAAACCTACTTGAGGCATTCGACTTCATTTGTGCATGTTGCTCATGTCAAATTTTGATCAGTCTCGACCTAGGGTTTTATCTTTGTCTTCAAGTACGTTCAATCTCTTTTCACCCTTCCTTTTGCTCTTTATATCATTGTGAATGTTTAGGGTTTACTATTTTTAATGGCATATCATTATTTTAAAACAGTTTTTAATTTTTGTTTAGATTTAATTCTTCTATTTTTTTTATTTTCTTTATGTATTGGCTCGTAACCCTAGTATGCTCAAACCTTTGGTAACTCAAGGTTTTCAGCCTTGAATGACTGATGTATGAAGCCCTCATTTTTTAAAAATGGTCAAGATATTGTTTCCTCATAATACCTGAAAGGGTTTCTTTTTTCCTTGGAGACCCATGGTGTTTTTCCTCAAATCAGTGTTGAATTATTTCACTTAGGCATTGAATGAGACTAGAATCTTCTAGGGTTTGTCATCTTGTTTTCCAATGACCATGCATGAGGTTTCAAATTTCATGACTATGGCATTTACATGGGTGAATATTTTTCGCA
Organism: Sequoia sempervirens; assembly: GCA_007258455.2. Taxonomy (NCBI): domain Eukaryota; kingdom Viridiplantae; phylum Streptophyta; class Pinopsida; order Cupressales; family Cupressaceae; genus Sequoia; species Sequoia sempervirens. Next base: position 252,890,937 of record VDFB02271358.1, on the reverse strand, counting down.
ACCAAACAAAATATTTTTTTTGTTTTACCATGTTGTGTTGGTATAAGTCACTGACAAGACAGTTTGGTTTTTGATTGTTTGGGAACATTGAATCAGAATTTTTTACCGATGATACATGATTGATGTCATACTTCAAGTTGTAAGGTCGGGGAAATTCCCTGACCATACAATAAATCCAAACCATTCTTGTAAGGGCAATAATAAAACCCACACATGCAAATGGCGTTAAGCCTCCCTTTAAGTTGTAGGGTCGAGGTTTTTCCCCAACTCAACAATGATACTATGTGCTACTTGTCACTTTGACAATTTTTAGCGAAGATGCAAATTTAGACTTACCCCCATTTGTAAGGTTGGGGACCCAAATTGAGAATCAACTTTGAGACATTGAGTTCAAATTCCAAATCAATTCCAATTAATAAAGAAGGAAATTTTGGTATCAGACTTTGTGTTGAATCGAATTTGTATGAATAAGGATGTTCTTATGTCATTCTTATTGATTTCTTTTGTGTTGATTGGATAAGTGGTGTTTCTATATTGAGATTGGAGGATGCTTAAGATAGGTTATATGAACTTTATGTTATATTATTTACTTGATATTGTGTTTGTTGAAGGTGTTTCTTGGTGGAGAATTGTTAAGACTTTGAGCTTGTAGTTTTTCACTTCGTGGATCAATGGTATTATCAGTTGATAGACTCTGTGCTCTAATTGGTGATATGATTATTCTTAAAATCTTTTTGGAGGATAATTTGAAGACTTTGTGCTTGGTATTATTCACTTGGTCTTGCAAAATCATTAAAAATTAATGATGTTACAAGTGGGTAGATCTCTTTGTTGTAAAATGGTAAAAATCACTTATTTTGCAAGATGGAAGTTTACTTGTTGTTGAGTTGCAAAAATTATTGATTCTACAAGTGGGTAGAATTTTGCTTGTTAGAAAATTTGGCAAAAGTGTTGACTTTGCAATTTTGGAATAATTCTTGAAATCTTGCTTTTATTGTCAAGTGGGGGAAAAACCCCGACCCTAAAAGTGAGGTTCCATTTTACTTGCACACTCAACAAAAAATGTCAACTATATAAGTGCTATTTGGAATGAAACAATTATTTTGAAATTTTGGGGGATTTTCACACACTTACAAGAATGATATGAATTATTTGTAAGGTCGGGGGAAAACCCCGACCATACAAATGGTGGTAAGTCTAAATTTGCATCTTCTCTAAAAAATTATGAAGTGACAAGTAATACATAGTATCGTTGTTGGGTCAGGGAAAAACCCCAACCCTACAACTTAAAGGGAGGCTTAACGTCGTTTGCATGCATGGGTTTTATTACCACCCTTAGAAGAATGGTTTAGACTTATTGTTTGGTCAGGTAATTTCCCCAACCTTACAACTTGAAGTATGGCATCAATCATGTATCATCAGAAAATTTTGTTGATTCAACATGTGCCCAAACAATCAAAAACCAAATTGTCTTGTTGGTGACTTATACCGACACAACATTATAAAACCAAAATAATCTCTTGCTTGGTCACAAAAAATCTCCACCCATGTAAACTCCATAGTCATGAACTTTGAAACCTCATGTGTGGTCGTTGGAAAACAAGATGACAAACCCTAGAAGATTCTAGTCTCAGTCAATGTCTGGGTAGAAGAATTCAACACCGATCTAAGGAAAAACACCACGGGTCTCTAAGGAAGAAACAAACCCTTTCAGGTATTTTGAGGAAATAATAGCCTGACCATTGTAAAAAAATGAGGGCTTCATACATCAGTCATTCAAGGCTAAAAACCTTGAGTTACCAAAGGTTCGAGCATACTAGGGTTACGGGCTAATACACAGAAAATAAAAAAACACAGAAGAATTAAATCTAAATAGAAATTTAAAATAATTTTAAAACAATGATATTCCATTAAAAATAGTAAACCATAAACATTAACAGTGATACCAAAATTAAAAGGAAATTTGAAAAGAGATTGAACATACACGAAGACAAAGACAAAACGCTAGGTCAAGACTAATCAAAATCCGACATGAGCAACACCCACAAATGAAGTTGAATGCCTCAAGAAGGTTCACAATAGATGAGAGGATGAATAACAAATGAAAATGAGGAGGGAAAATGAATCAAAAATCTTTAAAGCAGTTTGAAAAGACATTTAAAAACAACATTAAATGCATGCGTGCAAAGACCGAGATTGCAGGAGTGGGTATTTTGGCGCACTTACAAATTGGATTTGACATAACTTGTAAAATTGAAATTTTTTAACGATTGTGCAAATAAAACTTATGTAACTTGCAAGTTCAGTTAAAAAACTTGATCCTACAAGTAACTGTTTATTTTGCAATCTTGACTTGCAAGGTCAGGGAAAAACCTCGACCTTGCAAGTATGAAAAAACTTCTAAATCTTGCAAACTTAACTTTCACAATTCGCATAAAAAGATGAATTTTGACGAACTGATAAAGGCAATCACTTAGAAGACATTCCAAGACTTAGGACCACACAGAGAGAAAATTGAGATTCACCTCATTTTGCATGCTTAGAGTTCGCGTGACTATGAAAATGGACAAGTTTCATCAGGGTTATCTTGTGAATCAAGCGCAGCTGGATTCAAGGATAATAGTTGGCTCTAGTTGAGGAGCTTCTTTTGATCATTCTATGAAATGATCGAAGGGAGAATAATTCTAGTATCTAAGTGCATTCATCCATCCATTGGGCATAGAGTCAAGTGACAAAAACAAAAAGACTTAAAAGGACTCAAAAATAAAAAGACACAAAGACTATACAATTATTTACAAAATAAATTTGTCACCTCACTGAGTTAAGAGTTTCAAATGTTGTCTGTTATGTGGAAGTGAAAATGGAGTGCATATTGATATGCAAGCAAGAAGATATTTTCACCGTAGAGTTGGTGAATCTCAAATGGACCTCTCCACAATGAGTCAAATTTCTTGTGCATGCCTTTTGGCTCTCTTCTCTTGTCCCACAAGAGAACTAGATCTCGAACTTGGAAATCTCGAGACTTTTCCTTCTTGTCGAAAAGCTTCTTTACCTATTCTTGGTGTTCTGTAATATGGTTCACCACTTGAATACAATTCTCCTCAAATTCAAAGAGATACATAATATGCTTGTCAATTGAGTTGTCAAAAGTCTCATCCTCAATGGCCTTATCTAATTTGAGGGTGGGAAATTCCAATGTGATTGGAATCTCTACATTCAACCCATACAAGAGTTGGAATGGTTGCATACCTATCACCCGCTTTGGGGTAATTATGTCATCCCACAAAGCATTGTACCCTTGTGCCATGACCTTTGATTCTCGTCAACCAACTTGTAGATGATAGTAACCAGGTTCATGTTGTTGGATTCGGCCTAACCATTACCTTGAGGGTAATAATCTAATGAATACAACTATATGATTCCATGTTCAAGATAGAACTCTATAATCTCACTTGACGAGAATGAAGTAGCATTGTATATTACAATTTTTTTTGGCATACCAAACCTAAAAATGATATTCTCCTTCAAGAATCTACAAACTACCTATGAAGTAGCATGTTTCACTGATATAACCTCCACCCACTTGGTGAAGTAATTAGTGGTTGTGATAACATAAACATGTCTCACACTTGAAGGTGGATTTATAGTGCCAATGAATTCAATGCCCCATTGTTGAAAGGGTTCCTCAATGACAACTGGCTTGAGTGGAAGGGAAGCCAACTTAGTCTTTCCTACAAACTACTAACATAATTTTCATCTATGCACCTAATTATACGAATCTTGAAATAAGGTAGGCCAATAGTACTTAGCTCACAAAATTTTGTGAGTTATAACCTGTGTAGAAAAATATCCTCCATATGCCAAGTTGTGGAAAGATTCCAGTAACTTGCTCTATTGAGCCTTGTCAACACATTGTAGAAAAGTTCCATCCAAGCTCCTTAATTTTGTATAAACCATTATCCCATAAGACAAAATTTGTTGCCTTAAGCTTGACTTTCCTTTTCTCTTTATGTGTCAAATGCTCCAGACATTCTCCATATGTTAGAAAGTAAACGATATTGGAATACCACTTGTCAGTTGTACTAACAAATAAAATAGTTGGAATATCTTCAGAACATACCTCCTCAAAATATGAAACTTGATCGAGATTGTTGTCAGCAATAAGCTGGCACAAACCTTTACCACACACCAAATTGGTGGGATTTATGTCCATTTCATATTCTTGAATTTTGGAAATAAGCAGTAATTCCCAATATTCTCAATTAAACATAAGCATAACCCAAGAATACCAGTATAACTAAAGATATGTAACCAAAAAATGCACGAATGCACAAATTCTTTTTGTCATCCTCAATGAGAGTTCTTCAATAACCAGTGATGTAAATTGGAGCACAAAGTCTTTCAATTCACACCACAAAAGGATTCACACACCAAGTGAATAATCCCAAGCACAAAATCTTCAAATTATCCTCTAGAAAGATTTTAAGAATATTTGTATCACCGATTAGAGCACAAAGTCTATCAACTGATAATACCACTGATCCACAAAGTGAAAAACTACAAGCTCAAAGTATTAATAATTCTCCACCAAGAAACACCTTCAACAAACACAATCTCAAGTAAATATTATAATGCAAAGTTCATATAACCTATCTTGAGCATCCTCCAATCTCAATATAGAAACACCACTTATCCAATCAACACAAAAGAAATCAATAAGAATGACATAAGAACATCCTTATTCATACAAATTTGATTCAACATAAAGTTTGATACCAAAATTGTCTTCTTTATTAGTTGGAATTGATTTGTAATTTGAACTCAAAGTCTCAAAGTTGATTCTCAATTTGGGTAGCACTTCATTGCAATCGATTAAAGGTAAAAATTACAAAAGAGCTCTCTCATATTTATAGATGAGAGTAAAAGAGCTAATCTAGGAAAATTCTAACTACTTTGACTTATTCAATATTGGAGTCCAAAATTATTGGAGGACTTCATTATTGTTACATGTATTTACAATTTTACAAATGGAAAATGACATGTAAATTATCTTCGACTAACTATAAAAACTTGTGAATCACAAAAACTTTGAAATCTAAATCTAAGGCAAGATCAACCATCTTCAACATCCTTCATTAGGAAATCATCATGCTTTTTCAGAATCATCTCTACTTCATTATCTGGCACTGAAGTATGTTTAATGATGCCATGAGCTCTTGATACTAAATCTCTAACAGTATTGTAGGCTTTTTCATGTCACCCGAGGTATTGTTTCAAGTTCTCCAAAGTTAATTGAAGATCAAAGATTTGATCCACTACAAGCACTGAAAACACCTGGTCTTCAAATTCCTTCTGAATCATGTTGACAAAATGTTGAACAACATTATCTGGTGGAAGTAATTTTTGACTATGATCTCATAGCTTGCATCAAATTTCTTCAATTTTGTTAATAAGTTGCAAGTCATGTTCTTCACCAAGTTCACGTGCATATTGTAAATCATTGAATAAGTTGGTGAGAATAGTGTCTTTGTGAATCAAAAGACTCTTCAATTTCCACATACATGTCTCAGTTAGGAATTATCCCAAATTCCTCCAGTTTATCTATTTTGAGTTTCCTCATTTTGATCCAAGACTATACTTTGTTTTCCATATCCTTTTTCTCTTGAGAGAAAGCATTTACAGTGTCATCCAAATTTTCTTTTATACCCTCCATCTTTTCCAGCTTCTCCATGGAAGACCCTAGCATTTTTGTTCCCAATGCAATTAAGCGGTCAAGATACTCATTGACCACTTTGCCCTAGTATGTACCTTTTCCACCTTATGGATGATAGGATTCTCAACACCATCTGCAATTTCAGCTTGATGGATTCAAAAGATTAAGTGATCTTTTGTAGCACGATCGTAAGTTGTTATGTCTTAGCCTTATAGTGATCATTCATCTTCTTCTCCTTGTCAAATTTCTCTATGAGAGAATCCAAAGCATATTGAACATCCACCTTCACACTATCATGAGTTACGTTGCCCAATTCTACCCTTATGATAGAGTAGTTTGCAATATTCACTTCATAATTTTTGTCAAAGGGAGTCTGAGCTATCTATGCATACTTATTACCCTCTGTCAAAAAGCATCCTGGAAAGAGTCTTTGCTTTCTTCTTGGTTCTTGTCTTGGAAAATGTAAGTTGTGAAAAGTCAAAATCATCTAGAGAAATGGCTTCTTTCCTCCTCTTTGGTGTTTGTGATGACAACCATGGTGGTAATGGTGAACTCTCCTTAGGTTGTGTAGCCACCATATGGGATGCAATAGCTTCATTCACAAGTGTGGTAGTCACAATGGGAGGAGTTTCAGTCAAAATAACCTTGGGAATTTCAGCCCTAGACACTTGCACATAATCATTGAAGAACTGCTCTAAATTAGAATGTGGTGTGAGGTCAAAACATGGTAAGGATAAACTTGGTAAAGAGATAGGAGAACCAGCCACATTATCTAACCCTTGTTTTAGGCTTTCAAATGACAACCATGAGATGGGAGAAGAATGCATAGATTGTATAGATACGACAGGAGTAACCTCAACTGTAATAGTAGGAACAACAATAACATTAGGAATATTAAAAATGGTTGAAGACACAAGGGGAGGAGTAGGAGAAGATACAATGTTTGCAATGGGGGATGAGGTGACAAGCAGTTCCTCAAGAATATTCTCATGAGGGGACATCTTTGTTTCCTCATGACCCTCTCCCTCAATCTACCTCTCTTCTTTCATATGCTCCTCTTGGGCCTCTGTGGATGGTCCCTCTGCAGATTTCTTGGTCTTCTTCTTGCTACCTTTGACCAAAAACTTGATCTTAGGCTTTGAAGATTTACTAGAGCTTGGAGCATCATTTTTGGTTTTGGTCCTTAGCTCTGATTTCTTACTTGTTTGACCTTGAGACTCATCTTCTGATCCAATGAAGAAAGTGTAAGATGGGGTTAGAAATCAATTAGCATAGACAAATTCAATTATCATTTTAAATATCATTCCTTCTCCAATTTCAGCTTAACAGTAAGGTTGTCTATAAAAGCAACCTTCCTTCTCCATTTTCAACTTAACAACTAATTGTCTCCAACTTTCTTGCTACCATTTGCAGGTTTTTCACAAGTGTTTCAACAAATCTGAGGGAAAATTGTCTATAACAAGAAGAAGGAGAGCAAGAGAAGTGATTCAAGTTCAATGGGGAGTGCTTTATTTCATTGTTTTCATTTTGCTCCTTTCATATGATTGTATTCTCTTGTTTGGATGAGGTTTTATAGCTTAGAAGTGTTGGCTGTCACTTTTGTCTATGCTATTTGATTTCTAACCCCATCTCACATTCCACCTAATAGTCCTTGCATACATATATCATTCCATTTTGCATACATATATCATTCCAAAACACTTCATCTATTTTAAATTTTCATTTTAACCTCATCCAAACAAGAGAAAACAATCATATGAAAGGATAAAAATGAAAACAATGAAATAAAACACTCCCCATTGAACTTGAATCACTTCTCTTGCTCTCCTTCTTTTTGTTATGCAACTTTTCCCTCAGATTTGTTGAAATACTTGTGCAAAACCTGCAAATGGTAGCAAGAAAATTGGAGACAATTAGATGTTAAGCTGAAAATGGAGAAGGAAGGTTGCTTTTATAGACAACCTTTCGAATGGACGGCTGAGATTAATCCTCTAGAAGGATTCCAAGATCAATGGTCCATAATTGATGCACCAAGAATATGCTATTCTTGGAAGAATCATGACAGACAGACATGCAAGGACATGCAGACTATGACAAACATGCAGGGACATGCAGGCTATGCCAAGGACATGCAGGATATGACATGAAATAATGACAGGGTATCTTTGACCAAGTGGAGGTGCATAAATAATTTATTTTAAATTATTTATTCAAAATGGAGGAAGATGACAAGTGGCAAATAAATAATTTATCCAAATTATTTATTTAGAGAAAATGACAAAAGGAACATTTAATTAAATTAATCAATTTAATTAAATGGGGAGATGGAAATTAGACATGGATAATTAATTTGAATTATTTATCCAAAAGAGAGGAATGAAACATAATTAAATAATTTTGACAATTATTTAATTATAGAAGAATAAAAGGTCAAATAATGATTATTATTATTATCTGACTATAGATGAAAGATAAATAATTAAATAAAAAATGATTTATTTAATTATTGAAGAAAGGGATATATTAACGACACAATTAAATAATTTTAATTGATCAAGATAGAATAAAGATGAGAAGGTGAATTAATTAAATAATTAAAAATTATTTAATTAATAGAGGAATGCGATCAAACTTAATTGAATAATTAAAATTATTCAATTATCAAAGGACAACGACCAAGAAAAATATCATTCCTTCTCCATCATGTCAAAGAGGGGCAAAATGTAGACATTGAAAAATGTCCTAATTGAAAAATGTGAGATGGGGTTAGAAATCAAATAGCATAGACAAAAGTGACAGCCAACACTTCTAAGCTATAAAACCTCATCCAAACAAGAGAATACAATCATATGAAAGGAGCAAAATGAAAACAATGAAATAAAACACTCCCCATTGAACTTGAATCACTTCTCTTGCTCTCCTTCTTGTTATGCAACTTTTCCCTCAGATTTGTTGAAACACTTGTGCAAAACCTGCAAATGGTAGCAAGAAAGTTGGAGACAATTAGCTGTTAAGCTGAAAATGGAGAAGGAAGGTTGCTTTTATAGACAACCCTTCAAATGGATGGCTGAGATTAATCCTCTAGAAGGATTCCAAGATCAATGGTCCATAATTGATGCACCAAGAATATGTTATTCTTGGAGGAATCATGACAGCATGCATATGCAGGGACATGTAGGCTATGATAGACATGGGACATGCTATGACAGACACTATGACATGAAATAATGAGGGTATCTTTGACCAGGGAGGTGCATAAATAATTTATTTTAAATTATTTATTCAAAATGGAGGAAAATGACATGGCAAATAAATAATTTATCCAAATTATTTATTTAGAGAAAATGACAAAGGAACATTTAATTAAATTAATCAATTTAATTAAATGGGGAGGTGGAATTAGATATGGATAATTAATTTGAATTATTTATCCAAAGAGAGGAATGAAACACAATTAAATAATTTTGACAATTATTTAATTATAGAAGAATAAAAGGTCAAATAATGATTATTATTATTATCACTATAGATGAAAGATAAATAATTAAATAAAAAATGATTTATTTAATTATTGAAGAAAGGGATATATTAGTGACGCAATTAAATAATTTTAATTGATCGGTAGAATAAAGATGAGAAGGTGAATTAATTAAATAATTAAAAATTATTTAATTAATAGAGGAATGCGGTCAAACTTAATTGAATAATTAAAGTTATTCAATTATCAAAGGACAACGACCAAGAAAAATGACGCTCACGGACTTAGGACATTTTTCAGTGTCTACATTTTGCCCCTCTTTGAGACAATGCAGCTTGTCGCGTTGTTTCAAAGAAAAAAGATTGATCAACTGATACATGCCCCAAAGATATCTTGGTAAGGATTATGATAAGAATGATATGCCCCCTCGAGAGATTCATCGAACAGATTGTAAGAAGATTAATCTCTCGATAGATGTCTAGAAAGTGATTAGATACCTGATATTGTGCAAGTGATAAAGCGGTGATGTACATTTTGATGAAAATGCAAAGTTGATGGGCGTAACTGAACAATTGATGGAAATGATCAGTATAGCCAGGTTGATGAGCTGATGAAGCTGATTGAGCTAATTAAGTTGATTGAGAATTATGCTTACGCAAGACAAAGTGTTGCAATGATGGATTGACTGATTGATTAAGGGGACATGAAATTTCAAGAAGCAAGTTGATTGATTTGAGATTTGATTCAAGAGACATATATCAGTGAGTTAAGCAATTGATTGATTTCTCTGCGACAAAAAAGATGAAGAAAATGAAATGATAAGATGGAAGAGAATGAAGGTGATGAAGCCTCTTGTACCTTTTAAGTGCTTTTATCATCATCGGGCTTATTATGTCACAAATTAGTATAAGCGTCTAGATAACATGAACATCTAGACGATTTGAATACTGTTTGCATTTTTATTTAGTAATGAAGTATAAGCATCTAGGTATAAGAACCTTAGATGACCTGAATACTTATTGCATGGAAGACACTATCAGACAAGGAATGCCCTCATCCACATTAGACTCATAGGTCCTCGATGGTTTTAGACAACTATGTCTTAAGACGAGTCATCCAATGAATAAGAAACAATCTACAAACAACAAACAAATGAACATGCCCCATCCTTGCCTCTCTAGTCAAAGACATCCTGAAGAAGCTAAAAGACATGTCACCAAAGATAAAATCATAAAATAAGAAAAGATCAACAAACAAACATGAGTCCTGCTTCGATGTAAAACTGATTCTCGTTACAGTTTATGCATTTGGTTGGATTTGTAAGATGGGTTGATATATATGTTATAATGTTTACTTGGTTGTCAACACTTGAGTGCTTTAATTTTGTTGAAGTTCAAAGTTGTATGGTGATCTGAAAGTGTCACTCTTTTTTTTTTGAATTTTTTTTCTTTGGGATTTTGGAATATTTGATTTTGGATTTCTTAGGACATTTTATGGTTTTTTTATTTTTTCGTGACATTTTATTTTTTGGATTTTTTCAGGACATTTTATGATTTTTATTTTTTTATTTTTTATTTTTAGAACATTTTATGATTTTATTTTTTTTTGGATTATTTTAGGTCATTTTATGATGGAGATGGATGAGCATATAGACAAAGAGGGTAGTTTCTCTGACCGCGAGATGCTTAGTATCCTAACCCATAGCTAAGGTTAAGGAGATGCCCCAGTGAGGGATGGGGCCAACCTAGTATGCATGGCAAAGCAAGCAAGCGAGGGGAATGTCAAAAAATTCACAAGCCATGGTGAGTGTGAAAAGTTCATTATGAAGTGGAGGGTGAATGAAAATGGAATGAAAAGATCAAGTAAAGCTCCAAAGGAAAGAGGAGCAAAGCCTCTACACATGGCGCCGATTTCTCGGTTTTCACCATGGTACTTGCTCAAGGCGCCACCGAAGTGGTTTTCACCATTGAACGAATGGATTTCTCTTCTCTTTCTTTTTTTTTTAGGACTTTTTTCCATTTTATTTTTTTTTGTATTTTTTCAGGACTTTGAAAAGATTGTACCCTCTGAAGCATTTAGGTATAAAACTTGTGAATGTGCATAATGTTGATGGGATCACTAAGCAATTCACCTTCCAGAGTAGATAACTAGTATGCCCCAGATCCATACACAATAGTGATAACGTATGGACCCAACCAGTTAGGCTCAAATTTACCCTTCTTTTCTTTGTCTTGTTGAGTGCGAGGATTTTCACGAAGAACAAGATCCCCAACCTCAAATGTACGTGGTTTCACTTTCTGATTATAACTTTGACACATTCGTTGCTGGTATGCTCTAAGATGATTGAAAGCAGTTTGTCTTCGTTCATCCAACAGTTCCAACTCCTGCAAACGGGAAACTTGGTATTCTTCATCACTGACTTGATTGCGCAAAGAGACGCACAAAGAGGGAAACTCAACCTTGATGGGCAAGATGGCTTCAGAGCCATAGACAAGGGAATATGGGGTAGCACCTATGGGAGTGCAGACACTTGTGTGATAAGCCCATAGTGTAGGATTCAATTGAATATGCCAATCTCGACCAGCTTCATTGATTGTCTTTTTAAGAATTTTGAGAATGGTTTTATTAGAAGCCTCAACCTAGCCGTTACCTTGAGGATAGTAAGGTGTGGAAAAATGATGTTGTATATGGAATTTCTCATAGAGTTCACGGACATCCTGATTTTTGAACGGATGACCATTATCTGTGATGATGGATAGAGGAACGCCATAATGACAGATGATGTAGTTTAGTAGGAAGGTGGCTATTTGTTTTCCAGTGATATGAGTGAGAGGAACAACTTCAATCCATTTCGTGAAATAGTCGATGGCAACGAGAATGAACTTATGACCATGGGATGAAGGTGGATGGATCTTGCCCACGAGATCGAGTCCCCATTGATAAAAGGGACATGGTGTAGCAAGAGACTGCAATTCCTATGCAGGAGCATGTATTAAGTCTGCATGTTTTTGACACTGCTTGCATTTTTTAACAAACTGGTAAGCATCCTTTTCCATTGTAGGCCAATAATAACCCATACGCAAGAGTTTCTTGGCTAAGGTAGGACCGCTAGAATGTGCCCCACATATACCTTCATGTACTTCTTGTAAAGAAGTTTTGACCACATCGTGCTCAAGACATCTCAGTAAAGTACCATCAAGACCTCAGCAGTAAAGGGTATCGGCTAAGATCACATAGCAGGAAGCTTGACGAATAAATGTTTTACGGGATTTATTGGATAGGTTTGATGGAAAGGTGTTATCTCAAAGATAGGTATAAATATCCCCATACCATTGGGAATTAGGACCAACAATGAGACAAATCATTTCAGATTGTGGTATATTGTAAGCAGGTTCCAAAAGAGGTTCTACCAGGAACTCACAGTAAGCGACATTACTTGGCATTTCTATAAGTGAACCAATTGTTACCATTGCATCAGTAGCTCTGTTGTTATCTCGGGAAATCTGTTCAAAAGAGATTGATGTGAAATAGGCCTTGAAGCCATCCACCATTCTTTTGTAAGGCATCAATTTTTCATCTTTTGTTTTATAGTCATCATTAACTTGTCTAATCACTAGCTGAGAGTCACCAAGAACATGCATCTCAAGGATCTTCCATTGTACAGCTATACGGAGCCCAGAAAGTAATGCCTCATATTATGCAATATTGTTGGTACATGGAAACTGCATCTTGTAAGCTTTAGGTATACAATCCCCTTGTGGAGTGACAAAGAGAATTCCAGTGCTAGAACCACCTTGTGTGAAGGAGCCATAAAAATATAAAGTCCATAGATGTGTAGATTCCATATTGAAGATTGATTCATCAGGTAACTCTGTAATAAGAGGATGATCATCTATCACAGGAACATCAATGAGCTGATCTGTGATAGCTTTTCCTTTGATTGCTTTTCTTTCTATGTACTCAATATCAAACTCGCTAAGAATCATCACCCATTTAGCTAATCGTCCTATGAGTGCTGCTTTGTTCAAGAGGTACTTAAGAGGATCAATTTTTGCAATGAACTTTGTCTAGTGTGTAAGCATGTAATGTCTCAGCTTCTGGGATGCAAAAACTATAGCAAGGCATTCTCTTTCAATAGGACTATAATTGAGTTCATATCCCACTAGGGTATGACTGATGTAATAAATTGAAGGTTCCTTTCCTTCAGAGTCATGTTGTGCCAAAAGTGCCCCAAGTGTTGTGGTGGTTGTGGATATATATAGAAGTAAAGGCTTGTCATCTGTAGGAGGTACTAATACTGGTGGTGTCATCATATATTCTTCTATTTTCTAAAAATCTTATTCACACTTGTTGTCCCATCTAAATCAAACATTCTTGTGTAACAGATGTTGAAAGGGTTGACATTTATCTGCAAGTTGTGCTATAAAATGACGGATAGACTGAAGTTTTCCTTGTAATGATCTCAATTGTCTGATATTCTTAGGCGGAGGAATTTCAAGTATAGCCTTTATTTTTGCAGGATCAACTTCAATTCCTTTAGATGAGACAATGTATCCAAGGAGTTTTCTAGAGGTTACCCCAAAGGCACATTTCTTTGGATTCAATCGGACCTTGTATTGTTCTAATCTTGTGAAAATTTTATCCATGATCTCTAGATGTCCAACTCTAGTGTAGGATTTTCCCAACAAATCATCTACATAGTCTTCCAAATAGTTATGCATCATGTCATGGAAGATAGTGGTCATTGCACGTTGGTAGGTAGCTCCGACGTTCTTCAACTCAAAGGGAAAGACATTCCAATAGAAAGTTCCCCAAGGACAAGTGAATGTTGTCTTAATTTGATCTTCAGGAGCAATTTTAATCTGATTGTAGCCTGAGAAACCGTCCATGAGGGATAACATTTCGTGCCCTGCTGTCAAATCTACTATAATGTCAATGTTTGGAAGTGGGAAGTCATCCTTAGGACAAGATTTGTTTAAATCTCTAAAATTTGTGCAAACTCGGATGCCCCCATTAGGTTTTGAAACTGGTACTAAATTTGAAATCCAATCAGCATAGTCAACAGGTCTGATAAATCCCACATCTAGCAACTTTTGTAATTCAGCTTTTACCAATAGAGCAATGTGTGGGTGCATTTTTCTTAACTTTTTTTAAACAGGTTTTTCCCCTGGTGGCAAAGACAAGTGATGCATTACTAGATCTAGATCAAGTCCTGACATATCTGCATAGGACTATGCAAAGTTAACTTGTCTTTCCTTGTAAAACTGTATATGCCCTATTCTCTCTTCAAATGTTAATGATTATGCTAAATGAATTATCTTTGGTTTTTCGTCTGTGCCCAGATTTGTTGGTACTGTCTTCTCCACTAACATAGATGATTTTTCATGATATACTGCTAAGGGAAGTGTGTTAAGCCTTCCATCCTCGGGCGCCTCAAAAAGGTTTTCACCCTTGGATACGTCCTTTATTTTTACTTTTGTGGGGTCTAATAGTGCCGCAGAGTAGTTTTCACCAGAAGACCTATTTATATTTTCAATAATTTTGCGACTGAAAGGCTTGGCACTCCCCCCAAAGTAAGTCGCATTGTTAAGTTCTATGGTGAATCCTACTTTATGATCCTCAAGAGGTGTGTCTTCTCATGCTCCTAGAAATTTTATGATTGCCTCATCATTTTCAAATACATCTAGTTGTGGTGGTCCCTTCTGATCAAAATCAATGAGTTTGGGGTGAACCAAGGGTAAAGAATCATGATTCGAGTCACAATTTTGAATGGATTCAAGGGTACAAATATTATAATCAGGTTTAGGGGTAGGGACACTATCATAGTCATAAATTTCAATGAAGTCATCGATGGAACTTTCCTCATTTGTCTATGTAGCATTAGAGGACTCTACTTCCTTACTTGAAGCACACGCAATACTCAAGGTCTTATCTTTCTGCGCATCATATCCTAAACCAGGGACTTTTTGCATACGAGTAGGTTGTATTGGTTCCAAGATACCTTGTTTCTGTAACCCAAGAGGACTTTTACCATCATATCCCATTTGCTTCATAAGATCAAATCATTTACCATATTGTTCAACAGGTATCTTTATTTCAATCTGTTCTTTTTCTATATCTTCATCTTTGTATAACCATTTTAGGAGATTAGCTTCTTCTGTTTCATTATAAAGGGCTCCCCATTTTTTGAAAGTAGTTGATTTACAAATCACTATAGTATTTGCATCTGATGTGGTCTTAGTCATTTGTGGTTTGCCATAGGTGTGGGGAGATCCAATGCAGAGAGCATGATTCAAGGTATATTCTCCCACTCCTTGTTCTTTTACCTATATTTTGATCTCAGTTGCATTGTATTTTGAGGAAGATGCTTTTAAGGACTGAGGATCAACATATGCTTGGGAAGGAAATGCTTCACAGTTGTTTGGGATTGTGATTTCAGTTTTAGGGCTTAGATTATGGAAATACATGAAAGGGTTTGGATCCCCTCGTGTTGTGATTTCAACACCATTGTGGGGGAATTTAATGCACTGCTGGTATGTAGAAGGTATTGCTTGCATTGCATGAATCCAAGGTCTTCCAAGGAGGATGTTATAGGTCAGTGGAAGATCAAGGACTTGGCAAACCACATCCTTTACCACAGGGCCAACTTTGATTGGTAGAG
The DNA here is from genome assembly GCA_007258455.2 of Sequoia sempervirens. Lineage (NCBI taxonomy): Eukaryota > Viridiplantae > Streptophyta > Pinopsida > Cupressales > Cupressaceae > Sequoia > Sequoia sempervirens. The sequence goes on along the minus strand of VDFB02271358.1, from coordinate 252,875,085 downwards.
TAAGTGATCCTTTAGACGAGCGTTCCTCTTTATCATATGCCTTTATGGTAATCTTTTTACTTGGATCAACTGCATTTTCAGAGAACCCTAATTTTGTGATCAATTCTTGAGTACAAATATTAATGCCTGCTCCTTCGTCTATCAAAACTTGCTTGATCTTAACATTATGGATAAGGACGTCAATGTGTAAAGCTGTGTTATGTGGTTGTCGAAGGGATGAATCATCATTTTCTGTAAAAGTGAGCATATGAGGAGAAGTGATGTGTCCCACCATAGCTTGAAATTGATCTACATGTAGGTCTATAGGCACTATAGCAGTAGAAAGTGCTTTATCTAAGATAGCTTTATGCTCAAGAGATAGGCGTAGCAACTCGAGTATAGAAATTTGTGCGTGTGTTTTTCCTAAGTTCTCTATGAGGTTGTATTGCGAAGCAGGTGTAGTAGGTTTTGCATTAGGACCTTTAAGAGTAATGGTGCCTTTGTGGGTAGTAACCTTGCAATCAGGTTATTTTCCTTTTATGATGAAAGTGTTGACATGATTATCGACCTCACTGATGTTATGTATGGTATAGTCATACTTAGCAGTAGTATAATTTACACCATCACCAGATTCAAGAGCCTTTCCTTTATCCTTGTCATGCTTAGGGAGAGGGTTTTTAAACACCTCACAATCAGAGTTACCAGAAGGAGTGTGTCCGTCAACTGATATCTTACCATCATCAATAAGGTCTTGTATTAAATGTCGAAGTTTATTGCAACTATTAGTCTTATGTCCTTTGTGTCTATGATAGTTGCAAAAGTGATCTTCATTCCACCATGGGGGTTTGAATTGTGGATTATATTCCTTTATTCTGGGTAGTGTTATAATATTAATTTCAAGAAGTTCTTTTAATGCGGATTCAAGTGATTGTTCCAATGGTGTAAAATTCCGTTTAGGGAAACTTCTCTATTTTTCTTTTTGTTTATCTGGAGATGGACCTTTGAGATTGTAATCAGGCGATGATGTTTTAGTTGTTTTTGCATCGACAACTCCGTCATTGACTACATTCTTGTTCTTAACCCAAAAAGGGGTCTTGTTGTTTGAATTCAATTTTTGATCTTTGTCATTATTAAGTTTAATAGTTCCATCATCAATGAGGGTTTGTTCAATTCGAAATCCCATTTCTATGGCTTCATCAAAGGAATCCAAGCATTTGAGGCGAAGTTCCCTTCTGATTTCTTTGTTCAAATTTCGACAAAAGAGGTCAACCAATTCTTGATCAGGAATGGAATAATGCAATCGTTTTGTTAAATGTCTCCATCTTTGTAAAAATGACACAAAATATTCACCTTGTTTTTGTTTGGTGTTGAAAAGGTTTGTCATGGTCACTTTAAGGTCACAATTGAAACTATAATTGGAGACAAATCTATTAGCCAATTCTTGAAAATATTTGATGGTTGGGGGTAATTGTGAAAACCATTCCATAGCCTCTCCTCCTAGACTATGAGGAAATAATCTCATAAGGTATGTTTCATCAACTGCAAATTCCATGGTAGTGGCACAAAATTGTCTTAAGTGGTTCTTAGGATCTCCTTTTCCATTATATTTTTCAAGTTTTGGTATGTCCCAATGGTTAGGAAAAGGTGGAATTGGTATGCTTGGATCGAAGGGATAAGGACATATGTCTTCAATGGAGAACTTGATATTTTACTGTTCTTGAGAGTATCCAATTCTTGTCTTAATGTTCTAAGCTCATCCAAAATAGGATCATTTGTAGGTGCAAGTTTTGATGTCTTTGAAGATCACTTGTAACCAGGTTGTAGATAAAAGGGTCTATGATCTTTGATCCTACCATCGTTGTTTGTTTTGGGATTCTTAGATTCACTAGATTTAGGTTGGTCATTCATTGTGAGTAATGATATGTCAAAATCAGGAGGCATTTTGATTCCTTCATCGGCAAGGGCCTTGAAGTATTGTTGTGGGTTATGTTTTACCACCTCTGTAAGAATTTTAGTGAACCTATTATAGTTAAGAGCTTCATTTATGGTGGATTGTGTTATTTCTTCACTATCGGTTTCACTTGTTTCACTAGTTGCAACACTAATGTGATCTTCCCCATCAAAGTCTTTTCCCCAAGGGTTGCCTTCTTCTTGAAACATTTTTGCTCTTGTTCTAGGGGTCATAGGTGATTCGTTATGATTTTCAATCCAAGGTAATGTATGAGACCTAAGACTAGGATGAAAATGAAAAGGATATGATTCTAAGATGGGATATGAAAATGGTATGGTATGATATGACAAGCTAAGAATGCAAAAGCTAAAAGGCAACTCTAGGTCCAAAGTTGGTTATGATGTAAAGGCTTTACTTGTGTTATGATGGATGGACACAAGGACCAATAATCAAGAGAGGGTATGTAGGAGATGATGGACTCCAAAAGGGATTTCCCTACTCAAGGATAATGGTATGTTTCCCTAACTCAAGGATGGTGAACCTCAAGTGATGTGGGTGATAGATAGCCAATAGTTTGATTTCAAGACCTAGGAAGAGTAGCCTAAGTGCAAGCTAAAGGTTTTATTTGATCAATGATGAATATGCAAAGGGCTAAATTCTTAGAACATGCAAAAGGTTAGGTGAGATGGTCTTGATATGCAAAAAGGGGTTGAACATGAGAGAACTAGGTGGAACGATATATGTATGCAAGGACTATGTAATGTGACCTATGTATGCAAGACTAGGAACATGCAAGAACTAGGATGAAAGGGATATGAATATGTAAGGACCATGAATATGCAAGGACTAGGTGGAATGCAAGGATTGAAAGATCAAAACTAAAGGACGATGACCCCAAGAAATCTAAGTGATAAGTTCATGTGGGATGTTTATGTTGTTGGACCTTTTGAGGTTTGCAAATTTTGAGATGTTGCAAGTTTCTAGGTGTGATGTTTGTTTGAGGTTGATTGTTTGTGTTCAGATTTGTGAATGTGGTGAATACTGTTTGAAAATCCAGAAAACACTTGACAAGCACGATGTTTTGGTGTATGCAAACGCACATGAGACAAGCACAATCCTAATAGGCCAATAGGCCAAGGGTTTGTATACTTGATATAGCCCACCGATATACCCCGGATTGGTACTAAACACCTTTCCTTCTCGAGAGCGGGTAGCTTAGAAGTTTGGTGGCACTAGCTCCCCTCCACGGCTCATTAACGTCATTCGGGCACACCAACTTCAGATTATTAGGTAGTCACTTCCCAAGAATTGCTATCTCTACTCAAGGGGATTAGTAGTGAGTGTCTCCAGGCATGATACTGTACCCTGCACTATACCAAGCAACGACTGAAAAATGGTTGGCTTCTAAAACAATAGGTGTTTAGTAAGGGCATTTTGTTCGTAGGGCATGATCCATGCGGCGAGAGTCCCCTTTCGGATCCATCTCATCGGAACCATATGCGTGATTCTTGGGCTTTCCCCAAGAATCCACTTTTATATACCGGCTGGAAGTCCCTCGGGTTCAGGGTGCTACCGGTTTGAGTTGTCCTGGGGTGAGTTCTTTTTCCCACTAGAACAAGCCCAAGTTCTAGAGTTAGTAACTGTTTCTCTTACACCCAGGATCGTCTGAAAGCGCAAGGGGAGAGGATACTTCGATTACTAAGTCTTAAAGGTTACAAAAAATAAAGTGGGTATGGTTTTCTGATCACCAAGTTTTCACAGGGTGAGAGCATAATCACCTACCACATCAAGCACAGTCAAACACCTACAAACAGAAGTTCGTTTTAGTGCACCAAAAGAAGTGTTCCTAAACTAAAAATCACAAATAGATGGTTTGAAAGATTAGTCCTTGACAAACGTATCTGCAAAATCATATGTTAGTAGTTTAGATATATGTCTTTGACTCACGAGCACTGCAAACCCACATGTTAGTAATTTCATAAATATTTTGGACCAATGAGAAAGCTGCAAAAAACTAAGTTAGAACAAGAGATTAAAAACCAAACTAAAAGTCAGTAAATAACTAAACTAGAAAATGAAGAGACTAAACTAAACTAAGAAAATGAAATTAAAGAAAACTAAAAACTAAGAGCTCAATTTTTTGTTGCTCCAAAAGAAGCAGTTTTTGAGAGCCCCACTCCAAAGCCACACACTACAAACAGAAGATTAGTAAAAAAACTTAAATGAAAATAGCAAACTAAAAGAGTTCTCAAAACTACACAAAATTTTAAGCCGTAGATATCTATGGAAAGCTAAGACATAGACCTTCAAAACCCATAAAAAGTTTTGCAAAATCCTGCAAGACAAAAGTGTTATAAACAAAAGAAAATTTCGGGTCTTAATAGCTAAATTTTAAAAAACTGTGATCACTAAAACATCCATAACTTTATCAAATCTTAACAAAATTTTAAACCATTTGATGTTCCAGAAAGCCTAGAACAAGGCCTACAAAACCCAGATAATGGTTTTAAAATATTTCATGCACCCATTTTTCTGTGCTCAAAAGAATATGACGGGATTTCATATGAATTCTTGGTTGTAACTTGCAAAATAGTTAAAATAAACAAGAAAACACACAAATTTCTCTACATTCACGTTGGGTTCACCAAATGTAAGATGGGGTTAGAAATTAAATACATAGACAAAAGTGACATCCAACACTTCTAAGCTATAAAACCTCATCCAAACAAGAGAATACAATTATATGAAAGGAGCAAAATGAAAACAATGAAATAAAGCACTCCCCATTGAACTTGAATCACTTCTCTTGCTCTCCTTCTTGTTATACAACTTTTCCCTCATATTTGTTGAAACACTTGTGCAAAACCTACAAATGGTAGTAAGAAAGTTGGAGACAATTAGCTGTTAAGCTGAAAATGGAGAAGGAAGGTTGCTTTTATAGACAACCCTTCAAATGGACGGTTGAGATTAATCCTCTAGAAGGATTCCAAGATCAATGGTCCAGAATTGATGCACTAAGAATATGTTATTCTTGGAGGAATCATGACAGATAGACATGCAGGGACATGTAGGCTATGATAGACATGCAGGGACATGCAGACTATGACATGAAATAATGATAGGGTATATTTGACCAGGTGGAGGTGCATAAATAATTTATTTTAAATTATTTATTCAAAATGGAGGAAAATGACAAGTGGCAAATAAATTATTTATCCAAATTATTTATTTAGAGAAAATGACAAAAGGAACATTTAATTAAATTAATCAATTTAATTAAATGGGGAGGTGGAAATTAGATATGGATAATTAATTTGAATTATTTATCCAAAAGAGAGGAATGAAACACAATTAAATAATTTTGACAATTATTTAATTATAGAAGAATAAAAGGTCAAATAATGATTATTATTATTATCTGACTATAGATGAAAGATAAATAATTAAATTAAAAAAATGATTTATTTAATTATTGAAGAAAGGGATATATTAGTGACGCAATTAAATAATTTTAATTGATCAGGATGGAATAAAGATGAGAAGGTGAATTAATTAAATAATTAAAAATTATTTAATTAATAGAGGAATGCGGTCAAACTTAATTGAATAATTAAAGTTATTCAATTATCGAAGGACAACGACCAAGAAAAATGACGCTCGCGGACTTAGGACATTTTTCAGTGTCTACAGAAAGGTTTCAATTGTATATCCCTTTCATCCAACCAAACATTTGTATTGGCCAAGATTGGTTGAAACCTTTCTTAGATTAATATTACTTCTTTCTGAGACCACTAGATGGAAGGGAGAGGAGAAGCTGCGACTCTTTTTCTCTCATATGCAGGATTGAGAATAGTATCTTCATCCTCCATATCCTTTGGGATATCAACAAGATCTAGTTCCCTTATCGGATCCAAAGTTAACCTACAATAATCCATTCTCCTGGTCTCTCGCTCAGTCCTAATGTCAGCCCAAATGTCCTCAACTTGGTGTACATGAGAGAAAGTCATTTTGATTTGAGACTTCATGCCTCTATAATCAAAGTCAAATCTTTCTTTGTACAATTTTATTGTCACTTGCCACATTTCTGATTCAACAACCTTGGCCTTATGTGAAGTTTGAATGGATTACCTTCAGATTTCTAATGGAAATTTGAATCCTAGCTTATGGGATTCCATCTATTTACTACATGAACCACAATAATCTACCTCCATAACTCCACTAGAACAATTTTTTTAGTAGGATAATGAGGAAACATATATGGATAGCCAACAAAACATCCAACTCTTAAATAAGTAAAATTCTGAAATTGCAAATAAAGGTAGCCATATTTGTTGACAATCTTCCATGCTTCATCAAATACTCTTTTATTCTCCAGTTTAGGGTCAAAGGCACACACGAGTGGTGCAAATAAGGCATCATTTACCCTTCTAAAATGTTTGACACTTCCCTTGAGGGTGATTTGCAGGAAATAGTTGTAAACTTGTGTAACCTTCATGTCTCCCTCAGTAGTCAGACTTGGAAAATTCCTCATGGATGCTACAACATAGACCAAATATGAAGTCATGTAAAACTTGTGTGTTGTAAGCACTTGGGTCAACTGCTCATGGAGGGAATTGCTAATTTCCTCACCCCAAAATATTTGTTGCTTCCCTTTCAAAATAATATTGATGTACACGAAAATCTAGTCCTCAAAGGTAAATGAAGTAGGTAAACCATGTACTCTGCTAAGAAGAGTAATGAGGTCATTTACCTCTTCTATGAACTCACTACAAGGAGGATTCTTAGGCCACCTCATGACACTTGGTCTAGGAGCCTTCAACCATTTACTGTTGATCATCATCTTAGCAAAATTAGGATCTTTATCATATTTTTCCTGTGCGGATGCCTTGGAAATCTCTACATATGTGTTAGCCCCTAGGCACATGAATAATTTATCAAATAAATTTGCATCTAACTCCATCACCACATTCCCATTTGAATCATGGAAAATTTTTTCATCCTTGTTGTAGTGAGAAGCAAATTGTAGTACAAATTTAGGATTTTGAGCAGCTACCAAAAAGGAAGCCACAAGGTGTATGTTACTATGATTAATTGACTTCATCCCATTGTCTGTAGGTTGTTTCTTACTTCTCTCAACAAACTCAAACATGTCCACATGAACGATCTATGTATCTTTGATTTCATCCACATTTGAAAAAACTATTGTAGGAGGAAGCACACCTTGGTATTTGTACTTCACTTTCCCCTTGGAAGGATACAGATCTGACATTGGGAGAAGAATGGACTTGCAAGAGTGCAAATGCAAGACAACCTCAAAAAACATGCACAAAGAGTTGCATGATAAGATTATCATTTATAGATGTTAGGAAAAATTTGCATTTAGGAAATAGCAACCAAGGTTGAAACAAAATGATTGCACGAAAACTAGGGTTTAAGAGCAATTAGTGTGAAAAATGGAGTGCAAAGGGCTAACTTGGAAAAGCGGGAAAATTTTTAGTGTTGGAGAAAATTTCGACAAAAATGGATATATGTGTTGGTGATTAATGAGATTGTAAGTGGAAATGGTCTTTGCGAAAAGTTGTAAAATTGTTTAAAATTAACGATGTTACAAGGGGGTAGATCTCTTTGTTGTAAAATCGACAAAAATCACATGTATGTGGAAATTGAAGTCTTTGATTCACAAAGACACTATTCTCACCAACTTACTCAATGATATACAATCTGCACGTGAACTTGGTGAAGAACATGAATTGCAGCTTATTAACAAAATTGAAGAAATTTCATGCGAGTTGTGAGATGATAGTTAGAAATTATTTCCCCCAGATAATGTTGTTCAATAGTTTGTTAACATGATTTAGAAGGAATTTGAAGACCAGGTTTTTTTAGTGCCTCTAATGGATCGAATCTTTGATCTTCAATTAACTTTGGAGAACCTGAAACAATACCTTGGGTGACATAAAAAATCCTACAATACTATTAGAGATTCAGTATTAAGAGCTCGTGGCATCATCAAACATACTTGAGTGTCAGATAATAAAGTCCAGACAGTTTTGAAGAAGCGTGATGATTTCCTAATGAAGGATGTTGAAGAAGGTTGATCATGCTTTAGTTTAGATTTCAAAGTTTTTGTCATTTACAAGTTTTTGTAGTTAGTCGAAGACAATTTACATGTCATTTATCATTTGTAAAATTGTAAATACATGTAACAACAATGAATTCCTCCAATAATTTTGGACTCCAAAGTTGAATAAGTCAAATTAGTTAGACTTTTCCTAGATTAGATCTTTTTCTCTCATCTACAAATATGAGAGAGCTCTTTTGTAATTTTTACCTTTAATCAATTGCAATGAAGTGCTACCCAAATTGAGAATCAACTTTGAGACTTTGAGTTTAAAATACAAATCAATTCCAATTAATAAAGAAGGCAATTTTGGTATCAAAATTTGTGTTGAATTGAATTTTTATGAATAAGGATGTTCTTATGTCATTCTTATTGAATTCTTTTCTGTTGATTGGATAATTGATGTTTCTATATTGAGATTGGAGGATGCTCAGGATAGGTTAGATGAGATTTTTTTTATATTATTTACTTGAGATTGTGTTTGTTGAAGGCATTTCTTGGTGGAGAATTATTAATACTTTTATCTTGTAGTTTTTTACTTCATGTATTAGTGGTATTATCAGTTGATAGACTTTGTGCTCTAATTGGTGATACAAATATTCTTAAAATATTTCTGGAGGATAATTTGAAGACTTTGTGCTTGGGATTATTCACTTGGTGCATGAATCCTTTTGTGGCGAGAATTGAAATATTTTGTGCTCCAATTTACATCACTGGTTATTGAAGAACTCTCACTGAGGATGGCGAAAAGACTTTGTGCTTTCGTGCATTTTTCAATTACATATCTTTAGTTATACTGGTATTCTTGGGTTATGCTTATGTTTAATTGAGAATATTGGGAATTACTGCTTAGGTTAATACTTAGAATTGTAATTCATTGCAAAGTATCAGCATGGAACATTGTAAATGCATTTTCTCAAATAAGAGAAAATCACGAATGTAACACACCCCTCATGGTTAGAGTTTGCATAAATATTGTAAAGTCTAGCATAGTTTACTTTTGTTCCAGTAAGCAGTAAAAAGGGATCCTCCCCTTTCTGAGAGGGGAGATTTATCTCATCATAGCTATGGCTGAAATTCACATTTTGTAATTTGTAAAGGGATTACAAAATATTCACCTAATAAATGTGAAGTCCAACATGCTACAAGTTTCATAGTTTCTTGTTTATGGCTGACCTAACTTGTATTTGCAAAGTGTGTGGATGATGTTTATATAAGATCAAAGATGTGAAGATAGTTTGGGACCAGGTTAAGCGTGTGTTGGAATTTGCAAGGCATGTTCCTCTTCCTAGTGTTGCATGTAGTCTTTTAGGTCTTTCCCTCTACACGTTTCATGTTGATTTATTTATCCTTGGTTGACTTGGAGATATAATATGTTTGTTATTATAGGTCAACATGAAATTTATTCAATGTAATATCATGTATAACTTGTAAACCTAGTTGATCTAGGTTGATGTAATATGGAATGATGATAATTGTGTAAGTGATTGAAGGATGAAGAGAAGTTGAGGCAGATCCAACCCAGTTTTATCTTGATCATATCTCTATGACATAAGGGAAGTGAAGAAGTGTGCTTTATTGTTTGTTGGAGGCAATGAGCCGAAGGAAAAACGTCTTAATTTTTGAAAGCAATGAGCTAGTAGGTAGATGAGAAGACATTTGTAGAGGTTGCAAAGCAGAATTGCAATCATCAAAAAAGATTGAGCTTAATTCCCAGTTTCAGATAGTGGAAGGATTGTCATTCTATAATCATTCTTTAGTGTGTGCTCAAATTAGGGGGTTGTAGTTTCCTTAGGAGTGACCCTAAAACTATAATAAGGGAATTGTAGCTTCCTTGGATTGTATCCCTAAAACAAAGTTGTAAATGTTGCTCATATTGTGAGGCTGGATTAGGCTAGTAGCTCCTAGCAAATTTTCTCACTATGGTTTTCCCCTGTGGGGTTTTCGATGTATATCTAGTATTGTGTTGTGCTGTGCATTATCTTCTTCTCTTATGTTCTTGCATATGCAGTAGAGTTTAAAGTATATTTTTGGTTAAAAAAGTGTGAAATTTTATAGAATATTGATTCACCCGCCTCTCAATATTCTAGTGTGTTCAACACTAACAGCCTTTACTTATCTAATTTTTTCAATTTCATTAATATTTCTTGTAAATATTTATCCTCATTCAACCATGAATTAGTATCCAATCTTAAATTAAGTGCAATATATTACACAAGTAATGATTTATCAGTTCCATCTACTAACTCAAATGAGAAAAAAATAGTTAGTCTTTTGTAATTTATTCTAGAAGCCCATAAAATTGTTAATAATTTGATGTCCCAATTTGTGATGCTTTTATTGCATATTTTAATAAGTGTTGTTTTTATAATATTATTTTAAGCCTCACTTTCTCCATTTTGTTGAGGGTAGTAGGGACTACTTTTGTTGTGAGTAATCTTAAAGGTATCTAAAAGCTTCAAATGGTATCTAACAACATCTAATGGTGCATGAAGAAGTACTGACAAATGAAAAAAGGGTGTGCAAACAAAAGGCACACTTGCATGAAGGTAGACAAGGTTGTGATTGCAAATAAGAATCTCACACAACAAACCCCACATGGAGCTTCATAAAGTAATGCAGGTACAATAATGGCACAACATGATGTGCAAGATCCCAAAAATATATGTACAATGTTGAGACACTATTTCAGTGAGTTTACATATGAGAAATGCTTACAACTTGAGTATAGTTCAATACACCAAATGTATCCCTCTTATACAAATAAGATCACCAAATTTTACAGTTATGCCAAATTATAAGCCAAAGTAAAAATACAAATGTTTGAATTTTTTACTTTTGGTACAAAATGTAGAAAATCTACATGGATGACTATGTAGAACACTGTAATACCTTTCCAATGCCTATTGGAACTTGAAGAAAAAAACTCATAGGCACAAGTTTATGGCTTGATGATCAGAAAAGAGGAATATTTGGCTTTCTTCATGTCTTCAAAGAACTAGACTTATTTAAAATACATAAAAAATAACTTCTCTTCACATGCAGTGACATGTAAGCACATGCAAGCAACATGCAAATCACATGCAAGTACATGCAACTTAAATGCAACTACATATAACTTACATGCAAGTAAATGAAACTTACATGCAAATACATGCAACTTACATACAAGTACATGCAACTAAAAAATAATCTATGTTGATTTAGCAAAATGAGAGGCTGCTCTGACTTTCTCAACTACATTGAACATGATGGTGAGTCCATATTTAATCCAGGAGGCTACAAAACTATTACACCCCATATGTTATTACCTATTTACTATTACCTTATTTAGTTAAAATGATTTAATATATATGAATGTGTTTCGTATAGGAATCTTGATGGAAATATGATGAATGAATGATTCAATTTAATGTTTTATAATGATTTTGAAAATGAAATATATTATGCATATGAATGTATTGCTATCGGCTAACTAATGTTATGATGTACTAAGTTGAATGCAAGAACAAGTTCAAACCTTCAGAAGAGAGGGGAAGTATCACTTAGGAGAAGAACTTGGTCTGGTAACCCTTAACGAGCCTATCTGCAAATACACACACTCACACCCTAGTCGGTCTAGGATTAAGTCAAGTTAGTGTGGGTAAAAGGTAAGTGATCTTCAGTTTTAGTTATGAATGTTTATATTGGTTTACGATCTTATTTTATGAATGTTTGGATTGGGGAATGTGATTAAGTCTTTATGTCGAGTGAAAGTCCTTCCACGTGTTATATTTATAATGATGAGATATATACATAAAATGTATGTATATGTATATATGTATGTGTCTACGATAAACTCGTACATATGAGTAAATGCGTGCATGAGTATATGTAGATAGATGTATCTACACATGCTCATGGATGGACTATCCATATGCATGGGAATATCAATTGGATAGAGGTGATATATATATATATACACTTTGTGCATATATGTCGATCAATGGAAATGAGAGTATATGTGTTTATATAGATATATTAAAATAATATTATGTATATATGTATATTAATATAATAATATATGTTTGTACATATATATTAATTAATATATTTATATATTTATGTATATATATATGATTGTTATTTCAATATATGTTTATATATTTATTAATCGACAACTAATGCATTTGATAATCTTGAGAAAATAAATATATATGTATATATACATACATATATGCATACATGCATACATACATACATATATATATATATATATATATGTGTGTGTATATATATATATGTATGTATATATATATATATAATGAAAAGTGTTTAAAATATAAAGTGCATTGTAATAGCACTAAAGTTGATATGAATAAAGCAATTTAAATAATGCTTATGTGCATTATAGCGCTGCCTCATATGTAAATGCATTGCTAAGTTTATAATCTGCACATGAAACAAAGTGAAACCAAGTCAAATACCTACACATGGAAGTAGGCATAAAGTTTATACGTGAGAAAGAGAATGAATGTAGGCTTGAACGAGTAGAATAAGTCATTGACTATGCTATCATTTGGGGCACTAAAACATGAAAATGTGGTGCTAAACCTTTAGAATGTGGAAACAAATAAGCATTCTTAAACCTTTGGATATGCATAAACCCATACAATGTAAAGTTGGCAGCAATATAAGAAGATAGTCGACTTGCAACCCAAGTAGGAAACATGCTAAAAAGAATTATTGTCCCTTGACTCAGTAAAAGAGTTATGTTGTCTCTTAAAACAAGTCAACTCAACCATTGGAAATGTGAGAACTGTCATGTGTTGCAAATCTAAGAGTTAATTAGTTGGGTCATTACATGAGAGTAGAACGGTGGTGGGATTGTTAGCTTGTCTGTAGCCTTTGGTTGCTTAAGTTTTAGTATATAGAGAGGTGATCTCTCTACCATTTGTTACACTTTTCATTCTAATTACTCTATGTTATTATGTTGCATTTTCTGTGCAAGTGAGTTGAGAGCTTGAGAGTTAGTGAGTTGCTTTGTTATTTTGCATTAGTATTTGTTGAGAGATTTGGTAAGAGGCTAGAAGTGGGAATTGGGTTGATCTTAGAGGTATTAGCAAGCAAGCTTGAGGAATTAAGCTAGGAAGGAAGGATTATCAGCTGGATCTTTTATACAGGCATGTTGATTTCTATTCCTTTATTATTTATGTTGGAAAGGCTATTTAATCATGTTGGCCATGTTTGGAAAGGAAAGATTTTAAATGTGTGTTATAATGCTTGGATATGCTTGTATGTTTCTTGGTTGATTCTTATAATTGTGAATCCTTACAATTTAGTTTATACTTACCTATATTGGAATTTATATGAATGTGATTTATTTATACTTTTCGTAGATTGTCATTACTATACGTAGTTTTTCAATACTATATGTATTTAGCAAGAGATAGAAGTTGCTTGAAGTCTCTTTCGTAGCAATGTCATTTTATCATGGGATATTAGTTTTATTATTCCTAGGGTTAGAATAGTCCATGGGAAAGGGGGTAACCAAAGTATAGGGTATGAATGGTCAAAACCAAATCGAGCTAGGGAGGTGGGTGAAATGGATGACTCTTACTTGAAGTACTCGGTGATGAATTCTTTGGCCAAAGTAATGTAAGTTGCCATTGTTTACACTGTCAATTCACTATGATTCGGGTTTACATACTAGGTAGGGATTGTCATGCATGTAGGTTTTAGCCATAGTATGGTAGCTCTAGATATGTAGGACACAACACCATGCTCAGAGAAGGCTAGGATAATGAAGTTACCAAACCAATCTCTTCATTGAATGGAAGGGCCATCTTAATATTACCAAGTTTGGTAGATGTACGGGGGACCGTAGTAAGTTTGTGGTTGGAAAAAAAGCACTTGAGTGATGCTTCTCCTCATGTAATTGGTGGCTAAGATTTGTAGAAGGATATTCTAGATGATTTGTATTTCTATTTCAAGTAAGCTCATTGAAGCTATGTATGTAATCATGTATCCATCTCTATGGAAAATGTAAATGTGAAATATCGCCTTGAAATTATGTAATGTGAAATCGTTACTTATTAATGAAATGATTCTTTGATTATGCAATGGGAAAGTTTGGAATGCTTTATTTCAAATGTGCATTAGTTATTCAATTGAAAAAAAATTATTGCTCGTAATGTTAGTAGCATAAATTGTTCACTTGTGGGTAAAACATAGTAAAATTACTGGGTAGAACAATGGGCATGTTACATGTGGTATCAGAGCTACCAGGTTTAGCTCTAAAACCTATGTGCTCGCTATGTTTCCAATCCAACATTATATGAGTCTAATTTTTGGAAATTCTTGTGTCGAGATGATGCATCTCAAGATGACTGGAAGGAAGTCAGTAATTGGAAATGAGTGCTACCTATAGGCCAAGAAGGAAAGGGAAGCCATTGTTCAAACCATAGAGGGAACCAATTATGACAATGCCATTTGGCTAAGTGACACTGATACTTTTAGTCATGCCTTTTCATGAATCAGTCAAGAAAGGAGAAGGATGCGAGAGGCTATCAACTTTGTACCTCCTATCTCCTAGACTAAGTCAGACTCTTTACCACTTTCCAGAGATATGTCCTATGAATGTAGTGTTAGTGCAATCATGATATTTAGGGATCCTCATGGTCTTCCTTTAGCAGAAGTTATTATAAAAGCCTCAAGTGGAAAATTAGAGGGATATGTACCCTGAAACTATGTATCTGAGGAGGTTAGAGGGTTATTTTCCTTTCGATGATGTATATGAACAAAAATCTGAGGGGTATACCCTACGTAGTTATGTATTGGAGAGTGAATTCAAGGGATACTCTCCCTTAGACTATATGAATATTCATTCCATGTAAAATCAAGGATATTGAAATCCTTTTTAATCTTAATAAAAAACATGTTTGGGAAAAAATTGTGTATAAGTTCTTTTATGGAATATCTTATGTGAATGTTTGTTCTTTTGAAATGTTTTTAATGTTAAGTAAATTTTCATGGATCTAATCAAAATGAAACATCCAGATATAAATATTCTCAAGAAAATTGGTTAGAACAAGAACTAACTTTGTGAAAAGTTCACTCCTCTCCTGAGGTACCTACCCATGTACCAAAAGGACGAGTGGTTTCGCGTAAGGAATTTTATCATGGGTCTTAATGCCCAAATAGGTAGTGAGGTAGACATGCATGGTCCTACTACCATGGACTTAGTGTATGAAAAAACCATTAAGCAGGAACAAAGGCTTAATTCTATCTCAAAATACTGAGAAAAGAACTGAAAGAAGTTCAATTGGTCACAGGCCAATCAAGCTTTGAAGAAGCCTAGTGAAGGGCGAAGTTTTCACAAGAAAGGGAACAAGGGACCCCAAAATAATTGGAATGAACCAAGAAGGGATCATAGGGGAAGCAAAAATAACTTCATCAACAATGTTGGTGGAAATGAAAGCAGTTTTAGAAGGCCTGTGAAAAAGAGGGGAATAGTGAGAGGATGTTTTATAAGTGGTGGAGATCACTTTGTAAACCAGTTCCCCAACAAGCCATTGTTGGGAAAATGTGTCTCAAACTTGCAATTATATGGTGATTTATTGTTGATAGGATGTATATATATATATATATATATCCTAGTTACACCGATAGGTGTATACAATGGCATAAGGGAAGGGAGAGTGGGATGTGTGTAAACAATTTTCTTTTAACTTTTTCAGGAAACTTCTAAAATGGCCAACATAGATTAGATAAATGATACATTGTAAATATAGACTGTTAATTATTAGGTTTTAGATCTAATGGTGGATATTTTATTCGCCTATCTTGCCCTAGAATGTAACCCTATTTTATGAGGGTGATGTATTGCGGCTACGGTACAGAGAGAGATGGTGATGTATTTTGAGAGTCTAATAGCAGTCATGTTGTCTCTTGATCTCTGAGTGGTGATACTCCCATGAGAAGCTTGCTCTGCAAGTATATTGTAATCTTTATGATTTACTGAATAATATATTGGGCAGCTTTTAGAGTGTGGGTTTTTTCTCCCGAAAGGGTTTTCCCCACGTAAATCACCGTGTCGTGGTATGAATGATATTTGTGTTTATTTCTATTTAAAATGTTGTAACTATTAAAGATATCTAAATTTTTTGCATTATTCTCCTCTCAAGATCAGTGTAGGAAGTTGTTATACTACCTTAGCTTCCTTACAAGTGGTATTAGAGCTTGATCACCTTTGCTTTCATTTGTGGGTTGTTGGGTTTTCTGGAATAATCTAGGTTTGAGTGGGTGCAGAAGATACTTTGTGATCTTGTTGCAAGAATTTTTAGATGGAAAGTTCATCAAGGAGAATAGAGGTGGATAAGTTTTCTGGAAATAATTTTGAAATGTGGAAGCTGAAGATGGAGGATCTGTTGATAGATCGAGATCTGTGGGATGTTGTTGATGAGAATTTTTCAAGGCCTACAAATCCTACTCAAGTTGCTCAATATGATGTTATAGAACGTAAAGCCAAGGTTCTAATCAGATCGTGTTTAGCAAACTCTATTCTAAATAATGTCCATGAGGAGACCTCTACATAGAAACTATGGAAGAAGCTTGGTGAGGTGTATCAGGCCAAATCTTTAGTGAACAAGATTTTCTTGAGGAAGAAGTTGTATTCCTTGAGAATGGAAGAGGGTGGACAAATCACAGACCACCTAGAAGAATTCAATAAGATGGTGGCTTAGTTGGCATCAGTTGGTGTCAAAATGGATGAAGAGGAAAAATGTCAAACATTGCTTTGTTCTTTTCCTAATTTGTGGGATTCTCTTATTATGGCTATTGGGAGTACTTCTGTAATTTTGAAGATTGAAGATGTGGTGGGTTCTTTGCTTTTTGAAGAGATGAGGAGGAAGGTATCCATCACTTACAAGGAGGCCCTAAATGTTTGTGGAAGACCTAAGGAAAAAGGAAAGAAGAATGAGAAGCATGACAAATCCAAGTCCAGGGGGAGATCTAAATCTCCTGGAAAGTCCAAAGTTATTTGCTGGAACTGTGGTAAGCTTGGACATGTTCATAAGGAATGCAAAGAAGAAAAGAAGAAAAAGAAGAAATTTGATTTTGATTCTAAGTCTGAGAAGGAAGATGGCGACGCATTTATTGTAGCTTTGGAAACTTGTGTAGGTAATGATGCATGGTTAATTGACTCAGGTGCATCTTTCCATATGACCTTTAATAGAGATTGGTTTTTTGAATATGAATAATTTTATGGAGGTAAGGTGTACTTGGGTGATGATTCTCATTAGACATTGTTGGTCATGGTAAAGTTAAAATTAGGTTCCCTGATGGTAGAATAAAAAGGATTAATGGTGTGTTGCATATCCCTGGATTATCACAAAATTTGCTATATGTGAGAAAGCTAATAGATGTGGGTGTGTAGGTAGTATTTTCTGGTGGAGGATGCAAGATGGTTAGAGGTGCTATGGTGATTGCTAGAGGTGTTAGATATGGCACATTGTATAAGCTTGATGCATGCCCTATTGAGTGCAATAGTACTTCTATGAAAAGCAAGTCTATGGAAGAAGTGAGGGTTTCACCTTTAGCAGATAGTCATAGCTTTTGGGTACCCAAGAGTTCTCTTTCTTCAAAAACAAAGTTACCTACAGAGAAAACTATGTTATGGCACTAGAGACTTGGCCACATTGGTTAAAAGGGTCTAAGGACTTTGAAAAATAAAAACCTTGTTGAAGGAATCTTGAATTCGATTTTTGTGAGCATTTTCTTTATGGAAAACAAAACCGTGTTCAGTTTTACTTGAGTTTTCATAAATCTTGTGGTGTATTGGATCTTATTCATTCTAATGTGTTTAGTCCTATAGATGTTCCTTCGATTGGTAAATCCACATATTATGTTTCATTTATTGATGATTATAGTAGAAGGACATGGGTATATTTTCTAAAGAGTAAATCTAAAGTTTTCAGTCGATTTAAAAAATTTAAAGCAATGGTTGAGTTGCAAACTGGAAAGAAAATAAAATGTTTGAGGACTGATAATGGTTGTGAATTTTTCTCTAATGGTTTTGATAGATTTTGTAAATATTATGATATTCATAGATAGAAGACAACTCTGTATTCTCCACAATAGAATGGAGTTGCAGAAAGAATGAATAGGACACTAATGGAGAAGGCTAGGATTATGTTGAGTGGTGTTGGCCTACAACAAAGGTTTTAGGCTGAAGTTGTTACCATTGCTTGTTACTTGATTAACAAGTCTCCTACATCAACTCTTGTTGATACAACACCTATAGAGGCATGGTCGGGTCACAAGACTTCATTAAGACATCTTAGAGTTTTTGGTTGTGAGGCATATGCACATGTGCCAAAGGAGAAGTCAGCAAATTTGGATAACAAGGTTGTGAAATGTATCTTCATTGGATATAGTTATGGTGTGAAAGGATACAAGCTTTGGGAACCTATTGCACAAAAGGTAATATATAGTAGAAGTGTTATTTTTAGAGAAACTAAGCCTTCTTCTATTACATTGCAGCCAGAACAAAGTAAACAGGAAGATGTGATTCAATTTCCTTCTACACCTGAGAAAGTTGAATCAAGGCCCAAGGATAGACAAGAAGTTGAGGAAAGGTCATCTAGCTATGGATCTTCAGAAGAGGAGAAAGAACCTCCAACTCAACTTGTTAGTAGGTCTACAAGGAATAGACACCACCTAAAAGGTATACCCCTGATGATTAGAGATGTATTTTTTCTTTGAATACTAACATGGATGAACCCAGATCTATAGAAGAGGCATTAGGTATGAATGATGCAGAATCTTGGAAGATTGCTATGGATGAAGAAATGGAATCTTTGAAAAAGAATGATACATGGGATCTTGTACCATTACCTGAAGGACAAAAGCTTGTTGGTTGCAAATGGGTGTTCAAGAAAAAAATTGGTTCATATGGAGGTATTGAGAAGTACAAAGCAAGGTTGGTTGTGAAAGGTTACTCTCAAGTTGAGGGTGTTGATTATGGTGAGAGATTCTCTCTTGTTGTAAAAATGACATCCATTAGATTTTTGATTGCTATTGTTGCTGCTTATGATTTAGAGGTTGAGAAAATGGATGTGAAAACTACTTTCCTTGATGGTGATTTGGAGAAGGATATTTATATGACACGTCCAGAGCACTACGTGGTGAAAGGTAAAAGTAAATTGGTTTGAAAATTGAAGAAATCTTTGTATGGGTTAAAACAAAATCCTAGGATGTGGTACCAAAAATTTGATACATATGTGTTGAGTTTGGGATTTGAGCGATCTAAATCATATCATTGTTGTTATTATAAAACTGATGGTGATCATTTCTTGTTTATTACATTATATGTTGATGATATGTTATTTATTGGAAAACGGAAATGTATGATTTTAGAACTAGAATCTCAACTTGCTGCTAAATTTGAAATGAAATATCTTGGTGCAGCTAGACACATTCTTGGGATGGAAATTAAAAGAGATAGAGTGAACAGAAAGCTATGGCTTGGCCAAAGTAAGTATGTCAATTCAATTGTATAGAGATTTAACATGGAGTGTAGACCATTGTGTGTTCCCCTTTCTATTGGAACAAAGTTATCTATTTCAAACTTTCCAACATCTCCATAAGAGATGGAAGACATGAGTAGAGTACCTTACTAGAGTGTAGTTGGAAGTTTGATGTATGCTATGGTTTGTACTAGACTAGACATTACCCAATCAATGGGATTTATTTCTAGATATTTGTCTAATCCTAGTAGAGTTCATTGGGATGCAATTAAAAGGGTCTTCAGATATTTACACAGTACCTCAGATTATTCCTTATGTTATCATAGTAATGTGACTGAAGATGAGATTTCCCTTGATATTCATGGTTATGTAGATTCAGACTAGGTAGGTGATATTGATAGTTGTAAGAATTATTTTGTACATGGGTACCTAACATGGCCTAGTAGCCGGGACCCATTTTGCATTGTTTTCATTTGTGCACATTCTCCCTAAGTTGCACTTAAGGGGGGGTGTTGGTGTAATTAAATGTCTTGTACCTTGTCCTAGGTCATGATTACACCTTAGTTAAGTTTACTTAGGGACCACATAGGAGGTTGTTGGAGATTTTCCACTTTTGGTGGACTTGACATGTCATTACCACATCACTTCCACCTTTTGTGGACACATCATGTGATTATCTCTCCACCTTTTGTGGGTGATCCACCTTTTGTGGAGATTATCACATTATCCTTTCCCACTTTAGGTGGAGTGATAACTTTTCACAGTTGTCTCATGTCATAAGATTACGACACTTGTCATAATCTTATGCCCTTCTATGTTCTCACCTTGGCTATATATCCAAGGGGTCTCCTATGTACTATAAGCTCATTACATTCTATTATATTGACAGAATACAGTTTATTCTTGTCATCTTGTTTCTATCTCTCTTATGCTTGTGCTTTCTATTGGGCCTCTAGATCTTGGGTAGCTACCTTCATAGCCAATTCTTACATGGTATCAGAGCTTTTGGAGTGCCTTTAGTTAGTCTTTTGGAGAGATTCTTGGAGGGTTCCATTTTTGGCCTTGTATTGCAGGTGCATTTTGGGAGCTTGTTGCATCAGATCTAAGCTCTCCATTGCATCTGGAGTGTCCGAGATAGTCAGATTTGTCTTTTGTTTCGTCTCAATTGGACATCGGAGGCCAAATCTGCAAAGGGTTGAAGATCAGAGGTGGTTACCAGATCTAGGAGGTAGCCACCACTTTGGAGCATTTTCAGCCAAAAAGGACACTGCTATTGCGTTCAGAAGGGTCAAAAACCTATAAATCAACTACCAATTCATCCAAATCGAAACAAATTGTCCGTCGAGGCAAAAAAATTTAGCAGGCTGGCCGTACGGCCAACCTGCACAGTCGGTACGAAAATATTTTTTCAAAAAAAAAATTATTTTCTGCGAAATTTTTTTTTTAAAATCATTCAAAAAATTTATTGTATTTCGCAGTTTTTTATTTGTAAAGTTTTTTTTTAAAAAAAAAAAAAATCAAAAAGAAATATTTAAAGCGCTCCCCATACTCCGATACGCGGGCCCCCCCGCGGCCCTAAGGCACCAGACAACACCGCCGGCTAATTTATAAATTCCGGCAACAGAAAAAAAACCCGGCAGCCACTTTCCGGCCGGTAAACAGAAATCTGGCGATCAGAAACATTCCGTCAATTTTGGAGAATATTCCGTCAATCTCGAGCATATTCCGTCAGCATCAGAATATGCCGGCGACAGATTTCCGCCGGAGAGTGACGGCGATGGTGACGTGCATACGGCCGTCAAATTTAAGCTCATCCAGCGCGTGACGGGCATACAGCCGTCAAATTTATTGCATTCAAATGCTGACGTCATCCCTGCGTCAGCATTTTTTGAAAATTTTAGACCCCCTCACAGATTGAATTTTTGATATTGCAGTTCATCTTCAAAGGCTCATATCTTGGTCATTTTGAGGCCTTTTTTGGTGCAATTTTTTTTGATTTGATCTAATTTTTCGTGTACATCATAGTGGTGCAATTATTTTCTAATTTTGGTGCACGGATTTTCCAGAAAATTTGATTTGTCTCAGGTCTTGCTCAATTGTCACCGTTTTTGCAACTTTCGGGGCTCCGTTCAGGCTCATACGAACTCCTTTTCAGGTGCCCTTTTTTTTTAAAGTGCATGATTTTTTCTAAACTTCACAGTGGTGCTATCAGTTTGTAGTGATTGTGATCAAAAATTGTACTTTCAGCACTTGGTCATTTTTGGCCTATTTTGGCATTTGTAAAAGTTAAGGTCTCAGTTTGATCTTTTGTATCAGTTATTTGAGTCTGTTGTAGCCTACTTAAGGATGTTGTAAAACATTGAAAATCAAAATCCCACTTTGCCTGGCTTGCAAGTGGCTATTGTACACGCACTAATTATATAGTGCCAAATCATCTTTTTGGGGGGGGTTCTTTGATTGAGTGAATTTGGGGGGTGTCTTGAGTGATTGTGCCTCTCTCTCTATCTTTTTCTTATTCATTTTTCTACTATGGGTTCTCTTAAGTTTCCTTTGTTAACTCCACATAATTATGCTTCTTGGAAAATTGATGCATGGAGTAAGTTAATGGAAAAAGGATTAACTCATTATATTGATGGAACTGTTGTTGCACCATCTGATCCTCAAGCTAATCCTGTTGCTCATTTGGATTGGCTCACTAAAAATACTATGGCTCTTGGAACTTTAAGAAAATATGTATCAAAAGATCTAATCTT
This sequence comes from Sequoia sempervirens, assembly GCA_007258455.2. Lineage (NCBI taxonomy): Eukaryota > Viridiplantae > Streptophyta > Pinopsida > Cupressales > Cupressaceae > Sequoia > Sequoia sempervirens. The sequence goes on along the minus strand of VDFB02271358.1, from coordinate 252,852,774 downwards.
TCAAATTGATAAGTGTAAAACAATTAAAGAAGCTTGGGAAAAATTTGGTCAATTGTATGGCCAAGTTGATGAGATTAGAGGTTATCAGCTTGACAATGATCTCACAATGTTAGATCCCAAGGATTTTGATACAATCCAAGACTATGTCACTAAGGTAAATGAGCTAAGAGCACAGCTTAAGGATTGTGGCATTGATAAGAAGGATGCACAGTTGGTCTACAATTTGTTGGGAAAACTTCCATCAGAATATGCAGCATTTGTTTCTAGCTTCCAAACCCATTGCTTGACAGTAGGTAGTTCTTTCACTATGCCTACATTCGATGCTTTTATAGAAATGTTGATGTTAGAGCAAGCAAAGTTGATAAGCATGGGGATTCTCAAGTCTTCAAAGTCCAAAGCTTTGGTGGCTAATCAAGGGAATCAAGGGACTCAAGGAAAGGGTTCCAATAAGAAGCAAAAGCAATCTTCACAAGGAGAGAACCAACAATCAACTCCTCCACAACAAAGCTCAACTTCATCTTCTTCAAAGAAGTACAACTATTCAAACAAGAGGGAGCAACCAACATGTGCATATTGCAAAAATTTTGGTCATGAGGAGCATCGTTGTCATATTAAGCAAATTGATGAGTTGAAACATATCCTTAAGAAGAACAACATCAACTTGCCAGCTGCATATCAAGAGAAGGATTCATCCCCTTCCACTTCTTCTAAGGGAAAAGGAACAACTCTCATAGCAACAACATCAAGCTCTTCTCCTTCTTCTTCATCTCAATATGAGAAACATAAGGGGCAAGCATTTCTTGCAGTTGCAGATTCCAATTCAGATAGGTGGATCCTTGATTTAGGAGCTTCGCATCATATGACTTCGTGCAAGGATATGTACTCTTCATTTGATTCTTGTTCATCACCACCCATTTTGATGGCCAACAGCACATCTTTGGCAGTTTGTGGGAAGGGTTCTATTGACGTTGAAGGTGGAGCATTTAATGATGTTCTATGTGTGCCTACTTTGTCAAGGAACATCCTTTCCATCTATCAGATTACACATGGTGGTACATGAAAGAGTGTAGAGTTCACACCAGATTTTGACATTGTTCAGGATTTGCATAGCAGGGCTCTTGTTGCAGTTGGGGAGGTTGATCATCATTCTCAGTTCTACACCTTCTCATATTTTGCTCCTATTGATGATTCAGTTCACCCTAGTGTGGACACACTTGAGGAGATTGAGTATGGTTACTTGAATCTTGGAGTGCTCACTAGTCCTGAGGTTCTTGAACCTATTGTTGATATTCCATCTCCTACATTGACTGATGTACCTGATGATACTTGTGTTCCGACAGTTTCAATGCCTTGTGATTCAGTACAACAGTGTATACCTTGTCTTCCAGGAGCAGCTTCATGGGATGACTACTTGACAGACATTGGCAGTTTGTTTGTGGAGTCCTACATTGCAGACTTGGGAGACACACTTGATTACTTACATCTTCTCTTTGATGAAGGTGATTCTACTTCAGTTGTTGCGAGGGAACACTCTGACCCTCCTCTACATGATCAATCTTTCGAGGTTGGTGTGATTGTGGATGCATCTTTACAACAATTGGAGGAGGCCACTTTCTCTCTTGAGGAGACATTGTCTTTGGAGTATGTTCTACCTTCATCCTTGCTAGATCTTGAGTTGTCTTTTTCAACAAATGAGAGTGTTGGTGTAATTAAATGTCTTGTACCACCCAAGATCTAGAGGCCTAATAGAAAGCACAAATGAGAGAGAAAAGAATATGACAAGAATAAACTGTATTCAATGTCAATAATATGAGATAATAGAATGGTTCAATACAATGTACATAGGAGACCCCTTGGATATATAGCCAAGGTGAGAACATAGGAGGGCATAAGATTATGACAAGTGTCGTAATCTTATGACATGAGACAACAATGAAGAGTTATCACTCCACCTAAAGTGGGAAAGGATAATGTGATAATCACCACAAAAGGTGGATCACCCACAAAAGGTGGAGAGATAATCACATGATGTGTCCACAAAAGGTGGAAGTGATGTGGTAATGACATGTCAAGTCCACCAAAGGTGGAAAATCTCCAACAACCTCCTATGTGGTCCCTAAGTAAACTTAACTAAGGTGTAATCATGACCTAGGACAAGGTACAAGACATTTAATTACACCAACACCCCCCTTAAGTGCAACTTAGGGAGAATGTACACAAATGAAAACAATGCAAGATGGGTCCTGACTACTAGGCCATGTTAGGTACCCATGTACAAATGCAATGAAATCTCTCACAAGTGGAGTAAAGATAGAAAAACCCAGTGGGAAAAAACTACCCCCCAAAAGAGAGATAAGATACAAAAGTCTATGAGAAGAAAAAAACCCATGTGAGGAAAAAGTCCCCCCCATACAAGAGAAGAAACAATTCCAAAGTTGTATGGATGAAGTCTCCCCAATCCACAAGTGAAGAAGGAAGAACCCTCAAAATGGAATAAGTCTCTGAAATCTGCTCAAATGTCCCTGTGTTGATGCTGAAAGATGCCTTTCCCAAACCATGTGAAGCTGCAATGTAGTCACCTCCTGGAATATGTGAGAAACCCTTTGCAACAACACTCTCATTTGCTGAAAAAGACAACTCAAGATCTAGCAAGGATGAAGGTAGAACATACTCCAAAGACAATGTCTCCTCAAAAGAGAAAATGGCCTCCTCCAACTGTTGTATAGATGCATCCACAATCACATCAACCTCGAAAGATTGATCATGTAGAGGAGGGTCAGAGTGTTCCCTCACAACAACTGAAGAAGAATCACCTTCATCAAAGAGAAGATGTAAGTAATCATATGTGTCTCCCAAGTCTGCAATGTAGGACACCACAAACAAACTGCCAATGTCTGTCAAGTAGTCATCCCATGAAGTTGTTGCTGGAAGACAAGGTATGCACTGTTGCACTAAATCACAAGGCACTGAAACTGTCAGAACACAAGTATCATCAAGTACATCAGTTAATGTAGGAGATGGAGTATCAACAATAGGTTCAAGAACCTCGGGACTAGTGAGTACTCCAAGATTCAAGTAACCATACTCAATCTCCTCAAGTTTGTCCACACTAGGGTGAACTGAATCATCAATAGGAGCAAAGTATGAGAAGGTGTAGAACCGAGAACGATCATCAACCTCCCCAATTGCAACAAGAGCCTTGCTATGCAAATCCTGAACAATGACAGAATCTGGTGTGAACTCTACACTCTTGCCTATACCACTATGTGTAATCTGATAGATGGAAAGGATGTTCCTTGACAAAGTAGGCACACATAGAACATCATTGAATGCTCCACCTTCAACGTCAATAGAACCCTTCCCACAAACTGCTAAAGAAGTGTTGTTGGCCATCAAAATGGGTGGTGATGAACAAGAATCAAATGAAGAGTACATATCCTTGGATGAAGTCATATGATGTGAAGCTCTCGAATCAAGGATCCACTGATCTGAATTGGAATCTGCAAAAGCAAGAAATGCTTGCCCCTTATGTTTCTCATATTGAGATGAAGAAGAAGGAGATGAGCTAGATGTTGTTGCCATGAGAGTTGTTCCTTTTCCCTTAGAAGAAGTGGAAGGAGATGAGTCCTTCTCTTGATATGCAGCTGGCAAGTTGATGTTGTTCTTCTTAAGGATATGTTTCAACTCATCAATTTGCTTAACATGACAACGATGCTCATCATGACCAAACTTCCATCAGAATATGCAGCATTTGTTTCTAGCTTCCAAACCCATCGCTTGACAGTAGGTAGTTCTTTCACTATGCCTACATTTGATGAAGGTAGCCACCCAAGATCTAGAGGCCTAATAGAAAGCACAAGCATAAGAGAGATAGAGACAAGATGACAAGAATAAACTGTATTCAATGTCAATGATATGAGAGGATTGAGCAATAGTACATAGGAGACCCCTTGGTTATATAGCCAAGGTGAGAACATAGAAGGGCATAAGATTATGACAAGTGTCGTAATCTTATGACATGAGACAACTAGGAAAAGTTATCACTCCATCTAAAGTGGAAAAGGATAATGTGATAATCTCCACAAAAGGTGGATCACCCACAAAAGGTGGAGAGATAATCACATGATGTGTCCACAAAAGGTGGAAGTGATGTGGTAATGACATGTCAAGTCCACCAAAAGTGGAAAATCTCCAACAACCTCCTATGTGGTCCCTAAGTAAACTTAACTAAGGTGTAATTATGACTTAGGACAGGGTACAAGACATATAATTACACCAACACCCCCCCTTAAGTGCAACTTAGGGAGAATGTACACAAAAGAAAACAATGCAAAATGGGTCTCGACTACGAGGCCATGTTAGGTACCCATGTACAATGCAATGCAATCTCTCATAAAGTGGAGAAAAGGAGAAAACCCAGTGGGACAAAACTCCTCCCTAAAAGAGAGAAACAAAATAAGAATCATGCTCTAGGAAGGATAAAACCTCAGGTGAGGAAAAAGTCCCCCCCATAAGAGATAGTCCATGCAACCCCCCATCAATGGAGAGTCACTACTCAAATGTCACAATGTCAAGAGTCCCCAATCTGAACTGAAGAAGGAGATAATGTAGAACAATGTGAAAAATGATGTAGAGCGAACCAAGGATGATGATGAGTCCTCCAAATGTTGTTCCAAAAGAAATGCCAAACTGTGCAAATCACTGATAGAAGGAATCAGGTACAATTGCAGAAGATGCCACATAACTGGTGACTGAGCTAAATCTGTCAACTCAAAAGTAACTGCAGAATCTGTCAATGAAGAACTATAGAAGAATCCACACTGCAACAGGAATAAGGTCAAAACCAAGAAGACAACTGCGTGAGCATCAACTGAATGCTCAATAATAGAATATTGATACAATCCATGTCTCGCTGGAGCCATGCACAATTTGTACAATCCAAGTCTCACTGGAGCCATGCACCAAGTCTCTGGATGTAGAACCAAACTTCTGAAAACAGGTAGAATGCTTCCAAAATAGGAGTCTATATGGTGATTAGTCCATCTCACCGAAATGCATGGGTAACCAGCCGCTGCATTCGCTGAGTAGATAGGAACTAACACTATATACATAGATCAATCCAAAGAAGCATACAGAACATGACATAGTACATTGAAATAGAAGATTGTGGCACTTTATTTTAGTGCGATTACAACATTACAAAGAGGAGAACTACAATCAACATGATGCAAATCTGGAAATGTTGATGAAGAAGCAAACCAAAGGTGCCTCGAAGCAGAAGACCATGAAGAAAGCCCTCCATGTGGATGTCGGTAGGAGCAACTGACCCCCATTGACTGTTGATTAGAGGAATAAATGGTCGAATACAAGGCTCGATCGGGAGGCAAAATAGTTTCTCCAATTTTGCTTATTAATGCATGATTTGTTTTTAAAAAAACTTTAAAAAAGTTCATTTTAAAAACATTATTTATGGAAAAAAATTTATTATTAAAATAATAAAGAAAATTAAATTTTTTATGATGAAAAAACTTTATTAAAAAATAAAGAAAAACAAATTGTTTTATTTTTAAAAGCTTTATTAAAATTTAATAAAGAAATTTTATTTAAAATAATTATAAAAAAACTTTAATTAAAAATTATTAAAGAAAAACTTTATAAAAGTTTGTATTTATTAAAACTTTTCATAAAAAGTTTTTATTTTTTAAAAAAACTTAAAAACAAATTAAAAACAAGTTTTTATTTTAAAAAACAACTATAAAAAATATGCCGCCGGCGGCAGGGATGCAGCCCTGTCAGCCGTCGTGCATTGCAGGGGCAGCAATCACGGCAGAGCCTAGTCGGCGTACCTCTGTCGGGCAATGCAGAGGGTATGGTACCTTCCGCAGGTACTTCGTACCTTCGCAGCCTTAAAACTTTTCAAATTTTTTTTTTTAATATAAATTTTATTATTCAAAATGCACGATTTTATTAATATATATTTTTTTAAAATTCTTTTTGAAGATTTTTTTTAAAAAATTGTAAAAATTGTAAAAAAAATAAAAATAAAATAATTTAATTTAATAAAATCGTACTTGCGCAGGTAGGGCCGTATGGCCTGCCTGTTAAAAATTTTTGCCTCCAAGAGCAATTTTGTCTAAATTCGACGATTTGGCAGTCGATTTAGGGGTTTTTGGCTCTTCTGGATGCAATGGCGATGTCCTTTTCGCTGAAAATGCTCTAAAGTGGCAGCTACCTCCTGGATCTGGCAACCACCTCCAATCTTCAACCTTTTGCAGATTTGGCCTCCAATGTCCAACTAAGACGAAACAAAAGGAAAATCTGACTATTTCGGACACTCTGAATGCAATGGTGAGCTCAAATCTAATGCAACAAGCTCCCAAAATGCACCTGCAATACAAGGCCAAAAATGGAACCCTCCAAAAATCTCTCCAAAAGACTAACTAAAGGCACTCTAAAAGCTCTGATACCATGTAAGAATTGGCTATGAAGGTAGCCACCCAAGATCTAGAGGCCTAATAGAAAGCACAAGCATAAGAGAGATAGAGACAAGATGACAAGAATAAACTGTATTCAATGTCAATGATATGAGAGGATTGAGCAATAGTACATAGGAGACCCCTTGGTTATATAGCCAAGGTGAGAACATAGAAGGGCATAAGATTATGACAAGTGTCGTAATCTTATGACATGAGACAACTAGGAAAAGTTATCACTCCATCTAAAGTGGAAAAGGATAATGTGATAATCTCCACAAAAGGTGGATCACCCACAAAAGGTGGAGAGATAATCACATGATGTGTCCACAAAAGGTGGAAGTGATGTGGTAATGACATGTCAAGTCCACCAAAAGTGGAAAATCTCCAACAACCTCCTATGTGGTCCCTAAGTAAACTTAACTAAGGTGTAATTATGACCTAGGACAGGGTACAAGACATATAATTACACCAACAATAGTAGACGATCCACCGATGCTTATGTGTTTACTTTATTTGGTGGTGCAAACAGTTGGATGAGTAAGAGATAGGCTATGGTTGGTTTGTCCACTACTGAAGCAGAATATATGACAGCTACTCATGCTTGTAAAGAATCCATTTGGATTAAGAGACTGTGCTCAAATATTGGAATAAAACAAGGTGTAGTGACAATTTATTGTGATAGTCAGAGTGTGATATGTCTAGACAAGAACCCAACATTTCATGTCAGGACAAAGAACATTGATGTATAGTATCATTTTGTTAGAGATATGATTGAAGATGGCAGGGTGAAGTTGGTTAAGGTAGAGACTTTGATGAATTTTGTTGATTCTTTAACTAAGCTTGTGAGCACAAAGAATTTTATATGGTGTTTAGAGACTATGGGCCTTTCAACCCCTAGCAATTAAGAGACAATGTTTACTCCCTCTTGTTGCTCTTGCAAGGTGTTCGACAAGTGGGAGATTTTTTGGGAAAATGTGTCTCAACCTTGCAATTATATAACAATTTATTGTTGATAGAATGTATATATATTTATATATATATTTCCTAGTTACACTGATAGGTGTATACAATGGCATAAGGGGAGGGAGAGTGGGATGCATGTAAATAATTTTTTGTTAACTTTTTTAGGAAACTTCTAAAATGGTTGACATAGACTAGATAAATGATACATTATAAATCTAGACTATTAATTATTAGGTTTTAGATCTAATGGTGGATATTTTGTTGGCCTGTCTTGCCCTTGAATGTAACCATATTTTATGAGGGTGTTGTATTACAACTACGGTACAGAGAGAGACAGTGATGTATTTTTAGAGTCTGATAGCAGTCGTGTTGTCTCTTGATCTTTGAGTGGTGATAATCCTATGAGAAGCTTGCTCTGCAAGTATATTGTAATCTTTGTGATTTTCTGAATAATATATTGGGTGACTTTTGGAGTGTGGGGTTTTTCTCCCGAATGGGTTTTCCCCACGTAAATCACGGTGTCATGGTATGCATGATATTTTTGTTTATTTCTATTTAAAACTCTATAACTATTAAAGATCTATAAATTTTTTGCATTATTCTCCTCTCAAGATTAGTGTAGGAAGTTGTTCCACTACCTTAGCTTCCTTATAGTTGTTAGGGTCACAACCACATGGGAACCCTCTTCCACCTCAACAAGTTGCATTTCAACAAAGGATTCAATGTTGTAGTGGACAATTGGCAAGCGGAGTACCAAATTACTCTAGTAGAAATTCTAGGTACTTTGTCTCGTACTCCCATTTCAATTTTAATAGATACTGGTGCCACGAAAAAGAATCATTTCTCCTATAATAGCTAGTCAAATGTCTATAAAATCTAGCTGCATGGAAAGATATTAGATTGTTGAATATACAAACTAGACAAGAGCTAAAGTGAATCAATGTCTATTCAAAGCAAAAGGGTTGAACTTCCAAGTTTCTCTATGGAAGTAAATTTATACGTAGCTCCCTTAGGTTCATATGATGTCATCTTAGGGATGAATTTTCTATGGAAATATAGGGCCAAAGTAGATAATCATGCAAGAACTGTAGAATGCTTAGATGATCTTGGTAACTAGGTTTCATTGCAAGGATCGCTTAGAGAAGTTGAGTTGTGGAAAATATCTACCATACAAATGCATAGAGTGAAGAAAAAAGGTTGTCAACTCTTTATAGTAAAAATGGAGAAACTTGAGGAATGCAAAGAGTTCATTTCTCAAGATGTAGTATATTATAAAACTCAAGACTCCCAAGATGTCAAAGAAGGTGAGATGGTTGAAACTAGAAAAATGGATATGGGGAAATATCATATCCTACAGAATTTTGTGGATGTATTTCCCGATGAATTACTTGGATTTCCTCCCAAGAGAGTACTTGATTTCTCCATCGACATAGTTCCAAGGTTAGAGCCTATATCGAAAGTACCATATAGGATGAGCACAACTAAATTAATGGAGTTAAATGCATAGTTAGAAGAATTATTGTCCAAGGGATTGATAAGGCCTAGTGTTTCACCTTGGGGAGCACCAGTGAACTTCGTGAAGAAGAAAGATTGTACACTACACTTATGTATTGACTATTGATTGTTTAATAAGGCGATAATAAATAATAAGTATCTTTTTCCATGTAATAATGATCTCTTTGATTAGATTCAAGAGCAACATTATTTTCAAAGATTGATCTACACTCAAGCTATCATCAACTAAGAATCAAGGATGAAGACATTTTCAAAACAACTTTTAGGACTAGGCACAACCATTACAAGTTCATAGTCCTACCTTTTGGACTTACAAATGCACCTGCAACATTAATGAACCTAATGAATAATGTATTTAGGGACTTCTTGGAAAGGTTTTTGTTGGTCTTCTTGGATGATATTTCAATCTACTCCAAGAATGAAGAGGAACATCTCAAGCATCTAGAGATTGTTCTCCAAAAATTGAGAGAACATAAGCTATACAGAAAACTCAAAATGCACCTTCCTCCACAAGGAAGTATAGTATTTGGGTCATGTGATTTTGGCTAATGGGATTGTAGTTGATCCAATGAAGATAAAAGCAATGCTTGAGTGGTTAGTGCCTAAGAATGTGTCGAAAGTTAGAAGTTTTATGGGTCTAGCTGGGTATTGCCGAAAGTTCATTACAAAATTTTCAAGAATAGCTTTTCCCATCACTTCTTTATAAAGAAAAGGGAAAATTTTTGAGTGGTTTGAGAAATGTCAAGAAACATTTGACAAACTCAAGGAGAAGTTGACCACCACACTTATATTGAAGGTACAAGATCTAGATGGTAACTTTATAGTTATTACCGATGCTTCAGGAGAAGCTTTGGGTGGAGTATTAATGCAAGATGGGTGAGTCATTGCCTATGAATCAAGGAAGCTAAATCCTTATGAGAAAAATTATTCTTCACATGATTTGGAGTTAGTAGCAGTTATCCATGCATTATAGATGTGGAGGCATTATCTGTTGGGGAAACCATTTGAACTAAAGAATAATCATCATGGACATTTAAAGTATTTTTTTACTCAACCTAATCTTAATTCACGACAAAGGAGATGGCTGGAATTGATATCTGATTATGATTTCAACATCAATTATATCAAGGGAAAGGAGAATCAGGTTTTCGATGCCCTAAGTTGTAGGAGACATATCTCCTCGATGATATCAATCCAAACTAACTTCAAAGGTCAAGTGTTGCAAGAATCTAAGGGAGATGAGTTTTATGAACAAGTCAAGCAAGCACTCTTGAACAATCCACAAGATAAAAGGTATGAAGGATATCAATTTCAACCTAATGGTTTGTTGAGGTTTAAGGGAAGAATTTATGTACCTAACTCTCAGGAATTAAAGGACTTGGTATGGAAAGAAGTTCATAATGCACCGTGTTCAAGACATCCTGGTGTAACTAAGATGTTGGATGATGTAAAGCCATTATATTTCTAGAAGGGAATGAAAGGGGATGTTGTGAGATTTGTAGCAAGTTGCTTAGAATGTTAAAGAGTAAAGGCCATCATCATCCTGTAGGTATTTTGGATCCACATGAAGTTCCAGAAAGTAAGTGGCAAGTTATTAGCATGGATTTTGTGCAAGGTCTTCCAATGTCAAGGGATAAGCACAATGCCATATTGGTAGTGGCCGAAAAGCTTACAAAGGTGGCTCAATTTATACCAAGGAATTTTATTGATGGAGATCTTGTAATAGCATGTAAGTTTATTCAAGAGATATTTAGATTGCATGGGATTCCTAAAAAGATCATTTCGAATAGGGATGCTCGTGTGACATATAGATTTTGGAAAATTTTGTTTTCTTCACTTGGGACTCAATTGAACATAAATTTTGTATATCATCCAGAGACAAATGGACAAAATGAAAGGGTGGACCAAGTGTTAGAGGAACTACTAAGGATGTATTACATGGATCAGTAATAAAAATTGGAGGATTACCTATCTTTGGTTGATTTTACATATAATAACTCTTTATCATTTTGTAATCAAGATGACTCTATTTGAAGCATTGCATGGCAGAAAGTGTCAAACTCCTATAAAGTTGGGATAAGCTAGAGGATAGGATAAGCCTTGGGCCAAAGATGTTATCAAAAATGGAGGAGCAAGTTGGAATTATCAAGCAAAGGCTAGTAGAAGCTAATGATAGGCAAGAGAGTTATGTAGATTCTAAAAGGGTACCCAAAAATTTCCTAGTACGAGATAAGGTTTTTTTGAGGGTTAAACCTCACAAGAATTCTATTAAGTTTGGAAATTCATCCAAACTAGCTCCATGCTATGTAGGTCCTTTTGTGGTTCTTGAAGAAGTCAACCTTGTTGTGTATAGAAATCCCTTGCCACCAACTCTTGCTAGGATGCATAACGCCTTTCATGTCTCGTATCTTAAGAAGTATGTACCAAGGGATAACCATGTTATTGATTAGAATGTTTTATAGTTATAGGACCCATTAGTGGTAACAATTGAGCCTCTCAAGGTGCTCAAAACGTGTAAGCTTCACTTACATAATAGAGAGTTTTTTCAATGCAAGGTCTAGTGGGATGAATATGTAGAAGATTTTACCACTTCGGAAGACTATGCTAAGAGGAAGCAAAAGTTTCCACAAGTCTTGCTAGATTTTGAAAGCTCCTAAAAAATAATGATGTTTTATGATGTTTTATGTTTTATGTGATGTCCATGATTGATACTTAAAAATCATTGGAGATGACGATTCACAAGGGGGGAATATGTTACACCCCATGTGTTATTACCTATTTGCTATTACCTTGTTTGGTTAAAATGCTTTAATATATATATATATGAATGTGTTTTGTATATGAATCTTAATGGAAATATGATGATGAATGTTTGATTCAATTTAGTGTTTTATAATGATTTTGAAAATGAAATATATGATGCATATGAATGTATTGTTATCGGCTAACTACTTTTATGATGTACTAAGCTAAATGTAGGAACAATTTCAAACCTTTGAAAGAGAGAGAAGTATCACTCAGGAGAATAACTTGGTTTGGAAACCCTTAACGAGCCTAACTGAGCATACACACACTCACATCCTAGTTGGTCTAGGATTAAGTCAATTCAGTGTGGGTAAAAGGTAAGTGATCTTCAGTTTTGGTTATGAATGTTTATATTGGTTTATGATCTTGTTTATGAATATTTGGATTGGGGAATATGATTAAGTCTTTATGTTGAGTGAAAGTTCTTCCTTGTGTGTTTAATTTATAATGACGAGATATATACATAAAATGTATATATATATGTATATATGTACATGTCTACAATAAACTCATACATGAGTAAATACATCCATGAGTATATGTAGATAGAGGTATCTACGCATGCTCATGGATAGACTACCCATATGCATGGTAATATAGATTGGACGAAGGTGACACACACACACACATATATATATATATGGGTGGGTGCATGAAGATCGATATCCAATTTGTGGCCAACTTTTTTTTTTTTTTGAAAACTCATAACGTGAGAGCATTATAACGCGCTCATGTTATGACCTATTAAAAGAAAATAAACAAATCCAATTCATTTTTGCATTTAACTATGTTTTTTCTCTTGCTTGCAGCCAAAACCCCAATTTTCCACGCTTGTGTTCTAGGAGGAGGTATTTTGAAAAATTCTTCATGAATGGTTGTTGCTTCATCGTGAGGATGCCACTGTGTCGACGAGGATGTGTGAGATGTAAGGATTGTTTTTTTTTTTTTGAATTTGTTAGTTTTAGGTTGTTTTTTATATTTATTTTTTGAATTTGTAGGAGATGTTAATCAACCTACAAACCCTCCTCAAAATCCTCAAGAAGCACAACAACAACAAGATGAACAAAATCCTGAACAAGCACAACAACAACAACAACAACAATATCCTCAAGTTAATCAACCACAACCTCAATCTCTTCCACCAATCCCTCAACATCCTCCTAGAACCCAACAAAACTTAATGATGGAAATTGAGAATAATAAAAAACAAATTGAGGATTTAATCAAGAGGTTGAACGATCCAAACGGTTCAACCGTGGAAATAATGACCCTAGGAACTTCATTGAAAGAAATGTTAAAACATGTAGATTCAATCAACAGACAATTAATTGGTTGGCATGATAGGAGGCAAGCGGCTAGGGCTTATTACCAAGATAAATTATCATATAAAGATGTAAAAGATTTAAAAATTACAAAAGGTGATTTGTGTGCATTATTCACTAACCCACAGTCAAATGTAAATCTCTCCCTCAATGCGAAGAGGTTTCCTATTCATTGGTGTCACCACCAAGAGATTAAGAATTGTTTTTGGGATAGGTGATACATGGTTTTTGATGACCCACCATGCAACAATTATGAAGTACCACAATATTTCCTTAGGAAACTATACTATGAGTTCATCTTGAACAAAATCCCAAATTATTTTGATATGAGGGACTTCCAGGGGAGAGGTGGGGGGTCAGCTCAAGATAGACCCGGTGCACAATAGGATCCTACGTGGCAAGGGAGACGAACTCTTACTAGGCCACCCCATGAGCACATCATTATCCCTTCCATCACAAAGGAGAGTGTCGACGTAGAGACTTTGCAGGCCATCAAATTTTTGACCCAGAGTGTCATCCAGCATGCCAGCCCTATTCTACAACACCATCTAGGGGAGTCTTCAAGTGGTGGGCTTCAATCCCATTTGTGTCGATCTTGCATTGAGTGACTTGTTCATATCACCCCACCGACACTCAAGAGGTTGTTACGCAAGATCCATCTACAGCTATGGAGATGGCAAGGGTAGTTGACATTTTGCATGTGGCCTATGGCATTGATACTCAGGTAAAAGTTAGCATGTTGATTGAATTTAATTTATTAAATTTCAATTTTGAAATGCAAGATTAATTAATTTAGTTTTATGATTTTAATAATATTGTAGGGTCATAGTGTTGATACTGGATACACGAGCCCCACACCTGCTTATTTCTCCATTGCACCTACCGTTGAGGTATGTAACTAGTAAACATTTATAAATTCATTACATGTTAATAGCATTATTTTATGAATAGTATTTTAATATATGATTTTGGATGCTAAATAGGCTAATATTGGAGGTTAAGAGGGAACATCAGATCCCAGTGCCAGTGGATTTAGTCAAACCTACATGTAGGTAATAGAATAAAGAGTTTAACTGATGAATTGTACTTAATAGATTTGTGTAGTTTATATTCATATTGTTGATTATATTGCATTGCACATCTTTCAAACTCAAAGCATTACTTCACATTCCATAACTAATAAATAGATGTTGATAGATGACAAAATTCCAACTACAATATAGTTGTTTAGAAAGTCAACATAAGCAGTGATGTAATTACTTCACATTGCATAAGTAATAAGTCGAGGAGTAGCTTCCAATTGCATTTGCTTGTCATGGCATTCCATGAGACCACTTTTTACTGAGGCATATTTTCAAATAGTTCACTGCCTTGTCTATGCTATGGATGCTTCGAAGGAATAATGAAAGAATAATAGTAAGAAATAGCATAGACAAGGCAATGAGTTGTTTGAAAAAATTGCCTCAAAGAAATGTAGTCTCATGGTGATGTCCATCACCATGAGACCCAATTTCTTTGAGGAACTTTTTCAAACATCTCACCACCTTTTCTATACTACCACATTTTCCATACATGTCTACCAAATCATTTTATCAAACAGTTCATTTCCTCATTGCTATGGCTAAAAGCTTAAAAAAGACTTGCTTTCCAATAAACTATGGATGCTTGGAAAAAATCTATCAAAGCATAATAGTAAGCAATAACATAGACAAGGCAGTTAGTAGTTTAAAAAAATGCCTTGAAGAAATGTGGTCTCATGGTGATGGAATGCCATTCCATCACCATGAGACCACGTTTCTTCAAGGAATTTCTTCAAACAGCTCACCACCTTTTCTATGATACCACATTTTCCATACATGTGTACCAAAGCATTTTATCAAACTACTCACTTCTTTGCTGCTATGGCTAAAAGCCTAAAATAGGTGCTTTCCAACAAACTATGGATGCTTGAAAAAATTTCTATCAAAGCATAATAGTAAGCAATAATACCATAGAGAAGGCAATGAACTGTTTGGAAAATTTTCTAAAAGAAATGCAGTCTTATGGTGATGGAATTCCATGATGTGCATTTGTTTGTAATGGCATTTCATCACCATGAGACCCCATTTCTTTGATGCATTTTTTCAAATAGTTCACTGCCTTCTCTATGCCACCACAGTTATCGTACATGTCTATGAAAGCATTTTATCAAACGGTTCACCGCCTTGCTGCTATGGGTAAAAGCCTAAAAACACATGCTTTCGAACAAGATACAAATAGGGGAAATAATAAGCATGATAGTTAGAAATATATAGTTTAATAAGTACTCAAAATTTTGTTCATTATCTCATACATTATAAGTCATGACGTGGATTGCTATTGTATTTTTGTGATTAAATAATTTGTTTTTTTATTTTCAAATGTTGCAAGCAGAGACACCTCCAAATGTTTAGATGGCAATGGACATCACTGTGTCATCTGCTATAGAATCCTCGATGGCTCTGACATGGGAGGTATGAGGCAAATTACTAAATTTCAATTTACATTTGTTGTTATAGATGTTAGTTAGTGAAAAATAAAACCATTATTGATTTGTAGTTTAATTTCTATTTGGATGGTTTATACAGGGCTTCAACACACCTCAACATGGGCATTTGAATATTTCCCTCATGGAGAGTGATCATCAGATGGAAATAAGTGATTATTTTGTTAAATATATCATTTTTTTAATGTAATTTCTATATATTAATGTCTTTACTTCTTATTGTAACAGATAAGACTTGACCAAGAACTAAACCCTAGGAGGAGCACCAAGAGCACTCCTCAACCATAGCATAAACAACTGGCAGACATATCACCATCCGATCGACAAGCAAAGGGCAAGAGTTTATTTCAAGAGCATGGAGAGCGATGACTTTTGATTCTAGAGCCCTTTGTTGTATGCCTATATGGCATTTTTGTACATATTTTTTATTAGATATATTTGACATTGTATGCCTATATGGAATTCTTGTAAGCCTATATGGCTATTTTGTACCTATATTTTATACTTATATTGACATATATTGATGTAAGCCTACATGGATATTTGGTTAATACAAATATTTTTTATCAATGGTGTCCATATTTACATTATAAATCCATGGTTCAATAGATATGAGTTACATGTATTTAAGTGTATACAACTTACATGTATACTTTGTGACTTACGTGTATTCCAATGTATATTTTGTGACTTATGTATTTTCATGTATATACTCTGTATTAATTTGTGTATATTATGTATTCATGTGTATACTTCAAGGCTTACGTGTTTTTGAGTACTTGTGCTTTCCTTATTCGCATTTACATGCTTGACTTATTCACATGTATACTTATTAATTGGTTAGCCCTAGCATTGATCATTGTTGTCCTTCATGGTTTGTCTTGAATATTAATTGATTGATGCTAAACAACTTCAATATTTCTAGGAATACTAGTAGAGTTACAAATTTCAAAATTGCACAAATTGAAAAGAAAAGAATAACTGTAAATAAATGCATTGATTATTACCTTGATAATTGATTAAGAATGAGTATAAAATATATCAAGAGATGAGCCTTCTAGAATGACAACTGCCAATTAGAGAATAGGCAAAGCATTCCCACTACTTTGAAAGTAATAATCCACCCAAAATTGCAACAAGAGAGAAGTGATGCAGAGCAGGGAGGCCTTCAATTACTAATCACAAATTCAACTCAATAAGATTATACAACTCCAATGGGAGGTCTTCAATTACCAAGAGCAGGGAGGCCTAAAATTGGAGTTTCAAACCCGCCTATAGGGAAAACTCAATAAGATTCTGCAACCCCAATGGGAATGCCTCAAACTCAGTCAAAATGATAGATAGGATACTGAAACAACAATTTAAATTAATTTGGAGTCACCATCAAGTCGTACAAGCCGTGCAACTACTCTGCAACAACAATATTCAATAGAGGGGCCACTACGTTGTTTACATTTGACACTTTTTCAATCAAATGAAAACTAGACACCATAGAAAAATGACTTCGAGATAACAAAAACTGAGAGACGTTATTGTAGAGGGGCCCAACGCAATCTCATAGGCTCAGATGAATATTTCATAAGTGTTATGGTTTTCGAGTAATAGCCTATCAAAGATTGCTTCCCTTTTGCACTTTGGACCCTTAAAGGATTGCACCAATTGAATGTAGCTTAGAGCGATTCCGCATTTTTGGGTGTGAAAGAGGACCATGTATAGTGTAAACATACCTATTCAAATGCATTAGAATAGTTTGTTTGGTCACACGAGTTGTAGAACGAAAATTGTACCACTTTGCAACTTTCAACTACTTGCATTTGACAACTTTTTCCCCAAGTGAAAATTTTCCACCACAGGAAAATGCCTCTGAGATAGCAAAAAACTGAGAGAGGTTATTGTAGAGGGGCCCAACACAATCCTATAGGATCAGAGGATAATTTTCTAAGCATCACGATATCCGAGTAACAACATATTGAATTTTGTAGCCATTTTGCACTTAGGACCCTTAAGGGATCGATTCGGTTGAACGTAGCTTAGAGCGATTTCGCGTGTTTGGGTGTGAAAGAGGACCATGTATAGTGTAAACATAGCTATTTGAATGCATTGGAAAATTTTTTGGTCACACGAGCTGTAGAACAAAAGTTTCACCATTTTGCAACTTTCAACTACTTGCATTTGACAACTTTTTCCCCAAGTGAAAATTCGCCACTACAAGAAAATGCCTCTAAGATAGCAAAAACTGAGAGAGGTTATTATAGAGGGCCCCAACACGATTCCATAAGATCAGACAAGAAGTTTCTAAGCATCACGGTATCTGAGTAACAACATGCTAAATTTTGCAGCCATTTTGCACTTTAGACTCTTGAGGGATCGATCTGGTTGAACATAGCTCAGAGCGATTTCATGTGTTTGGGTGTGAAAGAGGACCATGTCTAGCATAAACATACCTATTCGGACGCGTTGGAACAGTCTGTTTGGTCACACAAGTTATAGAACGAAATTTGCACCACTTTGCAACTTTCAACTACTTGCATTTGACAACTTTTTCCCCAAGTGAAAATTCGTCACCACGGGAAAATGCCTCTGAGATTGTGAAAATTGAGAGAGGTTACTGTAGAGGGGCCCAACGTGATCCTATAGGATCAGATGAAAATTTTCTAAGCATAACGATATCTGACTAACAACATGCTGAATTTTGTAGCCATTTTGCACTTTGGACTCTTAAGGGATCAATTCGATTGAACATAGCTCAGAGTGATTTCGCATGGTTGGGTGAAAAAGAGGACCATTCCTAGCATAAACATACCTATTTGGATGTGTTGGAATAGTCCATTTGATCACACGAGTTGCAAAACGAAAGTTGCACCATTTTGCAACTTTCAACAACTTGCATTTGATAACTTTTTTCCCAAGTGAAAATTTGCCACCACGGGAAAATGCCTCCGAGATAGCAAAAAATAAGAGAGGTTATTATAGAGGGGCCCAACATGATCCCATAGGATTAGACGAAAATTTTGTAAGTGTCACGGTATCCGAGTAACATCATGCTAAAGTTTGCAGCCATTTTGCACTTTGGACTTTTAAGGGATCGATCTGGTTGAATGTAGCTCAGAGTGATTCCACATGTTTAGGTGTGAAAGAGGACCATGCCTAGTATAAACATACATATTCAGACATGTTGGAAAAGTTTGTTCTATCACACGAGTTGCAAAATGAAAGTTGCATCACTTTGCAACTTTCAACTACTTGCATTTGACAACTTTTTCCCCAAGTGAAAATTTGCCACCATGGGAAAATGCCTCCAAGATAGCGAAAACTGAGAGAGATTATTGTAGAGAGGCTCAACATGATCCCATAGGATTAGACGAGAATTTTCTAAGCGTCACAGTATCTGAGTAACAATATGTTGAAGTTTGCAACCATTTTGCACTTTGGACTCTTAAGGGATCAATCCGGTTGAATGTAGCTCAGAGCGATTCCGCGTGTTTGGGTGTGAAAGAGGACCATGCCTAGTGTAAACATACCTATTCGGATGCATTGGAACAATCTGTTTGGTCGTTGTAGAACGAAAGTTGCACCACTTTGCAACTTTCAACTACTTACATTTGAAAACTTTTTCCCTAAGTGAAAATTCACCACCATAGGAAAATGTCTCCAAGATAGAAAAAACCGAGAGAGTTTATTGCAGAGGGTCCCAATGTGATCACATAGAATTATACAAGAAATTTCTAAGCATCACGGTATTCGAGTAACAACATGCTAAAGTTTGCAGCCATTTTGCACTTTGGACTCTTAAGGGATCGGTCTAGTTGAACGTAGCTCAGAGTGATTCCACGTGTTTGGGTGCGAAGAGGACCATTCCTATCATAAACATACCTATTCAAATGCATTGAAATAGTTTATTTGGTAACACGAGTTACAAAATGAAACTTGCACCACTTTGCAACTTTGCACTGCTTGCATTTGACACTTTTTCCATCAAGTGAAAACTGGACACCATGGGAAAACCACTTCAAGATAGCAAAAACTGAGAGAGGTTATTGTATAGGGGTCCAACATGATCTTGTAGGCTCATACAGAGATTTTGTAAGCACCACGATTTCTGAATAATACCTCGTCAAAGATTGTTGCCCTTTTGCACTTTAGACCCTTAAGAGATCGAGTTAGTTGAATGTAGCTCAGAATGATTTTGCATGTTTGGGTGTGAAAGAGGACCATGCCCAGCGTAAATGTACCATGCCTAGCATAAATCCATAAATTTTGATCAAAGAATCTGGTGCAAGTGCACCATGACCAAGACATGAAATTGGGGAATCTTAGTTTGGTTTCTTTGAAATTTTGAGTCTTTGGATGTAATAAGGCCATGTCAAGGCCATTCTAGTGTCTAGGGGGGTCATTTTTGTGTCATTTAGGTGATTAGGGAGTTTATAGTGCAATAAAGAGTTAAAATGGAAAAGTTGTCAAATTTGTAAGTTGTAAAATTGTAATAAATTTGAATGACAACGGTTAGAATTTTGAAAATTTATTTCTTTGGTGGTTGAAGTCTGTTGGGACAAGGTAGTTGGGTGTCTTTGTGTTTAAAAAAGACTCACATGGTTCGAGGTTGAGGTTGGAGATGTTGTACTTACAAGAAGATTAATAAAATTCATTGTTTCCTTGCAATTTTCTGTATTTTTACCAGAAATCTGATGTTTCCTTGAACTGTACAATTTTGTACAAGGTGATTGTGCTCTCTTTTGGATGGAATTCAATGGAAAGAATACTTAACTCCATTTTAGTTTTTTTTTGGTTGGATTTCAAGTGATTTTGTGCATTTTAGAAGCCAATTACTATGGGTCGGTCTGTATACCCTATTTTAAGGGTTTTGAGTGCATTAAAATGCCATATTAAGCCTTCCACCCACTGTATGATTCTATAACTCAGTGGAAAGGCTTAGTTAGGGTTATAAAACATGTGTGCAAGGGAGGCGAATAGAGGGTTTTTAGGTGATGTCTTAGATGTCAAATGGTGCATTTTTTAGTGGAAAATGGTGGTTTAGTGCTAGGGTTTGAAGAAATATTTGGGGGAAGCAATATCCCTTGAACTTTTAAGCTTTTGCAGACCTTTTTTAAGGTGTTTCAGGCTTTGGTTGGCTATGGGAAGGTTTGGAGTATGGGTTTTCAATAAACCCTTGCCTAACTTGTGAAAGAAGAGGGTTTTGGGGTTTGTTATGTTAGAGGGATTATCACGCCCTACAAGTGGAGGAATTGGTGGTTTGGAAAACTAGTTAATATTTCCCAATATTGGTTTGTATGTGATAGGAAGAATAAAGGAGGGTTGCTTTGTTAATTTTTCCTAATTGGCCTTGCAGATAACGTAGTTTGCTTGTTTTGTGAAAGCTAATCCAAAAGATTCTTATGAGGGTTTTATGTATGTTGAAGAAGGCTTAAATGGGTGCCTAAAATGGTGGTTTTTTGTATAAGTTGTTAAGGAATTCTGAGAGTTAAGGTGGGAAAAATAGGTTTGCAGACCTACAAGAGTGACTAGGTGAAAAGTTGAAAATAAGCCAAGATTGAGTTTTGAGGGAAGGAAGGAGATTGGAATCCTTTTGTATTGTGGAAGTGAGTTGATTTCCTCCCTGTATTACTATCAGAATCACTTCCTATGACACCAAAACATTAAACCCTCACTTTATGCCATTCTAAAAGGGTTTATTGAAAAAAATTGTTCCAGGCTTCTACACAGCCAACCAAAGCCTCAAACACCTTTAGTTATGTCAGCACATGCTTGAAGGTTCATCAAAATTTTCTACCCCCAAGAGTTTCTACAACTTCCCTCCTCTAACCATCAAATTTCACTCCAAATACATAATTTGACAATTATGGCATCATGCCTAGGCACTCAACTCGCCTTCCCTACCCTTCCAAAGATTCAAAAACTTCAATATATTCCTTCTCATGCCAAATCAATCATCTCCAGATATTTCCTAAGACAATTTCACCAACACCCAACATCTAAACTCCATTTTTAAGCCAAAATTAACCTAATTTCCTCTGGGACAACAACCAAAAACATTCCTAAACATTTTCCCTAATCCTAAATCTTATTCCTACATCTAATCCTACCATTTTGGACTCATTCCACCGAGCCAATGAGAGAAACAAGAGGTGGAATGAGTCATTTATTCATTTTTAGTCTTCAAACCCTTATGGTTGGCTGTACAAACCCATAGTTAGTAATTTGACAGTAAAATTCTTAAAACTCAATGAATTTCCACCACTCCAAAGCCAAAATGTAGCTAACACCTATCTCTACCAATTGAAAAATATTTCAAGATATAATACTTTTGTACGACCAAGTATAATAATTTGCAACAAAAAAAATTAATGAAACACAAAATTACAAGAGAAATTAGGGGGATTTTATTGTTTTTCCTTCACAAAAACCTTCAACAACCTCTTCCTTCAAGTTCCCAACATATTTAAACCTTAACCAACCTATGAAAATGGCTCTAATTTCCCTTTGAATTCCCATGACCCTTGGGCTTCTTCAAGCTTACATTTTTTTGCACTTTTTTCACATTGACAACTTTTCAATTTTTGTAATTTTACATCATTTTGACAAATATGCAACATTAACTCCAAAATGACCCCAAAACCAACTAACATGACTTATTACATTATAAATTGGTCTAATATGACCTTATTCAATTGACAAAACTCAAAACACAAAACTAACTTAAGACTTCCATGAACCAAATTTGCTCAATAACCTTGGTGCCCCTGCACCAAATTTCAATATTTGAGTAAATCTCATTACAATGCCTTAGGTAATTTTTTCTCACATATATTTTACAATTTCAATCATACATTCAAGATTCTCTTATAATTTCTACATCATAGGTGTTCATTATGAGGTTAACTTCAAATGAGTAACTCGATATTCCTTCGCTAAGCTTCACATGCTCTTTTATAATGGCTTCAAATCAAAATTGAGATTTGTCAAGATCATCAAGATAAGGATGTTGCATTGATTTTTTGGCAAAGATTCTCTTCGATGGCTCATAAATCAACATTTTTTGGAATGAGAGACCAATCAATTTTTAGTAGTTTACTTACAAATAAGCAAAGTAAAAGAAGAAAAAGAAAGAGCATCCAAAATGGAAATGTAATGAAAATAGATGGAATACACTTACAGATAGGCATGCCAATCTCTCAACTTAGTCACTCCTGGTCATACATCTTCACTGGGAGTTCCAAGATACCTATTGCACACAACACCTCTCATGAATAGAATAACTTGAAATTTGAGATGCTCTTATAATGTCTACATCATAGGTGCTCATGATAAGGTTAACTTCAAACAAATAACTTGAAATTCCCTCACCAAGCTTCGCACGCACTTTTGTAATGGCTTAAAATCATAATTGAGATTTGTTAAGATCATCAAAATAAGGATGTTGCATTACTTTTCTAGCTGAGATTCTCTTGGATGGCTCATAAATCTGCATTTTCTGCAAGGGGACACCGATCAATTTTTAGTAGGTTACTTACAAATAGGCAAAGTAAAAGAAGATGATAGCATTGGCATCAAACAAATTAATGTGCATACAAGTATAAATTAATAAGAACCAATGTGCATACTTACAAATTAATCCAACGAACCATCTGGTTCTGCTCTACTCTTTATTGTGTCAAGTATTGCTTCATGGTCAGACTCACAAACCTTCCACAAGGTCTTGTTCAAAGGTCTACCCCCATATTTGGTCAAGCGAACATTGGATGCCACAACAAGGTTTGAGTAATGAAGAATCTTACAATGTGTGTCAAATTCCTAAAAGAGCCAATTTTTAACACTTATGTGGGTACCTTCTAAGCCATGTTCTAGTAACAACAATTGAGCCTGTATGGTATTCGATGTTTTCTCCATCTATAACTGGGGCCTCCAATTTATTTTTGGCCTCAACACAACGACACAAGTAATAGTTTGTTCCCTCTTTGTTGTCTTCATCTGCAATAACTACATAAGCATACTCTACATTAATATGTGTAGCAAATCTCTTGAAATTAGCCAACATTATGAAAACACTACAAAGTAAGATAACAATATGGAATTTCAAAAACTAAGCAAGTAAGTATATTACTTGGTTAAACTAGATCTGATATGTGGTCAAAGTCAACTGATGATTCCATTTGTGTTAGTTCCAATCTCGTCGGAGGGCAATACATGTGAAGTGGGCTAAGATAACTTGTCAACCATTTGTCAACCCACTCCCCTGACTCACAATCATTACATGCTTGCATTGTACATGAAGAATAAAAGCATGCCATCTTTCGTGTATCGATACTTCATGAACTTGCATTTGAGCTAAGGAAAGAGTGTAGCTCATTTGATCCTGTTAGTGTACAAAAATCCTCATATGGTGCAATATTAGTATCATCAACCAAAAAAATCTATGAATTGAAGATGTACCTTCATTACCTAGACCCATCGAAGCATTACACCACTCAACGATTGATCTTGCATCTGTCAACTTTGCACTTTTTTTATACTTTAACTCTTCTCATGCTAATGCTCTTTTAACACATGTTCCTACATCATCATGCTCCCCCTTTCCATGTCTAGCCTCACAAAAGTTCCACATATGTCGAACACTTGTAATGACATGTATCCTACTCAACCAGTAGAACATGCGAGTTCTTGAACTATGTTGCACAGTTATCCAACCATATTATATGCCAATCGTATGCTATGCCCCTCTGAGCCAAATCATTGTATAACATATGGAAGCAACCTTGCATGAACTCTGGAGAATGTGTACAATCATCACTAATATAAAATTGATACTCCCTCAATACCTTCCTTTGGTCTTCTGTACTATCAGCTACATGAATGAATGTTATGTGCACAAATGTTGAAACCTGTGTGGAGTTGTAATACTGTGACTGCACCTAATGTTGTGGTTGTAGAGTGTAGTTCTCTACAAATTCAACCACTGATACTATGCTTCCAATTGGAAAGGTGTCCTTGCATAGCTTGAATTGTGTGTCCATCCATCGGGCTCTATGGGTATGCCTTGCATACTCATACACTATATTGTCATGAAACATGGACATAAACTAATACATTGGAATCTTCTGAATAACCAAATCACACCTTTTTGCTTGAGACCCATATTTTGTAGCATATTCCACTATTTTATACTTCTTGAACTCTACTATTTTATGTCCAAGCTCATCTGCGCTTTCCATATGTTGACATATTGGCATACGCTGCAAGCCATCGCAATGCTCGCATGAACTGTCCAAGCATGTTGTCCTATAGAATATTTGGCCATCCTCTATTTCACATAATTTTTTTATTAAGAACTCTCTTGAATATTTTGGCGGGGCTTCTATGCCACAATCCTACAAAACATCGTTAATATGCAAATCTAAATATATAGAATGATAAACATCATAATGGTTAGAGAATTCAATATGTAGTCTACAACAACAAGTAGTGCATGTGTGATTTATCTTGACATAAAAAGGTTTAAGCATTTCAAAAAATCTTTGAAAAATACTAATTTGAGGATAATCCTTTTGAAATTTATGAAAAAATTGGGTTTGAGTTGTATCCAAAAAATGCTTTGGATGTGGCTCACAATTTTGACTACCGATTCTCCTTCTTACCACATCCCTTTGATTCAGAAATGGCCTTGTGTTATTCTTCCAATACTCTTCAATTAGTGTTCTCAATGGTTCAAAAACATTTTTTATCTTTTTGTGGTAGTCTCCCTGAGAATTCCCATAATTCATTTGAATCGGTGCCCTCAATTCTTTTCCACCTTTGAATGACTTTTGATAAAGTTTTTTCTACTAATTCTCATTTGTTCACTCGTCTTTCTAATGAGATGAGCTCTCTTTGTTTGAATTCTTACCAATGTCGATGTAATGACACGTCATGTGACATTACTATCCTTTGAGCATGAGGTCTTACCCACACTCTCATAAGCATCCATTAGATTCTTCACAATAGTGTTTTCACTTGATGCATTTGATGTTCTCAACCCAAAAGTCTTCATGATGTTTCTATACTTTATACCCTGCATCATTTCAACAAATAGTTGACATCTTGCGGTCTCATTTAGTCTTTCAAAAAATAATTTCCAAATCTTATCAGCATATCTTCTACAATTGCGTGCTGAAATCTTACCTTCCATGTGCTATAAAATATCCTCATCAATATTAATCAAATACTTTGGCTTTCTACGCAAAATTATAGGTGGTGTTCTCCTAGGTACATACATCTCAACATTAGGAATTTCATCAATATTTAATTGTGGGCTAGATTGCATACCTTCAATCAAGGGTGGGGTAGAAGACATACCTTGAGGTTCACATGGGGATGATGGCATACCTTCTTCATCAAATCTAAGTGATGATGTTCTCTCAACTTGAGATGTGGTGGATGGTGTCCAACCATATTCACTTGTGGTAGATGGTGTCCCTCCATATTCACTATTGCTTAATGGTGTCCCTTCATATTCATTAGTTGTAGACGGAGTGTCTCCAACTACGGTATCTGAATCTGTTCTACCATGACTCTTTCGCATTCGTGCCCTTTGTGTTGCCAATGTCTGTTCTCTTTTTGATGGTTGAGGTTCCTCTTCAATTGGCTTTTTTTTGTCAATCATATCCAATTTATTCTTTTCACGATATGCCACCACCCGTTCTCTCTCCTTTGCTTTGAAGGTTTCATACTCTTCGTCTGTTAGTTTATTCCTTCTTCGTTTCTTTGGCATGGTGAATAATTTTACCTGTAGCATGGTAATGAGACGAATATTAGTTCCTAAAAAATCTATCCATTCAAATAAATGAAATATATGTCATTCAAGGCTTCATAAAAAATACTTACAATCATCCTGTAGAAGAGTATTTCTAGCATAGACAAAGGTGGTGCAGGGACACCATAGGAGTCCAATTTCAAGTTTTGTCAATCTTGGTTATGTAATTGGTTTTAGGTAGGTTTTAGGTGTTGTCATCTAAATAAGGTCTTGTTAGACCATTTTCATATTGTATTAGGCATAGTGGGGTTCAAAGTTGCAAAATGCTTTGGTCTCAATTTTGGGTGTTTGTATCAAGAGCTTTGTGAAGAGAATGATGAGTCAAAGGTGGATGAATATGAGAGAATGAAAGAATTGTTTTTTGATGGAATTCCTTAAATAAATGTGGTAATGTGGCATGCCATGATTACAAGATAGGCTCAAAATGGAAGCATGGACAAGGAATGTGAATTCAAATTCCTTGGCAAGCTAGTGGAGCATTGGAAAGCTAGCTCACACACTAGCCTGCCAATGCGGTAGGGTTGAGAAGGTAGGGGTAGTGTATGCCTCATAGAAATGGGTTCTCATGGTGATGTACAAGCTAGCTCACTCACTAGCCTACTAATGTTGTAGGGTTGAGAAGGTAGGGCAATGTATGCCTCATAGAAATAGGGTCTCACGGTGATGTACATCACTGTGAGATGCTTTCTATGAGGCATACGTTGCCCCTACCTTCTCAACCCTACCACTGTGAGAAAGCATCTCACAGTGATGTACATCACCGTGAGACCCTATTTCTATGAGGCATACGTTGCCCCTACCTTCTCAACCCTACCACATTGGCAAGCTAGTTCACTCACTAGCTTGCTAATGTAGTAGGGTTGAGAAGGTAGGGGCAACATATGCCTCATAAAAATGGGGTCTCCTGATGATTTAGAATATGCCTCATAGAAATGGGGTCTCATGGTGATGTACATCACCGTGAGACCCCATTTATATGAGGCATACGCTGCCCCTACCTTCTTAACCCTACCACATTGGCATATGCCTCATAGAAATGGGGCCTCACAGTGATGTACATCACAGTGAGACCCTATTTCTATGAGGCATACGGTGCCCCTACCTTCTCAACCCTACCGCATTGGCAAGCTAGTGGAGCATTGGCAAGCTAGCTCACTCACTAGCTTGCCAATGCGATAGGGTTGAGATGGTAGGGGCAGCGTATGCCTCATAGAAATGGGGTCTCATGGTACATCACCTTGAGACCCCATTTCTATGAGGCATACGCTGCTCCTACCATCTCAACCCTACTACATTGGGGTCTCACTCACTAGCTTTCCAATGCAATAAGGTTGAGATGGTAGGGGTAGCGTATGCCTCGTAGAAATGGGGTCCCATGAGGTATACGCTGCCCCTACCATCTCAACCCTATCGTATTGGCAAGCTAGTGAGTGAGCTCACTATCTTGCCAATGCTACCATACATTTATACGAAAACATTATGGTCAAACAATTCAAATGCTTTGTCCATGCTTCCATTTTGATCCATGATTGCAAGATAGGCTGCACCTTTCCCCATGTTGCTAACTTAGCCTTGAATAAAGAGTCTTGTAATAATGGAGAGAAGAGTTAGAATCCCTTGTAGGTAGACTAATCAAGGAAACATTTAAAATATATCACAACAGAAGTGATGAGGTAGGTTTAGTGATGAGGTAAATTTAGAAATAGAGATGAAAACCAAAATAGTTTCTAAGATCTATCAATGTGGGAGGAGTATATTCCAATTTTTTAGAGACATGTATGGAAAATTTGGTAGCATAGACAAGGTAATAAGCTACTTGGTATAACTATTTGACAAAATACCTCAATGAAAGCTTCAAAGAGTGGTATGTACATCCATAATAAAGGATTGAGAAATGATGTTTTATTTTACTTCCTTAAAACTTATAATGTCATATATATGTGTATACAAAATGTGGAAGCATACACAAGGTAATTCAATTGTTAAATAACAAAATGCCTCAAAGAGATGTGGTTTAAAAATGTAATTGGAAAGTGTATAGAATTGTGTAATTTAAAATGTGCATTGACAACCTAAGGTTATAATGACAAACAAACAATGATCAAAATGGAATATGCAAAATAACAAAAATGAAAGCAAGCCATAATAGAATGAAAGAAAATGTGTAAATACTTCACATACCTAAAAAACCAGAGTTCCAAATGCAGTAGTTCTACCCAATTATGCAGCCTTTGCTTCTTCTTTCTTCAAACTCCTCAACAATTTGACTTTTTCAAAAGCTTGTTCCCCTCCAAACTTCAATTGTATATCAATTTTCACTGGAATTCTAACTTGAATTGATCTTATATTCCTTTGAACGTGAAAAATCTGATATTTCATGCAAAGGTGGTGAAAAGATAATGAAAAAGGTGGTGGAATGTGAAAAACATGCATGCACACTTCACAACATCATCAAAAAGATACTTTTTGTCAGAGCACACACAAAACCAAGAGAATATGCAAAATGTGGGCCTTGAGATCACAAGTATATTGAGTTTTTTTATCATTTTTAGAGCAAGCCAAAATGCACTCACGTTATAACGCGAACACATTATTTCTTGCTAAAAACAATCATATCTCTACTTCAAAATGTGCTCGCGTTATGAGAAAGTTGGTTTTTTAATAGATTTATTTTCTCTCTT